>CM021109.1:576075935-576588904 GCA_007115665.2 Sequoiadendron giganteum
AAAAAATACAAAAAAATCAAAAAGAGCAAAAATACAAAAAAAATCAGAAAAGAGAAAAAATCGTTGCCTTGATGAAAACCTAGCAAACAGGCATCTTGGTAACAACAAAAATAAATAAAAATTCATAAAATCAGGAAAAAGTACAATAAAAACAAACAGTGAAAACCTAGCAAATAGGCATTGTTTGTGATTTTACTTGGCTCTCTCATCTATTAGGGATTCATTCTATCCATCTTTCCATCAACGTCACACACATTCCTCACCATCACAGTTTACATCGCATCATCTCCTTAAAATGACAAGGACCTCATCATGGCTTGATGAATTAGGATTATCCTTAGCAGTAGTTGTGTCTAGCAAGAGTCAAAGTACAAGGTCACTAGGGGGAACTTCCCTTCTTGGATCTTTTCTAGCAGGCAAATGACAACGTGTGTCTAGGATCAAAATATTAGGAAAGAACAAACTTGTTCAATTACAATGAGGTTGCATGACTATTTTGACAAATGAACATATTGGATGATCTTAATTTGAATAAAATGAATGATACACTTAAATTAGTAAAGTTACAATTG
The DNA here is from genome assembly GCA_007115665.2 of Sequoiadendron giganteum. Lineage (NCBI taxonomy): Eukaryota > Viridiplantae > Streptophyta > Pinopsida > Cupressales > Cupressaceae > Sequoiadendron > Sequoiadendron giganteum. Next base: position 576,076,508 of record CM021109.1, read on the forward strand.
TTGTTTTCACATTTGATGACTTCATGTCTTTGGAGTGATTCAATGATGTAATGAACTAGAATCACAAGGAAGAAGTATGATTTTTCTTTGTTTTTTGACTGTAAGCTAACCATTATTATTATGCAAATTTTTTGTGGGACATGCTCTACAAAGTAACATTGATGACATTTTAGAATTTGCATAGGAAAATGGTTAACTTTTGTTTATTTATGCAAACAATACTCAGGTTATCTTGGTTCAATTTACCTTGATGCTTGTATTAATTTTCTATATCAAACATCATGAAAGCAATACTCAGGTCCTCATTGGTGCTAACATACCCTTTGATGCTTGTACTAACTTTCAACATATCAAAAGGCTCAATGATGAAAACCAAGCACAACATGAAATTGCAACAAGGAGAATAGTTCATTACTGCATAACTCATTTACATTTTTTTTTGGGGCTGTTTAAATAGATTTTTTGAGGGTTGGCCAAATTTTTGGGTATCTTTATAGACAACGATTGAGTATGACTGGAAATTTGTTACATCTCATTACCATTCACATCATTTCACCATCATTCATTTTATCATTATTATTGCAGTTACATTTTTGCATCATCATTTCATTATTAGTTCATCATATCACACATAGCTCCTTCCTCATAAAAATTGCATCCCTTACATCATTTCACCATCATTCATTTTTAAGTTTTTTCATCATTATCGGTGATTTACATTTTGCATCATCATTTCACATTAGTTCATCATATTCATATCATGTATATAAGTCATTCATCTAAAATTAATATTTACATTTGCATTTTGATTCACATCATCTACATTAATAATAAAATTGCATCCATATCATCCATTTCATCATCATTTAGGTTATCATGATCATTTCCATTACAAAAATTATCATTATTACCATATCATTATCCATGTCATGTGCACATCACTCATTAAATATTACATCTTCATAATCATATCATTTATCCATTTATCTCATTTCATCATAATGTTCCATTTAAATCATTCATCATTACATCATATCATTTTCACATCATTAAAAACATTTACCATTACATCTACATCTTGTCATGCATTACATACATAAAATGAAAGAAAATCATTTATATCATCATTTGCATCATCATACATCACGAAAATCATACACAACATAGCATATAGAAATAAACATGTATCCATAACATGAGCATAAATCATCCATAACACATGCATAATCAAATCACCACTGCATCTCATAAATCTCATCAAAATAAATGTCCAGAAATACAAGGATATCAAATGTTTCAAAAAGATATATCAAAGACAATGGAATAAAAATGTCAAAATGCTGATCACTGAGGGGCATCTGGCTGTGGAACATGGCTGTTGTTACCTCCTGAAGTAGTGGGTCTTAATGGATCTCTGCTCCCAGAAGCTCTGACCTCTCATCTGAGTAGCTGACCCACACTCCTCGTAGCACTCCTGGAGTGACTGTGTGAATGGGACCGAGACCGAGTACCCAACTGTGTGAAGGCAATCCTCCTCTCAGGTGGTACTACCTCCAAATACCTTATCCTATAATACTCGACCTCTCGAGCAATCTCTAATCCCTCTGCAACAACCTCTCCAATAGAGGTGCTCTCAACTGATCTGAGAAGTCTCTCGGCTACCCCCTCGGCCTGTACACATCTCTCTTAGAAGCTATCCCTCTCAACCATAAGCTATGCTACCTATTGGTCAGGAGGTGGTGGTTGTGCAATCTATGCCTATAGCTGACTGATCATCCCCTAAGCCTATGCCAACTGACTTTGTAGAGTCTAAACCTCTGCCTACAATGCATTAATCTATCCCTATGAGGGAGCCCTGATAATGATCTGCGGAGCCGAAGTACTCGGCTGGTCCACCACGCTCGAGGTCTGTGGCCTCATCCTAAGGGGAACATCAAAGAAATATCTCTGTCCTTCACCATCCCCACTATCATCACTACTATCCTCCTGGCTACCAGAGTCATCCTCCTCATCTCCCTCCTCATCAATATCCATGGCCACCACATCCTCTACCCCTGCCTATTCTTGTGGCTGCTCTACTACTACTTGTGCCTATACCTACCCTCTCCCTCACTGTATAACTGGTCCTTCCATCAATGGGGCAGGCTCCTCCAGACTAGTAAACCTCGGGAAGGGATGTGTGTAAAAATATGTAGCATACTCGTCTATCATCCCTACATCTGTAACCTCTGGGTATATAGCCCACTAAGCTGGCTACAACTCCAAATACTCTACTTGGGCCGCCTTAATGGTTACAATAGGACCCCACTCTGGTACATCCTCCTGGCACCTGGCATAATGTGCCACACCCTGTGACATCATCTGTACTAACCCCATCTCCCTCAAGAATCTCATCACCAGAAACCGTTCAATAATATATGGGGTGCGTCCAATCAAATATTTGGATCTTGTACAATAGGGAAACTCTAAATCATCTGTCTTCCATGGATCACAATCTACATACGGTCTCCAAATAACTGTATCCAGATCATCTAGAATGCGTTGCCAATACTCCAACTTTCCCAACCTTGGTTGGACAAGAGGCCCTGTGTATGCATAGACATATGGAAACCCAAGGGGATGATCCCTCCGAACAATGGGACGTGTAATTGAAAAATGCTCCCATGCAAATATCTATAGAAGAGTAACTTCGCAGGAGAGAGTCTTCCCATCTGTGTATACGACCTGATGAATATCATGGTACAGATGGGCAAGCATACATGATCCCCATGCATATATAGTCCCATGGAGAAGCATATCCTTCAAAATCCTCCCCCATCCAACTGATAGTCCCTTTGCCCTATGATCAGGACAAAGGAAACCACCAATCATACCTACTAAAACTAAAGGCAACGAGGCATATCTCTCCACCATCTCCTTCCAGGGAAGCTCATATCTGGAGACATGAGGATCCTGGAAGACTCACCTAAGTGTATCGGTCCCCCCGATCTCCTTGTGATCATAGATCACAAGCTCCCCAAGTACTGGAAAACCTAGAATCCTGTACACATCCTTTGGCGTCACCGTAATCTCTCCTGTTGGAAGATGAAAAGTGTTATGCTCATTGTGCCATCTCTCAGCCAATGCAGTCAACAATGCCCTGTTGACCCGATACTGCAGGATCCTCAACAAGGAACTCAAACCACATTAGTCTATCACCCCTAAATCATCCTGTGACAGTCAGGGAATCATCTCCCATGTCTGAGGGAATCTCTCTTTAATCTAGAGGAGGTTAAATTCCTCCTTTACAACATCATCAAGCAATCTCTAATCAAATCAATACATCAAAAGAAAAATCAATCAATTCAATCAACAGACAATCAAATCAATCAAATCAACACTTGTTTGTTTTCATATCGCATGAAAGAAAAATCTATCTATCATTTCTACTATTTTTTTTTCATATCGCATGGAAACAAATTAAATAATCAACATGACTCAATATCTATCTATTTGAATTTCAATCGAGAAAGCAAATCCATCATTACTATTTTTTTTTTCATATCACATGGAAGAAAAAATTTCAGACCTATTTGTTCTTCAAGCACGATGGAAAATTTATCAAAAAACGCTAATCTATTCTTGATGTTATTTACAAGCATTCAATCAGTTGTCTAATCTAGCAACAATCATCAAACACTTATCATTGTTCCTTCAAAATTTCAAATTCAGAAAAAATCCATGGATGCGCCAAAATAGGCCATCAATGTGCTAAACCATGTATGCACAAAAATAGAGCTGCCATGTGCAAATCTGTCAATGCGTGACTCTATCTACTCTATGCGCTAAAACAAACCTTCTATGCGCTATTTGACCTATGCGTGATTCTATCACACAAATGCGCTAAAACAGTCACCCTATGTGCCAATTCACTCTACATGTCAATCTAGCATCCTACGTGGGCAGCGTTTCTGTATGCGCTATTACAGGTAACCTATGCGCCATTCTACCCTATGCATGATTGTTTCACACCTATGCGCTACTTTGGATGCGTGACTTTATCTACCCTATGCGTGATACTATGGCTCGTATGCGCGAAACTAGGATATGAAAAATGTGAAAAATCAAAAAAAATGTGAAAAATCATAAAAAAGATTTACGAAGAGGATTAGGTTGACTTACCTGAGGTCCGTACGTAGCTAGTCTCTGATACCAGTGGGCTCGCTCGAATCTATGGCACTCATAATAGATCAACATCTTATTGTCACCTCTCAAAGATCTAAAAATTACTAAAGGTTACTATGCGAATGACAATGACTTTTCACCTTTTTCACCTTTTAAGGGGGTAAAAGTGTGAAAATATTCATTTTTTTGCAAAATAGAGCGCTATTTTGAGAGCTAAATCACTAATTTTCCTTCGAAAATCTTTCTGATTCTTTCATCATGTGATTTATCTCTCGAGGGGGCATATAGCATCAAACAATTCTTATAATTTTGGGGAAAAATTCTTTGAAGCAATGCGTAAAATACATCACTTCAAAGAGGGGCAAAATGTACACATCTAAAAATGGTCATAGTTAATCAAACTTGTTAATTAATTAAATATGAATTATTTAATTAATATTCTTAAGTCATCTACATATAAATAAATTTAATTATTTATTTATATTGTTCATTTTTCCAAATTCTTCTAGTTTAATTAAATAAATAAGTTTATTTAATTATTGCTATCTTCCTCTTAATTAAATAAATAGATTTCACAACCTATTTATATTAATTATCACAAATTTAAATGATATTCTTCTTTTCTCCATAATTAAATATTCTATAATATTTAATTAGAAACTTTCTTCTTCTCATATTTAATTAAGTATTTTATATATTTAATTAAAGTGCTTTTTATCATCTCTCACACATAATTAAATATTATTTATTTAATTTATGGAAACATCTTCCATCTTTCTCTTAACCTTCTATTTTTTTCAACTTCTCGATCTCTCATCGTTCATCCTAATAGGTCTGAACTCAACCATTGATCCTTGCCAACTGGATTCTTGCCTTCAAAAATCTATAAATACAGCCCTCTTATGAGTTGAGAAGACACCTCGAATCTTATATTTCATATGTAGTTATTATAGTTGCACTTCAATATTATCAGCATTTTAGCATCATAGCATTTCAATTTCATATCTTAAATCATTTAATCATGCACATGCATTTCAATTAATCTCATTCTCCTAAGCTAGCATTTCAACAAGCTGCTGCTTACACAACTAAGAGCCATCACCTTTAATCAAATCCATTGGAGATAGAGGATGATGGGATGAATTTGAAGAAGTTGTTAGAGTTTGCATTTATGCTTTTTTAATTAGTTATCCTTCAATATAATGTCTTATCGGTGTGTTAGTTTAATGTTTAGTTAATCCACATTTTCTAACGACACAGGTTGTATCCTCTAAGTGTGAAAATTGGTCCCGTATGTATGTTTTTAGCATCAACAATGCCATCATTCATAACATTTTTGTTTGTAGACCATAATTTGTTTCTATCATTTGGTGCGTTTTGATGTTGGACAACTAGGTTTCTACTTGAGACTTTTATTTCTCCTTTGTCAATAAGTCCTTTTTCAAGGATGATGCCCTTTTGTACCAAGTCTAGGAATGAAGTACAACAATGTACCCGTAAGTCACCTCTCAGTTTTGGATTGATATTTTCAAGGAATATCGTGACCTTCTATTTTCGGGTATTTCAACTAGACATCTGCTAGCTAGACTTCTCCATCTCTAGAAGAAAGTGGTGAAAGTTTCACCATCTTCTTGTTTCGTGTGGCACAAGGTTGCTATTTTTACTTCATTTTCTATGTTAAAATCAAAGTGTTCAACAAACGTCTCAGCTAATTCACCCTAGGATCGTATGCCATACGGTAATTTAAAAAACCATTCTAGTGCTATCCCTACAGGGGTTCGTAGAAATAGTTACATCAAATATGTGGGGTCATATGACATGTCCATGCATGCCATTGAGAATTCTCTAATGTGTTCCAAAGGATTATTCCTCCCATTATACTTTGGTAAATTCGGTATAATGTATCCAAAGGGGAAAGGTGTCATATAGATCACTTTGTTGAATGGACATGGACATAGATCTTGCACTGAGATAGTTTGTTTACCTGAGATAGACATGTTGTCCATCTATTGTTGAAGAGTTTGCATTTGGTTTTGGAAGACATCTACTTTGTGTCAAGGACATATTGTTGGCATTGTTTGGATCAATGTAGATATTTTGAAATTCCATGTTCTGTGATGGGTTGTGATTTGGTGAGGGAATATATCCCGTTAGAATGTTCTCATTCGGATTGGGGATATTTCCTATTTGAATATTCTGATTTGGATTGGGAATATATCTTATCTGTGTGTTCTAATTTGGTATAGGAATATATCATGTCTGTGTGTTCTCATTTGATATAGGAATGTATCCTGTTTGTGTGTTCTGATTTGGTATAGGAATTTTTCTAGTTTGTGTGTTTTGATTTTGTATAGGAATATTCATGCCAACTTTGGGTCTCTTACCAGTCATGTTGGTGCCAAAGGGGTTTGATGAAGTTTCTCCCGCAGTAAATTGAAAACCTTGTGTTATGTTGAAAGGGGTTGTGTTCACAATTGATGATGTTTGAGTTGGTATGCCAGTTGGTATTGCTGTAGTGATTTGGGGAATTGAAACACTTGACATCATAGTTTGTGTTGGTTGAATAAGTAGTGTTTGTAAAGTACAAACATAAAATCCTATTGGGAGTTTGGCACCTTCTAGTAGCAACTTTGTTAGTTATTGTTGGGGATCATTTGCCAAACATTCATCCATAAAGGATGCAAATTCAAGATCTTGTACTACTGCACCTACGTATTCAATGTAAATTTGTCCATGTGTGTCCCTAGTGATGTGTTTTTCAAGCAAAGGTCTGTGTGGTCTTTCTTTCCCTGATGGTTGATTTGCAAAAGGATTGACAAATTTTCTAGGATCCGACATTGCTTCTTGTTTCTTTTGAGACCTTGATTCGACCATGAAAAGTTTCTCGAAAATGGGGGAATGCAAACTATGTCTAAAAACTGATATGTCCTATGTCTATGTTTTTTGGATTTTCTTGACAATAAAGGATGTTGTGAAAAAATGAATTCTAAAATGACATATGGTAGGATAGACAATATGCGAAATTTAAAGTAGACTATGATGGTAAATGATTCTAAAATGGGTATAACCTACCACCTATGGAATAAATGCATGCAAGGATTTGAATTTGACCAAGGAACCTGATTGTAGGAAAAATATGGTGACAAGATGAATTTCCCAAACTAGACTATTGATCTAGAAAGATTCACAAATAGTACTAAAGTGACTAGGTTCAATGACTTGTGACAAATCAGAACATGAACGTATCCAATGATGAAGAAAGTTACCTATTCTACTATATGCATGCAACTTAGGATGATTGTGATTAAGATGTTTGACTGTGACTAAGACGTATATGACACCTAATAATGCAAGGTTTTTGAGAAAAAATTTCCAGTTTCTATCCAAGGTTGATCTTAAGAAATAGAAGTGAAAATGACTATTTTGTTTCAGACTCGATTTTCAATTTGCTAAGTTTTGGTTGACAGTAAAATGCGGTTCACCTATCAGATGCAGTTCTAACTTTGACAGATGTGGTTTCCCAATGTGCATGTAGTGATTTGACTAAAAATAGGTTTTGAATGTTGACTAGTGTTTTGGGCTTTTGATAGATGTGGTTTCTATTTTAGCAGATGCGGCTCACAGTAATAGTTGTGGCTTGCATGCACACATGCAACTCAAAGTTTGACAGTTGCGGCTCGTAATACTAAAGGACTTTTGTGAGAGGCACATGCGGTGTTTTCTATGAAAGATGTGGCTTATGTGCACACATGTGACTCAATGTTTGATAGTTGCAGCTCGCAATACTTGACTGTAAAAGAGGAATTTTTTATAGACACATGCGGTATTTCCCCTAACAATTGTGACTCGATAGGATAGATGTGGTGCTAAAATTGAAAATTGTGACTTACGATGATAGTTGTATTTTTCTGAATATTGTTTTTCTAACTAACTCCATTTTGTCGATCAAGTGTTTTGACGAATACAGCAAAAAAAAGCACAAATATCAATATATTTTCAGTTTATGATGATAGGACTATTAAGACGAAAAACATTTACAACCTAGGCTTTGTGGACAATACTTGTTGAATTCTTACTTGGATTTCTCTAGCTACGCATATTCAAGGTGGATCATGACACTCACTTATATGGGGCAGCCAAGCTACTGTACCCATGAAACTCTCATGGCATACATCTCATCTCCACACATGAACTGTAAGAATGTAAGATGGCTTCACAGGTTCGAGCCTGTTGTGCTAGCAAATCGGTAGGATTTTGGAAAAAATACAACAAGGTGTTTAGTAAGGGCATTTCATTTGTGGGGCACTATTCAACTTTGGTGAGAGACCATTTATGCGCTTCTCATCAGAATACTGAGCGTGATTCTTGGACATTCCCCAAAAATCCACTTTTATATATCGGTTGGAAGTTGCTTGGCATCTAGCGTGCTACTGATCTAAGTCATCTTGGGGTGAGTCCTTTTTCCCACCAAGATAGGCCTAAGTTCTAGAGTTAGTAACCATTTCTCTTACACCCAGGATCGCATGATTGTACAAGGGGAGAGGATACTCCGATATACCAAATCGTGAAGGGTTACAAAAATGTGCTTTTGCACCAATCAAGGAAAACAATGGTTCTTTTTAGTCCAAACAATAATTTTCTAACTACCAAACAAAAATCTTATGAAACAAAATCCACAAATTCATTAGGTCTTGCATGCAAAAAATGACTAGTTGTTTTTTTTGGTGTCATCGACTTTCATCCTGCAGAAAACAATGGTTTGTGTTTTTATGGTCTTCTATGCTTTGTCTTGCAAACACTAAGTTTATCCACCTTAACACAGTTGTAACCAAAAATGAGTGAAAATCAAAATAACCTAAACAACAAGAATGAAAATACAAATGTACAGAAATGACTAAAAAGTGAAAAAAATGATTACCAGGCAGATGCGGCTCGATGTTGACAAGCAGATGCAGTTCATGAATTGCTGATAGGCGGATGCGATGCACAGGTTCACGGATATGGTGCACAATGGTAGATGTGTCATAGAATATGGCAGATGTGATGTGCAAGGACAAATGCATCATTTCTTTAAACAGATGCGGTGTGTCGTACGATAACCTGCGAAAAATGAAATAATGGAAAAATTGAAAAATGGAAAAATGAAAAGATGTGCAAATTTAAAGCATGTTCACATTAGGTTCATCAAATGTATGACCTAGATTTATTCTTGGAGATTAAATGCTAATAGTTGAATAGATTACAATGATCAATTGTAAACTAACAAACAATCTAAATCAAAAACAACAAAGAATGAATAAGCAAACATAATGAATAACTAAACAAATGAATTGAAAAGATCTCACCAAATATGCGTTCACTCCTTCGAATTATCTTGATTGCTCTTCTCCATTTTTTTGTTTCAGTATTCTTGCCCTTAGAGTTTTAGTAGTGATGCAAGCATAACTTCGTCGAGTTTCTAAGAAAAATATCGAAGATAAGTTTTTTCTCAAAAGTGTATGATTTTGGGAGGAGGAATAATGATAATGATAGGCCATTTTATAGTTTTTGGGTTTTTGAACGATCGACTCAGATTGAAAGAGAGATTAATGGATGAGATTGATGAATGCCATGCAATGTGAATTCCATGTCAGATAGAACATGAGTTAGAACATGACTCAGAAAAGACTGCAAGATAAAGATTAAGTTAGAACGTGAGTTAGAACACGAGTTCAAGATTTTAATCTTTAGTTAAGAGTCCTTGAAAATAGAAGAAATAGAATTTGAATGTCAAAGATAAAGTTAGAAGTTGAAGAATAATGCATTTGAATGAAAACATGATTTAATTAATTAAATAAAGATATTTAATTAATAAACACACCATGAATATGAGTTGAAACTAGTTAACTGACTAGTTGTGACAGAGAGTCCTCTCGCAGAAATGATTAGATGTTGAATCCGAAGATAGCTGGAGAATTAAAAATAGATCTTGAGTCAGAAGGTGAGAGAATGATTAGTCAACTGATTGACAAAATAATGTGACATAAATAAATAAATATGAATTAAATGTTAATTTAATTCAACATTGAAAAATAAAAGATTTAATTAAATAAATAAAGATAATTTATTAAATTTGACTATTGTAAAGGTGGAATTGAATAAATTAAATAATAAATATTTAATTGTAGTTGAAGTATGACAAAGGGGTAATTAAATAGTAAATTATTTAATTAAGAAGGAAGAATTAATTAGTTAGCGACATAATTAAACAAATATGATTTATTTAATTAATCAAGGTTGAATAAAGGTTATTTATGAATTAATGAAAAAGGGGTATTTAATTAATAGAGGAAATATGTGTTAGAAAGGGTAATTTAATAATTAAAATTATTTAATCGTGACCATGGATAAGAGAAAATTATGTCAAAAGTGGTGTTCACAGGCCTAGACCAATTTTCGTTGTCTACAAAACCTAGTTTCATTTGCTCTGGAAACATCCCTCTCACTAACTAATGTGGTCAGCTCAACTCTAGCTACATCTCTCTCACTGGCCAATACATGTGTTATTGCTTGGGTTGCATCCCTCTCTATTGTAAAATTGGCAACTTGACCATCCATCTGACCCTATAAATGAGCAACCTGTAGATGAGATCATCATGCTAAATAACACTCTTGATGGAGCCAGTCTCTCTACACTAACAAAGAATCCACCTATTCCCGTAAATCCCCATCCTACTGCCACACATGACACTCCTTCTCTCCTCCATCACTTGCATCCTCTCCTCCACCCTCCTCCTCTCCTCTGATATCCTCCACCCCAAAATCCTCTCCACCTAATCCTTGATCTCCCTAATCACTATTATCTCTATCATCCTCATCATCATCATCATCATCACTATCCTCTTTGCTGTCATCATTAGAGATATTACTGCTCTGTGAGTTACTACTGCTACTATTGCTCCTCTCATCCCAACTATCCTATGCTACCACTACCTATGTGTGTGGCATTGTTAACCGAATGGGTCTACATCTCTCCCACCAAGTATCATACTCTATGGTGGTACCTGCATCTACAATAGCCCATTGTGGATCCCAATCCACTAATGGTGTACCTCTCCAACTCTATAATGTTGTGTCATAATCAATGAATCCACCCCACTATCACCTCTCATGAGCCACCTTGCCAAAAAATACCTCCACCTAGGGAACATCTTATCTCAAGCCAAACTATCGTAGTACCCGAACTAGAAGATATCTCTTGATCATAACCCATGTCTGCCCTATTAGTTAGTGTATCCTCTAGATGTATGACATATGGAGATGATCATCCACCCAGACCTCACAATCAATGTATGGGTGCTAGAAAAAGGTATCCATTTCATCAATGACCATCCGCTAATGGTCTAGCTCACCCATGTGGTGCTATCATCAAAACCCTATAGACATAAAGACATAAGGCATATCTGGCCCCCATTGCCTATCACACACTAGGTGCAATACAAAAATATGCTGAAAATTCCATATTTGAAGTAAGGTCACTCCTGTAGCCAAGCTCCACCCATCTCGATATACCACATAGTGTAGCTCTTTGTACAAATCCCCTAGTACGAGTGCTCCCCAAGCATGCATTTTTCCATGCTCAAACATATAATCCAAAACCCCCACCCAACCAATCACAAAACCTCAAGATCTCCTATTTGAAATTAGTGTACAAGTGATCAATGTAGCAACAAAAAGAATGAGATCCAACCATATCCTCAATTTGACACTCAAATGAAACTCTACACCTCTGATTGACATATCCTATTGAGAAAATACACTTTGCAATATAGCCCTCGCTCCCTAGAGTCAATACTCAAAAATCTCTCTCTGAATCAATAACCATAAGATCTCCCACACATCCTCTAATATGATGGTATCCTCCTCTATCAGCAAGTGGAAGCTTCTAGTCTCACTATGTTATCTCTCTACTAGTTCTATCATGAGTGACTTATGTTCCTGAATCCGTGGCATGTGGTAAACAAAGCACAACCCTATCAAATGCAACAAATCAATTTCCATTAGCATCAACCTCTCTTATAAAGTCCCCATAGCTTCCATTTGTTGCTCATGTGACTATAAGTCATCCAGGTCCTCCTCCATCAACCACACATATTATCATCAGCCCTTAATCCAATCTATAACTTCATTTTCTAAGCCTATTCAATTATGCCCCCATCCTCTATGAAACCGTGCCTCCGACTAGGTGTAGGTGTCATTTATTTAGATGTAGGTGCTTTAATTTCCCACCCAAGTGCAACTTTACACAAGCACAACAATTTCCCATGAAGGTATGCCAATTTATACTGTTGCCACTGCAAAATTCAAGCACCACTTCCCAAACCCCATATCACATGCACACCAAATTCAGGTGTCTTGATTTTAAACATGGGTGTCAAAATCGACCATAAGCACTAATTTACGTAGGCACATTTTTTTGGCATGCAAGTGCCACAATCGTTACCTTAGGCACCATTTCATGAAATGGTGCATCCATTTCCCAATCTTCGACCCCTAATTTGACCTACCCTATACCAACCTAAATTAACCTAAACCTAAGGGATATATAGTGTATCGAATCCCCTATGTTCTCCACCCATTGATAATCTTGAACTCACTTCGCATGATGTGTCTCCCAAGGAATTTGTGCCATTGCTCTATTTTTCCACCTCAGCTCTACTCCTCCAATAAAAAGTTGAAAAGGACCTTTTTGGGCCCCTCCAAGCCTATTTATAGGCCATTTAACTATAATTAACCACTAACTAAGCCTCTGCCCTAATTTCTTCTCTACTGGTTGCATCAAAAATCTCATTCCTCATGCCAATGTCACCTAATTTCTCTATTTCTTCTTCCACATCATTCCTTATCATTCTAGCCTACCTCTTTCAAGACACTAACCAAAATATTTTGCAATTTTTTTGGGTTAGTCTTTTGAGGGGGCATCATGAGGTGAGAGCTCCAAGGTTTGCTTGCACTGCAACTAAGAGTCCCAGCTTGTCTCTTCTAGGAACCTAGTCTCCTCTAGGTCCTGATTGGCTTAGATGATTAACTAAGTCCAATTCTAACTCTTCTCTAAGAGTTCTATCCTTTGTGCTTAACCTTGGAGGACTAACACCTTTTTACAAGTTCAATTCCTCTTCCTCGCCTAGAAAGCTCTAAGTGCTATCTTCTCACAAACATTATTCTTCATTGCAGGGGTGTCCATTCTTATGAAAACATTCATAACCTTGCATATTTTAACCATTTTAAAAGGTTCTTTAATCCTATTCCTACCGAGTTCAAGGATTCACCATTTGAGACCTTAAATAGGCCTATTCCTTGTAATCTTACCAGTCCTATTTTGTCAATTCTTGCAAAATTTTCCCAAAGACCCTACAAATCTAAAGGCAGATTTGGATACCCATTTGGAAGTTTTAAAAGGTTTAGTGGGGCTTAGGGCCTGACAACCTCTGTACACTAGTTTCCTACAACTTAGGAGAATAGGCTAAAAGGCCTAATTTCTAGGACTGACTGTAATCTTGCTTGGAACCTGCTCAAACCATAAACTAAATGATTGACATGACCTCAGTCCACCTAGTATGATGAGCTATGATGAAACCCTACTTGAACCTGTACCTATTTCATATAGTACCTCTTTACCCTGCAAAAAATATGCAGTGACATTCCTAGACCTCTAACTAGGCTCTGTCTGCTCGCCTAGAGACTAGTGATAAAAAGAGTTCTCCACTCTTTCATGCTTCCTAATCCTAAACCTATATACACTAATGACTCCCCTAACATTCCCACCTATCCTTAGGTGTTTCCCAAGGCTAGATTTCATGGGGGAGCCATGAAAGCACCGACTGGTCAAGACTGGACTAGTAAGAACTTAAAACCAAAACAATTTACCTAACACCAAATATCCTACTCTAAACAACTTGCTTATCAAATGAAAAAGACTAAGATAATCATATAGAACACTAAAAAAATACTAAACTCAGTCTCTCAATCCATTAAGCATCTTTGTCATCACAAAAGTTTGGGTTGTTCTTGAAAGCACTATTACAGAGCTCTATATTCCACTTCAAAAAACTAATTACAAATTACATAACTACTTCTCTACATGAGATTCGAGTCTTGGGTCATAATAGATGCCATCCCCATGATTCTAGGGCCTATTAGCTAATCTCCCACATCCTATTCTTAAGGGAATCCAAAGGTAACCAAGTTGCATGCCCATGCTAACTTCTTTACAACATTTGGCATCTTTCTCTATGCCTTGATCCTATTTCTTAGGACCACCATTCTCTCTAGACTCTGAGGAACCAACTCATTTAATGGCCTTAAGGCATCTTTACAACAACCACTAAGTGTTTAGAAAATCTTTAAGACTCTAATCTCCCATAGATAACTAATATTAAGAAAACATAAACTACTAACAATGGCTAATTGTGTGACCTTAGTCCTAATGACTAACTCACCTAGCCCACAAAAGCAATGACCTTCTAAGGTTTGAAAGCAAACAAACTTCCTGACTTGGCTAGAGTCAAGTACAAGCCAAAATAACAAAAATGGAGGTTAGTCAAGGTGTGCTCTTGCACCATCCTCCCCAAAATAGAAATTTCAATCCACCCTTGGTTTGATGATGCTTGGATCAATCCCCATCTTCTTGAACTCTACTTCCTTTATCCATACTGCATCAGCATCAGCTTGACCTTGTTTCTTGATCAAGTGTTCCTTATAGGCTTTGGTTCTAGTCTATTTGTAGACTCTTGTGTCCAATATGCTATTAGCTCTTGTGACTTTAGCAGTAGGTAAGTGTAGATCTTCCTCATCTCTGATTACTTCATGAAGGTTTTGATCCATGTCTTGCTATGGTCCTTTGTAATGGACTAAGTCTGCAATGTTGAAGACAGGGGATAGTCCACTATCATCCGGTAGCTCAATTTTGAATGCATTATTGCCATACTTAGCCAAGATAGGACAGGGACCTATCCTCCTCATACGCAACTTGTGAGGGACTCCCTTTTGAAGTCTTGATTTGTTAAGATGCACCATAACCAAGTCACCCACATTGAACTGCACTGTTCTCCTATGCTCATCCACTTTGGTTTTATGTTTTATGGTGTTCTCTGTCAAGGTCTTCCTCACTATATCATGTATCTCCTGCATAGCATATGCAAAATCATCAGCATATCCACTTCCCTTCACTCCATCCTTCAAGTCTCTCAACTCATAAACTCCTCTAGGATGTAGCCCATAGACTATTTCAAAGGAACTCTTCCCTGTCGATCTGTTTATAGTATCATTGTAGGCATATTCAGCTTGCCCAATCAACTAATCCCATTGTTTCCCATACTCCTTGGTCAAGCACCTCAGTAGGTTTCCAAGGCTTCTATTAACAACCTTGGTCTGACCATCAGTTTGGGGATGGTAGGCCGATCCAAAGGACAAGTTAGTGCCTAAACTTTTCCAAAGAGTCTTCCAAAAATGACTCATGAATTTAGTATCTCTGTCTGATACAATGCTGATAGGTAACCCATGGATTCTAACTATCTCTTTGAAGAAGAGAGAGGCTATTTGACTAGCATCGTGGGTGGTCTTACATGGTATAAAGTGAGCCATCTTGCTGAATCTATCCACCACCACATAAACACTATCCATGCCTTGCCTTGTCTTGGGTAACCCAACTACAAAATCCATACTCAAACATTCCCATGGCCTAGTAGGAATAGGTAGTGGTTGGTAAAGGCTTGCATTTGAAGAAGTGCCCTTTGCCTTTTGACATACTACACAACTTTCCACATACCTCCTAACATCAAGATTCATCTTAGGCTAATAATAGAACCGTTGAACAAGTTCTTGAGTCTTAGTGATCCCAAAGTGACCACTCAAAGCACCATTATGCTTCTCTTGTATCAAGTTCTCTCTAATGGAGCCTCTAGGAACACATAATTTATTTCCCTTAAACAAGAGATTGCTTTGCAAAGTATACTCAACATATTTACTATGAAAATGGTTCTTGTATTCAACACATACCTTATAAATGTCTGCAAAATCTTCATCATCAACATACAGATCCTTGAAGTGATCTATTCCCATCCTCTTCAACTGAATTTCCTGAATAGTGAGGGCTCTTCTTGACAATGCATCTGCTACTTTATTGAGAACACCTTTCTTGTGCTTGATATTGAAGGTGTAAGCTTGTAGATACTCAACCTACTTCATGTGCTTGTGGCTCAACTTTTCTTGTGAATTCAGGAAACTAAGTGCTTGATTGTCTGAATACACAATGAATTCCTTGGGGAGCAAGTAGTGCCTCCACTTCCTTAGAGACTGAACCAATGCATACATCTCAAGGTCATAAGAAGAGTACTTCTTTTTGGCTTCACTTAAATTTTTTGAATGAAAAGCCATCGGTCTACCCTCTTGGCTTAGAACAACCCCAATTGCCACATTGCTAGCATCACACTCAATGGTGAAAAGCTTCTCAAAGCTTGGTAGCACCAAAACAGGTTGGGTAGATATCCTTTCCTTCAACAACTCAAAGCTCTTGTTAGCATGCTCATTCCATACAAATTTGGTCTTCATGACTCTCGTAATAGTATCCAACATAGGAGCACAAATTGCACTAAAATGCCTTATGAATTTCCTATAATATTGTGCAAGGCCATGAAAACTCCTTACCTCTATTGCTTTCCTTGGAGTAGGCCAATTCATGACAGCCTCCACTTTGCTTTGGTCCATTTTCAGATTGCCATGTGATAGGACAAATCCAAGGTACACTAGCTCTGTTTTGATGAACTCACACTTCTCCAAGTTGATCATCACCTTCTCCTGCTGCAGCTTCTTGAAAACAATCTCAAGATGTTCTAGGTGCTCACACCTTTTTTTTCTAAAAATCAGTATATCATCTAGATATACCACCACAAACTTGCCTATGTAATCTTTGAGAACTTCATTCATGAGGCTCATGAATGTGGAGGGGGCATTAGACAATCCAAATGGCATGACAAGCCACTCATATAGACCCTCATTAGTTTTGAAGGTTATTTTCCACTCATCTCCCACATGTATCCTAATTTGGTGATAGCCACTCTTCAAGTCTATCTTGATATAGTACTTAGCTTCACCTAGACAATCCATTAGGTCTTCAATTCTAGGGATAGGGAACCTATACCTTATAGTTATCTTATTGATATCCCTTGAATCAGTACAAAGCCTCCAAGTTCCTCCTTTCTTAGGTGCTAGGACAGTGGGTATGACACATGGACTAATACTCTTTCTAATGAAATCTTGGTTTAGGAGTTCTTGTATTTGACTAGCAATTTCCTCATTTTGTTGAGGGATCATTTTGTAAGTTTCTTTATTGGGAAGGGTAGCTCCTGGGATAAGGTCTATCCTATGACTTATGGCTCTTTTAGGGGGTAATGTTGATGGTTTTACATCACTCACTATACCTTGGTAAGTCTACATCATGCTTTGAATCTCCTTTGGTAACTCTATCTTCTTGGTCACCTTGCCTTCATATCCCTCTCTTGGTCTTAGCACTAATGCATAACCAACTCCTTCATTCTCTTCCATGGCTTGTAAGAACTCTTTTTCACCCTCCATAAGAAAATTTGGACCTGCTGTCTTCACCTCAACATCTTCCAATAGTGACTCTATTTTGAAGGTCACATTGTCCTTCTTGAAAGAATAAGAATTCTTTCCTCCATCATGTACGGCTTGGCGGTCAAATTGCCATGGTCTACCTAGGAGAAAATTACATGCATCCATAGGTAGCACATCACACAAAACTTTGTCTTTATACCTTCCATTTGAGAACTCCACTCATGCTTGTTCATTCACTAACACATGTTGTTCTTTATTGAGCCAAGTGACCTTGTAAGGATTGGTGTGGGGTATCCTTGTCAACTTTAGTTTGCTAACTGCTTCCTCTGACATAATGTTATTAGTAGAACCTAAGTCAATGATGACTCTACATACTTTCCCCATCATCTTGCACTTTATCCTAAATAAAGACCTCCTTTGGCTTGGCTCCTCCTTCACCGGCTCCTTGATCAAAGTTCTCCTCATCATGAGATTCTCACCTTCCTCAGAATTTAATGGAACCTCATAATGCTTCTTTGCTACATTTGATTCCTCATAAACTAGGTTAGTTCTCTTGTCACCTCCATGTGAAGAACTACCTTTCTTTGGACATCTATAGGCAGGGTGCCCCATTTGATTGCAATGATAGCATTTCATATTGGCAAAGTATTTGCCTCTTCCTCCTTGTCCACCATTTCTTCCTCTAGAGCTAGAGTTAGAACTCCTTCCTCTACCACCTCTACTTGAGCTTCCTTCTTGCTGCTCACTGGATTTTATGTCTCCTTGAGTTTTTATTTTAGAACTTCTTCCACCATAGCCACCTATTTATCCTCTACTATCCTTACTTTTACCTTTACCTTTAGAGGTTTGGTCTTGCTTTCTCTTGCTTTTCTCTTCTATCTTCAAGGCCATTTGATAGCATTGGTGAATGGTTTTGAAGTAAACTAGACTCATTTCCTCTTGAATAGACCATTTGAGGCCATTCAAGTACCTTGCAAGCTTAATGCTTTCATCTTCTACTACTTTTGATCTCAAACATAGCTTTTGAAACTCCTCGGTGTAGGTTTGGAAATCTAGATCTTTTTGTCTTAGATTGTGTCTCCTTCTATGCATTTGAACTTCATAGTCATTAGGAAGGTAGGTCTGCTTCACTTTGTTTACCATGCCCTTGCAAGTAACTATAGGACCTTTTCCATCCTTTTCTCTTTCATTTTGCACAAACTTCCACCAAGTAAGAGCTAAACCTCTTAGTCTAGACTTGGCCACCATAACTTTTTGTGCCTCTGAGATACCATCACACTCAAAATGGTTCTCAATGTTGTCTATCCAATCCATGATTGAATCTGGATCCATTTGTCCACTAAATAGTGGCACACCTTCCAAAGCTTTTCCACTCAATGCCTTTAGTGCCTTTAAGAATGGCTCTTCAGGAAGAACAGGGTCAAGTGTTCGTGCTTCCTCCTCCAACTCTAATTACTTTTCCCTTGCTTCTTCCTCTTCCTTTTGATCAATTTTAACTTTGACCTTATCAGTCTTGTCTTGGACTTCACCCAAGAGCTGCTCCATTTGGGACAATCTTTCTCTTAGCAACCGATTATCCTCTTCTTGTTCTTCTACTTTCTTGGCTAACTCAACATTGGTCACCATGGTTGTGTCTTCCTCTAGTGTATTCTCTCCCACTGATTCAGTAGGCTGCAATATCCACCACAAGCCTAATCAAAATAGGCTCTGATACCAATATGATGTGAGAGCTCCAAGGTTTGCTTGCACTGCAACTAAGAGACCTAGCTTGTCTCTTCTAGGAACCTAGTCTCCTCTAGGTCCTGATTGGCTTAGATGATTAACTAAGTCCAATTCTAACTCTTCTCTAAGAGTTCTATCCTTTGTGCTTCACCTTGGAGGACTAACACCTTTTGACAAGTTCAATTCCTCTTCCTCACTTAGAAAGCTCTAAGTGCTATCTTCTCACAAACATCATTCTTCATTGTAGGGGTGTCCATTCTTATGAAAATATTAATAACCTTGCATATTTGAACTATTTTAAAAGGTTCTTTAATCCTATTCCTATTGGGTTCAAGGATTCACCATTTGAGACCTTAAATAGGCCTATTCCTTGTAATCTTACTAGTCCTGTTTTGTCAATTCTTGCAAAATTTTCCCAAAGACTCTACAAATCTAAAGGCAGATTTGGATACCCATTTGGAAGTTTTAAAAGGTTCAGTGGGGCTTAGGGCCTGAAAACCTCCATACACTAGTTTCCTACAACTTAGGACAATAGGCTAAAAGGCCTAATTTCTAGGACTGACTGTAATCTTGCTCGGAACTTGCTCAAACCATAAACTAAATGATTGACATGACCTCAGTCTACCTAGTATAATGAGCTATGATGAAACCCTACTTGAACCTGTACCTATTTCATACAGTACCTCTTTACCTTGCAAGAAATCTTTAGTGACATTCCTAGACCTCTAACCGGGCTCTATCTGCTCGCCTAGAGACTAGTGATAAAAAGAGCTCTCCACTCTTTCATGCTTCCTAATCCTAAACCTATATACACTAATGACTCCCCTAACATTCCCACCTATCCTTAGGGGTTTCCCAAGGCTAGATTTCATGGGGGATCCATGAAAGCACTGACTGGTCAAGACTGGACCAGTAGGAACTTAAAACCAAAACAATTTACCTAACACCAAATATCCTACTCTAAACAACTTGCTTATCAAATGAAAAAGACTAAGATAATCCTATAGAACACTAAAAAAATACTAAACTCAGTCTCTCAATCCATTAAGCATCTCTATCATCACAAAAGTTTGGGTTGTTCTTGAAAACACTGTTGCAAAGCTCTCTATTCCACTTCAAAAAACTAATTACAAATTACATAACTACTTCTCTACATGAGATTCAAGTCTTGGGTCATGATAGATGCCATATCCATAATTCTAGGGCCTGTTGGCCGATCTCCCACATCCTATTCTTAAGGGAATCCAAAGGTAACTGAGTTGCATGCCCATGCTAACTTCTTTACAACATTTGGCATCTTTCTCTATGCCTTGATCCTATTTCTTAGGACCACAATTCTCTCTAGACTCTAAGGAACCAACCCATTTAATGGCCTTAAGGCATCTTTACAACAACCACTAAGTGTTTAGAACATCTTTAAGACTCTAATCTCCCATAGACAACTAACATTAAGAAAACATAAACTATGGCTAATTGTGTGACCTTAGTCCTAATGACTAACTCACCTAGCCCACAAAAGCAATGACCTTCTAAGGTCTGAAAGCAAACAAACTTCCTGACTTGGCTAGAGTCAAGTACAAGACAAAATAACAAAAATGGAGGTTAGCCAAGGTGTGCTTCTACACCACATCACCTCCTAACTAACCTTTCATCTCACTAGGGAAAATTTTTAATTTCTTTGATGCAAAATAACTTCAGATGCTGCATCAAAGAGGGGCAAAATGTAGTCAATCCTAATTTGACTTTACTTCATCCTAATTAATTAAATAGATTTATTTAATTAATTCACCATTTCTAATTAATTAAATATATTATTTAATTAATTAGCCTGTTTCCTCACATAATTAATTAAACATTTTATTTAAATTAATAATGTCATGTCATTCATCTATAATTCTTCTCGTCAATTAAATAATCTTTGTTATTAAATTATTCCCATTAAAATCCCCTCTTCTCCCTAAACCTAATTACATTAATTAATCCATGATTAATTAATGAGCTAACCTCCATTAGCCCATTCTCCAACTTTTAACTCTACTTGGGTCAATAAACCTATGGTTTTTTAACCTCACCCACCTAACCATGATAATTAATCCCTCATTAACTAACCTAATCCCCATCATTACTAATATTTCCTAATTTAAAATTTAGCCTCAACACTCTAATCTTGTCTCATTAATTCTAAAAATCCCACCTACCTCCACTATCTTACACATAGGCTCAAAAATTAAATGAGGTGTCATTCCAAGGTGTTCTTACACATGTGTGAGCACACCTCACCCTTCTCCATGCATTCAATTGTGACACTTTTCAAAATGCTAATTGGCCATATTTATTTATCCATGGATCACCCCCACATTCAATCATAGCCCTTCATTTCACCCTCCAATTTTCTATAAATTGGGCCTTCATCATCTCATTTATCCATCTTGAATTAAGCTAATTACATGTTGGTACTATTGAGAAAAATCCACATTCCATCTTGAGAAAAATCAACAAGGTTTTGTGTGCAATCTTGGAGCTCAATCGAGAAGGGTCAGCAAACATATAAACTTGTGATATTGTTATTATTATTATTTGCTTCATGATTTTATGATTTTGATGATAAATTAACCCCCTTGACACCATCATTACCACATTCATTCTTAGATCAAATTTTCTACCCAAGACTTGGAATAGGCAGTAGTAAGTGTTCTTGAAATAGTCTTCAAACTCATCACATTCAAATGGCTCAACATACTTTGGCCCAAACCATGTGCCCTTCATCCCCCGATCTTGTCTTCTACACCTATGCAGCACATGTCTTATATATGCATACTTTTTTTGTTCATATTCCAAGAATAATTCAAAAAAATAAATATTAATAGTGGCAACATGATTCAATTTGAATATATCCACTATTGTACTACTAGAAATGTCGAATAGTGGGACTCCATTTATGTTTTTATAATCCTGTCATCTAGGCGATAAGCAATCTCTAACATCAAATCAACATCCACAAATACATTAGGAATCATAATTTTACCAAGATCAAACTCCCATAGGTGTCTAGTTGGATTTTTTGCAAATCTCCTATCAAAAGTATACAAAAGAAAATCCCATCCAGACCTTGGCAATGCAGCTTCACCAATCCCAACTTCTAAATCAATCAACTAGTTGGTCATGACCCCTTTTTTGGTAGGTCTTATTCCAATTTGTTTCCTTGATGCATATGTTTCTTAAGCACTTCCCTCCATGAACCAAGAAAAATATCATGTTGCAAGTATGGATGTGTTTGGTGGTGTTGGCATTAATGTTGTCATTGATGTCAACACATTTTAGGTTGAGTAAATTGTGTAATTTCCAAGTGCTTTTGAGAAAATTTGAGAAATAATGAAAGCAGTTTTGAAGTGTGCTCTGGTATTGTGTTCCACATTTTTCCTACATTGATCCTATGCCTACGTAGATCAATAGGTGTATTTATAAGTTTCAATGGATAATTTATCCCGAGTTTTAGCTTTTGTGTCAATGGAGAGTAGAATATATGTTAACCGGTATGTGAAATGGTTTGTCAGAACTATTTGTTTATGGACTAGGAGAATTTTTTTGGCTCCACGGTCTTTTGATATTTTTTTCAGATCTTGCAGATCTAGGATATGACTCTTTCTAATGGTCTCTATGTTCTGAAATATTTTCTTCTAGTTTGGCACTCTGGAAGACCTTCTCCAGAGCTCTAGTGCTTTTGTTGGTTGGTCTGGTTGAACTGGTGAAGAGTTCTCTATGAATGAAGTTTTTTGTAAATGTTGTAGATGTACCCGGGGTATTCTTAGAGATGGTAAAATATTTGATGATGTGTGTTGAGTGATCCATGTGTGATTGTCTTTCTAGAGATGTGTGTACTTCAAACATCATTGGTGTTTTCATTAGGTTTGGCTGACCTGGTGTCTAGACATTACATTAGGATTTTTCATCGATTTGAGAAAGCATGTGAATGACCCAATATGTTGTTTGGGTCCTAAATTAAATATGAAATTGGTCCTCTCACATTCTCATCCTCCACGGGAATTTTGAGTAACCGACCTATTTTGTATTTGTAATTTAAAATTGTATAGCCGAACTTGGAGAATGTGTCTAAGGTTGAAGATGGTATAAAATCAAATCACGTTGTGGCTTAATATGAGTAGTGAGCCTTTGTATCTAGGTAGTGATCCTTTTTATTCACCATTGCATTACTACTATATTATGAGCTAATCCTCATTATGGTTTTTCCCTCATTGGGTTTCCGACGTAAAGCTAGTGTCTTTGGTGTTTTCTTTCTGTTATTTGTATTTCATGTTTACACTTAATAACAGATTGGAGTTAAGGTGAAAAGATTAATTTAATAAGTTAAGTGATTTGATACAATTGATTCACCTCCCCTCTCAGTTGTCTTGTTCATTTCAACAATTGGTATTAGATCCCTAGTTCCTCAGTGAAAATCTTAACCGCTTGAGTTAGATCAGATGGCACACAAGTTGTAGATTCCTATTTTTTATGGAGCTTATTATAGTGATTGGAAAGAACGAATGAAAATTTATCTGATTTCACTTAGTTTCAATACCTGGAAAGATATGGAGACAAAGTATGTGATACCAACAACTAGTCCTTTCTCTGTTGATGAGGTTATAACTTTTGAAGAGAATGAAAGAGCAAGGTATTCTATCTTTAGTGCTTTATCTAAAATAAAAATAACAAAAGTTATCTCTCTAGCTACTCCTCATTAAGTATGGACAAAATTGAAAGACATTTATGAATGGAATGATAGAGTAAAGTTGTCAAGGAAATTAACTACTAAGAAAAAATTTCAGAACTTGAGAATGGAAGATGGAGAATCCATTGAAAGCTATCATCAGAGAGTTGAACTTATAGTAACAAAAAATCAAGAATCAAGGTGGCACCATGATAGATGAAGATGTAATTGAGAAGATCTTGATGACCTTACCAGAAAATTATAGTGAAAAAGTGTCTGCTCTTGAAGAAAAATATGATCCAAAGACATTTACTAAGGAGCATCTGTTTGGTGTCCTGACTGCATTTGAAATGAGAAAATTTACAAGAAAAAGGAGAAGACTGAAACAAACTTTAAAGAAATGAAGATAGGAGATGATCAAGATGATGATGATACAGGAGATCTAGAAGTAAATTTCACAAGGAGGTTGAAGAAAGGTACTAGTAAATACAAAGGTAAGTTTCCTTTCAAGTGTTTTAGTTGTGGAAATATTGGTCATTATGCATCAATATTTCATAATAGAGCTACACAAAATAAGAAAAAGGACAATAACAATAATTAAAAAGATAAGAAGGATAAGAAGTTCAAGAAGTTGTATTATGTCAAGGAAGATGCAGGAATTTTTGATGATGAATTCAACTTTGAGGAAGATAAAGATGAATGTTTGTTTCTAGCCCTAGAAAAGAAATGTGCAAAGGAATCTAGTTTGGAGAGCAAGAAGGATGAAACAAAAGGTACTCTGGTAACTGATTTTCATGCTAGACAGGATGAATACTTTTGGGTAATTGACAACGGATGTTCAAATCATATGAATGGAGATAAGAGTAAGTTTACTAAACTTGAGAATTATGATGGAGGTATAGTAATGTTTGGAGATGACTTTTGTGCTAAGATTGTTGGTAAAGGAACAATTAGATTTGATGGAAAACACAATACTGATGATGTTTATTATATAAAGGGTTTAAGGCATAATCTCTTAAGTGTTGGAAAAATGTGCAACAAAGGTTTTAAGCTTGCATTTCGGGATAACACTTGTGAGATCAGAAAAGGATCTATAATTATGGTAGCATCTTGAAGAACTTATGGAAAAATATATAAAATTAAGGGTGGTGATGGTCAGCATTTTGTTTCTTAGATAAATGAGAGTTGGATTTGGCACCAAAGGATGGGACATGCGAATTTTGATAATATGGTTAGGATCAATTCTAGGGAAGTTGTCAGAGATCTACCTAAGATCACAAAGCCTTCAAATTCAATCTGCAAAAGTTTTCAGATGGGAAAATAGACAAGAAACAATTTTAAAGGAAAGGATCAATCATCTATTCGAATGCTAGAATTAATCCATATAGAACTCTATGGTCCTACAAGAATAGGAAGCCTAAATGGTGACATGTAATTTATGCTCTTGCTTGATGATTACTATAGGATGACATGGGTTACATTTCTTAGAGAAAAGGCTTGGGCTCTTGATAGATTCAAAGTGTTTAAGGCAAGAGTAGAAAATGAGTAAAATCTAAAAATCGAATGCTTAAGGTCTGATAGAGGTGGATAATTTACTTCTGGTGAATTCAATGCATTCTTTGAAGAGTATGGCATAAAAATACATTATTCTACTCCTAGAACCCCTCAACATAATGAAGTTGTGGAAATAAAGAATTAGACTATTCAAGAGGCTGCTAGAACTATGATGAAATAAGCAAATGTTTTTTATGTTTATTGGAGAGAAGCAATACACACTTCTATTTACATTCTTAATAGAGTTTAGATCAGAGGTAACAACACCAAAACCAATTATGATTTATGGACTGGTAAAACTCCTACTATGAAATACTTTAAGGTATTTGGAAGTAGATGTTACATTAGAAGAGATGAAGAAAATCTTGGAAAATTTGATGCTAGATGTGATGAAGGAATTTTAATTGGATATTCAAATAAAAACAAGGCTTACAAATGTTTTACTAAGAGACTAAGGAAAATAATTTAAAGTGCTAATGTGAAAGTCGATGAAGCTATGTATAGAGAATTGGAAATAAATGAAGTTGAACCCGATGATCCTATCTAAATGAAAACACAAGAAGAAGAAAAGGAAGAGAAAGAACAAAGTGATGGAAAGAAAGAGACTCTGAAACTTGCACCCAAGAATCCTAAATATGTTAAGAGAAATAATATGGAGGAACAAATAATTGGAGACAAAAGTGAAGGAGTGAAGACAAGAAGCAAAGTGGTTGAGGTAGACTTGTGTCTACTTTCTAAAATAGAACCTAAGATTGTGAATGAAGCATGTAATGATGAAAGCTGGGTTAGAGAAATGAAAGAGGAACTACAATAGATAGAGAAGAATGAGACATGGGAACTAGTCCCTAGACCTACAAACAAGAATGAAATTGGTTCTAAATGGATATTAAAAAACAAGCTAAATGAAGATGGTTAAGTGGTAAGAAATAAAGGAAGACTTGTATGTAAAGGATATTCAAAGGTTGAAGGAATATATTTTGAAGAAAATTTTGCACCTGTAGCAAGAATGGAGGCC
Source organism: Sequoiadendron giganteum (assembly GCA_007115665.2). Lineage (NCBI taxonomy): Eukaryota > Viridiplantae > Streptophyta > Pinopsida > Cupressales > Cupressaceae > Sequoiadendron > Sequoiadendron giganteum. The sequence goes on from CM021109.1 coordinate 576,103,282, forward strand.
ATTCAGATGTTCTTGGAATTTTAAGCTCATAAATAATTCAAATTATATCAAATGGATGTCAAGTCTACATTTCTAAATGTGGAATTGGAAGAAGAAGTATATATGGAGCAACCAAAAGGTTTTCAACTATCAGAAAAACCAGACATGGTTTATAAGTTAAAGAAGTCATTATATGGACTAAAGAAATCTCCTAGATCTTGGTATGCTAGATTGGATAGATACTTGACAAAGCAGGGATTCAACAAAGGGTCCACAAAAAACAATATTTACTTAAAGATTGAAAAATACAAGATACTAATAGTTGTGGTAAATGTTGATGACATCATATTTTGTGGAAATGAAGGTATGTGTAAGAGATTTGCTAAAGAGATGCAAAAATAATTTGAAATTTCTATGATTGGTGAACTAAATTTCTTCCTTGGACTTCAAGTAAATCAAATTGACAAAGGGATATTCATTTCATAATATAAGTATTTTAAGGAATTGTTAAAAAAGTTTTGAATGAATGAATCTAAACTAGTTTGTACCCCTATGGTATCTGGATGTAAGCTAAGTAAGGATGATGAATCTGCTAAAGTTGATCAGAGCATGTATAGATCGATGATTGATGAACTGTTGTATCTTACTGCTACTGGACCTGATATCTTGCTTGTAGTATGTTTAGTTGCAAATATTTCAAGAAAAACCTAAGGAAGCACATGTTATAGCTATGAAGAGGATATTCAAATATCTTAAAGGAACTCCAAATTATGGGCTATGGTATCCAAAGGAAAATTATTCCACATTGAGTGCCTACACTAATGTAGATTGTGCTAGTTATATAGATGACTAGAAGAGTAAAGTGGCAGAACATTATTCCTTGGAGGAAGATTAGTTTCATGGTTGAGCAAGAAACATGATTTGGTTTCTTTATCCACTATAGAAACAAAGTATATTACAACAAAATATTATTGTACATAGGTACTTTAGATGAAGCAAACTTTGATGGACATAGGTGTGGTAAGTGATGAACCTATCTCTATATTCTATGAAAAATAAGTGCTATAAACATTTCAAATAATCTAGTGATGCATTCTAGAACAAAGTGCACGTATCTATCAAGTATCAATTCTTGAGGGAGAAGGTATTAAGGAATGACGTTAGACTTGAATATGTACCTACCAAAGAACAAGTTGTAGATATATTCACTAAGGCCCTTCTAAAGGATAATTTTGAGTATCTCAGAGGGAAGTTAGGGGTTACTACCCCTCCTTCTTTGAACTAAGTGCACATGGAGGTGCATCAATTCAGTGAGTTCACAAACTCTTTTTTTCTTTACTAATGATTGAGGTCTACTGCTCAAGGGGAGTAGAGAAGTTAATTTTTACAATATGTGATGTGGGTTTACTCTTTAGGGGGAGTGAACAGAGCTTTATATGGAAATAATTTACTTTTCCATTGATTTCAAAGGGGATGAGAGAATCATGTGAAAATTTTATGTTTGGCAGGTTGTCACTTCTGAAAATATTGTATGCTATCTTTGATGGTTTTTCACATCATGTTTTGCTACCAATGAAAAGTGGGAGATTTTTTCAAGTATGGATGTGTTTGGTGGTGTTTTCATTAATTTTTCATTGATGTCAACACAATTTAGGTTGAGTAAGTTGTGTATTTTCCAAGTGCTTTTGAGAAAATTTAAGAAATAATGAAAGCAGTGTTGAAGTGTGTTATGAGTGTGCTCTGGTATTGTGTTCCACATGTTTCCTATGTTGATCCTATGCCTATGTGGATCTGTAGGTGTGTTCATAAGCTTCAATGGATAATATATCTTGGGTTTTAGCTTTTGGGTCGATGGAGAGTAGAATATATGTTTACAAGTTTGTGAACTCGTTTGCCAAAACTATTTGTTTGTGGACTCAGAGAAATGTTTTGGCTTTGTAGTCTTATGACATTTGGTTTCAGATCTTACAGATTTAGGAGATGAATATTTCTAATGGTCTCTATGCTCTAATAGATTTTCTTGTGGTTTGGTGCTTTGGAAGACCTACTCCAAAGCTCTTGTACTTTTGCTAGTTGGTCCGATTAGATTGATGAAGAGTTCTTTGTGAATGAATTTTATTGTAATTTCTATGGATTTACTTGAGGTATTCTTAGAGATGGTAAAATGTTTGGTGAAGTGTGTTTAGTGATCCACATGTGATTATCTTTCTAGAGATGCATGTACTTCAAAGATCATTGGTGTTTTCATTAGGTTTAGTCGACCTGGTGTTTCCACGTTACATTAGGATTTTGCATCAATTTAAGAAAGTGTGTGCTTGATCCAAGATGTTGTTTGGGTCCTAAATTAAATTTTAAATTGGTCCTCTCACATTCTTATCCATCACGAGAATTTTGAGTAGCTGACCTAGTTTGAAATTGTTTAGCCAACCTTGGAGAATATTTCTAAGGTTGAAGATGGTATAAAATAAAATTAAGTTGTGGTGAACTTTGTATCCATCCATATATCATACCTGAATTGAGCAAGTGAGTTAATTTTGTGAGCAAATGTGAAAAGTAGAGAGTGGAAGAGTGAATTGAGGAAACAGTACTTTATGGTGTTAGATTCCTAAAAGCAGTGAGCTGATGGCATCTACAATATTTTGATCAAGTTGTGAATGTGTGGAACCCTAGTGGTGGATCTTCACTTATCCTTTTTGTTTATTTTATGTAGGCAATGATCCTCCTTTTTGGACAGTGGGTCCTTCTCAAGGCAATGAGCCCTTAATCTGGGTAGTGAGCCTTTGTATCTATGTAGTGAGCCTTTGTATCTGGGTAGTGAGACTTTGTATCTAGTACTGCATTACTACTATATTTTGAGTTAATCATCATTGTGGTTTTGAACTCATTGGGTTTTCCATGTAAATCTGGTTTCTTTAGTGTTTGCTTTCTATTATTTGTATTTCATGTCTATACTTAATAACAAATTGGAGTTAAGGTGAAAATATTAAGTTTATAAGTTAAGTTATTTGATACAACTGATTTACACCCCCCCCCCCTCTTAGTTGTCTTGTGCATTTCAACATATCCCTTCTCCCCCTTGTCTTTCTTTTCCTTCTCAGAAGCCTCTAGCTTTGGTTTTGCAACCTTAGCCCTTTTTTTTGTTTTATCTTAGCTTCTAAATTTGAAGATTCACTAGGTTGGCTCATTTTGACAAATTGTTTACAAGAAACTAGGGTTTACAACTCTAGGTAAAACTAGGGGTTTTGGATCACAAAATTATAGGAAGTTATAACTACACAATGCAAATAAAAATGCTTCTAGACATTGGTGAGTAAGACTAAACCCTAAATAATTCCTTAATAGGGTTAAGTGACACTAAAGTATAACCCTAAGCTCACAATTCCCTATTATCCAGATTATCAATTCTCCAACTAGTCTTTCTTTAATGAAAATCTTATAGAATAGAGGATTATTTACTTACCTAGGGAACCCTTCTTACTTTCTTCCTTCAAAATGTTTCTCGCCCAAAATCCTTTCTCCTCTTTCTACTCCAAAATATTTCATAAATGGTGAAAATATGAATCAATTTCCTCCTTTATGGTTCAACAACGATCAAATTCACCATAAATGGTGAAAGACTACTCGTGCGAGCGAAGTGAAGAGATTTTGACAATCAATCATTATCATTTTAATTTCAACCATTGGTTGAATTTGATTTAAAACATCGATAGTTATCCATGATCCTTATACTTTAATTCTCTCTTTTGGTGGCTCACATTAATTAGAAATGGAACGCTACCCAATGATGGCCTTATAAATTTCCATTTTTTTGCCTTAAAACTATTTTATCTTTCTTTATCGCTCATCATTGTTTGATATTCAACCTGTATGAGTGAATCCATGATACATTAGCACCCATCAATGGAAGAAAAGAATAATTCTTCCATCACTCATCACTAATTGCTTCCTTCTCACAAAGATTCTATCCGTGATGTATTTCATACACATGACACATTATAAACCTTTGGATTAGAATATTCTCTTGGAATTTACCTCCTCTTTCTTTTCTTGAAGAATCATCACTCATCGTTATTTGATGTCTCCCTATTACAACTAAATCCACAATTCCTTGAGTCATAGTAATGAAAGGTTATCAAAATATTCACATCACTCATCACTAAGGATAATTTTCATTAATGAGTTTTCATTGATATCAACAATACATTATGGATATCAATATTGTGTGGAGGATTATTGTAGAAGAGTTATTTTTCAAGAGGGTTTGATCCACACGTAGAAACAATAATATTTTTTGCTAAGTGTCTACATCAACAACTTTAGTACTCAGAGCCCTCCGGTAATTTGGTCCACATTCATTTGTCCCTTGAGATTTAATTTTGTGATTCCAATATTTTATTCATGTACATTAGTAGCATCTTCATTCATAATTTCATATAATTTTGATAAGTGGTTCAAAAGATACTATTGGAAAACAAGCCACACTGAGAGGGGGGGTGAATTAGTGTTGTGCAAAAATTAGCTTTAGTAATCTTTAATTTCAAAGAATTAATAATATTCATTCACAATGATAAAAAATAAAATAAACACAACACCATAAAATCAATATTTTTACGTGGAAACCTTGTTAGGGGAAAAACCATGGTGGATGGCTAATCCACAAGTATGATTCTGAGTATACTCAAAAGTGAAGACTACAAGGGAATGCACTTGCATTTAGGCACACTGCCTAGAGCTCACTGCTCAAGAAAGAAAGGGCTTGCTGCCCAAGAGTTTAGATTAAAACCATATGAAGACTTGAACTAAGATGATGGCATCTAAAATGCCTGATTATAGTTCCAGATTAAGCACAACAATGGATTTTTTCTTCTACAGACTAAATCTACAATTTTGCTCCACTTTGCTCATGCACACAACACAGATATTCTATGCACATGTGAAACTATGCATTATCACACCTCTTTTTTTCTCTAACTCATTGTTCAGATATCAACACAACTCTTAGATCATACAAAATGATATGGAAGACCAAGTATATATATCTGCAACATAGGATTTATTTACACTCTGTCGGCTTCAACAAAACATAAGAAAATTAAAACTATTAGCACACATTATGAGATATATACAATGCGTACCCACAAAGATAGGCCATAACTTGGCTAGGAACCAAACAATGGCATAGAAATATAGATATACTTGATTAATTTGTTCCCATACATCCATGACTTAATCCATTCATGAGGTCAACCTCAATACAATAAAATTTGAGAACATGACAATTGAATCTTCTAACTTTCACATGATCTAGTATGAGCCACTACGCTTTAGAAGAAATAAAGATAATATGCCAATAAATGTTCCATGAGATGTGCAAAGAAAGATAATAACTAGAAATGATCTTACAGATTGAAGAACAGTGTGTTACCTGATGCTCTGTTCTCGCTTGACAATTCTGAGTCTTCTTATCGGTAGGAACAAATGATGGAGTGTAGACCTGATAGATGATTATGGTTTCTATCAATGACAAAACCAAGTGAGCTGCACAGTTTCTCTTTCCAACATTCCCCCCCTTTGGCATTGATGGTAACACTTAGTGAAAAATGACTAAGTGTTGGATCAGTACCAAGATAGACTGTATTGCCCAAAAAAATTTCAAAAATGTAATTCTCCAATTCTCCCTTGAGATGATTAAATTTTTTTCACTCTATTCCTTCTCCCCCTTTGAAATCAATGGAAAAGGTAGGTGTCAAATGCCAAAAATGTGTCAATTCACAAAAACTGTTTGAGCAAAAAAAAAAAAAAATTAACTTACACGAGTTGAAAATATCAGCAAAGTCTTTCTTTAGTTGAATCAGATTTGCATCCCAAACCCTTTTAATAATTTCCATAATTTTGATGTGACCATAGATCATATAGGTTTGAGTCTCCGTGGACTCTAGGTTGGATGGATCTGCAAATCCTAAAGATTCCTCTCCTTCTTTGAGAGCACTTGACAATATGTCAAGTTTTGGACAGATGATGCTTCAGAGTTCACAACTTCTGGCAACAATTTTGTCATTTTCATGTTTCAACCCTTGTAGACTATTGAGCAGAGACATAAATTCTCCTTATTCTTTCCCAAAACTACTGGTTACCATAACAAATTCTTCTGAGATAGCATTTAGTTTGAGTTCCATCTCCTTGACCTTCTTTTCATTTTCCTCTATAAATTTTGAGAAAGATAGGCATGCTTTGTAAATATTTCCACCTTTTGATAGAGCATCCTTCACATTCTTAATACATGTAGTCAAGAGTGTTTTATATTAAACAATCATATTTTTCATGACACTAAATCTTTTAGCATCAAATTCTTTCTGTACTTTTGTTATGGCTGATTTTTCAAATGACTCAAAATGAGTGTCAATAGAGTTGATTAGCCTTTTTAGCTCACAGGAGGATGAGATACCTAGATCTTTCACATAGGATAGTATTAATTTCTCCAATACCATGGATGCCATATTTAATAGTTCATTATCCTCAATGTGAGATTTCAGCAGCTCCTCTCTTGCCTAAGCTTTAATGAATGTAGCTAATCTCATCTTTTGAACTAGGCTTAAGGTAGACAGGTGAATAGAACCTTCGATCAATTATGGATCTAGTTCTTTTTGTGCAACCAAAAATTGATCTATATATTCAGTAGTGTCTTTTGTAGCAACCATAGCTACTTTCTTCTCCTCAACAAGTGGTTTCTCAGCTGAAGGTGTGGGTTTAACTTCTGATATTTCTACCTTTTCAACTGAAATATTTTCAAGTGCCTCCACTTCCATGGGAATTTTAGTGTTAGCATTAGTACCAACATATTGTCAATGTTATCATCAACATTTCCATCTTCTACTTCATTCACCAGATCAGGTAAAACATTATCAACATGGGTTTCCTTAGTCACACTATCAACTCTTTCATTTAATAGTATTTCTTTTAGAATTTTCTCAATTTCCTTTGTGACTTCTTCTGTTTCACCAATCATAAGTTTTTTGACCCTTGTTTTACTCTTGAACTTATTTTGTGTTTTGTTCAAGAGTGCCTTCATTTCATCTAGAGACATAGCTAGACATAGTTCATCTAGAATCCTTTCTATCATTTTCTCTTCTTCATTTCTAGCATTTAAGCTCCTAGCTCCGAGAATGTCATATATTTTTTTTGGAAAACTATCCATTATTTCAATCATAACTTTATTGAAATAATTCATGTGTTTTATGGTTGCCTCTTCCAAAATTATTTTATTAGAAGCATTGAAATATTCATACCATTTCAGAAGAGGTTTTAAATTTCAATCCTGAACCATAGCTTCCTCAACAACTTGCATAGATATACCTGATTTATTTGTCTTTGCTTTCTTCTTGGCTTGACTACCTTTACCAGAAGGATTCATTTGTGTGCCTGCAACCGCTTTAGTACCTTGATCTCAGATCTCTTTGATTTCTTCATCAAATTCTGTCTCCTCATCATCTGAGAGAGCCATATTTATTCTTTTTCTTTTCTTCTTTCCTTCCTTTGTAGATCTTTTAGGCCCAATTTTTATGGGAGTAACCTTTGTTGCATGGACTGATTGAGATACAAAGCTTCTTTTAGTCCTAGCTCAACTAGATGGTGCTGCCGAACCAGCTAACTTTTCTCTTGATGCCTCCTTAGCAGCTTGTCTTGCTACTTCATCTTCAACTCTTTTATGTCTAGCTTCTCTAAGCAGATCTAGAGATATTCCCAAGCTCTCTGTGAGAATCTCAACTTATTTTCTCACTTGCTTAGTACCAATAGGAGTTCTAAACTCAATATGCACTTGATTATCCTTTTCAGTATATATTCCTAACCTCTCTTCTATCAAATCAATTGGTTTTCTCAGAATTTGTTGAGCATACATGTCTAGGAATGCTCCATCTACTTCATAACCCATAGGCATAATCTAGATTGTTCTAGGATCAATAACCTCCATCATGCACTGATCCATTCTCACCATAAAACAAATAGATTATTTGAATTTTTCCATAATAGAGGTGGGAATCCTCTCTCTTTCTTGCATCATAGCCTAGAAATCCTTGAAATACCCCCACATAGCAGCATTCCTTGATTTCATGTTCCTAGTATCATATAGTAGATCTTTGATTTGTTTGGTTACCAGAGTGTCCTTTCTCTACTGAATGTTACCAACTCTCATAATCTTTTCCATGAAATAACAAAACAAGCATAAGAGCAGGGTACTTTATTTGAATGAGTTTTTCCTATCCTTCTTTATTTTGGCCAGATTTTCCATTAGCTGAATCCTTAGCAACTGACATAGGTCGTAGTCATCATTTTATCTAATCATCTAGTAGGCTGCATAAATTGTTGTCTCAGATACAAAGTTTTCCTGGCTAGAATGGTAGATTTTGTAACCTATGACCATGGATACAAATTTTACATCTATACCAATGATGTTGTTTATGGTCATTTCCCTTATGTCATAAGTTGATGTTGTTGCATCTATGACAGTTTGATTTTTCACAGATTTGAGAATGGACAACCCACCAGAAAAATTCAAACCAGTTACGACACTAATGGATTCCTTAGTTATTTTGAATGGAATGGTAAGCCACATGAATTCATTGTGCACTCTACTTAGGACATATCGAAACCATTCTGCTTCAGGGAACACGGGGAATTTAACCATATGTACAAATTTATTTGTTTCCAAAATTTTATGCTCTAGCTTTACATGGAATTCTTCATCAAAAATGTGGTGATTATACAAATTCAAAAATTGGGAGCTACCCAGTTCTTCAATATTCATATGAATATAAACCCTAATATCTTATGTATGAAAAACTCCATGCGAGATTGATGAAAATTCTCGTAAAGGATCAGTCTCAAGATATTTATAGGGATTCCATTTGAATTTTGGTCAAGGATTATGTTGGTTGTTTTTAATGTAACTAGGTTGATCTTCTAATCTACCTATGGAATTGCCAATTCCAATCAAGGGAAGCTCAAAGGACTTGGACCAACTTACGAGGATTTTAATGACCTCCTACACTTTGGGCTCTACAAGACCTAGGAGGGTAATCCCATAATGTGTTTACAACCTCTACACCATTATCCTAAACAACATTAATAATAAAAAATAATCTCACATAATAGTTCAACACAATGAGATAGTATTGAATAGAATTGTTTCTTCATCAATAATTTCTACCATTTGGAGTGTGAGATAATTACAACAATACTTCAGAATAAAAGATGTTTATTAATTTTCAATTTATAGAAAGCTCTAGGTGAACAAAAACAAATACTGAATCACAAAGAACAAATACAACTTAGAACAGTGCCTTACTTCCCTTGGAGGAGTTAGATCCATAAATACCTAAGGGTTTATAACAGATTCAACACATAGCATATAAGATCTTTGATAATATTGCCTTACAATATCACCAATCTGTAACCCTAAATCAATACTACTTATCAGATCCTTGTACATAACATATCCACATGTAATCTTATTTAAGAATTTTAATTAATTCCTTGAGTTAAAGTCAAAACAAGAATTGCACACACCACAACAGTGAGATGAACAAAAAAAACCCTTGATTACTTTATTGAAAATTCAAATACGCTTGTACACAGGACAGACATGAGCTCAAATTTATCAATTTATTTCAAATGTTAGTACTATCATAAAACATTATATCTCCATGAATTCAAGACCTACAAAATAATGAATTAGAACCTAAATTACATTTCTTCTGTAACTGCTAGATTTTAAATTTTTCTCTGCAACTTCACCTAGACTCGACCCAAGACTTTCTAACTTGATAACCTATTACAAATGAGAGAAGAAGAGAAGAAAAAGAAAAAGAGAAGGATCTAGAGATTCCATCCAAAAACATCTTCACCGTTGATCATCAAACTGAAAAGAATCTCCCCTCTCCCCACAACAAACTTATTCTGCCCCCAAAAATTCCTTTGCAAACCAATTTGCAATAGAAAATTTCACTCCTCCGTGAAGAATCTGCATCATTTTACTTACAATGTGAAAAATATCTCTACCCTTCTTTCCATGAAAAATCACATCTATTTTTACCCTTGCTATAGCTACACATTACATTTTAGTCCACTTTATTTTATTTCCCACAACATATAATACATTCCTCATATAAAGTGAATATAAAATTCACTTAACTTATCCTCCCTTTACATTGCATCCACTTATTCTCCCATGGTACATGCACAAATTATTTTAAATACTTTACTCAAAACATTTGCATTTATTGGGCAAACAAATATTTTATTGGTTTCCTTTATATTCACCCAACACAGAGAAATAGTTCTACCCATTTGTATTTTAGTGAATAAATTTCACTTACTCATGTGCCCTCCTCACTTCACCACTTTGCACTTTAAATGTTCACTCACCATTTTAAATAAACTTAGAATGGGCCCTTTAAGTATTTTACTTTATTCAATCATCATGCCCTTGTTCATGGGAAAATATTTAAACTCTATTGGACACTATGCTCATCACTGAAATATCTGCCTAGAAATATTCTATTGAAAATGCAAATATTTTAAATGTTACGGTGTGAAAAATTTAACTCACTTTACCCTTTAATTTTTACCTTTCCATATTAAAGGATCTTGAACATTATATTGGGCCATCCAAGTTTTACTAATCTGCTTTTGAAATCATTCTGTGGGGCCCACTTTAATCTTGTTTTCATCACGGGCAGTATTCAAAGTATCAAATACTTTGCTTTCATAAAAAAAAAATATACTTGAAATATTAAAACATCGGGCTCAACCAAAACTTTTACCCATGCCCTCAACATGCCTTATTAATATCTACTTCAGGAAAATTAAAATGTACCTGTATTTCACTTTTGTCCAAGACCCACCTATGCCACATGGCGAAAGTTTGCCATATCACGGAAATTAAAGCTTAGGAAACTTGGGATCACGATTTGGTGGGGAATGGTGGAGATTGAGCTGCATTTTCACCTCTATTTCTCTATTGTTGATCTTTCCTTGACTCATGTTTTCTCTTAAACTTTTTCCCTAATTGCTCTATTTTGTCGTTCAACCTGCTCTTCTCATTTTCCCATCCATGGCATCACCCTACTCAAATACATTTTCTTGAAAGTCATCAAAGTATTTCTAAAAAATCTAGTTTATATCCATGTTGCTCTTTTGATGACACTCCATCCTTCTCCAAGTGTGTGACTACCTTATCCATTGGGAGTATTTCCATTTCCAATGTGGGCATCTCCTATGGTTGCGCCACTCACTCATAAAGACTCCCTCTAAGGAACACTAACTATCCTATCCATAGTTTTAAAATTTCCATCTCCTTGCGCAATACACACAATGCAGTTCCAACCTTCTCTAGGTGCATTGATATGTTCTTTGGATCACCTCTCACTAGAAAAGCTACGTAGTGATTCCAACATCAGATTCTAATGTATACTTAGCATAAGAATTCTCTAGATTTTATTCACTTTGTTGTAGGAGAGAAACACACCCTTTTCCAACATAGTGGCTCCCATCAACAATAATACCATACCCTTGTATTGGCACCATATCTTATAATATCGCCCTTAATAATTTTCAAGGTGTACCTCCATGTTCTTGGAGTTATTCCTCTCCCATTGATTTTATAAAAGATGCAGAAATCCTTGCTTTAGACCACACCTCTACCAGTTGCATTTTCTTGAAAGTTTCTAAAGTATTTTCAACACCATTTCAGACATATGCTTCTTGTGCCCTTTCATTTGGTGTGTGGCCACATTCTCCATTCATGGCTATCGATCTTTCCATTAGTTTCCTTGATATATTTAAATGTTTTGTCTACCCGAAGCATGTTGGTCGCCATATGCATTTTCTTGCAAGTTTTTAATGCATTTTTAATAGAAATATTTGCATACACAACACCAGTGGAAAATTCAATCCACCGACCTATTGAATACCCACACTTTCAATGGTTTGGTGGTTGTGCATGCCTCTATGCAGAAGGCTCCACCTTTCATTTGCTTAAAAACTTCAAGGTCTGGTTGTGCACAAGGTAGCAAATTTTAAACAATTTTGAGGCACACTTATTGTAGGCACTCATTAGTCTCTTTGGATCCCTTCACTCAAATCTAGGTGTGACTTCCTTACTCCATTTTCTCTCCTTTTGATCAACACATTTTTTTCCCACATTCTTCCTTCATGCACACTCGCTGCTCCACATTATTTTTTGGGAAGCTCAAAAACAAAATTGATACTCTATCCAGTATTTTGACACATAAATTCCTCTATTATTTCTCATTAAGTATCTTGTAGCTTATGGATGCAATTCAGTCTGCTTCCACATTCATTAATCTTTGATTTAATTGCCCCCAAAGATGATGAACTTTATTCCATTTGCATGCTCTACCAGTGGTAAACATAAGTGGGTTGTATACAATTACATCAGTCAAATCACCCCATGACTCCATATTGGAGGACTTATTGTTACCTCACAGAATGCATGTACCAATTACATCCAAATTCAATTGGATCTTATTTCATACCCAATTTGTGGCAGTAAGTAGATATGTATTTACATTATCATGAAATCCAAATCATAATTATCATGATGAAGGATTTTACTTGTCAGCATCAAGTAACTTCTCAAACAGAACATCGAGATCAAAATGTATTGTGATTTTATCCCATGAGAACTCAAGTGAAATATCACCCTCTATTTAAGTTGATGGAAGAAACCTATGACAATGATGAATCAAAGTCCGTTGATGGAACAGTGATTTGAAATTCATGCCTTTCCTAACCAAATTATTCTCCAACAGGCGGCAACACGTTACTTGCAACCTCACACTATGTAATGCATGTTGGGTCCCTAGTGGGCCCGACTAATTTTTTTTCATTTTCAAACAACTTTTTTGCCTAAATTGATCTGACATAGCTTCTGAATGTTTCTGGAATGAAAAAATGAAATGGGATTTCATTAAAACTCACTTTCTGACATGTTTACAAAATATGCAAAACTAGACAAGTAAGCTCTGGAATTAGCTTTGAAAACCGGGTGAACGACCTCCAAGAAACATAAGAACTTGTAGGAATGTAACCATTGGTCCCAATAATGCAATGAAAAATATGGATTAGAGAAAAAATTCATGAAGAATTTTTTTTTAACTATCAAAGTTGCTTACTCGAACTTTTTGCAACAACTATTCTGAACCAATTGAAACTGACCCAATTATCAATTTGAAAAATTAGCAAATCAACTCCTGGGAGGATATCATTAGACACAGTAGATCATTTAGGTACACTGAACATTTGCACAAAATTAAATTACTTGAATCATCATTTTGCACAAGATATTGACAGTCAAAGTTGACTTGTTAGAAAGGTTTCTGAAAATACAGGTGCAAAACAAGAGAAATTGCATTTGGTTTCAATCTGTTAAAAATAGAAAATAGATCATGAGACTCTGAAAAATGACACACGAGATAATTTAGATGGGGAGAATGCAGAAATTTTTTTATTTCGGCATGACGATCAACCAATTTCAAAATACAAGATCAAATAGGAGGCTACTTTGCAAAACTAATAGTTTGCAAACAATAGAAAAGTGCAAAAAAACCCCCTAGCTTCGCTTTTCAAAAAATTCACAAAAATCATTGTGGGAAGCTAAAAATTAACACACACATTCAAATATGTCAATTGAATATGTTTGCAAATGGGTTTTTCTTGAAAATCATCTGGCATAAAATTACAACCTTCCAAAGTAGGTCACTCAGATTGATCCTTCAAGTGCACTTCTCAAAGTGCAGGGGTAATTTTTTTTTGAAATGAGCACTTCAAATTTGTGAAATTTGAGAGTGCCATCAGTGGATCCGATTGGGGATGTATGCCCCTTGTGGGCATAGTAAGATTCTAGATCTCTAGGGAGTAGACCTAAACTGAATCCAATAAGTATCCTCAAACTACTCCTGTATTCATCTTTTTATTTTCAACTTCATGTGATGACCCCGGGTCACCAAATGAAAAAATGTGAAGTATGTGTTTACCCCTATCAAATACTCAGTTCTGTGTTGTCTGCCATAGGAAAAATATAAGAACATTATCATAGACGACCCACAAACTAGCTCGGTCATTGACATGCTCTACTATATCACTGTACCTTCCAATGTCACTTATAATTCTGTCAAACTACAATGTGCAATTAGACACTGACTGAAATTCTTCATCATTGTGACATTTTACCTTGGCTAGTTTATCATCATGTTCCACTAAATTCTCATTCTGTTGAACTGAGAAATAGAAGCATTCATAATCCATTCAATCTGTGACATCACAAACCTTGGCATCAAAATCATTTTGTACATCAAAATCAATTTGTAGATCAAACTAAAAGATCTCATAAAAATCTTGGTGTGTTTCATGAAAATCATCTTTGCATATGTCAAAGATAAAAGGTGCATATTCTCGAGCATCCTTACATTGATTACTGCATCATGGGCACATTTTTTAACATTTCGGTTCAGGTACATTAGAACACACCTTGGTATCATGGAGATGGGAATCATATGCAACATTAACAACTAAGGGATGAGTAAATATATTCATCTCAAGTTCAACAACATGTTCTAATTCATTCTTAAAATCATCATTTCTCTCAAAACCAAATACCTCAAGTGAGGGCTCAAGCAAATCAACATGATCAAGGACATCAGGAAAACAACCATGTGAACTAGTAACTTCATGTACAATACCAGCTGATCTACGTGCTAATCCAAAAATGAAAGACTCATTGCTAACTAAAAATTCCTCATTAGCAATAAAACTAGAATCCTCATTTCCCTTCACATAAATGCCTTTTACATGGGATGGGAACATGTCAATGTTCACACTATGAAGATCAAGAGCATCAAACAAAAAGTAATTGTACTCAAATTCATACTCACTAACACGAGATTTACCATTTGTTTCATTCCTCAGCTTCTCTACACATGGATTAACAACTTTTGCAGTATTAACACCATCTGCAACTTTATTGGCATATGGATAAGAAAACTTCTCAATATCATCAATGGGTAATGATATTGATTCAAGATCCATATACATACTTGATGAATCAATTATTTCATCATCATTCTCATCATGTATCACAAACCTTTCCATATTAGCTTCATACAAACAATCATGAAGAGTAGGGGCATAGGTACACTTATCAACATATTCATCATATTCAACATTATATTTTGAGTCAACATACTGATCACATATATGTTTGTATTCAAACTCTGAATTACTCTCACAATGAACATGCTCTATTGATTGTGAACCCAAATTACATTCGGTGTATTCATCACATGTTCTTTATTCCTTCATTTGTGGACAAGTGACTTCATGAACATCTATATCGTTGCATTCTTCAAGTGAGGAATATGCTTCTATATCATCCTCAGAAAAGTGATCACAATCTTCAAAGAAGAAATCAGAACTATCAACCTCATCATGATTTTCATCACAAGAGAAATAATCACTACACAAAACATGTTCAGGATCTTCAGAATGAATACTTGAGGTTGTACCTTCAAAGTCATATTCACTATTTTCTAATGAAATATCAACAATACATTCCTTATAATTTCTAGTCACTATTGGTTCTCAAAAATGAAGGTTTTAAGCATAAGAGTTTTCCAGGCCTTTACAACATTCTTGGAAAACATACAAGGCCAATTGATGCAATTGAACCTTCTTCTCTTTAGGTTCTGCTAGACCAAGGTGGGTGAACCTATGTGAATGATGCAGATTGAAATGTATTTCTTGTGAAACAATCTACCCACAATGGAAAAGGGAAGTGGACAGATAAAATCACAACTACTCCTACTCCTACCACACAAATGAAAGATTTTAAATAAGTTGTTTGATATGAAGTTAGATCTATGGGTTGTGGAAGATCAATGCCTTCTATCCACATGGGAAATGGAGTCAAAAAATAGAAAATGATTTTTTTTCCCTCTCTAGTTCAATTCTAGTTGTTAGGCACTCTAAAAATGAAATTCCAATTACTGGCATACAACTTCATTTATTTATGTCTTACATAAATAGTGTTGGAAAGTTTCTTAACCTGGTTAGTCTTTAACTACCCAAAAGAAATCCTAAAATTGCAGTGACTTACTTGAAGGGATTGAATTCTGACTTATAGACACCAACAATTAAAAATCACACAAAATGGGAATACATTCTGATAAATTAGAGATTATACTTGATATGCTGATTTAAATAATTAAAGGATCTCAAGTTGGAGAGAACCAGATAAAAGAATGTAAATTATTGCAACACAACAACTAAAATAGGAAGGTTTTCACTAGTTAAAAACATTAATCTCCATTGCTTTGTTTCAAGAAAGATCTATACATTTTTTACATTCCCAGCCAGAAAAATCTGACTCCTACTCTAACCCCTTACCAAACTGATTTTCAAAGTATTTATACAATTCATACTAGGTGTTGCAACTATTCACTTTCCCGTTATGGTCGTTTACATTCCATAGTCAAATAAAATATTTAATTAATTGCCTTATTGACAATTTAAATATTTTATACTATTGCTTTTTCTTTGATTTTGCTTTATATATTTTCCCGCTCTTTGAATTTTACTTTATACCTTTGTCACCCCTCACATTTTTTTTCATTTATTGGTGCACAACTTACCTTCTTCCTTACAACCATAGTTATCTCCACAGTCCACCACATTACCATGCCCTTCGTTCTATTTACCTACAATATGGCAGTTCTAACATTCGTTGTTACCCCTGACTATCTACCACTTTACCGTAGTTATCATTCTATCCACCAGCGATACTACGGTAACAATTGTTGTTACCTTTACTACTTCCACCACCACTGACTTATCTATCACCACATTTCCACGGTCTGCAAGCTAACCTCATGTGGTATCACGGTAGCCGCTTCATCAACCACCACCATCACTTAACTGCTTGACCCTTTCCACCACCTTACCACGGTCTCTTTATCTCCTCCCAGCGGTCTTGTAGTGCTTTGAATTTGTTGTACCAACCCATTCCTTTCTACCACTTTACCATGATCAGTGTCCTTTCTACGTGCCGTATCACAGTAGCCACTAACTGTCATCTTTGTTGTTAACTGACCACCTATCTTCTTCCACCGTGCCACCGCAGGTTCTATTCTAACCAGCCATGGTGTGGCAGTAGCCAATATGATGACTGCTAACCCCTTACCACTGAATTTTACTGCAGTCACCACGGTGCCTGGCTTGACCACCAGTGGTTGCACAGTATTCACTAACTATTATCTTCGTTGCCATGATGACTGCCCACCACATTACCGCGATTAGTATTCCAACTGGCCGCAGTGTGGCATTGGCAATTACTCCAACCATGTTTGACTTGTCACCGCTATACCATGAGCCACTTTGCAAAAGGCCATGGTAAAGCAGTGAAGGTAATAAAAAGGAATGAATATGGCCGCGACAAAAATAGAAGTCAAATCTAGAATTTTGAATGGTGATAAAGACATTTGAACATTATGGATGGGAAAATGAATTTTTTTAAAGGAAGGATAGTGAAATACAGATATAAATGAATAAAATTCCTTAGGGTAATGATGGAAAAATTAGATTCAAATGGGAAAACCTTAGGGTTTTTAATGAAAATTTTGGGTTCTAACAATGGCTCCTATTGGGGATGAGTGGTTTTGCAAATCACTGCAAGGATCCATAATATCTTTGGGAGAGTAGACCAAGACATGAATGAAAATAAAGGAAAATGGAGGGAATGAAAAGTGAAGGACATGAAAGATGGAGCAAATGGAGAATGGGAAACCTTAGACTACTGTAAATGGAAATAAATAAATACTTTCAAAAAGGGAATTCCTGAGAATGTCCATGTACTAGCAAACCCAGACCCTTCCTAAACTATTGTGCATGGAAGAGAATGATTAAAGAGGTTTGATAGGAACTGTCCATGCACTAGCAATCCCTAATCCTCTATGTATGTTATGGTTCAAAAAATCCAACCATAAGGGATGGTGCCAGACCACCCAAAAGAAAAAAATTGTACTTTCCTCTATCATAGACTTTATTTTGTTTTGAGCTCACCAAGATTTTCTTGAAACTGTCCATTCCACTTGCCCTGTTACATATACTATCATTGAAAAACTTCAAGAAATCATTATGCTCAACTTGAATTGTACTCATTGCACCATTCTGCATTTCATCATTTTTATTATCATGCGAAGTGTATCCACATTCAACAAAACATTCATAGGCATGCTCACTGTCATATGACCTGAAAATTTGAATGCTTCACATGGGAATCTACAAATTCCATCTCATCAACATCTTCTGAAATAATCAAATAAAAATTACTTTCCATTTCTTTTCTATCATCAGTTGGCATTGACACATACCTCTGATCGATACAGTCATCCTCATACATAATTGAATCAACAAATGTTGGACACTCATCATCAATAACATGCAAACCAGTATCTTTCTCTTGTAGGAAAAAAATATTGAAATCACATACCTCTTCATGGACACAAATGGATTCATGATCAGCTTCAATGATTTCTTCATCAATCTAAGAGATGCACATGAAGTCATGAATTTTTACGCATAGTATCTTCATTGTCAAAGCATATATAGGCTGGAACAAAAACTCTAGAATCATATTTATGTGCATACTTCTTGTATTCAAGAGTCAGTAAATCTGAAACTTGCTTACTATTGAGTGAACAGGTCTCTTCTTCCATATCTTCTACCATGTCTCCAACCTCTTCTTGATCTTCATAATAACTACAACAATCATCTTGTTGAAGATCAACATCCACTATTTCATCTTCACAATTTGACTCACAATTTTTTATGTGGGATAAACTCTCCATATCTTCATTGTTGGACAACATGATATCATTTTCTATTGCAACTTCTGATGCACTATTGGTAGTATCCCCAGATGATGTGTCCCCACTAATATCATTAATTATGTAATCATCTTCTAAATCTGAAAAATTTTCATTAGAAATTCTAGTAGCACATGCTTCCTTTATTTGTTGCATTGTTTGAGCATCCATGATATCACTACTAGGTTTATTATTGTCAGTGTCCATGTACCTTTTCCCAAGCATGGAATCAATAAATTTATTTACAACATCAAAGGCTTGTTTTTTTAATGACTCTAGCCAATAAATTGATTCAAGCTTCAATGCTCTTAGAAATTGTAGACACGTAAAATATACATGCACCTGATTTTGATCATATTAACATTGTTTCATCTTGAATCATACTCTCAGTTTAAGAACACCTTTCCTCCCTTAATTAAATAAATCATTATTTATTTAATTAGGTCTTTCTCCTCTGGTGATTAAATTAATCATCTTTCTCTATTCTTTTAAATAATTCATTTTATTTAAATTAAATCTCTAAAGCCCTCCTATTAAATTAAATAAATTAAACCTTATTTGATTTAATCTAACATATTCCTCTTTGGTTAAATAAATCAAATCATTTATTTAATAAATCATTTCCTGTCAATTCTGATTTAAATTAATTCATCTATTTAAGTCTAAATTGTCAAATCACCTAATTCTTCATTAAATTAATCAAATCCATGATTAACTTAATACCTCTCATTAAAATCCTCTAGAGAATGCATCTTGCACAATAAATCAATTACTTTGATTTATTTAATTCTCTATTTTCCTCATATGGCATCGAAAGGGGATATTCCCTCAAGTTTGAATTAAAAAATTCAAGTGGATGGGTACTTCCAACAAGGCATTCACTCCTCTTACATGTCCTTTTGCATTGAGCCAAGTGACATTAACTCCACTCTTCTCTCCCCCCAACTTTCACATTCAAAATTCAAACTTGCACATTGACCAAAATGTTCTCATTCCTCCTCCAATCACATGTGGACAAGTGGCACAATGCCATTGGATTATCTTTTATCCCACATTGCTTATTCTCACTCATTCTTCCAAGATTGGAATCTATAAATGAGAGACTCTTTCTCTCATTCAAACATCCACAATTTGAGTAGACTTACTATATTCAAATCCATGATCATCCACAATCTTCATGCAAAGTTACTCTCTTCACATTGAGAGCTAATTTTGTCCATTGCACTCAATCATCCACCATTTTCATAAATTGTAACAAGGTTACGCTCAAATCTCTTTGGAGATTCGACCATTGTTCAATCAACCACATCGCAACTTAGGAATTGGGAAAGGGCCAATTGCAACACTTCATTGGCACCAATTCCCCCATGGGATCATCATTCTATTAGCTTGATTAGGATTTAATTTTATTTCTTGTATTGTGTTCTTCATCTTTGTTCCTAATTTTTGTTTAAATAGATGGATTTTATGGGTAATCTCTCATACTTGTTTGCATGGATTTTATATAACAACTTATGTGTTTTGTTGCTATTGTGCATTTGCAGGTTTAGGGGTTCACAAAAATTATGCAACAAATGTGGGTCTTGTGGGCCTAAAATGAGGAGGTAATAGCATACAGACATCTACCATCTTGTTGTATAAAAAACTCATAGATTCTCCCTTATATCTCCTTATATAAAAAAAAGGCATCCAGAAGATTTTTGCCTCTCTCTTCAATTTGAATATACTCATCAAAAATACTTTGTTGTGAATAGAGTACATTACCTTTATTTCTAGAGTTCTCAGTTACATCATGGGGCACTTGTGGTGTCCAAGATCTCCTAACATTTGTGTTTTCATTCTTACTGCATGATGACCCATTCGGTGATGTATCTGGAACACTTTTGACTCCCAATTGCAGCAATTGTTGGTTCACTTGTAGCATCTATTGGTCCAATTGCAACCTTTGTTGTCTTAATTCCTTCAACTCTCTTATTGACTACTTTCCTCCTTCTGCTTCTACCATCTTGACAAAATGTTACCGCTCCACAATATCCATGCATTATTTATCAAATTTGAAATAGATTCTCCACCTACTTTTCCAAAAGTAGGAAAATAAAATGGATTGTTTTGGTTTGCCCCAATAGAATATCCAAAAAAAATTTAAAAATTTGTTGACTCAATAAATGGAAAGGCTGGAAATTTTCTAGAATTTGTCCCCAGTAGAGTTGCCAAACTATTGTGTGTGTGACTCAGATGGGGATCTGCAAAGTGTACAAGTATGATTCTCTAACTGAAGACCAATTTTGAAACTGTTTTGACTTTATCAATGGATAGGCTGGAAATATTTCTTGATGGGTTATTCCCCAGCGGAGTCGCCAAACTACTGGTTCTCAAAAATGTAAGTTTTAACCATAAGATTTTTCCAGGCCCTTACAACATTCTTGGACAACATACAAGGCCAATTGATGCAATTGAACCTTCTTCTCTTTAGGTTTTTCTAGACCAAGGCAGGTGAACCTATGTGAATGATGCAAATTGAAATGTATTTCCTATGAAACAATCTACCCACAATGGCAAAGGGAAGTGGACAGATAAAATCACTACAAATACTCCTACTCCTACCGCACAAAGAAAGGTTTTGAATAAGTTTTTTAATATGAAGTTAGATCTCTAGGTTGTGGCATATCAGTGCCTTCTATCCACATGAGCAATGGAGTCAAAAAATATAAAATGATATGTGTTTTCCCTCTTTGGTTCAATTCTAGTTGTTAGACACTCTGAAAATGAAATTCCAATTACTAGCATACAACTTAATTTATTTATGTCTTACATAAATAGTGTTGGAAAGTTTCTTAACCTGGTTCTTCTTTAACTACCCAAAAGAAATCCTAAAATTGCAGCGACTTACCTAAAGGGATTTAATTATGACTTACATACACCAACAAATAAAAAACACACAAAATGGGAATACATTCTGATATATTGGAGATTATACTTGATATTCTGATTTAAATAATTAAAGGATCTCAAGTTGGAGAGAACGAGATAAAAGAAATTAAATTATTACAACACAATAGCTAAAATAGGAAGGTTTTCACCAGTTAAAAACATTAATCTCCATTGCTTTGTTTCAAGAAAGATCTATAGATTTTTTACATTCCCAGCCAGAAAAATATGACTCCTACTCTAACCCCTTCCCAATCTGATTTTCTAAGTATTTTTACAATTCATACTAGGTATTGCAACCATTCACTTTCCCATTATGATCATTTACATTCCAAAGTCAAATAAATTATTTAATTAATTGCCTTATCGACAAATTACATATTTTATACTATTGCTCTGTCTTTGATTTTGCTTTATATATTTTCCCGCTCTTTGAATTTTACTTTATACATTTATCACCCCTCACATTTCTTTTCATTTATCGGTGTGCAACTTACCTTATTCCTTACTGCCACAGTTATCTCCACCGTCTAATGGATTATCGTGCCCTTTGTTCTATTTACCCGTGCTATGGTGGTTCTAACATTCATTGTTCACCCTGGTTGCCTACCACTTTACCGAAGTCATCGTTCTATCCGTCAGCGGTACTGTGGTAAAAATTGTTCTTACCTTTACTTCTTCCACCACCACTACCTTATCTATCACCGTGCTATCGCAGTTTGCAATCTAACCTCATGCGATATCGCGGTAGCCGCTTCATTAACTGCCACCATCACTTAACTACTTGCCCCTATCCACTGCCTTACCACAGTCTCTTTAGCTGCTCCCAGTGGTCTTACGGTGCTTTGAATTTGACTATCTTGACCTGTTCCTTTCTACCGCTTTATCGTGGTCACTATCTTTGCTAAGTGTGGTATCATGGTAGTTGTTAACGGTCATCTTTTTTGTTAACTGACTGCCTATCTTCTTCCTTCGTGCCACTGCAAGTTCTGTTCTGATCAGCCATGGTGTGGTGGTAGCTGATATGATGACTACTAATCGCTTACTACTAAATGTTACCATAGTCACCATGGTGCATGGCTTGACCACCAATGGTTGCACGGTATTCACTAACTATTATCTTCACCACCATGGTGATTTCCCACCACATTACTGCGGTTAGTATTCTGACTGGTCGTGGTGTGGTGGTGGAAGTTACTCCAATCGTGTTTGATCCATCACCAATATACTACAAGATACTTTGCAAAAGGTCACGGTAAATTGGTGAAGGTAATAGAAAGGAATGAATATGGTCGTGGCAAAAATAGAAGTCAAATCTATAATTTTTAAATGGCGATAAAGAAATTTGAACATTACGGATGGGAAAATGAATTTTTTTAAAGGAAAGATAGTGAAATACGGATGTAAATGAATAAAATTCCTTAGGGTAATGATGGAAAAATCAGATTCAAACGGGAAAACCTTAGGGTTTCTAATGAAAATTTTGGGTTCTAACAGTCACAACATGACATGGAATAACACTTTGTATCTCATTTACTCCTTCCTCATTTGATACATCACAAGATAAGCATTCTTGCATATCTACTGTTTTATCATCCCATGTGTTTTCATCTTCCTTACTATTGCAAAAATTTGCACATGTGTTGATTGTAAGATGATTGAAATGTTCATCCTCATCCATACAACATGGAACTTCATTTTCTAACATATTATTTTCATTTGTTTGCATTGTTGTATGATTTATTTCAAAAGGACAACTATTGTTTACATTTTGAGAATCCACATTTAGTACATAACCAGACTTGGATTATTATACACTCCTTTTCCAATCAGGGACTTGATCAAAGCTATGGGGCTTCAATTCCTCTGGAAAAGTACTCAACCCAAATTCATAAATCTCACAAAACAAATCAGTTCACATAGAACCCTCAGGTCTGAAATCTTTGGGAACTTTTATCAAAGCATCCAAAAATCACAAAAGCAATTTGAATGGTGATTCCCCTTCCTATCTTTTCATCTCATACAAAGCTTGCACAAAATATTTTTGATCAACAGTGCTCAAATTTTGTTGACATTCAACTTGGGGCTTACTATGATCTTCATACTTTGATGATGGAGAAATTATAACAACAAAAGCATTGTCAACTTGACAATCATTTCCATTATCTGTTGCATAAATTCTATATGCATGAAGTTTGTTTGGATAATCAACACTTGTAGCTAGATACCCTTTCATCATAGAGTATTTCAAATTGTTCTCAATGTCCATGGCAATTTGATATTCTTGAAGTAATGTTGCAGGATCTTTATCCCTTAACAAGAATCCCATCTTACTATAAAATGCACCAAGATACACAACCAAGCATTCAACATCATTTGGCCTTATGTACTTTGGGATCTCTCTGATTGACTTTGAAAATCAAAGATTGAAAACATGGACCAACTCATCTTCACTTATATGGATCTCCATAATTTTTTTCCTCACCTCACTTGGATTTACCCTTTCACCAAATTTCTCAACAAAGGTTGTCATAAACTAACTCCATGAAGCTATAGAACATGATGGTAAATATGAGAACCAATCCCTAGCATAATCCTTCAAGGATTGAACAAACAGTTTTATAACAATGTCCTCATGATTTACCTCATAATCCCTCATCACATCCATGAATGTTTGCAGATACTTAGAGGCTTATTTTGAATTTTTCCTTGTGAATTTGGGCAAATATTTTCTAACATTTTTAGGGATTAGGTTCGGGAAACCTTTGATACCACTAAAAACCAATGGCATATACCTTTCGATAGAAAAATCCCTTTGAGGGCTTGGGATAGCTTGTTTGCCCTACATACTTTTACTTTCGATTTCACATGGAAACCATCTTGTATACAAATTAAATCATTATCAACTTCATACATGGTTATCGATTACATCATTTACAAGTTCAACCATGATTCTAAAACATTGACTGAATATTTATGTCTTAAGATTTCTCAGAGGCATAATTCAAAATAAGAATACTTCTCAAATCATATTGCATATTAAATTTTAGAAGTTCAAAAAGAACTACTACTATTCCCTTTCTTAATGAAAATTCATCTAATAGGGAACCAAAGTTTTCCTAAAATGTTCACATATGGTTTCCATACACAATTTCTTGAAAACCAAGAGTGAAAAATACCTAGAATTGTTGTAGCTGCTACAAATTGTTGTTCTGATTGGAAATATTTGTAGATCTAGAACCGTATTCACCTCTTCATCAGGTTATTTGGTATAGTTTCCACCTCTTTGTAGAGGAAAAAAATATGATCAACTAGAATTTATTCGTAGGTAAAATTTGTTTAAGAACCAACACAAGCACTACAACACCTCCCTATCTAGCAATATGACATCATATGGATTCCTTCCTTAAACTTGTCAGGGTACTTCATCACAAGAGCTTGAATCTGCTTCATCTCTACTACAAATCCTTTGGTTCTTTCTTAGTTCTTCTCAAATAGTGCACACTGGTGCATAGATCTCAAAGTTGCCACTCACAATTTGTGAGGTATTATGAAATAATCATGAAATATGGACAAAGCTAGACAAAAATTACATTGAAAGATGAATTAAAAAAACTTCTCTAGAAACATTTATGAGAATTGACTCACTTGACAAGGAGATTGAACCTATCATAACAAGATCATGACTCTATAAGGCAGAATAATCTTCAATAATGGTCCCCATTAGAGTCTCCATTTTTTTGGTTGTTTTTAATGTAACCAGGGTGATCTTCTAATCTACTTATGGAATTGCCAATTCCAATCAAGGGCAGCTCGAAGGACCTGGACCAATTGGAAAGGATTTTAATGACCTCCTATAGTTTGGGCTCTGCAAGACTTAGATGGGTGATCCATTAATGTGTTTACAACCTCTACACCATTATCATAAACAACATTAACAATAATAGATAATCTCACATAATAGCTCAACATAATGAGATAATACTGAATAAAATTGGTTGTTCATCAATAATATCAACCATTTGGAGTGTGAGATAATTACAACAATACTTTAGAATAAAATATGTTCATTAATTTTGAATTTGCAGCAAGCTCCAGGTGAGCATAAATAAATACTGAATCACAAAGAACAAATACAACTTAGATCAGTGCCTTACTTCCATTGGAGGAGTCAAATCCATAAATACCTAAGGGTTTATAATAGATTTAACACATAGCATATAAGATCTCTGATAATATTGCATTACAATATCACCAATCTGTAACCCTAACTCAATACTACTTATCAGGTCCTTTTACAAAACATATCCACCTAGAATCTCATTTAAGCATTTTAATTAATTCCTTGAATTAAAGCCAAAAAAAGAATTGCACACACCACAATACTGAGATGAACAAAATAACCCGTGATCACTTTATTGAAAATTCAAATATGCTTGTACACAGGAGAGACATGAGCTGAAATTTATCAATTTATTTCAAATTCCACTACTATCATAAAACATTATATCTCCATGAATTCAAAACCTACAATAGAATGACTCAAAACCTAAATTGCATTTCCATTGTAATTGCTAGATTTTACATTTTTCTTTGCAACTTCACCTAGACTCGACCCAAGAATTTCTAACTTGCTAACCTCTTACAAATGAGAGAAGAAGAGAAGAAAAACAAAAAGAGAATGATCCAAAAGAATCCCTAAAGCTGATCCAGAGATGCCATCTGAAAACATCTTCACCGTTGATCATTAAACTGAAAAGAATCTCCCCTCTCCCTGCAAAAAACTTATTCTTCCCCCGAAACTGCCTTTGCAAACCAATTTTCAATAGAAAATTTCACTCCTCCGTGAAGAATCTACATCATTTTACCTGCAATGTGAAAAATATCTCTGCCTTGCTTGTCGTAAAAAGTCACATTTTTATTACCCTTGTTGTAGCTACACATTACATTTTACTCCACTTTATTTTATTGCCCACAACATATAATACATTCCTCATATAAAGTGAATATAAAATTCACTACATTGCATCCACTTATTCTCTCGTGGTACATGCACAAAGGTTTTAAATACTTTACTCAAAACATTTTCATTTATGGGGCAAACAAATATTTTATTGGTTTCTTTTATATTCACCCAGCACAAAGAAATAGTTTTTCCCATTTGTATTTTAGTGAATAAATTTCACTTACTCCTATGCACTCCTCACATCACCACTTTGCACTTTAAATGCTCACTCATCATTTTAAATAAAATTAGAATGGGCCCTTTAAGTATTCTACTTTATTCAATCATCATGCCCTTGTTCATGGGAAAATATTTGAACTCTATTGACCACTATGCTCATCACTGAAATATCAGCCCAGAAATATTCTCTTGAAAATGCAAATATTTTAAATGTTATGGTGTACAAAATTTAACTCACTTTACCCTTTAAGTTTTATCTTTTCATATTAAAGGCTCTTGAACATTATATTGGGCCATCCAAGTTTTAATAATTTTCTTTTGAAATCATTATATGATGCCCACTTTAAACTTATTTTCATTACAGGAGTATTCAAAGTATCAAATACTTTTCTTTTGTAAAAACAAATAAAATACTTGAAATATTAAAACATTGGGCTCAACCAAAACTTTTACCTATGCGCTCAACATGCCTTATTAATATATGCATCAAGAAAATTAAAATGCACCCGTCTTTCACTTTTTCCCAGAACCCACCTGTGCCATGTGGTGAGACTTCACCATATCATGAAAATTAAAGCTCAGGTAGCTTGGGATCGTGATTTGGTGGGGAATGGTGGAGATTGTGCTGCATTTTCATGTCCATTTCTTTTCTGCTGATATTTCCTTGACTCTTGTTTTCTCTCAATTTTTTTCCCTAATTCCTCTTTTTGTCATTCAACCTGCTATGCTCATTTTACCATTCACGACAGCACCCTACTCACATACATTTCCTTGAAAGTCACCAAAGTCTTTCTAAGAAATATATTTTACATCC
The DNA here is from genome assembly GCA_007115665.2 of Sequoiadendron giganteum. NCBI lineage: Eukaryota > Viridiplantae > Streptophyta > Pinopsida > Cupressales > Cupressaceae > Sequoiadendron > Sequoiadendron giganteum. The sequence continues at coordinate 576,131,126 of CM021109.1, forward strand.
ATATTTCTCTTTTGATGGCATTCCATCCTTCTCCAAGTGCATGAATACCTTATCCATTGGGAGTATTTCCATTTCCAATGTGGGCATCTCTTGTGGCTGTGCCACTCACTCATAAAGACTCCCTCTAAGGCACGCTAGCTATCCTATCCGTAGTATACAAATTTTCATCTCCTTGTGCAATACACACAATGTAGTTCCAATCTTCTATGGTTGCATTGATCTGTTCTTTGGATCACCTCCCACTAGAAAAGCTACACAATGATTCCAACATCAGATTCTAATGTATACTTAGCATAAGAATTCTCTAGATCTGATTCACTTTGGTGCAGGAGAGAAACACACCCTTTACTAGCATAGTGGCTGCCATCAACAACAATACCATACCCTTGCATTGGCACCAAATCTTATAATATCACCCTCAAGAATTTTCAAGGTATACCTCTGTGTTTTTAGATTTATTCCTCTCCCACTGATGCTTCGAAAGATGCACAAATCCTTTCTTCAGACCACACCTCTACTAGTTGCATTTTCTTGAAAGTTTCTAAAGTCTTTTCAACACAATTTCAGACATATGCTGCTTGTGCCCCTTCATCTGGTGCATGGTCACATTCTCCATTCATGGCTATTGAGCTTTCCATCAGTTTCCTCTATATTATTTAAATGGTTTGTCTCCCCAGAGTATGTTGGTTGCCAAATGCGTTTTCTTGCAAGTTTCTAATGCATTTTCAAAAAAAACATTTGTGTACCCAACACCAGTGGAACATTCCATCCACTGGCCTCTTGAATTCACCTACCCTCAATTCTTTGGTGGTTGCACATGCCCCTGTGCAAAAGGCTCCACCTTTCATTTGCTTAAAAGCTTCAAGCTTTGGTTGCGCAAAAGGTAGGAATTTTTTTAAAAAAATGAGGCACACTTACTGCAGGCACTCATCAATCTCTTTGGATCCCTCCACTCAAATCTAGGCGTGAATGCCTTACTCCATTTTCTCTCCTTTTGATCAAAACGTTTTTTTCCCACATTCTGCCTTCATGCACACTGGCTGCTCCACTTTTCTTTTTGGGAAGTTAAAAAACAAAATTGATACTCTATCCAATATTTTGACCCATAAATTCCTCTATTATTTCTCATTAAGTATCCTACAGCTTATGGATGCAACTTGACCTACTTCCACATTAATTACTCTTTGATTTAATTTCCCCCAAAGATGATGAACTTTATTCCATTCTCATGCTCTACGTCTAGTAAACATTAGTGGGTTGTATACAATTACATCAGTCAAATCACCCCATGATTCCATGTTGGGGGACTTATTGTTACCTCATAGAATGCATGTCCCAATTACATCCAAATTCAATTAGATCTTATTTCATCCCCATTTGTGGCAGTAAGTAGATATGTATTTACATTATCATGAAATACAAACCATAATTATCATGATAAAGGATTTTTCTTGTTAGCATCAAGTAACTTCTCAAACAAAACATCAAGATCAAAATGTATTGTGATTTTATCCCATGAGAACTCAAGTGAAATATCACCCTCTATTTAAGCTGATAGAAGAAACCTATGACAATGACGAATGAAAGTCAACTGACGGAACAGGGATTTGAAATTCATGCATTTCCTAACCAAATTATTCTCCAACAAGCAGCAATGCATTACTTGCAACCTCACATTGTGTAATGCATGTTGGGTCCCAAGTGAGCCCGACTAATTTTTTTTTCATTTTCAAACAAATTTTCTACTCAAATTGATCTGACATAGCTTCTGAATGTTTTTGGAATGAAAAAATGAAATGGGATTTCATTAAAACTCACTTTCTGACATGTTTGCAAAATATGCAAAACTAGCCAAGTAATCTTTGGAATCAACTTTGAAAAATGGGTGAACGATCTCTGGGAAACATCTGAACTTCCAGGCATGTAACCATTGGTCCTGAGAATGCAATGGAAAAGACAGATTCAAGAAAAAAATCCTGAAGCAAAACTTATTAATTGTCAAAGTTGCTTACTCGAACTTTCTGCAACAAATAATTGTTTTGAACCAATTGAAACTGACCCAATTGTCAATTTGAAAAATTAGCAAATCAACTCCTGGGAGGTTGCCACTAGACACATTAGATCATTTAGGTACATTGAACATGTACTCAAAATTAAATTCCTTGAGTCATCATTTTGCACTAGATATTGACAGTTGAATTTGACCTCTCAAAAAGGTTTTCTTAAAAACAAGTGGAAAACAAGAGAAATTGCATTTGGTTTCAATCTGTTAAAAATAGAAAAATAGATCATGAGACTCTGAAAACTGACATAGGAGATAATTTAGATGGGGAGAATTCAGAACAATAATCATTCTAGCATGACGATCAGCCAATTGCAAAATGCAAGCTCAAATAGGAGGCTACTTTGCAAAACTGACAGTTGGCAAACAACAGAAAAGTGCAAAAAAATCTCCCAGCTTTTCTTCTAAAAACCCTAACAAAACTCATCATGGGAAGCTGAAAATTGACACACACATTCACATATGTCTACAAATGGTTTTTGCTTGAAAATCAACTGGCATCAAATTATGACCTTCCAAAGTAGGTCACTCAGACTGATCCTTCAAGTGCACTTCTCAAAGTGCATGGGAATTTTTTTTTTTTTGAAGTGAGCACTTCAAATTTACAAAATTTGAGATTGTCATTAGATGATCCTTGACTTCTACTAGCAAAGGATTACTCATTTTCCCCAAATCACAAACTTCCAGAGTTTCTGTAAAATACCTTTTTCGTTGGATCACAATTTGAATGTTGAATCAGTTTCGACGCTTGGATCTCACCTCAAATTGCCAAAGATCGCTTATGATCCCTCCAAAATTCTTCTCTTTGAAATGGAAGGTGAGAAATGAAGTGTGAAATTAACTTTTATCCTTTTCCGCACCTAACACTTTAGTCACAATAAATTTTGTAACCCTAATACATTTTGGTTATATTGTATATGTACATAGTGGAAAACAGAGCGTCTGCAACCTTAAATTCGACATACTAATTCCTCTAATGAGTTCAATAGCATATGTTGATAAATTATGCATCTGCTGAACCCATTCGCATCTTGTGTCACTTTCTAATTAGGGGTTCATATGATTTTCTTTGAAAACTCCCCCTAGGCCATAGGCCTAAGACTAATTCCCAAAGGAATTACCAAAAGCAGGTAGTAGAAGGTTCTTTCTTTACCCATTTCTTCTGCATTTTTTCCTTATTGTATCTACAATGATTTTCCCTTTTCCTTTGATATTTTTTTGTACATTTTTCTTTTGATTTACTAGACCTTTTCTATTCCAGCAATATGTTGCTATATGACCAAATTTGTTGCAGTTGTAGCATACAACATTTATTTTTCCAAACAAGTTGTTCCATTTATTTCTTCTTGATCTACATTGGTTAGTAGTATGTCCAAGTTTGTTGCATTTGTAACATCTAACACTTCTATAAAATTAATTCATCATACTTCTGCACTCATTTGAATTATGACCTATCTTATGACAATTGAAACATTGACCTGAAAAATATGGACCACTTTTATTCATCCTATTTCTACACTGAGAAGCCATATGTCCAAACTTATTGCATTTGAAATAGTATCCACTAAAGTTTTGAGCATTAGGTTGTCTTACCGAATACCTTCCAGGTTTGTTCATTTGGTTTCTTTGCCTGAATTTGCTTTGTCCAAAATCCTTTTGTCCTGATTTTGAGCTTTCTCTTTTCTCAAATCCAAGACCTCTTTTGTCACCATGAGTCCTCTAATTATTAATTATTTCATTGAGCATGGCTGAGCTAGATTTAAAATTTTCCTTTTACTCATTTGCAGTAGCAAGTTCATTTTTGAGATCATCCAACTATCTTTCAAGTGCTTCTTCACCATTTCTAGATACTTCCAATTCATCATCCAATCGACTACATACCTCAAATTTTTTATTTCAAGGATTGAGCCATAATTTATTCATTCTTCTTTTTGTATTCAATCTCTTTTGTCATCTTCATCATGATGGATTCCATTTCAAGCTTTAGAACTGTATTCTCTTGGGTAAGCTTTTCACATTCTTTTGTCTTCTCTTTTAGGGCTTTGCTGGTTTGATCATCTTCACTGCTCTTGTTATCATTCTATTGAATTTGATCACAAAGTTCATTTCTCTTCTCTCTTGACTTGTGGATTTTGTCTTCCAGAGACTCAATAAATTTCTCTGCATCCTTGAGTTTCGTTTGTAGTTTCTGGACTTCAGATTTTGACTGATCAAGGTCATCTATGGCCACTAGAAGCTATTGTTCAAGATTTCCTGAATCCATTGACATATTTTCCAAGATCTCCCCAAGCTGTTAGACTTATTCTTCTTTAGAGGAACTAGCTCTGATACCAATTGTTGGAAACAAACCACACTAAGAGGCGTGGTGAATCAGTGTTTTGCAAAAATTAACTTTAGTAATATTTAACTTCAAAGAATTAATAATATTCACTCACAATGCATAAACAAGAAATTAAACACAACACCATAACACCAATATTTTTATGTGGAAACCCTATTAGGGGAAAAACCACAGTGGATGGCTAATCCACAAGTATGATTTTGAGTATACTCAAAAGTGAATATTACAAGGGAATGCACTTGCATTCAAGTGCATTTCCTAGAGCTCACTGCTCAAGAAAGAAAGGGCTTGCTGCCCAAGATTTCAGATTAAAACCATCTGAATATTTTAACTAAGATGATAACATCTAAAATTCTTGACTATAGTTCTAGATTAAGCACAAAAATAGATTCATTCTTCTACAAACTAAATCTACAATTATTCTCTACTCTTCTCATGTACACAACATATATCTTCTATGTGCAAGTGAAACTGTGCATTATCACACCTCTGCTCTGCTCTAACTCATTATTCAGACATCAACACAACTCTTACATCATACAAAATGATACAAAAGACCAAGTATATATATCCACAACATAAGATTTATTTACACTTTGTCGGCTTAACCTAAACATAAGAAAAATACAACTATCTACTCACATTATGAGAAATATACAATGTGTACCCACAAAGGTCGGTCATAACTTGGCTAGGAACCAAACAATGAAATAAAAACATAGATATACTTGGTTAATTTGTTCCCATACATCCACGACTTAATACATTCATGAGGTCAGCCTCAATACAAGAAAAACTAAGAACACAACAACCAAATCTTCTAACTTTCACATGATCTGGTACGAGCCACTATGCTTCAGAATAAATAAAGATAATATGCCAAAAAATGTTCCAGAAATGATCTTACAAATCGAAGAACACTGTCTTACCAGATAGTTTGTTCTCACTTGACAATTTTGAGTCTTCTTGCCGATAGGAAGAAATAATGGAGTGCAGACCTGATAGATGATTATGGTTTTCATCAATGACAACACCAAGTGAACCTTGTAGTGTCTCTTGCCAACATATATAAGTAATTGAAGATTGACATATAAGGTTTACATTGTCTTTTGTGTAATGGCTATGACTTAACTGGTCTGCACTCCTCTGTGAATTTGAGTTAGACCTTATGGTTTTGGGAGAATGTTAATAGGTGTCAATGCATTGTTTCTTCTAGTTGGCATGACATTTTGGGGTCCAAATTTTATATGGTGATGATTAGTTGGATTATTTTTCTTTTAGGTCCTATGCCTAGTTGACCTAATGAATGTAAAGAGTTGTAGAGATTAAATATGTGATGAAAATGTAAAAAGGACCTATTATAGGTCCATTCCGACCTATATTACATATTTTTTTTAGGAATAAAGGAATTTTTATTTGAATTAGGTGTGGATAAGGCACATTTTGTATGTTTTAGGGGTGCATCTAATTAAGCTAGCCTAATTGATGTTTGTGATGGATTTTGATATATATAAGATTTTTTTGAGTTTATGGAAATTTAATTAAAAAGACATACATGATCTAAATACAAGCAATAAAGTGAGTTTTTAGAGTTGATTGAATAAGTTGTGAAAGTTGAGAAGAGGTGTCTGAATGCAAAGTAGAGAAAATATTTTCAATCTGAGTTGGATGAAGTGTATTAAATCAATTTTTTGAGCTTCAAAGGAACTAAATACTACATATGGTAGATGCATTTTGTATCAGTTCAGATATTTGTTGTATAGCCACTTCTTTCTATCTTTATTTTCTTTGTGGATAGTGAGTTTACTTGGACATTGAGTCCACCTAGTAGTGAGCCTTTTTGTAATATCTTATAGTTAATTATATAATATTGTGAGTTGATCCTCATCGTGGTTTTTCCCTATAAAATCTTGGCGTTCATGTGTTATGTATGTTATGGATGTTTCATGCTTTCATTTATTATTGTAGTTAAATATGCATTCATAATTGGATGGTTAATGATTATATGGTTTAATTGAATATTGTTTCACCTCCCCTCTTAGTATTCGAAGTGTTCAACAATGGGTATCAAATCTTGGTTCCTTGGAAGGAGCTTAACTGCTTTGGGAAGATCTCGGATATTGAACACATGGTTGATAGAAAGTTCCCTATTCCTTCGAAAGAGATTCCTAATATTGGATACACAGATGAATATTTCATGCTTGACAAAGATGGAGAACTCAAAGTTGAAGATGAAAATAGAGATTTGAAATAAAATATGAAAGAAGAAAATGAATGCATCAAAAAATTGAGAGATAAAATCAAGAAGTTCAAAGAAATCCATAAGGAGGTTAATGAACAACTAAAACAAGAAAATAAGAACATCATTAGATTTAAAGTGCAAGTGGAAGAAAATAAAAGAATTGAGGAATTTCTGAATGCAATGGTGAAGAGAAAATCTGATGAATCCATGATGCTTGAGCAAGAGGTAAATCTGACATCAAATCTGGAGAAAGAAAGAAGTCATGAATATAAATTTAAGACAAGTTTTGCAATGCTTGATGAGTTGATTGCAGGTCAAAAAGTATCTAAAGTCAAAGGTGGTTTAGGAATTGAAAAAGGAAAAGGATCAAAAGCATATCAGCCACCCAATACAAAGAAGATCAATGAACTAGAGAAGACTGAAGATAAGAAGAACATTATCAAGATCCAAAATCAAAGAAACAATGCTAGAGGACCTTCGGTTAGAAAACCAAATGCTCAAAGGTACCCATATTTCAATGGTATTTGTTATTCTTGCAATAAATTTGGACATAGAGAAATGGAGTGTAGAAGTAGAATGTGTATACACCTAAAATTGGTCTGAAGAATTCTGATTAATTAAATACAAGTTATTTAATTGATTATCCTAATTTCCTCTACTGTTTGAATAAATAGAAATATTTATTTATATAGTTCGCATTCACATTCATATTTAAATTCTTCTAATATCTCATCTTAATTAAATAAACAAAATTAAATACTTTGTTTGATTTAATTATCAAATCCCTAATTTATTCTATCACATCAATCTTAAATAAATTAAATAAATATTAAACACTTTATTGATTAATTGTCATTATTCTTCTGTTTAATTTAATAAACAACTATCCTAAAGTTCATTTTATTAAATTATCTACCCTCTTTTGCTAATTTAAATAAAATCAAAATATTTGAATAAAGGCATAAGGAACATTCCATCTATATTCTCTCAAAAATGAATTAGATATCCTATCTCTAATTTATGTATAAAATATGTCACAATTAATGCTTTGAAACTTCACGGGAAGTTTTGGACACAAATTGGAGACAAATTCCAAATTCTTCTCTCAATCCTCCTTCATCAATCCTTCCTCTTCTCTTGCCTGGTGTTTTCATGGGTAGAGACAATCACCAAAATTCTCTCAATCTCCTCCATATCTCACCATTCAATCCTCTAGATTGAATCCAAGCCTCTCAGTGCCTTCCCTGTGCATTTCTATAGCCAGGATTTCTAGAAATACAACCTCATTGAACCAAGAAAAGGATCCAGATTATCTAACTTATGCACTCTTTCTCTGTAGGAATTCAAGTATCAAGCACATCAAGCATCAAGCATCCCATATCCAGCAATCAAGCTTCCATATCATGACTGCCTCCTGTAGCTACAATTATTTGTTTCATGTCAATTCATGCTAGTTCAATTCATTTATCATCTAGTATTATCCATATAGCTCCATATCATTGCATCAGCATCCATCTCGATCTTTAAATTGTCATTTTAACAATCATAGTGTACTCACGATCTGAGAGCAATAATGATTTAATAAATATTTGGAGATAGAGAACAATATGACTCATTCAGTTGATTATTACTTTGATTTGATTCATTCAACTTTGTCTTTGATATAATGTCTTATTAAGAAGTGTGTTTTGTGCTTTACACCTTATCCACGCTTACAATTTGGCACCCACCGTGGGGCTATACCCCCAATTTTCTCAATTTTACAATTTTTCTGGAAAGTGTCATACAGGTTCACAACGTGTTTTCTTTTAGCGCTTTCATCAAATAATATAGCGCTTCCATGGAAAAATATAGTGCTTCCGTAAAAAAATCAGCGCTTTCGTCACCTATTTTAGCACATCGGTGATTTAGTACTTCCATGACAAACTTCGGCAGTTCGGTGTCCTATTTCAGTGCTTTCATGTTTTAGCACATCAGGTAACTATTTTAGCACTTCGATGCAATATTCCAGTGCTTTTATAAAATCAGTCTGGATCCGACGCGATCGCGGCCAAATTTTATTCTTTTCACAGTTGGACTTAAATTTATCAATCCTAGGATAGTCACTTTAGGTTTTCTAAAATTTATCAATCCTAGGATATTCATTTCCTGATTTCTAAAATATATCAATCCTAGGGTAGCCACTTTTTGTTTTCTTCAAAGAAAATTTATCAATCCTAGGATAGTCACCGCATTTTTACAGTACAAGTTAAAAAGAACAACATGATTTCTGTGAAGCAACACCTTCACATAGATTAGAAAATTTCTTTTTGGGCTTAAAATAGAATAACTTATATGTTGTGCTTGTGGTGATTAAGTTTATGCTCTCCCCTTAACTAGGTGACCAAAGTGCCAGATTCACTTTTACTTCATGCTATTTATGCTTTATTAAATCCTTTAGAAGGCCTGTCGTAGTGGGAAAAAGTACTCACCCTACGGGAACGACCTAAGTGGGAACACCTAAAGCCAAGGATTCCAACCCACTATAATAAAAATGCAAGTTGTTGATGAAAGTCTAGCTTGATGGTAGTGAGCAGATAATCATCCCCCAAATCTTTGTTCTCAAGATTGGGAGGTCTCCTCAGGGAGTTTATCTATTTGCCACACTGTACGGAAGCCCTATCTATGAGCCATAGAGTAGTATCTCACCAAGTCAATATCCATACATTGTCATACTCACAGTGCAAGGGGAGGGAAGAATCTACCCCTAAGAAACTCACCATATAATTGCCATGGACCGTTTTCTCAGGGGATGAGAAATCCAACTCTGAGTACGCTCCTAGAAACGACAAAAACACGGGCGCCCTCTAGGGGTGACAAGGCTGTGTGCGTCAACACAATTCAAGATGTGGGTTGTGAGTATAATGATGACCTATTTGTCCTTAAGTGTGGGTCTATTTGATTTGTATACAGTTGTCAAAACAACCTATCAAAATCAATAAGAACCATTCATGGCTCTTGAACATACACGATCTATTCAGTTAAAACAATTATTCACAATTGCTTGTTGTGTTTTCACAAATTCATTAAAATCAAATTAAAGATCATCCTGAAAACAAAAAAGTCAAGTTAGATCAGAAAATTCCATGCTTCGAAAGTGGAAGTCCACCACGTTTCTCAAGAGGAAAATCAAAATCACAAAACCCAAGGACCCTCTCAGTTATCGAAATAAATTGAAGAGAGGGCATTTTCTATATCAAAATCAAAACCTCCTTTTGCAACATAGAACATTCATCCAAAGATATCATGATTTTGCTCGGGGTCACACTTTAGATTACGTAGTAGAACCACTCTATTCATGAGCCTTCTTCAAAAGAAGAGCTCTCACTCAGTATCACAACCATAGTCAGTGCATACATCCTTCTTATCTTCCACAATCCATGATAAGTATACCACAAGGCCAAATCAAATTCTTCAATAGAGAGTCTTAAAGTCCTATTTTTAGTGCTTTGGAATCCTATTTCAATGCTTCGGGTCACTATTTTAGCACTGCTGTGAAATAGCACTTTCGGGCACTATTTCAACGCTTATAGTCTATATTTTAGCACTTTCATTAAAATAGCACTTCCATCAAATTCTACAGTGCTTTCATGCACTGTTTCAGCGCTTCTGTCAAGGTAGTGCTTCCATCAAATTCTACAGTGCTCTCATGCACTGGTTTAGTGCTTCTGTCAAGATAGCACTTCCATCAAAATCTATAGTGCTTTCATGCATTGTTTCAGCGCTCCTGTAAAGTAGCACTTCCATCACTTTCTATAGCGTTCGAGCACTATTTTAGCACTTCTATCAAGATAGCACTTTTGTCACCTATTTCAGCACTTCGGATCTCTGTTCTAGTGCTTCTGTGAAATAGCGCATCTATCCTCTGTTTTAGTGCTTTCAAAATAGAGAGTTCAATTTTTTTACCAGTCAGTCAGTCAGTCATTTTATCCACATTTTTCATTAGAACCAAGTTTCTTTTTATCAGAATCATTGTCTAAAGACCAAAAATAGATAGGTTTATACAAACTTCCAATCTTATCAACTAAAACAAGATCTTTTAAATCACAAGTGTCAAAATCAAATACAAAATCAATTACTACACTGAAGTTTCATCATCATGATACTATCATCCTTCATCACGAAACCAAGTATAGTAATCAAATTTTTAACATAGTCTCATCAATAAGATCAGTCATCTTATTCGACTTTGTTAAAAGTTCAATTGACATTTTCCCAGCATATAAGATCAACATTTTGGAAGAAAGGTTAAAAATTTATATGCCAATCTTCACTAGGTCCCAAAAATAGAGACTCTACAAGCAAGAACTTGAAACATCTCGAACAATGGTAGAGGAAAATCCTTGGAACAATCTGCACCACAATGGTAAGAACAAAATAACTCTAGAGGATATTCAAACAGCTCAACAAGATCCCAAGTTCCATAAATTTATGGAGAAAATCTTAGAACAAGATATGGAGAAGTATCTTTTGATGTTAGCTGAATTAGGTGCCAAACTTCCCAAGGACTTTCATGTCAATCATTTGACTGAAGCACCTGGAACAAGTGAGGTTGAAATACTACAATCCACACAAACAATAGATCCAGTTGCTGCTTTGGCATCCCAAATGCAACTGTTACAACAACAGATACAGGATATGACAAAAGGAAGTACTAAAAGATATGTGATATAGGACATTTGTCCTTATCCTTTTGACACAATAGTTGGCCTAATACCTTTTCCAAGACACTGTGAATTCCCAAAGTATGACAAGTACAATGGAAGAAAAGATCCAATAGATCATATTCAGGAGTTCAAAACAATGAGCCTTGAGTTTTCCCAAGAGGAAACTTACTTAATGAGGTTATTTCCAAGAAGTTTGGGAGGTACATGTATGGAGTGGTTCTCAAAACTACAACCAAGGATCAGGACTTTCGAATAACTTGTCAACAAGTTCATCTCCCAATACTCATTTAACATCCAACATGATGTTACAATAAAGGATCTTTACAACCTAAAACAAAACAAAGGAGAAATGTTCTTATCTTTTTTGCAAAGATGGTGACGACTGTTCACCAAATATCCTAGATTCATTTCCTTAGGAAGAAAAGATGGAGTTGTTTATTGACAACTTAATAGAGGAAATGAGTTATAGACTAGAATTATAATGTCCTCCCATGTTCAAAAAAGTAATAGAAAATGGTCTTAAAATTAAGGAAGAATTAGTCAAAAGAGGAGTTATCAAGAATTTCAACGATAAGACAAATAACATGAGTAACTCCTCCAATCAAAACTCAAGCAATGACAAGCCAAAATTTTGGAAAAAGAATCAAAACACAACTACCATGGAAACAATGAATGATTCCCAAAATATCAAACCAGTTTTTAACTTAACAACATCTACATCAAGGAATCAAAGCAATGACCAAACTATCAAGTCAAATGTTGTGCAAAGTAACGAGATCGTGAAAACACAGTCATATCAGAAACCCTCAAATCGGTGGAGGTTCACGCCTTTAGGCCAAACAATAGAATCAGTAATGAAAGAATGGGTCACCAGTGGCCTCATCACTGCATGTGAAGCCTGATTCTGGGATCCAAAGGTCAAACAACCATGGTGGAATGATGCAGATTATTGTAACTTCCATAATAACAAAGGTCACAAAACTAACGATTGTATGGAGTTGAAACAAGCAATACAAGACTTGATCGACAACAACAAAGCATATGTGGAAACATCCTAAAACAATAACAATCAATCGGCCTTCAAAGATCCTTTTCCAAACTATGACAAAGGAGCATCATCATCCTCAAACTACAAAGGTAAGAACATCAATCATGTCTATGACAAAATAATCCTTTGTTTATCTAAAGTAGAGACTAATCATACAGTTGATCATGACATTAGCAAACCCATAAAACCTACCCATTTGGATTTTCTCCCAATCATATAAAACTCTAACAATCAAATCAATGTCTTAAAAAATAGAGACTGTCAAGAACATCAACCAACAAATGTTATGACTAGGGGGAAATCCAAGGTAATGTTGAAGGGAGTTGGATCCATACATGCAGTTCCACCTCCATCTCATTATAACGTTGTTGATCAACTACAAAACATTCTTGCACAAATATCGATACTCGAACTCCTTAAATTATCACCATCGCATAAGGAGGTTTTAGAACATGCATTAGTAGCCACTATGGTACCAACTAATCTAAATTTTTGCCAGTTTCAAGCTATGGTGGGGCATTTGACTACCCCATGCATTGTCTATCATTCTCTGAATAGGATGATGTCTCACTAAACCATCCCCATAATACTGCACTTCACATCGAAGTCCTAATCCATAATCATTGTGTCAAGAGGGTTCTAATAGATGGGGGAGCTAGTTTGAACATTTGCACTCTCAAGTTAATCTATGCACTAGAATATTTAGATAATGCAATTGATGCTCGACGAAAAATGACTATCAAAGCATATGATGAGGAGGAAAGATCGTCTAAGGGATTAATTGTGTTACCCATTCAAGTAGGGCCAACGATGAAACATATAGCATGTCAGGTCTTGGAACAAGAGTTAACATACAAAATTCTCTTGGGATGACCATGGATACATGAAATGCAGGCTATACCTTCGACATATCATCAATGTTTAAAGTTTCCCATAAATGGATAGGAGTTGACTATATCTGTTGATTACAATCATCCTCAACATTGTGACACAATTAGAATCTCCCAAGATACCTTGATGCCACACAATAGGGAAGCTTCCAGTTCACGAGAATCCAACGAAGAACAACATCCAAGTATCACCACCAAGTGGGTTGAGAAAAAGGGTATAGAAAAAGAAACAAGTCCTATGGAAATTCAATCAACAGATAATCCAGATCAACAAACATCTTTATCACAAAAGTTTCAAGAGCAAGTACAACTGACTGAAAAAGGAATGGAAACATATTCTATGGAGCAATCGCTTAACCTATCACAGTTAATGCCATCTCCTAGGACATATGGTAAACCATCTATGATAAAACCTCAAACATCATTACCGTTCACAGTTCTTCAAGAAAGGTTTGTCAAAAAGGGTACCATAGAGGATGAAACAGACAACAAAGTGATCCTGGATTGGCTCTACAAAGATGAGGAACCCTCTACATCAAATAGTAGTGTCATAAATGTCAATATCAACACTGATAAATATGCAAAAGGAAAAGTTATTTTAGAGAAAATGGGTTATGAAGGACAAGGACCTATGGGATTAAGAAAATATGGAATCATAGAGCCTATTACACCCCTCACTCTCCACAAAAAAGAGAAGTCAGGACTAGGATACTCCAGTGAAGAAAAATAGGAACTGGAAAAGAGGACTATGAAAAGAATCCTTCAGCTTAGAAATAGCTCTGAGACAGATTCAAACAAATATGAATGGGATTCATATTACGATGTTTCTTTTATAGATATTCATATTAATGTCATCCAACAATATACACCTACACATGAGGAGGGCCAAGGCCAATCATGCCAGTGTCACTAAATATCGATGATTCGAGTGGGGACAAATGGACCTTGAGTGAACTAGACAACCTGGAAGAAAGTACCATCATGGATGTCAATATTCCAATTAACAATTATGATGAAATGGCAGTCCAAACCCTAACATCCATCAACCTAAATGAATATAATAACCTCATGCCTTTAATCCACCCTAAACTAATTGACTGGTAGACTGTCGAACCCCTAACTATGCCATGATTTATAGATGATGATGCCATCGTAAACTTCATATGTCATACTGAACTTGGTACAAATTTTGTCTGTAATACTCATAACAACATGACTCGGCAGGAGGGTGTCAAATCTTCTAGTTGCAAAAATGAAAACAGGGAAAATAGATCTCATGGCGAAAACCATTCTATGGCAGCATTAGATCAGGAAAAAGTAAAAATAAAGAATGCATCTAATAGTGAAAACCTTTCTGAGGCACTGCAGGATGGAAGATTTGACACTCTTCTGGAACACTATCATGAGCGATCATCAGTCCTAGTGGAACCAATACAATCTATGAATATTGGCATTGAAGATAAGGTAAAAATCCTACATCTGGCAGAATCCATGACAGAACAAGAAAGACAGGAATTCATAAAATTCTTTAAAGAAAGAAGCATCAACTTTGCCTGGTCATATTCTGATATACCAGGCTTAGACTCAAATCTGCTCATGCATCACTTGACTTTGCCTATAGGAATCAAGCCTATCAAGCAAAAATTAAGAAAAATGCATCCCCATATCGCATTAATGGTAAAGACAAAGCTAAAGAAATTATTGGATGTTGGATTCATCCGGTCTATAGACTATGCCAAATGGATATCAAACCTTGTACCTATTTCAAAGCTAGACAATAGCATCAGTATATGTATGGATTTCAGGGAACTAAATAAAGCATGCCTGAAGGATGATTTTCCACTACCAAATATCGACATCATTGTGGAGTTGATGGCCTAGCATGCTGTGTTGTTAATCATGGATGGCTTCTCTGGGTACAATCAAATAAAAATAGCTCTAGAAGATCAAGAAAAGATGGCTTTCACATGTCCATGGGGAACCTTCTATTGGAAAGTCATGCCATTTGGTCTAAAGAACGCAGGAGCCACTTATCAAAGAGCAATGATGACAATATTCCATGATATGATGCACACCTTCATGGAGGATTACATGGATGACATCTTGGAAAAATCTACTACTAGGGAAGGACATCTGCATATCCTAGACAAAATCTTCATACGGATGGAGAAATTCAATGTCAGGTTAAACCCCAAGAAGTGTGTCTTCGGGGTCACATCAACAAAACTATTAGGGTACATTGTCTCAGAAAAGGGCATAGAAGTGGATCCACCAAAAGTCAAAGCAAGTATGGATATGCCACCTCCTAAGAATATAAGTCAACTCAGATCACTACAGGGAAGGCTCCAATTGATCAAAAGATTTATCTCCCAGCTGGCAGACAAAAGTCATCCCTTTAATCATCTATTGCATAAGAATATAGTTTTCAAGTGGGATGAGGGGTGTGGAACAAGGTTCAATCAAAACAAACACTATCTAATGACACCACCTATTCTGATACCACCAACAGAAGGACAACCTCTCATATTGTATATTGCCACAACAAATATCTCTTTGGGGGCACTATTAGCGCAAGAGGACTATGAGGGAAAAGAACATGCCATCTATATCAGCTGGACATTAAATGGATATGAAATCAATTACACTTTCATAGAGAAATCTTGTCTAACCATGGTATTCACTACTCAATAGCTGAGACACTACATGCTAACTCATACAATCAAGCTAATAGCAAAGATAGATCCTTTAAAATATCTACTCAATAAAGCTAGCAAAGTGGTTCATGCTATTAAGTGAATTTGACATTCAATATGTAGAGAGAAAGGTAATCAAGGGATAGGCAATCAATGAACAATTAGTAGAGGATCCTTTACCAGATGATCGATCAATGACCATGGAGTTTCTGGATGTAGACATTCTGACAGTGATGCCCCAACAATGGATATTATATTTTGATGGATCGTATACACAATGAGGATCAGGAGTAGGAATTTTGTTATTTCTCCACAAGGACACACCATTCCAAAATCATATAGATTAATGTTTCAGTGTACAAATAATGTTGCAGAATATGAAGCATTCATCATTGGGGTCAAAATAGCAATTCAGTGGAAAATCACAGACTTCCAGGTATATGGGGATTCTCAACAGTCATTTATCAAGTAAATGACGAGTATCAAACAAAAGATGAAAATTTTATGCCCTACAAGCAACAATTAGATAATATGAAACAATCCTTTGTCAGTATCAAGTTTGATCAAATTCCCAGAGTTGAGAACAAAGCTACGGACACTATGGCTACAATTGCTTCATTACTACAATTGCCTGAGAAGTGTGTTTGTTATGAGGTTATGGTAGAACAAGTATCATGTTCTTCCCATAATAAACCAGAATCTACTACCATCTGCCATATAGAAACCACTAAAACCTTCATCTATGAAATGACCTATTCTTACCTGAAGAACGATGTCCTTCCTCCTGATCTATCCAAGAACCAAAAATGAAACTTCATCCGCCAATCCGCATGACATACTTTATTGTCGAGGTTTTGATGGTACTTTACTCTGATTTCTAGAACATAACAAATCTGAAATGGCCCTATGAGAGGTTCACAAGGGTATTTGTGGCACTCACTTGAGTGGGATAACTCTAGCTAAGAAACTCCTCCGTTTGGGATATTATTGGTCATGCATGGAGAAAGAATCCTACTAGTTTGTTAAGAAATGTCAAAAGTGTCAGATCCACAGAAATCTAATCCATGCACCAGCACAAGAACTACATCCCTTCACATTGACATGGCCTTTTTGTCAATGGGGCCTAGATCTAGTAGGAAAAATAAATCCATCTTCATCCAATGGACACAAGTTCATTATAATAGCTACATAATATTTCATAAAACGAATTAAAGCAGTACCTCTTACACCCATCATTGGCAAGTAGATCTCCTCTTTCATCTTGAACTACATAATATGTCGATATGGAATACCTCAATCCATTATCACTGATAATGGATGACCTTTCAAGAATCAAGATGTCTAAGAGCTATGTGATAAATTTCATATCTAACATCAGTTTTCAACACCGTACTATCCTCAAGGGAATGGCCAAGCAGAGGCCTCAAATAAAACAATACTCAAAATTCTCAAAAAGATGGTTAACAATGTTGGACGTGATTGGCATGTTCAATTCAATCCTGGACTATGGGCCTACAGAACAAGTATATGAACACCAATAAGAGCTACTCCATATACCTTGGTATATGGGTCAGAAGCCATATTTCCCATTGAAGTTGAAATTCCATCCTTTCGTGTATCACTTAGAGGTATCATTCTAGATGAAAACTATAGGGTATCTAGACTGCAAGAACTGGAGTTTCTAGATGAGCGTCGTCAACAAGCTGTTAATCATCTAACGACTTATCAATAGAGGATGTCAAGAAGTTACAACCATAAGGTAAAACTGAGGGTCTTTCAGGTTGGTGACTTCATACTAAAGGAAAACCCTAGGAATTAGAAAGATAGGGAGAAGAAAGGAAAATTTGAGCCTAACTGGCTTGGTCCCTTTGTCTTCATATCAGTGTATGGATCAGGAGCATATTAGCTATTAATGTCAGAAGGGGATTTGTTTGATGAACCTATCAACATAATCCATCTCAAAAATTTCTATGCTTAAATCTCCTAGTGCACGGGTCAAACCTCTGAAAAATGGTTTCCTTGGTGAAAACCTAGCAAAAAGAAAAAAAAGAAGAGTGCAATAAAAAAATATGGTAAAACCTAGAAATAGGCATCGTATGTGATTCTAAGATCAGATGTCCCATCTATTCTAGTATATATCAGGATCATTAGTCTGGTAATTAGTACCATTTCATATCATATCAATAGTCTTGCGATTTTCGCATCCATATCAAAATCATTTTCAAATAGTCAAAACTCAATCCAGAGCTTGGGGGAAACATTTGGATATCACTAGGGGAAACAAAAGCATCAATTTCACCATCAAAGGGTGAGCAATAGTATAGCAGCTACCCAAAACAAGTATCAAAGTGCAACATCAATCATCGTCAGAAATGTATCAACCATCCGTATCAATTTCAAAAATCCAAAACCAGTAGTCCTTGGGAAGTTTGGCACCTGATTCAGCTAACATCAAAAGATACTTCTCTATATCTCATATTTTCAAAAATGATACGAATGGTTGATGCCTTTCTGACAATGATTGATGTTGTGCTTTGATACTTGTTTTGGTTTTTCTGCTATTTGTTCACCCTTTGATGGTGAAATCGATGCTTTTGTTGCCCCTAGTGATATCCAAATGTTGCCCCCAAGCTTTGGATTGAGTTTTGACTATTTGAAAATGATTTTGATATGGATGCAAAAATGGAAAGACTACTGATATGATATGAAATGGATGGTTGATGCCTTTCTGACAATGATTGATGTTGTGCTTCGATACTTGTTTTGGGTTTTCTGCTATACTGTTGTTCACCCTTTGATGGTGAAATTGATGCTTTTGTTGCCTCTAGTGATATCCAGATGTTTCCCCCAAGCTTTGGATTGTCCTTCCTCTTGATCTATCCAGAAACCAAAAATGAAATTCATCTTCCAATCTGCACGACATACTTTAATCACCGACATACTTTCAAGAACTCAATTCAAAGCTTGGGGGCAACATCTGAATATCACTAAGGGAAAAAAAAGCATCAATTTCACCATCAAAGGGTGAAAAATAGTATAGCAGAAAACCCAAAACAAGTATCAAAGCACAACATCAATCATCATTAGAAAGGCATCAACCATCCGTATCATTTTCGAAAATCCAAAAAACATATCAAAAAGTTAGTCTGAAAAGAAAAATCCAAAAACATAGGTCTTTGTTAGTCAAACTACGTGGTCTCTACATCTGTAACATAGGCAAGGCTAATCTTTGATCAACCCCCGAGACCCCTAGGATAGGTTAGTAGGTTAGGTCTTTGGTCAAAATCTCAAAAATCTAAGAACATGTCAAAATCAAGATGGATGATCTAAAATCTGAATAATGAATGAAACACTCTAAGTCAACAATGGATAAATTATATTTTTGATTATCATTTCTTTGGAGTAACTCAATGATGTATTGAACTGGAGAAACAAAGAAGAAGAATGATGTTTTAATTATCTATTTTCTATAAGATTAATCATATAAATGTATGAATACTCAGGGGATGTGCTATCCAAATGTATCACCGATGACATTCAGAATTCACACATTAAAATGATTGACAACTGCCTGCTTATGCAATGAATGCTCAAGTCATCTCGGTTAAATCATACCTAGATTCTTGTGTTCACTTCCAATATCAAAAATCATGAAAGAAGTACTCAGGTCATCATTGGTCTAACAAATACCATTGACACTTGTATTCACTTCCAACATCCAACAAAGCTCTATGATGACAAAAAGCACAAAAGTACTGTTAAAATGACAATTATTTTTCATATAGTTGCATGTTAAAATTATATTACATTCATCATATTCATTATTTGTAGAGTACTTGTTGCATAAAGGGTCCCAAATCAATGATGATCTAATCTAGAAAGATAATACTGAGTATACTTGATATAATTCCAAAAATCATCAAAAACATGTAGGTCATCATTTCATCATTTAGTTTCATCATTTCATCACATCAAATAAATTATGAATTAAATTGTACCATAGGTACATCATCATCATTTTTACCACAAAAACATTTATTACATTATCATCCATCAAACATCATATGCATGCATCAGTTTTTATCCATACATTTTATCACATATATGAAATAAATGCAAGTCATGTCATTATTCTCATTACATCCATCCATTATCAATCATCATTTTATCATCATCACATTTATAAAATAAAAAGTATCTATCCATCCATCCATACATTTACATCACATCATACATCCATATATCATATAAATGCATTTATCATTGAATCATTACATGAAATAAAAGCATTCATCATTACATCATCACATATCGAAATAAAATCATTCATATAGATCATCACATATTGCATAAAAAATCACATAATAAATGCATCCATCACATAGAATCATACACCATCATAAAAATCACATCAACTACATATATATCATCAGTGTCAAGTATACAATGAAGTCATAGAGATACATCATCAAAAATGAGCTACATCGTAATGTAAATCATGTCTCAAAAAGAAGAATCTCAATAGCATCTACGATCTGCTACTACTAGAGTGTGTGGGCCCAACAGGACCAGTACCACCACCACCCCCAGAAGAACCAAGATCTCTAGGATCTCTACATGGAGGCTACATCACCCCCTCACTAACTATCCGTGTATGCGTCTACCCAGATCTCGATGGGGCATAACTGACTCTACGATCAACAAGCACTACATCATGATATTTGACTCTATAAAACTTGGCCTCTCGGCCAACCCACAAAATCTCTCTCATATAGTCCCCCACTGAGGTACCATCGGCCACTCTTTAGAGGGTCTCTGCTATCTCCTGTGCCCTCTTGGCAATCTGTCAAGCACTATCTCGGTCAACTATCAATGTAGCAATCTGTGTCTGAAAAGCTGCCAACTATCCTTGCACCTACGCTAAAGCCTAAGCATGAGCCTAAGCCTGGGCCTACATCTGAGCCTGGGTCTGAACAAGCAAACCTCGAGCCTATACCAACTACCCCTGCAGTGTTTGAACTTGTGTCTGCAGACCAACAATCTATCTCTGATGGCCCATAGGTGGCATTGTCACTGCTCGCCTCTTGCGAGGCCTACTAGATGATGGACCACTGATAGATGACCCTACTCCTCTATCTCCTCCACTGCCACCAATCACTATCATCACTATTGCTATCATCACTACCACTCTCCGTGCTACTACCTGCCAAAGTACCACCCTCATTCTCTGCGGAACCCTTTGCCACATCCTCCTCCACTGGTAGCAGTGCTAGCTCATCTAGAATGGTAATACAAGGATATGGAACCAAGGCCAGGAATGCAACATACTCCTCTGTGACTAGTTCCTTTGCAATGTCTCTCTTCATATCCCAGGGTGATGGATGCAATGCCCTGTATCCCTCTACAAGACCATCATACAATAAACAAGGCCCCCAATCAGGAATATCCATCCACTGCCTAGTATAGTGGGCTACCCCTTGTGACATACACTGAACAATGTCGTACTGTCTATATACTCTGCGCAACAAGAATCTCTCTAACACAAATGGTGTCCGGCCAATGAGATACATGGAATCATAGAGAAATCCCAACACTGCATCATCCTCATCCCACTGCTCATAGTCGAGGTATGAGTGCCAGGTAACTAGCTTTGTGTCATCAAAAACCCACCTCCATTGCTCCAACTTGTCCATATGGGCCTGTGTAAGCTGACCTCTATATCTAAAGACATAGGGTCTGCCTGCTGGTCTATCAGCCACTAGAACTGGCCAAGCAATAGAGATGTGCTCCCATGCCCACATTTGTAATAGGGTCATCCCTGCTGATAAGCTCCGCACTCCTAGGTACACAACCGAATGAAGATCATGATAAAGATGTGCCAACATGCACATCCCCCATGCATATCTGGTACCATGTACCATCATACTCTCCAGTGTCCTACCCCAACCCACGAGGAATCCCTTTGACCTACGATCAGGGCAAAGGAAACCTCCAATAAATCCAGCTAGCACTATTGGTAGTGTCACGTAGGAATCGGAAATCCTCCTCCATCAGATGCTCAAACCCACAATATCCTGATCCTGGAATACTCTACAAAGAGAATCTCTACCGCCAGTCCCATGGAAATCATACACTACAATCTCTCCCATGAATGGGATGCGCAGAATCCACCACACATCCTTAGGTGTGACCGTCATCTCACCAGTCGGTAGATGAAAGGTGTTGTGGTCACTATGCCACCTCTTAGCCAAAGCAGTCAACAAACCCCGATTAATCCTAATTTGGGGCATGTCAAGCAAACTGGTCAAGCTGCATCGACCTATAACCTAGAGCTCATCTGGTGTCAGATGAGGTATCAACTCGGTAGTCCACAGAAACCTCTCTTGCATCTGGAGAGTAACCAAACGCTCCTATCATCACAATGGAAAATCCACAATCAAGAAACTATGTCAAGAAATAAAATGTCATTCTACTATCAAGTCTATCCCAAAAATCTAGTATGAATTTTCGATCAAAATTCATGGGCAAACATCAACAAACCTCACCTATCATGAGGTTCATCAAACATTATCTAATCTCGCCTATCATGAGATTTATCAAATATTGAATCATCGCCTCGCCTATCATGAGAATCATCATCAATAGGATTTCTTCTCACCTATCATGAGAAGGTAGTCTTATTTAAATCATCACAATCCAACATAAAAAATCTAGACTATCAAATCATACCAATCTGAAAAATGGACATGATTGAAATTGACAAAATCAAGGTTTACTAAGTCAAAAGATGCAATTTTGACATTGAAGCACTAAATCGGGCACCTGAAGCGCTAAATCCCAAAAGCACTACTTTATCAGTTAAAAGCACTAAATTAGGCACCTAAAGTGCTGAATCTCGAAAGTGCTAATTCAACATTCCGATGCACTATAATAGGCATCTAAAGTGCTAAAATACCCTAAGCCCTACTTTTCTGCATCAAAGTGGTACAATAGTCTGTCAAAGCACCACTTTACCAAAAGCGCTAGAATAGATCATGAAAGCGCTAATCAACCAAATCAAAGCGCTAGTTTTCAAATTCTAAGTGCTATATCAATGAAAGCGCTACATTACCCTATGGAAGCGCTAGAGTTTTTCATGCAAGCGCTAAAACTCAAAGCGTTAATCTAAAAATAGGAAGTGCTACACCGGAGTGAAAGTGATACAACGCAGCTTGAAAGCGCTAAAATACAAAAAAAATGCTAAAACACATAAAATGCATAAAAAATAAAATTGCATGAATTACGAGGAGGTTAGGGGTACTTACCGGAGGTCCATACATGGCCGTCCATTGATGACGTCGAACACGCTCGAAATGATGAGTGTGGTAGGGGATAGACATCCTGCTCCAACTGGCTGAAATGTCTCTATCACAAGGTTTTTTAAACTCAAATAGTGCAAATGACCTTTTGGATTATATATAATTTTTGGAAAGGTATTTTTGGTGGGTTTTATTATCTTTTAATTAATTTTATTCGTGAGATTAATTGGAATTTATCTGCGGGCTATTTTCTTCATCATTTGTCGGGAGATAAATTATTTCATCATCGTATCTTCATCATATCATCAGAAAATCATAAAATTTTGAAAAAATTCTAAAAATTATTCCATCATTAATTTATCTCTCGAGGGGGCATATTATCATCAATTATCTGAAAATCAATGTCTGGGGCATACAAATTTTTATTTTTTTTATCATCGATCCTAGTAGTAGCAGCAAAATTTTCTTCGAAGCAACGCGTAAACACATCACTTTGAAGAGGGGCAAAATGTATACACCTAAAATTGTTCTAAAGAATTCTGATTAATTAAATACAAGTTATTTAATTGATTATCCTAATTTCCTCTATTGTTTGAATAAATAGAAATATTTATCTATATAGTTCACATTCACATTCACATCTAACTTCTTCTAATATCTCATCTTAATTAAATAAAAAAAATTAAATACTTTGTTTGATTTAATTATCAAATCCCTATTTTGTTCTATCACATCAATCTTAAATTAATTAAATAAATATTAAACACTTTATTGATTAATTGCCATTATTCTTCTATTTAATTTAATAAACAATTATCCTAAAGTTCGTTTTATTAAATTATTTACCCTCTTTTGCTAATTTAAATAAAATCAAAATATTTGAATAAAGGCATAAGGAATATTCCATCTATATTCTCTCAAAAATTAATTAGATATCCCATGTCTAATTTATGTCTAAAATATGTCACAATTAATGCTTTGAAACTTCATGAGAAGTTTTAGAGACAAATTGGAGACAAATTCCAAATTCTTCTCTCAATCCTTCCTCTTCTCTTGCCTAGTGTTTTCATAGGTAGAGACAATCACCAAAATTCTCTCAATCTCCTCCATATCTCACCATTCAATCCTCTAGATTGAATCCAAGCCTCTCAATGCCTTCCCTGTGCATTTCTACAGCCAATAATTCTATAAATACAGCCTCATTGAACCAAGAAAAAGATCCAGATAATCTAACTTATGCACTCTTACTCTGCAGGAATTCAAGTATCAAGCATCCAATATCTAGCAATCAAGCTTCCATATCATGGCTGCCTTGTGTAGTTGCAATTATCTATTTCATGTCAATTCATGCTAGTTTAATTCATTTATCATCTATTATTATCCATTTAGCTCCATATCATTGCATCAGCATCCATCTCGTTCTTTGAATTTTCATTTTAACAATCATAGTGCACTCACGATTTGAGAGCAATAATGATTTAATAAATCTTTGGAGATAGAGAATAATATGACGCATTCAATTGATTATTGCTTTGATTTAATTCATTCAACTTTGTCTTTGATATAATGTCTTATTAAGAAGTGTGTTTTGTGCTTTACACCTTATCCACGCTTACAAAAATATAGGTCTGTGTCAGTCAAATTACGTGGTCTTTGCGTATGTAACTTAGGCAAGGCTAATCTTTGATCAGCCCCCGAGATCCCTAGGATAGGTTAGTAGGTTAGGTCTTTGGTCAAAATCTTGAAAATCCAAAAACATGTGAAAATCAGGATGGATGATCTAAAATCTAAATAATGAATAAAACACTCTAAGTCAATAATGGATAAATTGTATTTTTGATTATCATTTCTTTGGAGTAACTCAATGATGTATTGAACTAGAGAAACAAGGAAGAAGAATGATGTTTTAATTATCTGTTTTCTATAAGATTAATCATATAAATGTATGAATTATCGAGGGATGTGCTATCCAAATGTATCATCGATGACATTCAGAATTCACACATTAAAATGATTAAAAACTTCTTGTTTACGCAATGAGTGATCAGGTCATCTCGATTAAATCATACCTAGATGCTTGTGTTCACTTGCAATATCAAAAAATTATGAAAGAAGTACTCAGGTCATCATTGGTCTAACACATACCATTGACGCTTGTATTCACTTCCAACATCCAATAAAGCTCTATGATGACAAAAAGCACAAAGGTACAATTAAAATGACAATCGTTTTGCATATAGTTGTATGTTAAAATTAGATTGCATTCATCATATTCATTATCTGCAAAGTACTTGTTGCATAAAGGGCCCAAAATCAATGATGATCTAATCTACAAAAATAAGACTGAGTATACTTGACATAATTTTAAAAATCATCAAAAACATGTAGGAGTCATCATTTCATCATTCATCCATTTCACCACATCAAATAAATTATGAATTAAATTGTACCGTAGGTACTGTTGATGGTGTTTTTATGCACTTCACAACACGAGTAATATGTAGATGCATTACCTCTCTTAAAAGACAATCTTCCACAATCAAATTGTAGAACACTATCCCAAGATCTCTCGGATGTCAGGTCATGACGATGCTTGGAATATTTCAGTTGATTTATGTGATTTTGCTGGAATCACAAGACGGTCTTACATGGTCAAAGCTATAGGAGAATTGAGTCAATGGATGGAGTTTTAAGTATTTGTAATTACTACACCTTGCTGCAGGTTCAGACAGTAGTCTTGGACTCCATTGTTTTCTCGAATTTGGCTTTACAATGTGCAACGAACCTTAACACAAGTTGTTTCTAAAAAAATGAAAAAAAGAAAAGGGCGAAGAAGAAGGATGTTTCTCGAACCTACAACTACTGATGAACAGTGACCATGGAGGTTCCTACTATGGATAGTTTCCTTAAACTTAATTTCACTTAATTAGAATTCTCACAATGTCATGAAATATGTGCTATCTTCTAAGGATTGCAGATATTTATCATTCATTCACCATGGAAAAGTTAATCAAGATAAAGTTTAATGAGCAGCAATGAAATTAAAGACCAGGCTAATTTTACACAGCTATATACCATCAGCAAATGACCAAAAGTATGGACAGGGAAAGCATACACACAACAGTAATCTTCAAAACCAAAGACATCATACTAACTCACCAAAGTCAATCTAAGGATACTAAAACAGTAAAGTAACTTGAAGCAAAGTTCTAGCTAAATGGAGAAGAACCATGAAACATGTGGAGAAAACCAAAAATACACCAGAAAATGATTGTATTTTCTATTATATTCTCAACAACATGTCTTTACAACAACTCAACTCTCTTAAAATGAGAGGACGAGAGCCCTATTTATAGTTTCCAAAAAACAAAATGAGTGGCCAAGATTCGATTCAATTGTGTGGCCAATATTCACTTTACATTAGGGTTTCACATACCCCCAAGTATATTACATTTATAAATTCATTCTTGTTTCTTCCCTATTTCATCATCTAGTGATAGCACTGTAGCAACTTTGTCTTTTAGCCATTTTCCCCTTGCTATAGCTATTCTTCAAGGAACTCTTTGTTGATGATGGGTTTGCCCTCTCATTTCTTCAATGCAACATACTCTATGAAGCTTAGAATCAGGGATTGAAACTTATCCAACTCCATGATGTCAGATCACAAAATCTGGTAAGTCCATTCCTGGGAATTACTGCCAAGCTTCTTCTAGTCATCATCATACTTAGCAGCATTGTCCTTAAAGAGTTCCGATTGTGCAAAGGCTCGGGCGGTGAAGCACAGGAATTCAGTGGTGACCTTGGCGGACATCCCATCTCCCATGATCTTTAAGAAGTAGGGCTTTATATTCTTAGGATTAAGCTCGACCACAGGCAGCTCTCACCCCATCATCAGCTTGAGGTACCGAGCGCACTCCTCTCTAGAATCCCTTGCCCATTCAATGTCTAGCACTATCCATTCCAAAATCTACTCAAGCCTCCTTTTTCGATGATCGAAATCTTGCTTCCAGGTGTCCGCTAGCCAACAATCGTCATCCTTGAAGGCAAGGTCCTTTTCCCTTTTCTTTGGAGGCACCGAAAGTTTCTACACCGGATTCCATAAATCCTGCACAAAAGATGAGAATCAGTATCCATAAACATGAAGAAACAGTCTCGAACAAGCTCCTGCACACCAAGATTAGCTCTACAATCATTATTTGTATTCAATAATTTCATAACACTTGATAATTCATCATTAGAAGGCAAGGTAAGCAATTCAAGTTCCCAAGTCCTGAATGCCCTTGGCAGAATGCTGCAAAGAGGGCAAATTGAGGATGGAATTCCCCAAGGAATTTCCCAGTGCTGGATTTGAGTAACAAAAGGTTGGCATGAATGAAGACATGATTTTAGCAAGTAGGTCGAAATCCATTCTGGATTTGGAGGTCATTTGGTCCCTCATTTAGGAGTTCGGGTACCTTCTACAGGAAAGCCATTTGAAACGGCACAGGGAGGATGGAAATCCGGGCTTCGAAATCTGGGTCTCGGATTTTCATTGCTAGGAAGCGGTTTCAGATCAGCCGTTGGAAACGGCAAAGTGGAAGTGGAAATCCAGAGGAAAATCTCCGAAGGGGGGGAGGACTTGGGACAGCTAGGTGGTGAATAGAGTACCGGGACCTGAAGGTTGGGAAGACGTCCTGAATTCGTCGTCGAAATGGCACCAGTGAAATGGAATCTCGAGAGGGGAATTCTGAAGGTTAGAATCTAGAGGAAGATCGGGGGCGAGAAGAGGATACAAACTTAGTCTCAGTGGGCAGCAGATCGGGGTCCGGGATTCGGGAAGACATCCCACGAAGGCCATTTGGATGGCGAACTCGACATGGAATTCCGAGGATGAAATTCTAGGGGAAAGGGTCTGGAGGAATTTGGTCAAGGGGTTCTGACTGGGAGTTAGAAGACTTGCAAGGAGTTGAGAATTGGGTTCAGGAAAGCTGCTCGGGGAAGGTCGTTGAAACGGCAAAATTGGGAGGGAATTCCGAGGACGGAATCTCGAGGAAGGAATCCCGAGAGGGGAATTCCGAGGGTTTCATTTTACTAGGTTTTGATAGATTTGTCAAGGTTTCAGATGGACTTTGAGGGCTCGGGGCCCAGAGGTCGGGATGATGCTCCGGCGGGGCCACTTGGGACAGCGAGGACACAACGGAATCCCGAGATGGGAATTCTGGAGGTCGAAGGAGATTTTGCCAGAATTCAGTTTCGGTGGGCAGCAGACTGAAGTTTGAGAACCGGGAAGATGGTTGACCGGGGCCTTCGAAATGGCGAGAAAGCAATGGAATCCCATGATGGGAATTCCAGAGCATAGAGTTCGATGAGGGTAATGCCACCAACCAGAATTTGAAGAAAACGAGGCGTGGACAGCCGCGGGAAGACCTAGGCTTGGAAGACACTGGCATTGTTTTGAAGAACAGTCATGGCATGGTGAAGCTCCGGATCTAATTTTGAGCCACTTAGCGATCGATTTTAATTTTCTAAAAGGTGGGTTTTGAGCAGAGGGTATAAATTTACTTGATTTTAAACCCACTTTCAATTTTACATACATCAAAATGTGGAATTTCACACAACAAAAGGAGAGGGCACGCGGGTGGCAAACCTACCTCGAATTCCCGAAGAGAAAAACTACCGAATGCATGGAGGACATCGAAAAAGTGTTTGAAATCTGGGGCAGAAAATACCAAAGCGCCGGGATTTCTCCAACTTTGTCTATCACTCGAACAATTGAAAATGACAACTGAAAAAATTGTTTTTATAGCAAAATCCGCCATTAATACAACATTTAATTCCTCTGTACGATGGCAGGTAGAGTTGGTGAGTTTGAAAACGTAGTCAGCAGTGGGAGGTCCGAAGTCTGGAAGCTAGGAAGCCATCGCGCCACGGCCATCAAAATGGCGAAGCCTGAGAGGAAATCCTTAGGGGGAAAACCCGACTTCTGGGGTTCGGGGTCCGAAAAGACGTCAGACGCCGGACGCTGGAAATGGCAAACCCAGAAGGGAAATCCGGAAGGGAAAACCCAGCCAAGGAAACCCGACAAGGGAAACCTGAAAATTGCCACAGATGCCAAAACGACATTTTGACAAGGAAAACCCGAGCCAACCCGAGACTTAGCAATTTTTCCAATTTTTTATTTTAAAAAGGGGGCGACTTTGGTCAAGCTTAAAATATGGCATTGGGGAATGTGCTGACCTTTAGGGCATAAAATGGGTACGCAAAATTAGGCAGATGAAAAAGGGATCTGATGATCAAAATGAGGGAAGAGAGGGTCCCCATTCCGAACGGGGCATGTGTGCAAAGGCACAACAAATGGTGATTCCGCTGGGAGAACGCTCCCGGTGTTCTAGAGATAAATGTTCATTTTAAACCCATGATCTCTGGTTTCACAGACCTAAGACAACTTTCAAAGCTAAACTAAGAATAGTTCAAGGAAGGTGGGATCGAATTAGATTGCAATATCATCATGGAAGTGCGTGCATGGTGAGTTCATTTCCTTTCCTCAGAGAGAGTACGAGTAACCATTGGTCAAAGGAGATAAGCTACGTAGTTCGTCTAATCCCAAAAGTAACCCTAACATTGCTCCACTGCTAGTCAGGTGTCCATAGCCTCAACAGAGTTGTTGCTACGACCTCATGAACATAGCTCTACTACCAATCAAACATCCATAGCCCCGGTAGAGATACTCACACACCCATATGGTTGTTATTTGCAATTTATTTACTTCTTGTGCTAGATATTTCCTTTTAGCACTTCCTCTCTTCTTTTATTTTTATTTTGTCAACCGTGTGAACAACGAAGTTCACAATGGGTTTGAGAATCATAGTGGTCACTGAAATAGACTTTACATTTTTCACTTATCTCTACTTCCTAGCAGTCACCCCACCATTCTTTGGAAATACTTTAAATGTGTTTTGTGTGTTCCATGATAAGAGTAGGGATTCAAGCAGATAGCCATCCTAGGTTAGTGCAGAGTTCAAAAATTAAAAAATAATGCTTAGGAGCCTTCAGAGGGTAGCAATAGGGAATGAGGGTTTATCTAGAGAACAATGCAAAAATGGAGAGTGAGGCAAACCATTCATCAAGCCAAGCATGGCCACCATAGCAAAACAAAGAGACACTTCCAAAATTATGATAAAATGGCTAGGGAGACGAGAAAAACTGAAGGACAAAGCAGGAAATCTATCTTAACCTATGCATAGGTATTTACATAGACAACTCTCAAGAGCTTAGGCTTGGAAGTAATGCTTGAGGTGCTACCCATTGATAAGCAACAAGACGTCTTCACCAGTGAGTCTTTAGGCAGAAAGCATTATCTCCAAGGATTTCAACAATCTGAAAGGGGCCAAGCCAAAGCTTGTCGAATTTTTTGTGTCTGCCTTTCTTTTCATGGCTGTTGTCCTAGTAGAGGACTAGATCAGAAATGTGGAAGGCCTTAACTTTGGCTCGACAATCAAACCATTTTTTGACCACGCCCTGATGCTTGACAAAAATTTCTATTGCACGGTCTCATACTTCTTCAAGGTGTAGCAGCTCAATGAGGCAAGCTTCTCTGCGGTCTCCTCCTTCATAAAACTTGTTAATGAACTGAAGGGTTGGGATTTTCAAATGTATGGGGAAGATGGGTTCTAAGCCGTAGACTAGATGGTATGGGGAATCTCCGAGGGTAGCCTTATGGTAGGTGTGATCTGCCCATAATGTGAAATGAAGTTGGGTATGCCAATTCTTAGGGTTTCTATCTAGCAGCTTCTTAATCACTGTGATCAAATTTTTGTTGGTGGAATTAGCAAGGCCATTGCCTTGAGGGTAATAGTTAGAGGAGAATTTGAGGGCATACGGGCAACCAAATCGATTTAAAATGAAACTTTCTAAGAAACTGGTTATGACTTCAATCGTACATTGCCTACAAGTTATTGCTTTTGTCCATCTAGTGCAGTAATCAGAAGCTGTGAGAATGTACCTATGTCCCGCAGATGATGGAGGACTTATTGAACCAATGAAGTCGAAACCCCATTGCACAAAAGGTCTTAGCTCCAGGACAGGTCGTAGTGGGACAACAGTGGTCCTTTCTTTGGTGGCAGCTATCTGGCACACGTGGTAGGTATGGACATGACCATGAGCATCCTTGAAAATAGTGGGCCAATAATACCCAGCTCTCAGGATTTGATGTGCAGTTGATAAGCCTGAGTTGTGGCCTATTCTGAAGTTGTCATGGAATTCGTTAATCACGCGCTCAACTTCCTCCTTTCCCAGGCATCGCAGATAGATACCTTCATGGTTTTTCTTGTACAATATAGATCCCTACAGCATATAGTTGTTGCTTTTCAGCCGCAGTGCTCATCTCTAGACTCCTTGCAAGTACGGCGAGCACTTGTGGTTTAGCAGGTAGTACATTATGCTGTCATACCATTCTCCTGGGGAGACATCCTCCACCTGGTATTGTTGTACTGTGAGTTTGGGTCCAACGTCAATAACTACCTATGCCATTATTTGAGCGAGTGCCTATCCTCTTACCAACTTCATCAGCTGGATCTTCATGTCATACTCCTGTAGCACCGCGACCCACTTTGCCCTTCATTCCCCCAACTCATTCTGCATAAGCAATGTTTTTACTATGGGGTCAGGAACTATGGCAAAGACTTTGTTGCGTAAGATATAGTGTCGGAACTTCTTGACTCCTTTAACAAGGGCATAAGCCTATTTTTCAACATTATGATAGCGTAGTTTGACATCCTTCAAAGGGGCACTCATGAAGGTGATTGGATGTTCGCTCCCCTCATCATCCTTTTGCATCAAGATGCTAGCATAGGAATGATCTGAAGCAAAGGAGTAAATATAAAAGGGCTTCAGGTAGTTGGGGCTGACCAGCACAGGGGCATCAATAATTGCGTTCTTAATTTCCTTGAAGGTATGTCTCGCTTCGGGAGTCCACTCGACCTTGGCATCTTGTTTTAGCATAGCATTGAGTGGTTTAACTATTTATGCAAAGCCTGTAATGAACTTACGGATGAAGTTGATCTTTCCAAAAAAGGACTTCAATTCTTTCTCACTGCCTGGCAGTAGGATTTTCATGACGGATTGAATGCATTTGGGGTCAATAAAAATTCCCCACTCTGACAAGACATGTCCAAGGAGTTTCCCCTCAGTGACCCCAAAGATGCACTTCTTCGAGTTAAGGGAGACTCCAAATGCACGGCACCTCTCGAAGACCTTACATAAGTCAGCGACGTGATCACCCCGCTACTTTGAAAATACTGTTAAATTATCTATGTAGATGATGATGCACTTACCAATCAGGTCCTTGAAAGCAATATCCATGGTACACTGGAAAGTGGCGCCAGCGTTGATGAGTCCAAATGAAATTCTTCTATATGCGAATGTCCTCCACTTGGTGGTAAATATTGTCTTGTGCCGATCCTCATACTGCACCATGACCTGGTTATATCCTGAATACCCATCTAGGAAGGACATCATCTGGGATCCATTTACTACCCGTAAGACCTCGTCCAACGAGGGTACAAGATAATTGTCCTTCTCCAATGCTCGATTTAGATTGCGGAAATTCACACACAATCTGATTTCTCCATTTTTCTTTCTAACAAGAACCAAATTCGCTACCCACATAGAGTGTCTAATCGGAAAGATGATCATGGTTGATAGCAATTTCTATACTTCCTTATATATTATTGGCTCCAATAGAGCGTTGACAGGGCACTGCCGTTGTCAGAACGGTTTCGCATCTGGCCTGAGAGGGATGGTGTGCATGATGGTCGATGTGTCATATGTTTTGTGATCATCATAGCTCTAGGCTATGATATCATGGTATTTCTATAGTGCCTCGATAATCCCTCTTCTTTCCTCATGAGTGCATACCTTACCTATGAACACATTTTTGGTATTTCCAGCTGTACCCAAATTATGAGTGTCACATTGGCCACTGATGGTATCCTTTTTAGCTTGTAGATCTTGGTCTCTAATCTGATCGAGGTCAAAGATTCACTCCAATTCGACCATTCCCCTAGGGATGGTGTTAGTTTTCAGGTTAATGATCCCCTCTATATCCAAGTCTACTTCTTGGGGTTCGACTTCGTCGATTATCTGGGCAACAAACGCATCTGAACTAGTGATGAAGTCCAGTATATGCTTTTCATCATTAAATATTTGGAAATTGGCTATGTTATCCAGCACTAACAGGACGGGAGTGAGTTCCACCATGAAGCGCTTGAGGCCAGATAGGGATAATGGCTGCAATGTGCTTGCTGCCTGTGCCAGGGTGTTGGTAGTATAATTCTGAGCGTAAGGGATTAGCTAAATGTTGAACACATCCAACCCTTCCAGGGGATCCCAAACACAGTGTCGGTAGTTAGTGAGCCTTCAATCATAGCATGAATAAAACTTTCTAACGTGCTTTATAACTAACTTTAAATCTCCGTACACTTGGAGTATCTTGATGTCCTTTCTTAATGCCATCAAGAGGCCCAATACCAAAGCCTCATATTATGCCACGTTATTAGTACAATAAAATTGCAGCCTGTGAGCAGAACGGTATGATTTACCTTTGGGACTGATCAGTTCGAAACTTGCACCAACTCCATGCTTAGATTTAGAACCATCAAAGCACAACATTCAGAATCCAGGAGAATCCTTAGGCACAGGGCTAATAGATCCTACTTTTTCCTTTGGTGGGGGTTTCATTTCAGTGGCTACCTTGGGGATTACAGGGATGGAACCTGTTCATTCGTTGGATGCAAATCCTGTTTTCTCCTTCGGAGTAGCTTATTTTTTGACATGTTCAATTGTTGTTTGGCACAAGCAACAATCAAATTCTGAACGGGCAAAATTATGCACGTAGCACCAATTAGGGAGCAAAAGTTCTTGGAAGTTCATTTGGGTTCCCAGACTGAGTTGATCCTACACACATTTCCCAGTGAAATCCCAGAAACCATCAAGTAGGCTCAGACCGTCGTTCTCTCCTAGCTCTTCGTTATCGGATTCGATGAGCATTTCGGTGCTCTAGGGAGCATTGTTCACGTTGGTAGGCAGGCTGCATAGCATGAGGAAGACCTCACTCATTCCCTCATCTTCAAGGTGTTCCTATTCATTCCAATATGATACTGTGGAATAATTCTCCAAACTAGTTTTAGCATACAATACCTCGTTTGTGTTGTTATATTTGGTGATCATAAATTTCATCCATTGCTCTTAATCAATCTGGATTTGATTGGGCATTCCTTTCCATGGTAACCACATGTGAGAGTAATCTGTAGCAATGTATCCATTCAATGCTCTCATGAAATCCCTACCTAGGATTATACCGTAGGTATCTAGGATATCGGCCACCTGTATGTCAATAGTTTGTTGGGTCTGGGGATTAGCAGCAACTTGGATGGGTATCTTGTTGATCTCCCCCACTATGTTGATTTTGGTTTTATCAAGCTGTGTTACCTTTCACTAAGAAGGAGTGGGTGTGATCCCAAGTGCCTTGCATACGGTCAAGGGCATGACATTAGCCGATGCTTCTGAATCAAGCAAGCAATTATGGAGGTTCTTTTCGAACACTCGGATGGTGGTTAGAAAGGGAGTCTCAAATTTCCCTTGAAACAACCCTCCAAAAACATCTACCTAAGCAACTTGACCTTTATCCTTTTCTCTACCCTTGTTTTGAGTTGGTGTCTGATTAGCCATCCTATCAAGCTGCTTGCTTGTCTATTGAATTGTTGACTGGTCGGCTCTATTATTAAAGATTTTTCTAACAATAAATTCACTCGGCTGATCATTAAAGGAGACCTTCTTCACTGAAGTTTCCTGAGCTGACCCTTGTGGTGGAGTGCCATTTATCATTCTGAAAAATTTGTTCTGGATAGCAGGTACCTTTAGGAGTTTGAAAGCCAACACGCTTAGCTTCACTTTCTTGAACTCCTCAGCAATATACTCCCCCATCTTCTTAATCTCTTGATCATGGGAAATGTTCTAGGGAGGGCTAGCATTTTGACTTTGGCCATTGCTTTGTTGTTTATTTTTGTTGAGATATCATGTGGGTGTAAATGGAAAACTTGGATTGTTGTTTGCATTCGAATCGAGAGGGATGCTGAAATTGTTTGGTGGGGTGGAGGTCATGAAAGGACCTCCAGCATGGCCTTTGTCTTGTCTATTTCTAAGGTTGTAAAGGGTAGTCTACTGGTGAAACATTTGGACTTTGTCCTCCCTAAACTCCTCTTCGTCAGCTTCGGGACCGTTATCTATTGAATTGAAAAGCTGAGCCAAAGGACTTTCAAAACTTACCTCTTCTTCCTTGATATTGTTGTTGTTTGAACTAGCATCGTCCAGCTTAGGTGTGTTGCATTCCGCCCTTGGGAAAGGAGCTTGGTTCAGCACCAACACCGATGCGTCGTATGGGTCAGACAGGACAATGTCTCTTCATCCTGAATTGTCGACTACATTCTGAACCTCCACTTGGAAAATCTCAACTGTAGTTTGGAATTACGGACAATCCAGTTCAGAGTAGCGGCTCGTCTTGTGTATGTGGCACTAGTCGGACAAAGTAGCCTCCACCAAATAAAGTCCACTTGCAGGGTTTTCATTATTGTTGCTATTGGGCTAATCAAGAGGCGTGGGAATGCTGCCATTATTGGGGCATGTATTCCAAGTTCACTTCTACCTTTGGAAGGGCCTTCTGTTGAAATTCTGACCTGAGTTCTGATTCCTATCATAATTTTTCCCTGACGATGTGCCGACCTCTCGATTATCCCAATTTTCGTGATAATCTCAATTTTCCCTATGAAGGTTGGCTTGGATACTCTTTTGCAAAGTTTGTAGCTAGTTATTCTAATTTCTTAAGTGTGTCATCTCAGTCAACATCTTCTTAACCATCTCTGTAAGCTCATCAATCTGATGCCTTTCGGTGTTACTTGGCTGCAGCGCGGAATTTTGAAGGAACATGGATTGTGCCACTGGCTGATTCTGATGAGCGGGTGGAAATTCTACCACTTGGAGGTATGCAGGCATCTGGGGTTGTTACGGGAGCAACTGTTGCTGCTATGGCAGCAAGTAATGAGGTACCGGATATGCCTGGTTCACTGACTATCTTGGATGTGGAACCATAGGCAGCTAAGGTACCGGATTCAGCAAGGGCATTTGATGTTGCAAAGCTTGCGCGAGTCCCTGTATCTATGTCAGATGTGCGATCTACCCAAGAGAAGGTAAGGAACCTGATATGTTCTACCCCAAGTCTGTGCTGACAATGGTGGCTTTAGCATATGCATCTACCAACCTGGCTGGTGGTGGCCTCATCCTTTTCACCAAGGCTGAAGTGAGGTTGTCCAGTGCTGCATAGTAAATGGGTAGGACAGCAACATCATTGAACGAGCTGATCGATTCATTGATCTCTCTTTGAACTGACATGAAATGTTGATACGAATTGGCGAGGCTGACAGGGGTCTTGAGCTTCTATAAAAATGCATTCTTCAAGAGATCCCATGTGTTGATGGTTCCAGCTGGTAAATTGACATACCAGTAGAAGGCCTCTTCCCCTAAGGAGTAGGGAAAGAGTCTGCATGCCACATCTTCATATATAATCTGCATAGTTTTCAAGGTGATATCGAAAATCTTGACATGCTCCTTAGCTGTCCTCTACGGATCCCGGGAGTTGAACTTCATGTAGAAATTCTCAAGATTCTTTGGCATATCATGGTAAAGGTTGAAGGTGAGCGGAGACGGTGTTGGCACTCTCAAAATTTGCAAATTTGAGGTGCCCATTTCAAGAAATTTGCCTCTGCACTTTTAGAAGTGCACTTCAAGGGTCAGTTTGAATGACCCACTTTGGAGAATCAAAACTTGAGGCATGTTGATTTCCAAGAAAAACCCATTTGCATACATGTTTGATTGACATATGTGAGTGTGTGTGTCAATTTTCAGCTTCCCATGATTAGTTTAGTCAAGGTTTTGAAAAGTGAAGTTTGAGGGTTTCTGCACTGTTCTGCTATTTGCAGATTTGTCAGTTTGTGAAACAGCCTCTTGTTTGAGCTTGGATTTTGCAACCAGTTGGTTGTTATGTCAAAAAAAATGTTGTTCTTTGTTCTTCATACCTAAATGATCTCACATGTCATTTTTTAGAGCCTAATGACTTGATTTGCTATTTTTAGCAGATCGAAACCAAACGCAGTTTGCTCAGTTTCACATCTGCATTCCTGACAACCCTTCTGAATGGTCAACTTTTGATTGTTAATATCTTT
The DNA here is from genome assembly GCA_007115665.2 of Sequoiadendron giganteum. NCBI lineage: Eukaryota > Viridiplantae > Streptophyta > Pinopsida > Cupressales > Cupressaceae > Sequoiadendron > Sequoiadendron giganteum. The sequence continues at coordinate 576,168,658 of CM021109.1, forward strand.
CGATCAGAGATGTTTCATGCAAATTCCTTTTGCACACATGCTCAGGGTATCTTAATGTTCCACTGTGTCTGATGGCAGCTTGTCAGGGGTTGATTTGTTATGTTTACAAATTAGCAGTCGGGTGTGTTCTAATTGGTTCAGAACAGTTGTTGTTTCAGAAAGTTTCAATTGAGAAAATTGGTGGATTAATATCTTTCACCTCGTAATTGATTTCTCTGAGCCGTCTTTTGCAATATATTTTGGGATCAAATGACTATATGTTTGCAAGTTTTTATGGTTTCACGAGGTCATTTGATTGGTTTCCTAGATTGATTCCTGAGCCTATTTGGCCTGTTTTGCACCATTTTTCAAAAGAGGTAGAAAACTGTTTTGATGTTGACCCAGTTCATTTTTGACTTTAGGAATGTTCAAAAGACAGTGTCAAGTCATTTGAGGGTGAAAGTTGTTTGAAAACGAAAAATTTTTTTAGCCGAGCCCACATGGGGCTCGACATGCTTTGCATTGTCTTGACTTGTTTTTGCCACGGTGTTGTAACCATGTCAGGTAAATGTTTCCGAGATGGAAAATAAGGAGAAAGGTAAACGTAGAAATTTCTTCATGAATTCAAATGTAGGGACAAATAACCAAGCATTGTTCAGGCTTTTGAATGGCAATCAGACATTAATATAGGAGGATTTTCTGGACAGCTTGAGGGTAATGTTGAATTTGATGTCACCATGGGATAAGATCATTGCATTTTTCAATATTTCTAGAATGTTTGAACATCCACATATGCTAAAAGATAAATTTATTCTATGAGGTTTTATGGTGTTTAAGTTCAGGGTCTGACAAGTTTGATGGAGGTAGAATATGCATGCAAATGTGGAAGCATTACATATAGAAAAATGTTTTACAAGGAACCTCAATGAAACGTGGTCTCAGTAAATAAGGTCAATATAAGGAATTTGCACCAAATTGATTTGATGAATCAACTGCAAGAAGTTTTTGTGATAGTAATAGTGGAAAAAGTTGCTTACATATGTCTAGCTTTGATAGTAATAATGGTGTTTTTCCTAATGAACAAATCTAAGGGAAGCTGATCCATGAACATTTCTCTACAAAAGCTCAAGCAAAGCAATGAGTGTTGGGTGCTCTTTTCCAAAGCATGAGCAAGGGGTCATCTTGATTGGGATGTTTCAAAAATGAAATAAATGGTTGTTGTAAGAAGCATCTCAGCTCGATGCTTAAGGTGTAGACTATGATTGCATACAACCATAAGACTGAAGGAACAACGCACTTCTAACATAGAAAAAGGGATTCAAGAAAAACCGATGGAGTAAGGGAATGGATTTGTTGAGATCTTCAACAACTTTTAATCAAATTCAACTGGCCTATGCAGCAATGAGAATTGGGAAACCCGTGAACTGTTGACAGCAAGTGGCGACTGACCTAGTAGGAGGCCTATGGGGCAGGGGTATGTTCATCCATCAATGCATGGATTAGGGAAATGCAATTGGCTAGATGATGAATTGTAGGATGTGCACATAATGAATGTTGAAAAGGCTTTGGAAGCTTTTTAGCAAATGCAGGTGAGGAAGACACAACCTATGCCAAGAACATAGAAGACCCACAGACCAGTATGGTGACCTCACAACCATTGGAGAGTAGGAAACCCATGGGCAACACAAGAAACTTAGAGCTCGCAGCCAACAAGGACATGCCACCAGGGAGCAGCAAAGGGGTCCACATGCCAGCAAGTGTGGGGAAGAGCCCACGCTACCAAGAAGTGGGGAATACAAGTGAGGGAGAGAATCCCACGTAGAAAGAGGACAACCAGCCAGCAAAGCAGGGGAAACCCACATGCATAATAGTTAATGAAGGGCCAGTGCCTGTGGTAGTATGGAGATGAGCCCGAGAGTAGTCACCAAAGGAGATCACCATGCATAAGAGAAGGGGTAAAGGGCATGCATGAAGGAACTGGTCGCCATTGCAGGCATGATGAAGCACAAAGAAAGCAAAAGATTAGGGCAACACATAGAAGCAGCTTGATAAAATCTACGGAGGAGATTGTAGGTTGGACGTAGCCTCATCCTCACCATTGCCCGCCAAATTTTAATCAGAAGGAGCATGGTGGATATGCATTGCAGGATGGCAGGGAAGTGTGAAAGAAGGAAGCATTAAAACATTAAAATTTTAATTGTTTTCCTAAAGTTTTGTTAACGTATTAAATGGGCTCCTAAAGTTGAAATTAATATGTTTGTCCATGGAAAAATAATGTGAGGAGAAATGGGAGGTGGGTCCTGCCATTTTGTGATCAGGAAATGTCAGGCTATTACGCATCATGGGATGGCGAGGAGATGTTAGAGGCATTAAAAAATTAAATGTCTTCCTAAAGTTTGGCCAAAACAGGTTTAAATGGGTGGGGCCCGTTCTTTTCTTTGGGTGAAAGTTTTAAAATACTTCAAGTGAAATTTTGAGTGAAATGTAAGACATGGGTAAAGTTGAATTGTATCTGGGGGATTTTATGGAAAAATATTTTAATTAAATGCATATGAAAGTGCATTTGGGAATTTTGTGAGGTGAATTTAGTATTCACTTTGTGGTGAGACAATTTACTTTGCTGGGAAATAAAGTAAGTGGTAATTACATTGCAGCTGGGTAAAGTATTTCAAATACTTTACATGAATTTTAATGTAAATGTGATATTTTATTTACTGGTCAGTGAATAAAATAAAAACAGCAGTAAGTAAGCAAACAAAGTAAAATACAGCAAAGGGGAAAATGTAGAAAACAGAGCAGAAGAGGATTTTCATGGGAAGAGAGGTTTTCTTTCAGCTGTAGAATTAGCTACAAATAATGAGTGAAGAGTGGACACATGGTAGTTTTCTGTTGAAGAATGAATTGAACACATGTTGTTTTTGAAACAAAATCAAGTTTGCTGCAGGGAAATGGAGAAGATATTATGCAGATCACTATTCAATGGTGGAGATGCTTCCAGATGGATGTTGCTGCTCAGATTTAGGGTTTCTTCTGGAATCTCTTCTCCTCTTCTTATTCTCTCCTCTTCTCATTGTAAAAGGTTAGAAGTGAGTTAGCAAGTTAGGTTAGCAAGTAACCTAGCCATTTTTCTAGGGTGGAGCTACATAAAAAATGTAAAATTTGTAGTTACAGAGGCAATGCAAGTGGGTTTTGTGTCATTTTGTTGTAGATTTTAAGTTTATTGGGATTTAGTGTTTCATAACAGTACTAGCATTTGAGTTTAACTAAAAAATCAAGGCTCATGTCTCTCCTATGTGCAGATGTATTCAAATTTTGAATGAAATAATCAAGGGTTATTTTGTTCTTCTCACTATTGTGGTGTGTGCAATTCGGATTTTAGCTTTGATTCAAAGAATTAATTAAACTGCTTAAATGAGGTTGCAGATTGATATGTTTTGTACAAAGATTGGGTAAGAAGTATTGAGATGAGGTACAAATTGATGATACTATAAGGCAGTATAATAAAAGATGTTATATGTTATGTGTTAAAATCTGCTATGAACCATTAGGTGTTGGTGAATTTGACTCCTCCAATGGATATGGCACTGGTCTGATTTGCATCTGTTCTTTGTGATGCAGTGTTTTCCTTGTCTTCACCTAGGGCTTGCTACCACCATTTTAAAACTTATGATTTATCTTTCACCATGAAACAACTATGTTGTAACCCATCTCATGCTCCAAGTGGTTGATATTATTGATGAACAGCCAATTCATTTCAGTCTTATCCCATTCTATTGAGCTATTAAGTGAGATTATCTATTTTTCAAAGTTAATGACTGTTTAATATTTTCATTTATAGAAGTTGTAAACTCATTAACAGGGATCACCCTCCTGGGTCTTGCAAAGCCCAAAGTGTAGGAGGTTATTGTTAAAAACAATCCTCGTCAGTTGGTCCAGGTCCTCCGAGCTACCCTTGATTGGAAATTTGGCAATTCCATAGGTAGATTAGGAGACAAACCTGGTTTACAACATAAAAAACAACCAATAGATAGGTTATTACCCAGCCATGCCAGATTGGTCTATGTTGGTAATGGGGCTGTAGCGACTGGTGAGGTAGCACTAAGGCTGGGGACTGTGTTCAGCTGAGAGGGGGCATCTAGCCTAAGTGAAATGGCAACTTGGAAGGCTGTATGGATGGGATGAATGGAAGAAGAACCTACCAATGAGGATGAAGGAGGCAGAGGTGAAAGAGCAACGAGTTGCTCTGCGAAATTAATGATGGATGGTCCCCTTCATTTAGCTCTCTTAGCTTGGATAGGGGGCTGTAATTCCTGCAACTCTCCTTTGTTTGGTGTAGATCTCAATACTTGATGGAGTCTCTCAGGGGAGAATGACTCAATTCGATCCAGCTTTACCCCTTTAGTGCCCTTCTTCTAGCGCTAGTTTTGTTGATGGTGTTTTTATACACTTCACAACACAGGTAATACATAGGTACATTACCTCTCTTGAAAGACAATCTACCACAATCAAATTGCAGTACACTATCCCAGGGTCTCTCGGATGTCAGGTCATGATGATGCTTGGAATATTTAAATTGATTTATGTGATTTTTCAGAAATCACAAGGATGTCTTACATGGTCAAAGCTATAAGAGAATTGAGTCAATGGATGGAGTTTTAAGGATTTAGAATTACTAAACCTTGCTGCAAGTTCAGATAGTAGTCTTGGACTCCATTGTTTTGTCAGATTTGGCTTTACAATGTGCAATGAACCTTAACACAAGTTGTTTCTAAAGAAAAGGAAAAAAAGAAAAGGGTGAGGAAGAAGGATGTTTCCCAGACCTGCAACTATTGATGAACAGTGACCATGGAGGTTCTTGCTGTGGACAGTTTCCTTCAAAAAAATTTCACTTAATTAGAATTCTCACAATGTCATGAAATTTGTGCTATCTTCTAAGGACTGTAGATATTTATCATTCATTCACCATGGAAACATGAATCAAGATAAAGTTTAATGAGCAACAATGAAATTAAAGTTTAGGCTAACTTTACACAGTCATATACCATCAGTAAATGACCAAAAATATGGACAGGGAAAGCATACACACAGCAGTTATCTTTAAAACTAGAGACATCATACTAACTCTAACAAAGTCAATCTAAGGATACTAAAACAATAAAGTAACTTGAAGAAAAGTTCTAGCTAAATGGAGAAGAACCATGAAACATGTGGAGAAATCCATAAATACACTAGAAAATGACTATATTTTCTATTATATTCTCAGCAACATGTCTTTACAACAACTCAACTCTCTTAAAATGAGAGGAGGAGAGCCCTATTTATAGTTTCCAAAAAACAAAATGAGTGGCCAAGATTCGATTCAATTGTGTGGCCAATATTCACTTTACATTAGGGTTTCACCTACCCCCAAGTATATTACATTTATAAATTCATTCTTGTTTCTTCCCTATTTCATCATCTAGTGATAGCATTGTAGCAACTTTGTCTTTTAGCCATTTTCCCCTTGTTGTAGCTATTCTTTAAGGAACTCTTCATCGATGACAGGATTTCCCTCTCATTTCTTCAATACAGCATACTCCATGAAGCTTAGGATCAGGGATTAAAACTTATCCAACTCCATGATGTCATATCACAAAATCTGGTAAGTCCATTCCTGGGAATTACTGCCAAGCTTCTTCCAGTCATCATCATACTTAGCAGCATTGTCCTTAAAGAGTTTCGATTATACAAAGGCTCAGGCGGTGAAGCATAGGAATTTTGTGGTGACCTCAGTGGACATCCCATCTCCCATGATCTTTAAGAAGTAGGGCTTCATATTCTCAGGATTAAGCTTGACCACGGGCAGCTCGTGCCCCGTCATCAGCTTGAGTTACCAAGCACACTCCTCTCTAGAATCCCTTGCCCATTCAATGTCTGGCACTATTCGTTCCAAAATCTTCTCAAGCCTCCTTTTTTGGTGATCAAAATCTCATTTCCAAGTGTCAACTAGGAAGTGATCATCATCCTTGAAGGCAAGGTCCTTTTCCCTTTTCTTTGGAGGCGCTAGAATTTTCTGCATTGGATTCTATAAATCTTGCACAAAAGACGACAATCAGTAATCATAAACATGAAGAAACGGTCCTGGACAAGCTCCTGCACACCAAGATTAGTTCTACAATCATTATTCATATTCAATAATTTCATAACACTTGATAACTCATCATTAGAAGGGAAGGTAAGCAATTCGGATTCCCAAGTCCGGAATTCCCTTGGCAGAATGCTGCGGAGAGGGAAAATTGAGGATGGAATTCCCCAAGACATTTCCCAGTGTTGGATTTGAGTAATAGAAGGTTGGAATGAAGGAAGACATGATTTTAGCAAGTGGGTCAAAATCCATTTTGGATTTGGAGGTCATTTGGTCCCTCATTTAGGAGTTCGGGTACCTTCTGCAAAAAAGCCGTTTGAAACAATGCAGGGAGGATGAAAATCCGGGCGTCGGAATCTGGGTCTCAGATTTTCGTTGTCGAGAAGTAGTTTCAGATCAGCCATTGGAAATGATGAAGTGGAAGTGGAAATCTGGGGAAGGAAATCTAGAGGAAAATCTCCGGAGGGGGGGAGGACTCGGGATAGCCAGGCGGTGAACAAAGCACCAGTACCTGGAGATCGGGAAGACGTCCTGAATTCGTCATCGAAACAGTGCCAGTGAAATGGAATCCCGAGAGGGGAATTCCGAAGGTCAAAATTTGGAGAAAGATTAGGGGTGAGAAGAGGATACAAACTTAGTCTCAACGGGAAATCGACTAGGGTCTGAGATTCGGGAAGACGTCCCACAAAGGCCATTTGGACGGCAAACTCAACATGGAATTCCAATGACGGAATTCTAGGGGAAAGGGTCCAGAGGAATTTGGTTGAGCAGTTCTGACTGGGAGATGGAAGACTTGCGAGGAGCCAGGAATTGGGTTCCGGAAAGCTGCTTGGGGAAGGCCGTCGAAACGGCGAAATCAGGAGGGAATTCCGAGGACGGAATCTCGGGGAAGGAATCTTGAGAGGGGAATTCCGAGGGTCTCATTTTACTAGGTTTTGACAGATTTGTCAAGGTTTCAGATGGACTTTGAGGGCTCGAGGCTTGAAGGTTGGGATAATGCTCCGATGGGGCCGCTTGGGACGGCAAGGACACAAAGGAATCCCGAGATGGGAATTCGAGAGGTCGAAGGAGATTTTGCCAGAATTCAGTTTGGACGGGTAGCAGACCAGAGTCCGAGAATTGGCAAGATGGTCGGTCATGGCCGTCAAAACTACGAGAACGCAACGGAGTCCCGGGATGGGATTTTCGGAGGATAGAGTCTGATGAGGGTAATGCCACCAACCAGAATTTGAAGAAAACAAGGCGCGGACGGCCACGGGAAGACCTGGGCCTGGAAGATGCTTGCGCTGTTCCAAAGAACAACTGTAGCATGGTGAAGCTCCGGATCGAATTTCCAGCCACTTAGCAATCGATTTTAATTTTCTAAAAGGTGGGTTTTGTGCAGAGGGTATAAATTTACTTGATTTTTAACCCACTTTACATTTTACATACATCAAAATGCTAAATTTCACAAAACAAAAGGAGAGGGCGTGCGGGCGGAAAACCTACCTCAAAATCTTGAAGAGAAAAAATCCCAGATGTGTGGAGGACATCAGAAAAGCATTCAAAATGTGGGGCAAAAAATACCAGGGCGTTGAGAGTTCTCCAACTTTCTCTATCACTCGAACAATTGAAAATGATGGCCGAAAAATTTGTTTTAATAGCCAAAACCGCCATTAATACAACATTTAATTCCTCCATATGGTGGTAGGTAGAGTTGGTGAGTTTGAAAACACAGTCGGTGGTGGGAGGTATGGAGTCCAGAAGCTGGGAAGTCATCGTGCCACGGCTGTCAAAACGGTGAAGCTCGAGAGGAAATCCGGAGGGGAAAACCTGACTTCCGGGGTCCAAAAAGATGTCGGATGCTGGATGCTAGAAATGGAAAACCTAGAAGGGAAATCTAAAAGGGGGAACTTGGCCAGGGAAACCTGACAAGGGAAAACCGAAAATTGCCACAGACGCCAAAACAACATTTTGACAAGGAAAATCCAAGCCAACCCGAGACTTAGCCATTTTTTTAATTTTTTTTTTTTTTAAAAGGGGTGACTTTGGTCAAGCTTAAAATATGGCATTGGGGAATGTGTTGACCTTTAGGGCATAAAATGGGTACACAAAACAAGGCAGATCAAAAAGGGATCCGATGATCGAAAGGAGGGAAGAGAGGGTCCCCATTCTAAACGGGGCGTGTGTGCAAAAGGCACAACAGGTACATCATCATCATTTTCACCGCAAAAACATTCATTACATTATCATCCATCAAACATCATATGCATACATCAGTTTTTATCCATACATTTTATCACATATATGAAATAAATGCAAGTCATGTCATTATTCTCATTACATCCATCGATTATCAATCATCATAAGATCATCATTTTATCATCATCACATTTATAAAATAAAAAGTATCTATCCATCCATCCATATATTTACATCACATCATACATCCATATATCATATAAATACATTTATCATCGAATCATTACATGAAATAAAAGCATTCATCATTACATCATCACATATCGAAATAAAATCATTCATATAGATCATCACATATTGCATAAAAAATCACATAATAAATGCATCCATCACATAGAATCATACACCATCATAAAAATCACATCAACTACATATATATCATCAGTTTCAAGTATACAATGAAGTCATAGAGATACATCATAAAAAATGAGCTACATCATAACGTACATCATGTCTCAAAAAGAAGAATCTCAATAGCATCTACGATCTGCTACTGCCAGAGTGTGTGGGCCCAATAGGACCAGTACCACCACCACCCTCAGAAGAACCAAGATCTCTGGGATATCTGCATGGAGGCTGCGTCACCCCCTCACTGACTATCCATGTATGCATTCGCCCAGATCTCAACAAGGCATAACTGACTCTATGATCAGTAGGCACTACATCATGATATCTGCCTCTATGAAACTCGACCTCTTGACCAACCCACAAAATATCTCTCATATAGTCCCCCACTGAGGTACCATTAGCCACTCTCTGGAGGGTCTTCATTGTCTCTTATACCCTCTCGGCAATCTCTCGAGCACTGTCTCGCTCAGTTGTCAATGTAGCAATCTGCATTTGAACGGCTGCCAACTGTCCCTACACCTATGCTAAAGCCTGAGCATGAGCCTGAGTGTGGGTCTGCATCTGAGTCTAGGTTTGAACAAGGAAACCCCAAGCTTGTACCAACTGCCCCTATAGTATCTGAACCTGTGTCTGTAGACCAACAATCTGTCTCTGATGGTCCACATGTGGCACTATCATTGCTCGCCTCTTGTGAGGCCTACTGGATGATGGACCATTGATAGCTGGCCCTACTCCTCTGTCCCCTCCACTACCACCATCACTATCATCACTGCTGCTATCATCACTTCCACTCTTTGTTCTATTGCTTGCCAAAGTACCACCCTCGCTCTCTGTGGAACCCTCTACCACATTCTCCTCCACTGGTAGCAGGGTTGGCTCATCTCAAATGGTAATACGAGGATATGGAACCAAGGCCAAGAATGCAACATACTCCTCTGTGACTAGTGCCTCTGCAATGTCTCTTTGCATATCCTAGGGTGATGGCTGCAATGCCCTGTATGCCTCTACTAGAGCATCATATGATAAACAAGGCCCCCAATCAGGAATATCCATCCGCCGCATAGCATAGTGGGCTGCCCCCTGTGGCATACACTGAACAATGTCGTACTGTATGTATACTCAGCACAACAAGAATCTCTCTAACACAAACGGTGTCTGGCTGATGAGATACATGGAATCATAGAGAAATCCCAACACTACATCATCCTTGTCCCACTTCTCACAGTCAAGGTATGGGCGCCGGGTAACTATCTCTATGTCATCCAAAACCTACCTCTAGTGCTCTAACTTTTCGAGCTTGTGTAAGCCGACCTCTGTATCTAAAGACATAGGGTTTGCCTACTAGTCTATCAACCACTGGGAATGGATGAGCAATAGAGAAGTGCTCCCATGCCCACACCTATAACAGGGTCATCCCTACTGATAAGCTCTGCACTCCTAGGTACACAACCGAATGAACATCATGATAAAGATGTGCCAACATGCACATCCCCCATGCATATTTGGTACCATATACCATCATACTCTCTAGTGTCCTTCCCCAATCCATGAGGAATCCCTTTGACCTGTGATTAGGGCAAAGGAAACCTCAAATAAATCCAGCTAGCACTGCTGGTAGTGTCATGTAGGAATCATAAATCCTCCTCCATCGGATGCTCAGACCCGCAATATCATGATCTTAAAATACTCTACGAAGAGCATCTCTACCACTAGTGCCATGGGAATTGTACACTACAATCTCTCCCATAAATGGAATGCGTAGAATCCACCACACATCCTCAGGTATGACTATCATCTCCCTAGTGGGTAGATGAAAGGTGTTGTGGTCACTATGCCACCTCTCAGCCAAAATAGTCAACAAACCCCGATTAATCCTAATCTAGGGCATGTCAAGCAAACTGGTCAAGCCGCATCGACCTATAACCTGGAGCTCATCTGGTGTTAGATGAGGTATCAACTTAGTAGTCCATGGAAACCTCTCTCACATCTGGAGAGTACCCAGACGCTCATATCATCACAATGGAAAATCCACAATCAGGAAACTATGTCAAGAAATCAAATGTCATTCTACTATCAAGTCTATTCCAAAAATCTAGTATGATTTTTTTTTCAAAATTCATGGGCAAACATCAACAAACCTCACCTATCATGAGGTTCATCAAACATTATCTAATCTCACCTATCATGAGATTTATCAAATATTGAATCATCTCCTCACCTATCATGAGGATCATCATCAATAGGATTTCTTCTCGCCTATCATGAGAAGGTAGTCTTATTTAAATCTTCACAATCCAACATCAAAAATTTGGATTATCAAATCATACCAATCTGAAGAATGGACATGATCCAAATTGACAAAATCAGGGTTTACTAAGTCAAAATATGCAATTCTGACATAGAAGCGCTAAATCAGGCACCCGAAGTGCTAAATCCCAAAAGCGCTACTTTATCAGTTAAAAGCGCTAAATCGAGCACCAAAAGTGTTGAATCTTGAAAGCTCTACTTTAGAATTCTGATGCATTATAACAGACATCTAAAGTGCTAAAAGACCCTAAGCGCTACTTTTCCACATCAAAGTGCTACAACAGTCCGTCAAAGCACCACTTTACCAGAAGCACTAGAACAGATCATGAAAGCACTAATCAACCAAATCAAAGCGCTAATTTTTAAATTCTAAGCACTATACCAACGAAAGCACTACATTACCCTATGGAAGTGCTAAAAATCAAAGCGCTAATCTAAAAATTGGAAGTGCTACACTGGAGTGAAAACGCTATAGCACAGCTTGAAAGTGCTAAAGTACGAAAAAAATGCCAAAACACATAAAATGATAAAAAACAAAATTGTGTGAATTACGAGGAGGTTAAGGGGTACATACCAGAGGTCCATACGTGGCTGGCTATTGATGACGTTGAATGCACTCGAAATGGTGAGTGTGGTAGGGGATAGGCATCCTACTCCAACTGGCTGAAATGTCTCTATCACAAGGTTTTTTAAACTCAAATAGTGCAAATGACTTTGAAAATGACATTTTGGACTATATATAATTTTTGGAAAGGTATTTTTGGTGTTTTATTATCTTTTAATTAATTTTATTCATGAAATTAATTGGAATTTATCTGTAGGCTATTTTATTCATCATTTGCCGGGAGATAAATTATTTCATCATCGTATCTTCATCATATCATCAAAAAATCATAAAATTTTGAAAAAATTCTAAAAATCATCCCATCATTAATTTATCTCCCTAGGGGGCATATTATCATCAATTATCTGAAAATCAATGTCTGGGGCATATGGAATTATTTTTTCTTTATCATCGATCCTAGCAGTAGTAGCAAAATTTTCTTTGAAGCAACGCGTAAACACATTACTTCAAAGAGGGGAAAAATGTATACACTTAAAATTTGTCTAAAGAATTCTGATTAATTAAATACAAGTTATTTAAATTGATTATCCCAATTTCCTCTACTGTTTGAATAAATAGAAATATTTATTTATATAGTTCACATTCACATTCACATTTAAATTCTTCTAATATCTCATCTTAATTAAATAAACAAAATTAAATACTTTGTTTGATTTAATTATCAAATCCCTATTTTATTCTATCACATCAATCTTAAATTAATTAAATAAATATTAAACACTTTATTGATTAATTGCCATTATTCTTCTGTTTAATTTAATAAACAACTATCCTAAAGTTCATTTTATTAAATTATTTACCCTCTTTTGCTAATTTAAATAAAATAAAAATATTTGAATAAAGGTATAAGGAATATTCCATCTATATTCTCTCAAAAATGAATTATATATCCTAGGTCTAATTTATGTCTAAAATATGTCACAATTAATGCTTTGAAACTTCACGGAAAGTTTTGGAGACAAATTGGAGAAAAATTCCAAATTCTTCTCTCAATCCTCCTCCATCAATCCTTCCTCTTCTCTTGCCTGGTGTTTTCATGGGTAGAGACAATCACCAAAATTCTCTCAATTTCCTCCATATCTCACCATTCAATCCTCTAGATTGAATCCAAGCCTCTCAATGCCTTCCCTGTGCATTTTTATAGCCAAGAATTCTATAAATACAACCTCATTGAACCAAGAAAAGGATCCAGATAATCTAACTTATGCACTCTTACTCTGCAGGAATTCAAGCATCAAGCACATCAAGCATCAAGCATCCAATATCCAACAATCAAGCTTCCATATCATGGCTGCCTCCTGTAGCTACAATTATCTGTTTCATGTCAATTCATGCTAGTTTAATTCATTTATCATCTAGTATTATCCATTTAGCTCCATATCATTTCATCAACATCCATCTCATTCTTTGAATTGTCATTTTAACAATCATAGTGTACTCACGATCTGAGAGCAATAATGATTTAATAAATCTTTGGAGATAGAGAACAACATGACGCATTCAATTGATTATTTCTTTGATTTGATTCATTCAACTTTTTCTTTGATATAATGTCTTATTAAGAAGTGTGTTATGTGCTTTACACCTTATCCATGCTTATAGAATGAATAAAAATAAATAATCTTTTACTGGTCAAATGGTGAATGCATATAATAGTGGTAGAATGATTAAACCTTTCAATGGTTACTATTATACATGTTATGGATTTGGACACAAGTCTAAGCAATATAGATCTAGAATGAATGGAAGGAATATTGTTCAAAATAATGTTGTATGTCACAATTGCAATAGACTTGGACAAATTGCTAAATTTTGTAGAAGCAAAAACATAAGGAATAATAATTCGATAAAAATGAATGAACCAATCAAAAATATTGATCTGATTGAAAAAAAAAGAAGGAAATGGAAAATATTTAGAGAAAGAAAGAGGAGATTGAGAACAAGGAAGAATAAGAAACTACAAATGAATCTATACCACCCCCTGGTGTAGATAATTCCACCAAGAATTGAACCTAGGCATTGGCTTAGGGGAGCAATAACAAATAATCAAAAAACCCCCAATTTATATGAGGTTTCATGGCTTGACACAAAGATAAGCAATACAGATGAACAATCTTAACCTTTTTATGAAGACATTGGAAGAAAATATGCAATTGTGGAGTTTTGTGGAGCAATTTAGGTTTTACTCTTGTACAAATAAGGGTTTTTACTAACTTTATTGCTTGGTACATTGAATGTGAAATAGGGTAGAATAGAAGGGTTATATGTACTTACACTTAGTTTATTTTATTCACTTTTATGTATTTGGAGCAAGTAGAGTGTGTTAAAATGAATTCAAGAGATAAAAGGTGATTTTTGAAAAAGAGAATCCAAACCCTAATTTTGATTGAGCAAGAAAAAATGATTTACCATTGTCTAAAGATAAATTAGATTTTTTTTTCAAAGAATTTGAATTCAATAGAAATGGTCAAACCTACATTAGTGAATGTGAGTGATAAGACTCAACCAAAATTCAAGAAATTCCCCATGAAAGTTTTTGAGAATGACCCACTCAAAGATTTTTTGAATATTCCATATAGGGTTCTATCTATAGAAGACATTAAGGAATACATCCATGAGAAAATGGAAGAGTATAACAACGCAAGATTTACAGTCCTATGTACTGACCAATTAATTGGAGATTATTATCAAATTAAGCCTAAGTATGTGTAGAGAAAGAGGATTTTCTACTCATGAGTCTCTTTATTCTCAAGAGATTCCCAAGGGGAAAACTATCCTAAACTACCCCATGGAACAAAGTGAGAGTTCTAGAATTTGAAAGAGAAAGCTGTGAAGGTTTTCTAGGAAAACTAATAGGCTCTCGGCTAAAGGATGATATCATGTGTCTGGGATGATAGTGCGATTCACTGGCATCCGTACAGACTAGAAAGTGAGTTTATCATAGAAAACAACAAAATGACTGCTTCTACATTGATTCCTATAAAAATTAGAATGTAGGAAAGTAGTAGAATATAACAAGACTGAAATAAAGAAGTATACATGATAAAGAGAAGAAATAAATTTCTTACAACCATCCAAGTGATGAAGCCTCCAACACATGAATATCTTCAATACCCACATGTGTAAGATCTAGAGAAAATGTTGGGGTTGTATAGGGGTTTGCCTTTATCAAACCCCCATTTTGGTTTTTGCACCTCCATAAATAGACAAATAGATAGAGATAAATGGACAAAGGAGTGATAAAAGTAATCCCTCTTCGAGGAGGAGAACCCTTATCACAAAGTAAGGTGATAAAAGAAATATCTGATCGAGGAGGAGAACATGTATCACAAAGTAGAGATTCAATAGATAGGGGATGTGTGAAATCCTAGGATTCTCACAAGCATGAGATAAGGGAGATAGAGCTACAAGGCTTAAGGAAGCCAAAAAGAGCAAGGACAAGAGAGAGGGCAGCAATAGCCAAGAGAGATACAAAGGGCATTGTTAGAGCTTAAGAGCTTGAGGCTATTGTAGCAAGGTATATGGAGCTAAGCTAGCAATAGCTAGAGAGTAGAAGGATAGAGACAAAGATAGAGAGAAGCTAGAAGCATAAATAAATTGAAAAGATAGCTTTTAAGGAGAGAAGAGGAGCAAAAATAAGATTTTTGGGTAGTTACAAGGCATCGTGAGTTGTTACCACCAAAAAAAGTAGATGGCAAGTGGTAAATAGGCTCAAATGGGGTCATTTGAATGTTGAAATATTGTAGGACACTAGCCGGTGTAGAGACACCCATGTGAAATTCTAGTGTCTAGACACATCACACTACAAAATGACATGAAAAGGAAAGGTACAAGGTTTGATATGAAGCTAATGCACAAAGGTAGTTGTTGAAAAGGGGTCTTAAGCATCTTGAGAGGGAAAAAGGTTAATGTAAGGGCTAAAATGATCCTACACAAGATGCTAAGGGAGTGGACAATAAAGTGGATACAAAAATGTATATGAAATTGCAAGGGGTGGAATTTAATGACATTACATTTTTCCCCCACTTTAATGGGCATATGAATCTACACTAATGTGC
Organism: Sequoiadendron giganteum; assembly: GCA_007115665.2. Lineage (NCBI taxonomy): Eukaryota > Viridiplantae > Streptophyta > Pinopsida > Cupressales > Cupressaceae > Sequoiadendron > Sequoiadendron giganteum. The sequence continues at coordinate 576,184,340 of CM021109.1, forward strand.
ATGCTAAAGGAAATATACTAAACATAAATAACATCATGGTGTCAAAAGGATGCTATAGAGGAAGCATAAAACTCTTCAAACCATGGAAGCATGCCCCTTGGATGAAGACCTTCAAAAGTAATGCATTGGATAAGAAAGACCTGTATAAGACAACAAGGTTAGCTCACAAAAAACTAAAGGATTTGAGTCAGCAAAGTGAAAGATACCTCAGTGTAAAAGGTTGTCTCAGTACTATGCATCATCCCCAAATTAAGAAATAACACACTTAGAAGAAATCTTAAATGGAGAGAAGAATGTAAGGATTAATCACTTCAAGAGAATAATTCACCCAAAAGTCAGGAAAGCAACCAATTTTAAAAGGAGAAAGAGAATATACTTAGGATGAAGAAGATGTCGATCTTTGATCCAGTATGTATAGTTGAGAAGAGAAGATAGAATTTAAGAGAGGAATGGAGAAGCTAGGAAGGAATGATAATTCCAAGAGAGAAGGATCCATAGTCCTTAGACCCAAGGAGAGTTGAACAAATGCATCATAGATCCCCAGACCTACAAAAGGTGAAAAAATGATTTGTAGGTACTCTCTCCTACAAAGTTGAACAAATTACACTGGAGGCCCACAAACCAATGGTCAGTAGATCCCTTAGGATGAAAGTGCTTCATAGACCATCAGACCTAGAAATAATGCATTCCCCTTAGTACTCTCTCATGAAGGAAGCTCAGTGTAGGGGACTCCATAGAGTCAAACTAGAAAGTAGCTTCATAGGTGCACCTACAAAGAAATATGTTAATCCACAAAATAAACATGTTAGGCAAGCTTGATGTAAAGGGGATCTATAGGTTCTTGGTCTTATAGAGAAAGACCATTCAAAGAATCCTATGGCTATTGCAAGTTGCATTAAAGGATAAAAACAAGAAATAAGGGTTTAGCCAGGCTTCCCCTAAGCTAAACACAAAGATATGAAATAGGTCTAGTTGATCTACCCCCAAGCTAGATGCCAATGAATTCATTTGAGATAAAATATTTCAAAGGGAGTACCTTGAGAACCCTTCAAGATAGCAAGGTTACCACTCAAGGGGATATTCCAATTGAAAGATAGAGAGAAGAGAGGGGGTCCTTAGAAGGACACGTATCTACAAATAAGTTATTACTGCCCCCAAGATATAGGGGAAGAGAACCATGCAAGATACTTAGAACATAAAATATAGAGGTAGGCCTCAATATAACTTGTCATTTGTAGAAGAGGTAGGTTCATTAGAAAAAAAATTAGTGATGGCACCTGAATCAAGAAGTTGTATTTTATCCTTCAAGGCCTTACATTCACTAGTGGAATGGCTAGGCACTCGATGGTATGCAAACAAAGAATATTTGTCTTTATCGTGCTTGTGATATTTCTTACATGTAGGAGAAGAAATATTAATCAAGTGGGATTTGAGAAGCCTCCATAAAATATTATCTTGCTCAGATAAATAATGAGGAGTAGGAAGCAACTTTTCTCATGTGGATAAAAGTTTGACTGCTCACAAGAATAACACATGAAGATAGAAGAAAATGGAGGATGAAACATTACACAAGAGTGAGATTGAGTGGAAATCACATCCATATTCAACCATGATTTTTGTTTAGATTGTTCATTCAAGCAACTAATTCCCAAATTATGATTACGAGGTGCACATTCTATAGGGACCTAGATTCCCTGTTCATTATGCCCACAACCTTTATTCCCATAGCCATATTTAGAGGGAAGCTTAAATTTAGGGCCATAACATGTTTGCAAATATTGAGAAGGAGGAGGATCTTCATAGAGATAATCATTCCAACAAGGGGATCATACTATCCTATAGGATCACCATCAACCTTCTTTATAGGACTACCGAAATTAACCTCTTTAATAGAAGCATAATCATCTTCCTCGGAAGGAGGAGAATTGACATTAAGGACATTGTAACTATTGCTCACATTATCCTGCAATACAAAAGAATAATCATCTTTGATAGCAAGTGTGGATGATGCTATTGAAAGGTTTAAGTGGATTAGGTTAACTTTATATTCCATAATGAAGGAACTTGGAAAGTCTAGAGAACCCCAATCATCACTGAGACATGCATTTTCTTGAGAAGAGGTAGAAGGAGCAGACTTGAGATTTTTTTCTTTAAAAGGGTCTTCTTTAGGGACATCTACCTCAAGAGTATCCTTTGTAGTAGGTACTACAAGAGTAAAAAATGAACCATTGGAAGACACCGAAGGAATAAGAGTAGGCACAATTGAAGCCTAACTAGTAGCCACCATCTCACATAGGTGCATAGCCTCAGGTTCATCCTTGACTGTGACTACTCGATTATTGCAAATGAACTTAATAGATTTATTCAAGGTAGATGGGACTACACCCATAGCATGAATCCATATTCTACCAAGAAGAAGGTTATATGGTAATTTTTCTGACATAACATATACAAGGGTAGGTACGGTAATGGATCCCAACCTCAAAGGAAAGACTATCATGCCTGGGGCTTGTTGACCAATATTATTGAACCCATGAATTTCAAGAAAAGAAGAATTAAGAGAAGATGAATCAATATTAATCTTAGGCAATAGATCAATGTTGCATACATTGAGAACCAAAATAGTGTCAATGAGAGTACATCTAATACCAATATTATTAATGTTAACTATCATCATTAGAGGGCCTTCTTGCTTCTGTACTTCTAGAGGTGGGAGTTCTTGTGGATAAAACATAATATTTGAAGAATCCGCATGAATATGAGCTATCAACACATTAACATCTATTGGTCTAGGAGAATAAGGAAAAAGGATCTTTTGCAAGGCTTCCTGAAGCATACCTTGGTAAACCAGAGTAGACTGAAGCAAGTCCAACAATGAGATCTTAGCTAGAGTAAATCGAAGTTTCTTGAAAATATCATAATCACTAGTTCCTTTAGTTGTAGGCTTAGGATCTTGAAGAAGGCTTGGTTATTTATTCATTCTATTCCTATAAGTGTGGGATACCACTCTATAAGAGGGAGCCTTCATGTAAATATATAGAGAATCATTGTCAAATGGAACACCTTAATAGAAAAAATCATTTTAGGAGAAGGACTAGCTGGAGTCAAATAAATAATAGGTCTCTTAGGCCTTTGAGGGGAAACAAAGACATAGATTATATTTACAGACATCACAACTAGTGGAATAATTATTTGAAGAAATATTCTCAAAATTGATCCAAGGAGGATCAGATGTTGAAGGATATTCATCATTTTCCAATGCATCATCTCTAGAGGAGAGTGCATTAGAATGGGGAAGAGATTCTTCATTCACTAATGCATTCTCTAGAAGAGAGTGAATTTAAATGAAGAGAAGGTAGAGTAACATTAAGAATGGTATCAATGATCTCATCTTCTTGCAACAAAATATCCTTTGATGTAGGAGAAATATCATGAGAAGGATCAAAGACAATTACTAACATGGGAAAATCCAAGTCACTATCACATGCATGGAATGGAACATTGCTAACACTTTGAATCAAATTAGAAGGTGAAATAATAAAAGAGGATATTAAATTTATTTTGAAAATAGTAAGCTAAATATAATAAAAATAAATAAAAAATTCAACTGATCTAAAGAAGTCTAGGGGTGAAAAATCTAAGAAAAACCAAAAATCTAGATTTTTGGATTTTTTTGGTATTTTCCAGGTTCTAGTAATTTGTATTTTTAGAGACCTTTAGAGTAGAATTTGGGGCCAAAACTTATGTCAGTCCCTAAAAGTTGATAGATGAAGGGGGATTCTCTATTCATGAGTCTCTTTATTCTCAAGAGATTGCCAAGGGGTGAACTGCCCTAAACTACCTCATGGAACAAAGCAAGAGTTCTAGAATCTGAAAGAGCAACTCACAAAGTTTTTTTGGAAAAATCAACAAGCTCTTTTCCAAAGGATGGCAATGTGGATCTGGGATAACAAAGCAGCGCGCTGATGTCTCTTTGGTGTGCTAGCATCCATATGGACTAGAAAGCAAGTTTGTCATGGAAAACAACAAAATGACTACTTCTACTCCAATTTCTAAAAACCTTAGAAAGTGGGAAAGTAGCAGAATATAACAAGACTGAAATAAAGAAGTATAAATGATAAAGAGAAGAAAAAAATGTCTTACAATCACCCAAGTGATAAGCCTCCTTCACGTGAATATCTTCAATACCTACATTCATAATATGTGGAGAAAATTTTGGGGATGTATAGGGGTTTTCCTTAGTCAAACCCCCATTTTGGTGTTCCCACCCCCATGGACAAAGGAGTGATAAAAGAAATCCCCGCTCGAGGAGAACCCATATCATGAAGGAAGGTGATAAAATAAATCCCCGCTCGAGGAGAAGAACCCGTATCACAAATTAGAGATGCAATAGATAGGGGATGTGTGAAATCCAAGGATTCTCACAAGGACAATATAAGGGAGATAGAGCTACAAGGCTTAAGGAAACCAAAAAGAGAAAGTACAAGAGAGAGGGTTGCAAGAGCCAAGAGAGCTACAAATTGTGCTATGAAAGCTTGAGGTTGATGTAACAATTTGTATGGATCTGAGCAAAGAAAGAGCTAGAGAGTATAAGGCTATAGCCAAATCTATAGAGAATCTATAAGCATAAATGAATTAAAAATATATCTTTTAAGGAGGGAAGAGGAGTAAAAAGAAGCTTCTCAAGTGGTTACAAGGCATCCTGAGCCATTAGCACCGATAAAAGAATATGACAAGTGGAAAACATGATCAAATGCAATCGTTTAAATGTTGAAACATCATAGGATGCTATCATGGAACATATATGTCCGCACAATGTGCTAGTGTTTGGACACATCACACTAAAAAATGACACAAACGAGAAAGACACAAGGTTTGATACAAAGTTGGTCTACAAAGGTAGATGCTGAAAAGGGGTCTTGAGCATCCTTAGAGGGAAAATGGATGATTTAGGGGCTAAAATGAACCTACACAAGATGCTAAGGGAGTGGACACTAAAGTGGATACAACAATGTATGTGAAATTGCAAGGGGTGCAATTTTATGACATTATAGTATGAAAACCTAGTGAAGAAGAAACTAGACATTTGGTAATGGTTTCCATGTTTTATTTATCATGATGAAACTAATTTTTTGAGATTAGCATTAATTAGAGTGCATGATAAATTCATATGGCTCGACATGATTTGTTTCATATCCAAGGAAGTTATAAGGGAGGTTATTGGACTATGTGCCATATGACCTATACTGATATTGAAATATATGAAGAACACGGATGTGATGGAATTAATTGGAGCTACATTTGATCAAAGAGCTCTTACTGTGAACACTATCTAGAGCCCTACAATGATATATGCAACTATTGTTATAGGATACAAGTCATACTACACAAACAAAGAGAATTCAATGTCATCTATAACAATTAATGTAGCCTATGAGAGTGGAAAAGGGAAAGGACTATGACTTGTGTGAGTTGCTCAGGAAAAAAATTATTTAACAACTTGAAGAAGACCATAGAAAAGAAATATCCCTTCAAGTTTGGATCTTTTGTAGTTTGTTTTCTATTCTACTTTTGAAGGAGCTTCTCAGAATAATCAATGCCATATGAGATAAGAGTGGACCAGTATCCCATCAAATTTTGGAATATCTACATGGAATTGGTGACATGAAAGCTTAGAATGAAGCACTTACTACATTCTTTATAGTATTCTAGAAGAGAATTCATGAAAGGGAGAGGATCCCTATATCAGTGGTTGAAAAATATGAGAAGGATATCACATTTTCAGTCATAATAAATGAATACATCATTAAGGCTATAAAACATAGAAATTTCTAGATTCCACCACTTGGATATGATACCAATCAAGATGAAGTCAATGGTTATTTTTAAATATTTCTAAATATTGCTAAGGATACTACATGAGAAATATATGGCACATATGAAGAGAAATTAATGTAAATCAATATGGAATTGAAGAAGCCAAAGATAAAGAAGAAGGTGAACAAGATGGTAGATGAATTTTCAAAAAGGTATGGTTTCATAGAAGAAAAAGTGAGGGAAGCAAGAGAAAGAGTAGAGGGAGAATCAAGCACAATATAGGTGGGTCCTCTAAACCTAGGAGATCTAGAAGAACCACTTCCACCATTCCCCCTAGTATTCATAAGCCCTCTGGTTCAGTTTCTTCTACAAGAAGAACTAAGAGGATGGAGACTAGTGCTCTGGTGATAGGGGAAATTCAAATGAAAGAGGGAAAAAGTCTTGAGAAGAGAAATAAAACTAATTTGACATCCCCCACTACTGCCACTACATCAACAAGGAGAAAAGATAAAGTTGTGAGAGAAAAACATGAGTGTGTTATTTGAAGAAGAGGAACTAGAGGATGAAGGTCCTCCATCGATTGTAAGAAGAAGATATGACACAAAGAAATAGAGGATAGATATTTTTGATGCCTTTGATGAAGAGGAAAATGAGAAGGAAAAGAAATATATTTGAATACATATGCACAAGAAGATGAAAGAAAAAAAGAAAAAGAGTATAGAAACATTTGAACCTGAGAAGAAAAATAAGAAAACCCTAGAGAGTCCTCACAATCCAATGAGGTTGGATGCATTATTCAAATTTATTTTGCATTATGATATGTTGGGAGAAACAAATTCCTTATACAATAATTCAAATAAGGTTTATAGAGCCACCATAATAGAAGAAAGCATCAAATACATTATGATCATTGAAGTAGATATGGAGAAAATTAAGAAGGCTCCAGATTATACATGGAACATTCTAATGGATTGGAGAAAAGAGGAAATTGAAAAGGAAGAGAATATTAGATAAGATGTTGTGGAAAAAATTGGATTCTCCTTATCTAATGTTGACAAGGCCACATAGGTCTAAGTATATAGCAAAGAATTCAAAACAAAACAAAGGGTCACAATTCTCATGGAAAGAGAGTATGATGAGTTTGAGAAAATGTAGAAGAAAACAAAGGAAAATATTGCCATAATAGCTCAAAAGTATGGCATGATTCACATTGCCTCTTCTAAAAAAGAACAAGATTTGATAACTGAAGCTCAACAAGAGCATGTAGAAGTCATCAGATTTATTAATTCAAAGGAAAATCTAGATAATAATCCTCTAGACATAGATGAACCAATGCAAGGAAATTTTGAAGATGTGAATGTTGTTGAAGGAGAAATTGTTACCGGAGAGGAAATAACAAAGGATGAAACTCCTATTCCTCTAGTCCCACATGATACTATAGAACAAGGCAATCTATAGATATTTTTCACTCAGGTAGATATAGAAAAAAGCATCAGTGAAGGTGAAAAAAATGATGTAGTTAATAAGAAAAGGCATGAGAATGAATAAAATAAAGTAAGAGAATATGATGGTGAAAAGGAGGAAAAGAAGATAAGAATGAAGAAGTAAGCACAAACAAAAGGAAAAGGACAAAATAGATGAAGAGAAAAATGGAATATGGAGACATAGATAAAGGCAAGAACTCTGGAGAAGAAGAAGAAAAGGTAGAGGAAGAAGAAAACACTGATACTAGAAAGAATGAAGAAGCAAATAAATTCTAGGAGTTACCTAAGCCCTTCAGTAAATACTCCTTCGGTAATCCTTTGAAATTTTTTATTTCTAAGAAATTAAGGTTCCAACCAATTGTTTCTTCTCAATTGTTGTAGTTTCCCATGCAACAGGGCAGTGTAGATTTGGACAAGATATCTCCCATTCATAAGTTGTAGCTAGGTGATGTGTTTTATGCATCATCTATAAAACAAATTATTGAGACTCACCAAAGGAGTGGTTAATTGATGGATGAAGCCATAGAGATATTATTGAGACTCTACAATGGGAAACTTAAAGTTCCTAATTGGTTCATTCAAGGAATCTTCCTCCAACATGAAAGGATAAGTGGAAACAGAGGTTGAAACGAATCTTGTAGAGAAGAAGTTGATGGATATTATAGAGAAGTTTGAATCCACACATAAAAAAATTGAAGAGTGCTTGAAGGAGGTGCAGGCTTGTGAAGAAGAGGAAAAAAAATTGTTTTTGTATTGAAAGAAGTGGTCGGATGTCACACAAGGCATATAAAAGATGAAATGGACTCAATTGAGTCCCAAATAACTAATACATCAAGTGCCTATGATCAAACACTAGATATGAACGATCATATGTGGACTACAATAATAGATTTACATGAAAAATTCTTCACCTTATAGAGACAAAAGGAAGAGATAATCAAGTAGCTTGAGAAGTTAAGGGACCTACTCAAAAAAAAGAATATACCTATCTCAAATGCCATTTCCTATATTGATAACATTTCAAAGATAAATCTTACCCATGATACTATGGAAGGAGAGGAAACATTGATGGATCTTGAGTCTCAGTGTAGAATGCTTGCAGTAGTGAAGAAGAGCTAGGAAGAAAGTAAATTTTCTTACCAAGCTATTTTTTAGAAGCTTCAGGGGTCAACATCTTTGGGTTGATCATTTCTAATTTTATAATTTTTCAATTTTTCATGTTTATAGATTCTTTTTTAAATATGTGGATGTATTAGGAGTTTTGTTTAGGGGATCTAGTACTTTCATTTCAATCACTTCAGCTATTTCAATTTCTATATATGTTTGAGGTGGAGCATTCAAAGTTTTACTACCAATACACCCTTTGTCTTTGATGTTAAAGGGGGAGAGATGTTTGAGGAGAGATACTGAGTGAAATTTTTTCTTTTGGCACATGTTGCGATGAATGACAAAGGGGGAGATTGTTGAAAGAATGAAGAAGGTTGTCATTAATGTCAACACTACATGATGGATATCAAAATTATGTTAAGGATGATTGTAGAAGAGTTATTTTTCAAGAAGGTTTGATTCACACAAAAATAGTTAAGAATTTTTTCTAAGTATCTACATTGGGGTGATCCCACAACGTTGGTTTACAATTTCTGGTAGATTTTGATTTTTGTTGAAATCACATATTTTTAGAAAATATAATGATTTAAGCCTTAAAAGTTTCCATTTTAAGGATTCCAATTGAAGAGGGTTTTATCAAACCACATTATATCAAACCCTCTTGGATAGAACCTCACTAGTTTTAAACCATACCTATAACAGAGTCTCCTTTACACCTATCAAAATTCTAATAAAAACCTCTTTTGATTTACCTTTTAGGGATCAAATGAATTCATTTAAAAATTATTTTTTATTAGCATGTAGTCCTTATTATAAGCTCCCCAAAAAGTATAAGTTTAAATGAATTTAATTTAATTATTATATTTATTTTTTATTTCTTGTGAATGTAGGTTTTTCACCAAAAATCAAGCTCTTTGTTTTGCACATGTGGAAAAATAGAAGATTATCAGTTTTTTTTTTGAAAAATATGAGTGCACCAGATATTGAACTCCTTGATCTAACAAAAAAAATAAAATTTAATTTCAATACATACAAAAAAAGTTGTGTTATACAGTCTACCTATGTTTGAATTATAATTGGTTTGACTTTGAAACTTGATTAAGAAAAAAATATTCAATAAAACACTATGAAGCCAATTGGAAATACTAGATATCATAGTTAAAAAACTAAATTCAAAAAAATTAGAATTTTATTCTTCATGGAAACAATTTGTGTTATACGGTGAGCATCACTAGTTTGCATCATCTTCAAATCCCTCATGGTTTAGCCGCTATAGGTGTCTGAAAGTGAAGATCTAGTTAGAAAAAATTAGTTCAATGTCTAGTTTGGCCAAAAATTGTAAACTTGTATTGTGGGATCACCCACTGATAGCTTCAATAGTTAGATACCTCTTATAATTTGGTCCACATTCATTCACCCCTTGAGATTTAATTTTTTGATTCCAATATGTAACTCATGAATATTGGTAGCATCTTCATTCATAATTTCATCTGATTTGGATAAGTGGTTTGAAAGATACAAGTAATAGAAGATCAACATATAAGGTTTACATAGTTTTTTGTGTAATGGCTATGACTTAACTAGTCCACACTATTGGCAACACAAGGGAAGACAACTAAGAGGAGGGTGAATCAATTTCACATAAATTGTACTTATTAAACTTAATCTTAGATTTGATAAATAAGCATGAAATCATAAACCATCACAACATCAAAAACACACATAACGCCAAGTTTTTTGCATGGAAACCCTGTTAGGGGAAAAACCACGGTGGAGGTTAATCCACAATATTATACTCTATTAAAAGTATTACAAATGGGGTATGCACATGTATTCAGGCACATTGCCTAGAGCTCACTACTCAAATACAAAAAGGCTTACTGCCCAAAGGAAGACACACTATCTTATAGTCACATTTAGATTACATACATTCGAGATTTTTGGAAATGAGAAGATAGCATCTCCTAATGCTTGATTACAGTTTCGGTTAAGTACATAAACACTTTGTTCTAGTCACTCTTCTTCACACTTTACTTCTTCCTTCGAAAGAAATGAACAATAATCATAGATAACACTCTCACATCTCGCTTGTTTCATATCATTCTCCTCAAAGCAATCAATCATATATATCTACATCTAAGGATAACATCAACTACATGTCGACCCAACAAAATATGAAATGTGTAAAAACTGTCGGCCCAAATCAATAAATATTTTATTAATGTGAATCAAATGGCATTGCCCAAAAAATAGCAAGGACCCAAAACAACATGTCTCAAACATGAAACACCTTAAAAAATTAGCCTCGAAGATCTACAACACGCTACAATCACCCTGTTGGCCATGGACATGAAAAACATGAACACTCAAAAGAAAATCACCAATCGCAAGCACAATAATTGATGTGAACCAACAAAATAGATAAAGCATGATCTAGAAACATCCACAAGCATCATGAATCACCAAAGAATCATCCATAGCAACTCAGATTACTAGAATCACATCATGTTTTTCCAAGAATACCAACTACAACAAAAACACAACTATCAAAACAATGATACTCATAACTTGATCAAATCTTCATGTGAACCTCTAAAAATTTCTATGGATAAACTAGATATACTTGACAAAAAACCCTTTAATCTGAAACTTCTTATCCTCAATATACTAAGCTAGCCATCATATTGAACTTCATTGCATCACAGACAACCTGTAACTTATTTTATTACAATTTTCTCAATATCCTCAACATATACAGCCTTAAAGACATTCATGAAAATAGTGCTGACATCAATGACAACCACATATTAGAAATATCCAATAATCTCGCCCTTTGGCATTGATGGCAACACATGATGTGAAAAACACCATCAATGATACTTTCTCTTATAAATTTCCCCCCCTTAGGTTTTGACTCTTTTCTTCTTAACTCTTTCACAAAATTTTTAGATGACTCTTCTCCCCCTTTGACATCAATGAAAAAGGTACAAATTATCTTTCTCCACAAAATATTTGAACCACATATATGAACATCTTACTACTCCCCCTAAGTAGCAGCCACCACAACATCAATCTAGATCATAAGATATGACTATGAAATTCATGGACTGATGCAAGTCATTTCATCTTAATTTTGATTAGGAGGGTTAATCAAACCTAGCTTCCCTTTGAGATACTCAAAAGTATCCTTAGGCAAGGGCTTGGTAAAGATATCTTCAATCTGTTCCTTAGTAGGCACATACTCCTATCTAAGTTCCTTTTCACTCACCTTCTTTCTCAAAAAGTGAAACTTGATAGATATATGCTTGGTTTTTGAATGTAGCATCAGATTCCTAGAAATATTAATTTCACTTGAATTATCACAAAATATAGAAATAGGTTCATCATACACAACTTTTATATATTTCAACATCTGCTTCATCCACAATACTTGAGTATAATTGTTAGCAACAACAATGTATTCTGCCTCTGTAGTAGATAAGGAAATGGCATTTTGCTTCTTACTTAACCATTAAATGAACTTTTTTTCCCAAGAAAAATGCACCACCACTAGTAATATTTTTTTCATTCACATCTCCTACCCAATCAACATCAGTAAAAGCACTCAAAGTAAGGTCATCTTATTTAGGATACCATAGGCCAAAATCAACTATCCTCTTCACAACTGTCACATGAGATTCCTTAGGATTAGCTTGAAATATTGCAACAATGCATATGAAATTCATGATATCAAGTCTAGTGTGAATAAAATAGAGCAATCGACCAATCATGGATCTATATCTAGTCTAATTTTTTTTAGGAGAATCATCATCTTGTGTCAACTTACATTTGGTCACCATAGGTGTACCAACTAGCTTTGAATCTTCCATACCATACTTCTTTAATAGTTATTTCACATACTTGGATTGAGATATAAAAATCCCTTTATCTATCTGAGAAATTTTCAATCCTAAAAAGAATTTCATTTCTCCAATTGTAGACATCTCAAACTCACTCTGCATATCATCAACAAATTTCATGCAAAAAATATCATCTCCTCCAAAAATGATATTATCAACAAAGACTTCAAAAATCAAATCTTTATCATGATCAATCTTGAAATACAAATTACTATCAACAATACCTTTATTAAATCCATGCTTCAACAAATACTTGTCCAATTTGGCATACCAAGCTCTTGGGGCTTGCTTAAGTCCATCCAATGCTTTCTTCAATCTACAAACCATATCTCCCTGATCAGTCAATTGAAATTCATCAGGTTGCTCAATATACACTTCTTCATCTAGTTCGCCATTTAGAAATTTTGACTTGACATCCATCTGATAAACCTTGAAGTTTTTGTAAGAAAAATAAGCAAGAAATAATCTCACAGCTTCAATCCTAGCAACAAGAGAGAATATTTCTTCAAAGTCAATTCATTCCATCTAAGAATATCCTTTACACACCAGTCTTGCTTCATTTCTAACAACTTCACCTTGCTCATTTAGTTTGTTTTGAAAGACCCATTTAGTTCCAATTACATTTTTGTCCCTAGGTCTAGGAAAAATAATCCATGTATCATTCTTCTCAATTTGTAGTAGTTCTTCTTTCATTGCTTCCACCCAATGTTCATCTTTTCATGCTTCATCGACACTGTTAGGCCTCGTCTTTGAGATCAAATAGTATTCTTCTACAATTCGTCTCCTATTTTTAACACCTTTATTATTATCACCTATAATTTGATCTTCTAAATGATTTAGTCTTACATACCTTGGAGTCTTAGGCTATTCTTGAACTTCAGGCTCTTGTGATCTTACTTCTGCACTTTCACTAGTTTCTTCCTCTTGATTTTCCCGATTTAGAGTATGATATTTATTTCCTTTATTTGTAATATTTTTCTAATCATTTGAATCATATCCATAGGTTCTATATGGTCTAAATGTTTCTTCATAAACCTTTACATTAGTGCTTTCAATTAATTTCCTTAATCTCTTATTGTAGCACTAGTAGGCTTTACTTTTAGTAGAATAACCAAGAAAGATTCCTTCGTTACTTCTAGCTTCAAAATTTCCTATATCTTCATCTCTTTTGATATAGCATTTACTCCCAAATTTTTTGAAGTATCTAATAGTAGGCTTATGACCAAACCATAGCTCATAAGTACTCTTACCAGTATCACCTTTGACATGTACCCGATTGAGAGTATAAATGACAGTACTCACAACTTCACTCCAATAGATATGAGGAACATTTCCTTCCAGTATCATAGTCCTAGAAGCTTCTTGAATTGTCCTATTCTTCCTTTCCACAACTCCATTTTTTTGAGGGGTCTACGGGGAAAATAATTGTCTCTTTATCCCATGCTCTTTATAGAAAGAATTAAATTCACCAAAAGTGAATTCACCACCTCTATTTGATCTCAGACATTTAATCTTTAGACCTATCTCTGTCTCAACCATAGCCTTGAAAATATTGAATTTCTCTAGAGCTTTAGATTTATCCCTTAAGAAAGCAACCCACATCAGTCAAGAATAAACATCAATAAGTAACATGAAATACCTATCTCCTTGTAGACTTTTGACTCTAGAAGGACCACACAAGTTAGTTTGCACTAGCTCCAATACTTCATTTAAACAACACTGTTTTCTTTTGAATGAAACTCTAGTTTTTTTTCCTAACTAACATTCCTTGCATATAGTATTAGTAGGTTTTATCAACTTAGGAAGATCTCTCACTGCCTGGGTAGAACTTATCTTGATAATATTATCAAAGTTTACATGACACAATCTTCTATTCCATAACCAACTTTCCTCAACTTGAGCAATCAAACAACTTTTACTAGCATTAGTTAGGTGAAAGATATTACCTTTGTTTTTGGTACCAAATACAATCACTTTTCTAGAACTCCCCAATATTCTACACTTTCCATCCTTGAATTGAATATTATATCCCTTGTCAACCATATGTCCAACACTTAAGATATTATGCTCCAAACCTTCCATCTATAGGGCATCAAAAGAAATGGATCCTCTACCATATATTACACCATATTTTTCATCACCAAATCTTACAACACTGCCATCATACTTTTCTAGGCTCACAAATTTACTTTTATCACCTATCATGTGATGAGAGCATCCATTTTCAATCACTCATTCATCTTTTTCTTCAACTATGGCAACTAAAGATTTTTCCACATTCATGCAACTAGTAGAATCAGTAGGTACAAGATTATTTTCCTTTATAGCAATAAATACCCAATCATCCTCACTTGCATTTCCTTTATCAGATTCATCAACAGTAAAATAACACTTTCTTTGGAATATAGGCTTGTTAGATCTTGGCTTAGGAACTCTTTCAAGACACCTTGAGGCAAAATGACCTATCTTATTACAAGAAAAACATTTAAGGGGAAATTTCCCTATATAATTACCTTCTCCTTTGACTACCCTCTTGACAAGAAGTGCTTCAAGCTCATCTATTTTTCTCTCTTCTTCTTCAATCTCTCTCATTTCCTACTCATACTTGGACATTTTTCTAGAAGAAATTTCTCCCAGATCATATCTCTTCTTATCTTTCTCAGATATAGTAGCTTTGAATGCAGATTTGGTCTTAGGAAGAGATTCACCAAACTCACTTAACTCAAAAGCAACAAGCTTACGAATCAATATTTCTCTAGTTACATTTGTCATATTTTAGATCTCATCAATAACAACTTTGTGTTTGTATTCAACAGGAAAGGATCTAAGCACTTTAGCAACAATCTCTAATTCTTCTAATGTTCCACCAGCACATCTGATACTACACACAAGCTCATTCATTCTCTGCATAAAAGAAGTTATTTTATCATCTTCTCCCATTCTCAATGTTTCATATTTCCCTTTCAGGCTCTATGGCTTAGTAATATTCACATGGGTATCATCTTCATACAAGGTTTCCAAATTTTTCCAGATCTCATAAGCAGTCTTCAACTCCATTACATTTGTCATTTTAGAATCAGTTAGAGATCTCAACAATGCTTCCTTAGCCCTGATATTATATTCAGCTTCCTTGATTTCACCTACAGTAGAAGGACCAT
The DNA here is from genome assembly GCA_007115665.2 of Sequoiadendron giganteum. Taxonomy (NCBI): domain Eukaryota; kingdom Viridiplantae; phylum Streptophyta; class Pinopsida; order Cupressales; family Cupressaceae; genus Sequoiadendron; species Sequoiadendron giganteum. The sequence continues at coordinate 576,199,805 of CM021109.1, forward strand.
TTTGTGTGATGATATATCTATTCTTTGTAATTGTCTAGTAAGGTTTACCAATTCATCTCAGATGCCACTCCATTCTAGTCTTCCATAGAGATTAATTTTTTCGATCAAATCTTGGACTATCCTTCTTATATGTTGCCATCTCAGATCACCTCAAGTGATCAAGCTTCTCTAGAGGAACCTACTCTAATACCAATTGTTGGCAACACAAGGGCAGAAAAATAAGAGGGGTGAATCAGTTGTCACATAAATTGTACTTATTAAAATTAATTTCAGATCTGATAAATAATAATGAAAGCATAAACCATCACCACATCAAAAACACACATAACACCAATATTTTTTTGTGGAAACCCTATTAGGGGAAAAACCATGATGGAGGTTAATACACAAGATTATAATCTATTAAAATTATTACAAATGGGGAATGCACATGTATTCAATAAAATTTCCTAGAGCTCACTACTCATATGCAAAAAGGATTACTTCCCAAAGGAAGACACATTGTCTTATAGTCACATTCAGATTACATCCATCTGAGAGATTTTGAATTGATAAAATAGCATCTGCTAATGCTTGATAACAATTCTGGTTAAACACATAAACACTTTATTTTGCTCACTTTTCTTCACACTTTACTTCTACCTTTGAAAGATCTAAACATTATTCACATATAGCACTCTCACATCTTGCTTGTTTCATATCATTCGCCTCAAAACAATCAATCATATATAACATCTAATAAAATCAACTACATGTTGGCCCAACAAAATATGAAATGTGTACAAAATGTCGGCACAAATCAATAAACAATTTATTAATGTGAATCAAATAGCGTTGGCCAAAACATAACAAGGACCCAAAAACAACATGTATCAAACATGAAAAACCCTAAACAATTATCCTCAAAGATCCACAACACACTACAATCACCTTGTCGGCCATGAACATGAAAAACATGAACACTCAAAATAAAACCACCAATCGTGAGTAAAAAAATTGATGTGAACCAACAACACAAATAGAGAATGATCTAGAAACATCCACAAGAATCATGAATCACCACAAAAGCATCCACAACAACTCAAATTACTAGAATCACATCATCTTCTTCTAGGAACACCAAATACAACAATAGAACAACTATTGAAACATCGATACTCATAACTTGATAAAATATTCATGCGAACCTCTGAACCTTTCGGTGGATAAACTAGATATACTTGACAAAAATCCCTTTAATCTGAAACTTCTTATCCTCAATATACTGAGCTAGCCACCATACTTAAATTCACTACATCACAGACAACCTGTAACTTATTTTATTACAATTTTCTCAATATCTTTGACATATACAACCTTAAAGACATTAATGCCAATAGTGTTGACATCAATGACAACCACATATCAACAATATCTAACAATATCCAACACACAATCCTCCATGGATTTGAGTTAGACCTTATAATTTTGGAATAATTTTAATAGGTGTCAATGCATTGTGTCTTCCAATTGGCATGTCATTTTGGGATCCACATATCCTATGGTGATGATCACTTGGAGTATTTTTATTTTAGGTCTTATACCTAGCTACAAATGTAAAGAGTCGCAGAGATTAAATATGTGATGCAAATGTAAGAATGATCTATTATAGTCCCATTTTGACCTATATTACATGTTTTGAGCGTGAAGGCATTTTGATTTGAATTAAGTGCCGACAAGGCACATTTTTTATGTGTTGGTGGTACATCTAATTAGGCTAACCTAATTGATGTTTGCAATGGATTTTGATATATTTAGAAGATTATTTTGAGTTTTTGGAAATTAAATTAAAAAGACATACATGATCTGAATATAAGCAGTAATGCAAAAGTTTGCAGAGTTGAGTGAATAAGTTGTAAAATTTTAGAAAAGGTGTGTGAATAAAAATTAGAGTAGAGATTTTCAATCTAGGTTGGATGAAGTGTATTAAGTCAATTTTTTGAGATTCAAAGGAAATGAATCTTGCATATGGTAGATGCATTTTGTATCAGTTCAAATCTTGGATGTATAACTACTTCTTTCTATCTTTCTTTTCTCTGTTGACAGTGAGTCCACCTAGTAGTAAGACTTTCTATAATATCTTATAACCAATTATAATATATTGTGAGATAATCATCATCGTGGTTTTTCCCTTTTTGGGTTTTTCATGTAAAAAACTTGGTGTTCATGTTTTATGTGTGTTATGGATGTTTCATGCTTCCATTTCTTATTATAGTTAAATATGCATTGGTAATTGGATGGTTAATGATTAGATGGTTTAGTAGAATAATGATTTTAGTATTCCAAGTGTTCAAAAACTAAATGTTTTTAAAGATAGGGCTAGGAACCATATGTCCATGGGCTCATGGGTCCCTTATCTTTTTGGGGACCAATTTTTAATATGTTGTTGGCATTTTAACATTCACAAATTAAATTGCAAGTGTCAGCTTTTGGGATCTAAGTTTTGAGAAATTAAATAATATTGCATCACTTGGACATTAGCAAGAAAGAGGTGAACATTAAGATAAGTTACTATCATCAAGATCAAGTCAAGAGAAACATTTTAGAGCTTTACTACAAAAATTCAAGATCCTAACATCATGTCAAATTCTATGTGTGTTCATGTTTTTTGAAGGATAACCCTTATTGTAGGTCTCCAAAGTATTCAAGCAATCTGACAAGAAATATCAAGACCTTGAGGTGATGTGCATGACTTCAACTATTCAAGGAAGCCATTGAAGGGCGGTGCGTTGTAGTATTTTGTGATTTCATCATTCCTTCCTTTCAATTATCATTTATATCATTAACATTTCCATTGTAGATGTGGAAACACTTACATGGGGTTTGAATGAGGCAAACCTCTAAATGACCCAATATTTTCCCTCTCTTTGAATGTGCAGGTTATAGGTTTGAAGAGGATTTAAGGAAGATTGAAAAAAAAAAATTCCGTTTTTATATTCAAAGCCCTAAAATTTTTCAAGCCACAAAATATCACCTACTGAATTATCTAATGACATTCTGATAACTCTACAACCAAGAATCAAAAGGTCAAATACAAAACTAGAGGATTGAAAAATCAGTTTCAAGACCTCCGATTAGAGATCCATATTCCCCTAGGTGTATGAATCCTCCTTTCCATGTCGGATCCAAATTTTTATGGTAGGTGCACAATCTCCAATGCTTCTTAGATCTGCCTATAGTTTACTGTTTCATTTTGTGTGTTTCTAGAATATTGCATTTGTCATATTAGGTCATATAGCCTAATTTTGTTAATCATTCCAAATAATTTCCAATCCATTTTCAAGGCTCCAAGAATGTAGATCCAAGTTTTATTGACTCACCTTCATGGTTGAAATTTATTTTATTCACCTTATTGATTTGCATTCTAATGTACTTTTAAAAAATGACCAAAAATCAACCCTAGGTTTAGACATTAAACTTAAGGTTCCCTTTTTCACATGTTATAGTTTGGTGAACCTAACATTTTTGACATCATAAAACTTCACTTTCAAACCTATTTGTAGATATAAAAAATAAGCCTCAAACAACAACTTAATCATTCATTTTTTAAATTTTCAAAACCCCTATCAAGGACTCAGATGCCCTTGGGTGACTCTATCCTTGTATAGGTGTACCAATTTTTTTTTTCACTATTTTCTATTTTTTTATGTTAAATATGTAGGTACTTGTAGATCTTTGTTTTGGAATTAGTAATTATATATTTTTAGGCATTTGGCATCTATTTCATAAAATTGAAATAAAGTGAATTGTTTATGTTTCAAAATTGCATCAAAATCATCATTTCTAAGTCTTTGCATGTTAGAATAAATTAATTATTTCATTTCAGATCTAGAATTTGCACTCAAAACTTCTTCAAATATCTTCAAAATTCTTGCATACTTACATTTTGTATCAAACTGGAATAAATTAAGAAAATTTTAGAAAATTATTTACTATTACAAGTATTTGCAAGTACAGGTAGAATCCATAAATAGTGTAAAACCTAGTCAAAATTTTATTTTTTATAACCCTTGTTGAAGAATCAAATGCCCCTGGGTGACTCTATCTTATTATTTAAATATATATCATCTTTCTATGACATATTACTCTTAGGAGCCTTTGTTCGAAGTTGTTTTCTGATTTTTCTTCACCTATTGATTAACAGTCTGAAACACATTGAAAAGTCTCATATCAACATGGCTTGGTGTTTTGATAAATTTTGGATGTACTTGAAGTCCTGGGTTGGTGTTTCAAGTTGTGTGTTTGAAAAGGACTCTAATTCTGATAATGGCATCCATGATGCTTCATCTTCTATTACAATTCTTTTTGATGTCCTAGTTCAAGACGAAGAGAGCATGCATGAGTTCATACAAAATTCCTTATGTAACCTTGAGAATAATGCAACCTTTTATCCCATAATGGAATGGCCTACTACCCCATACCAACAACATCCTACCATGTCACCACTTGAAACACTCACTCTATTACAATTGGAAACTGAATCACAAGGCATACTAAAACCAACATATATGGAAGAACCTATAGATAATAGCCATAAGGAATACATACCACCTAATTCTCCATCTTATGAGAATAAAGTTGCAAACATGCCTTTAACTTGGAATAGAGTTATAGTCAAGGTTGTAGAAACTCAAGTAAATAAGGAGGTGACATAAATAATGAACATGAGATCCACTCCCTCTTGGAAAAAATAGCATCAAAAGATACCAAAGGAATTAGTTACTAAGATCCTACACCTCTACAACAACCAGTTATTCAACCAACCAAGAAACACAAAGTCCATGGTTATCTTAAGAAGATACCTTTCTTTCATCTTATAACCAAGACTGAAAGAACCTTGGGCACAATTCTCAAACTAGGAAAAATTACTTTACCACCAATATGTGATTGATAAGATAAGAAAGGAAAAAGTACAAACATGTCTTACTATGCATATCATAGAATACTTAGACATATTTTCGATGGATGTCATGATTTAAAGAAGAAATTAAGATAATTTTATCCTTATGGGCATCAAATTTTACATATAATATGTTAAAATTTATTTTCCTTTCTCCTTTCCATGTGGTACTTGTAGTATCATAGTATACTCATTATCATCCATGAGGGTATAAAAAAAGCTTTATGTAATCATACTTTATTTTGCAAGGAGTAGCATATAATAATCCATCAAGCTCACCTTATACCTACACCATGGGGGAAAGGGGTTAGGTAGCCTTGTACTAGGTGCATTTCTTCTAGCAATGGATCCCTCCTTATCTCCTTAAAACATTAGTGTAGCAACTACACTAAAATTTAAAAGGGGGGAATATAGTCATCCGCTCATTGTTTGCATAAGAATATTCCCTTCTTAGTGAGGATAGCATAAACCTCCTAGGAAGTGTGAACTTGTTAATTAAAGTGTGGATTTTTTTTATCTATGATTAGTGTCTCTTTTGTGGTGATATTAGGCTTGATATATCTCAAGGGAGTGACCTTTCTTGGCATATGATGTCCGTCTTGGTGGTAATTCTAGGGCTAGTATTCTCTAAGGCATGAATTTATTTTTCCATGACTTGTCCTCTCTTGGTGGTTATTTCATGAGAGATGTCCTCTAAGGTGCGACCTTTTGTATATTGAGAAAATCCCCTTTGTTATTTTCTCTCATGGTGGTGTTGATATAACATCCCTTTAGTTTTTGATCTTATCCTATTGTCATTTGTTCACCTCCTAAGGTGAGTTTTATGCACCCTGTGAGGTGAGTTTTACACACCCTTTGAGTTGAGTTTTATACACCCCTTGAGGTGATTTTTATGTACCCCCTAGGGTGAGTTTTATGTACACCCTGAGGTGAGTTTTATGCACCCCATGAGGTGAGTTTTATGCACCCCCTAAGGTCAGTTGTATTCACCCCTCGAAACGTTAAACTTGAACACCCCTTTTTAAAATTACCACTTAGGATAACACACCTTGATTGTCATTTGGGCCATGTGTTTCATGAGTGATGTGACATAACACAACTTTTTGGTCCTCATGTTAGTTAAAATCTAGTCAATGGATAATTTCTGGTATTTGAGACAATTTAAGATCGAGGTCTCTTTACCTTACTAACTCAAATCCCTTTAGTACTAACCTTGTGTTTTGTTATTTGTTTTCTTCATGTTTGTTTTGTGTTTACATTGTGTCTGTTTTCATTTTATTATCATCCATATGTTATGTTATGTCATGTGTTTTCACTATGTATGCTTCATGTTTTTGGACATGTATGTTTGTGAATGTTTTCTTGTTGCATATATTAAATGCATGTGTGTTCCTTTGTGCTTATGTCGGTTTTCCATGGTATCTTGGATCTTGGGGGATTGATCACCTCGCTTGATCCTTATTCATCCTATCTCTTCAAGATTTGTACAATTTAACACCTCTTGACATATTTTTCTATGTCCAAATTATAGCTACAGTGACTTCAAAATTTTGGCTAAAAAAATATGTAAAAAAAACTTAGGAAAAAATATCCTTGCCCTAGATATTGATTTTGAAATATTCATGATTTGAAAAAGTATATTTAGAATCTACACACAAATCTCCACAAATCACTAGTTTTCATCATCTTGAAATTATTAGCAATTTAGCTAATATAGGTCTTAGAAGGTGAAGGTTTAGTTAAAAATGTTGATATAAATGTCCATCTTGGTCAAAATGTGAGACATAGTATTGTGATTTCACCCTACTCTCACTAAAGTGGGGGATAAATGTAGCATCATAAATTTTCACCATGAGAATTTCACACTTTTTTTCTCCCCCTAAAATAATGATCCTAATTGGGTCCCTAATTTCCTAAATTATGCATTCTAAAGTAATATTTTTATTGTTTTCTGAAGGATTGCAATCATTGAATAAATGTGGGAAATGAAAATTTTGATCCTAACACTAAATATCCTAGAACATAGGGCTAGGACCCATATGCCCATGGGTGTATGAGTCCCCCTATTGGTTATTTTTTTAGAACCAAACTTGATCTTACCAAATGCCTATGAATTTGCTAGAATCTAATGATAAGAAAAGGTAAGAATTGGACAAAAAACAAGTAAAGATTAATAGGCCCTTACTTCTACTCTTCAAGCTCTATGAAACCAAGGAGGGAAATCCCGATAATGTTCAATTGATTATTTTCTTACCATTGTCTCTTAAACATTAGCACAAATAGATATATTCCCATCAATTGTAAATAGATAGAATCCCTCAAGTATTTGGATAACCCTTAAGGAAATTACTACCTAAAGCAAGGAATATGCACAATTTCATATTTATTTTTAATAATTAAAGGTGTTTGGATGATTTTCAATCTTATTTCAATCTCATGGTCAAATGATGAACTGACTAGTTCATACTCACGATAACCAAATAAATAGACTAGTGCCTCATCTTTGGATAATGGAGTCACATTTGTAAAAACTTGTAATACCTTAGCAATTTGATTCAGTAATTGATGGTATATTGAAATATTGTATTACAATAATCAACTCACTATATTGAAAAAAAAACTACTTAGCAATCCTAGAATCCTCCCTCAAAAACTCATGATCATATTTAATAATTTAATCAATTCTTTGAATCGAAGCCAAAATAAAATAACTCAATCAATTAAAGAAATTAAAGAGAAATAAAAGGATCCCTAATCATTTAATTTATAATATGTAAGAGGAAATACATATGAGAGAATGTTCTTTCAAACTAGAATTTTCATTCATATACTATTGCTACTGTCAAACTATTTAAGTTCATTATAAAATAAATCATACCATAGAATCCATATTGATCTATTCATCTATGCATGAATTTACAAACTACTCTTTCATGAGCTCAGTATTTCAACCCTAGACCATTTGAGACCCAAAAAACTAAAAAAAAATCTCCTGTAACCAGCCCTAAATTCCCATTTATAAAGATATGGGAGCAAAAAAAGCCATAGAATGAATTGCAATTTTAGTTACATTTCATTTGACACACATCTCAATTTTGATTTCAGAGATTCCTCTAGATGGTTACATTTTCATCATTGAAGAAAGTGGGGCAAAGAAAATGAAAAAACTCCATATAGTCCATTGCAAAAGAAGATCAACCAACATTCCAATAGGCATCGTTCATTGTTGTAGCAGCACCAAAATATTGTCCACGTCGATCAAAGAAGATTCTCCATATTAGCACCCAAAAAAAAAAGTTAGACATTTGTAGAAGAGGATGAGCCCGTTGTTGTGGTAGTGGTGTCATCAAAAAATAGAACATAACCGAGGTGCTACTCTAACTCATTAGAATTAGAGTAGACATGCCCTCTCTATGTTCTTGCTAAAATTAGAGAAGCCATTACCTCTTCATCATCAGAAACTCCTGACCTGTCAGAGTGACAAGGTACTAGGCATAATTTTGAGTCAATATCTCCTTCATTGCTTGAAGGACCAACTGAATCCTCCATGGGAGATTTATTCCTTCCCATATAAGATTCATAAGCCCTATGGTTCTTATTGTTCCTCTTCACTTCCCTCACAGGCTTAACTAATTATTTCAATCTAAACTTGATCAATTCTTTCTAAAACAACCCTACTCCTCAAATTATAGGTTCTTCCAACACCACCCTACATAGACTTCCTACTAGCTCTCTTATCTTTTGGATTCGTAGGAGCTCTTGGTGTGCCTTGGTCAATTTTGGGAGTATCATTCTAAGACTCAAGTAGATTAAGTCTCCTAGATCTTCTAACTAGTAGGACAGACTCACTTAGTTTACTCATTCTCACAAATAATATTACAACTTATGAAATTCCAAGTATAGAGAAATTTTTCAAATTTGCAGGAAAAAGACACTTCATGACTACATATTAATGTTATCAACCCACATGAATTATTCAAACAATCAACCCCTACAAACCCTAGGTAAATAAAACCTACATAGCCCACAATAGTTTCCCAGACTAGCAAATTGATACTCAGTCAACACACAAGAAATGCAAAACCCATCTTACCTAAGAGAAACTATCCTCAATGCCTTTGCAACCTTCTCACCATAGTTCTTCATGCCAACTTCTTCTCAAACTTAAAATCAAATTCTTAGCTTATAATTGCAATTGTGAAGCAAAATATGGCTGCCAAATCTCATTTATCGAGCACTTTGAGCATGTCAACCATTAATGGTCGAGGAAAGATTTCAAAAGTGAGCTAAAAATTAGCTGCATGATTTTGAATCTCAGTCATTGATCATCCATCATGATAGATAAACAGATAATTAAAATAAAGGAAATTAATTATTAATAAGTCACAAGGAAATTAATTATGAATAAGACGATTGCATACACCTATTGCCTTTGTCTAGTCAGAAAATCCCATGTGGATATGGATCCACCTTGTTTTCACACTTAATCATCCACTTAGCATTGAAGGAAACTTGTTATGTCAAATTTTCCTGCTCGCTCATGAGAATTAACCCACTTGTACCTTAAATTAACAAGACAAAGGGGAGAAGTCAACATTTAATCTTAATCCACTAACCCGTAATTTCTCTAACACAAACCACCTATTTGTGTGTACAAAATTTTCACATAAATAATGATTGAGATAAATAAATACCCATCATATGCAGGAGAAATCAATTCTTATCTCATACCATTTAGCCTTCATTCTCACTAGGAAAAAATTATTAATTCTTTGCCCTTAATAATGTCCCTCTGGTCTCTTAGGTCATTCCATGTGAAAACCGCCCGCTTCCTTGTTGAGAAAAAAAAGGAACAAGTGGGTCCCACATGGGATGGTGAGGAGTGGTCAGGATTGACCCATGACCACCATCATCAACCATTGATCCTTACTCAATAAATTTTTTGCTTCCTTCAAAGTCAAGTGGGTCCCTCCACAAAGGGATAGATGTATACAACCCACTAGCCCATGTCATTATTTTAAGACAAAATGAAAATAGAAGGGGTGGCGGGGAGTGGTCCTGATAAAGCCACATCTTTAAACAACCATTGTTGATCTTACCAGTTCCTCAACCACTATTATTTCAAAAGTGCTTGGCCTACCAATGAAGAGGGCACGCGATGCTCACCCACTAGCCCATTGGAATATTAAAATGAAAAATAAAATAGAGAAGGGGCAAGAGGAATGACCAAGATCTACTTGTGGTGATCGAAAACCATAAATTTGCACATGCAAAAAGTTAGTCTTAAAAGAGGGACACCACTAGGCATATGGTAGATGAGGACATAACAATTAAAGGTTAAAACCTTAGGCAGCCATGGAAAAATATCAAAACCTGAACCTAGACCGAGATAAAATATTTGGCTAAATATCAACCTATTTTAATGTAAGGCAATACTCTTACCGCAATAGGTAACAATCAGGATCATTAGGGCTAAAGGGTCAGTAATGGAATAGACTTGATGACCTAAGTCATAACTTAATTTATTGAGAACTTATGATAGATTCTCAATGATGAAATACACGGATTGCAAAAAATTTCAAACTTAAGGGACTTTTTAGAAGGATTCATAGAAACATAAACCCTAAGGCATTGATGATAGACAAAGATCTAAGCCTAAAGACATGGGATTAACAAAAAAAATTAAGATTTTGAAATGGAACCAAAGTATTTTTAGGGGTTCCATTAGTGGCTCTAGCTGGGGACACTCATTCCTCTATAATAGAGAAACATCCAAGAATCTCAGGTCAAGTAGGAAAGGAACAAAAAACAAAAACCAATACCTGCCTAAATGGGGCAAGAGAACCAAACCAAAACAAACCAACATATATACAATATTCATGAATATACAAAATTCTCTAACTTCAAACTTTCTTAGAAGCCTCTTCTCAGTATACAATCTATTATCCTAAAATCTACAATTCAATAGGCTTCAACTTCAAATTGATGGCCCCAAGCCCCCAAAACCTAAAACTGTTTTTTCCTTCTGTCAAAAACTTTATTTTCAGCTATTTGTATTGGGCCAAAGCCAAACAAAATTGTTATGAATTTCCCACTAGCTAATCATGTTGTGGTTATTGCAATCAACCACAATTTCCATATGCTTGGATTTATCATTATTATCATTAACCCTATCCATGTAAAAATTGTACAAAGACACTAATTAGAATCCATAATCCATGTGATATTCAACCTCATTAAATTCAAAATCACATTTCATCAAATAATCCTCCAATTGGATTGGAAGTTGAAAAAACTTATAATCCATTTGATCATGAACATCATAGATGTTGACATCAAATTCAGTTCGCACATCAAACTAAAACCTTTCATAAACACTTTGTTCAATAGTTCCATCTTGAAACACTTGCCCTAATCCTTTGAAGTCATATTGTGATTTCATTGTTGATAGCCTAGGATCAATAGAAGGCTCATATAAAACATTAGGGTCCGTTAGGTCTCAAAAATGATGGTTTGAAACCACAAGAGGTTCCCAAGCTCTTGATACATTTTTGGCTAACATACAAGGCCCAATGATGAATTTTAACCTTCTTCTCTTCAGGGTCTACTAGACCTAGGTGGGTGTACCTATGCAAGTAAAGTAGACTTAGATTGTGTTTCCTACTTGATCAATCTATCCATAATGGAAATTGACAATGGAGAGATGTGATACTAATTTGGTATAAATTGTATAAGAAATATCAAGGTAAAATTTAATATGTTCAGGTAACAGATGTGAAATAAAATTGTGAAAAATAAAATGGATAAGCCCAATGCTTTGTTGGATAAAACATAGTCAAATGAAAGTCTATGATGAATAGATTCTATTTGGAAGAAATTCTAATTGTTTGGCATACAAATATTAGTTTATAAGTTGTATAAACATGCAAGAAAGTGATTGACAAACTCTACTAGAGATAGAATATCAACCCTAATTATATGATTCTTCTTACTAATCCAAATAACAACTCCAAATTACTATGATTGATCAAAAGAAATTTAATTCTTCTTTACAGAAACCAAATAATCGCATCACACAAGTACATCAAATGTGCATTGAAAATTGAATATATACTTGATATTGTTGGTGTAATTAATTATTTAATTACACTTTATTAAGTTTACTTAGGTTTTTCTTAGGTAATAATTAGTTTACTTAATTAATAAGTAAGCTTTATTTTTTAGGTCAACATTAGGGTTGTATACATTGCTTTTATAAATAAAATCATCTCTTGTAATATCTTAATTTTGAATATATCAATTTGCAAATCTTCATGCAAAACTCTTTCTTTTTATTTTTTTTCTCTTATGTGGAAGGCCTTTTGGTTTGCATGTCTAATCTTGGTTTCTAACATGGCCTTCCACAGAAGAGAAAAACAATAAAAACCAAAAAATTTAAAAAAAATCCCAAACCTACCAGGATCACATGGGCAACCAGTGCCCAACCCTAGGGACCTTTTTTTTGCTTTGTTTGCAAAATAAGAAGAATCGAGAAAACGAGCATAAATTTTTCCTCGGTTGTCAAAATTGGGAAAATGAGATATTGTCAGAAAGCTCGTTCCAAGAACTATCCAATGGTGCTAGTTATTTTGTCATATTTTGTAGCTTGTGCTTTTTATTACTATTTGAAGTCAGATCTTCATTTATCGCTTCTGAGCTCATAACGTTTTGCCACGATCTCCGATTTTTTCTATATTTGCGGTGTTGGAAAGGTATTGAGGAGATATATGTTGTTGTCCATGCAATTTTTTCTGTATCTTTCCCAAGTTTATCATTGTTCCATAATTGGCCTGATGGGTGTTTTGGATATTACTTGGATATTTTGGTAGTTGGGAAGGTGCAACTTGCATCTTTGCACTTCATTTCAATATCACATTATTTATCTTATCTACTTGATTCATAGATTCCAAGGTTGTTCCCATTTGGAGTTTTTGAGTGTTCCATGGTATCAGGTCTATTGTTATATTATTATGATTCTGATATGGTTTCTTGTAAACAAAAGTATATTTCCTTGCTTGCCGAATTTCGGTTCCAATGTTACTCCATAGTGTTCTTCCAATGCTTCTTCGCAGTAGGTCATCTCATTGAGGGGGGTTGTCCCACTGGGTTTTCTCCTCTTTCTCTTACTCTTTCATTGCATTTGTACATGGGTACCTAATCAAACCTTGTTGTTGGGACCCATTCATGCTTTCTTGCATTCATCTTAGTTTTAGGTGCATGCTTTTTTAGTTTCCCTAAATTGCACTTAAGGGAGGGTGTTGGTGTAATTAATTATTTAATTACACTTTATTAAGTTTACTTAGGTTTTTCTTAGGTAATAATTAGTTTACTTAATTAATAAGTAATATTTATTTAGTTGAGCTATTTTTAGGTCAACATTAGGGTTGCATACATTTATTTTATAAAGAAAATCATCTCTTGTAATATCTTAATTCTAAATATATCAATTTGCACATCTTCATGCAAAGCTCGTTCTTTTTATTGTTTTTCTCTTTTGTGGAAGGTCTTTTGGTTTGCATGTCTGTTCTTGGTTTCTAACATGGTAGAAGAGCATTAAATCCTCGAGGAACCATGTTAGAAACCAAGATTAGACATTTAAACCAAAACCTTCCACATAAGAGAAAAACAATAAAAATCAAGAGATTTGCATGAAGATGTGCAAATTGATATATTTAGAATTAAGATATTACAAGAGATGATTTGCTTTATAAAATTAATGTATGAAACCCTAATGTTGACCTAAAAATAGCTTAACTAAATAAATCTTACTTATTAATTAAGTAAACTAATCATTACCTAAGAAGAACCTAAGTAAACTTAATAAAGTGTAATTAAATAATTAATTACACCAACACCCTCCCTTAAGTGAAACTTAGGGAGACTAAAAAAGCATGCACCTAAAACTAAGATGAATTCAGGAAAGCATGAATGGGTCCCAACAACAAGGCCTAATTAGGTACCCATGTACAAATGTAATGAAAGAGTAAGAGAAAGAGGAGAAAACCTAGTGGGACAACCCCCCCCTCTCAATGAGATGATCTGTTGCGAAGAAGCACTGGAAGAACACTGGAACCTAAATCTGGTAAGCAAGGAAAGATAATTTTGTTTACAAGAAACCATATCATAATAATAATGATGCAACAACAAACTCGATGCCACATAACACTCGAAAACTTCAAACGGGAACAATCCTAGAATCCATAAAGAAACAATAGATGATATGATGACAAAATATGGAAGCCATGTATCTCGATGTTGATGCCAAACTAAGGCTAAAATGCTTCCATGGGAACAAGTACCATAAAGACTCTAGAACATTAACCAAAAAATTAGTGGCCCTCAAACTAAGATGGATTTGATGCAGATCATTAACCATAGGATCTCAATCTAAAGTGTGAACAGATATGAATTTGATGTGTCAAACTAAGACAAAATGTGGCCAAAATAAATGAAGAAACCGGACTAAAACCCATGTGATTTGTCATCAAAACAAAGATGAAGATCAAAGTGCATGCACACTCTAATCATATTATTATGCAAGAAACCCCACTGATGGAACTTTATGTCAGTTCATTTATTACAATACCCAATGATTGAAAAAGGTTAGAATTACTAAACATGCATTAATATAAAATAAGAATAGACCTTTGATCTGTGTAGAGGACTGAACCATCTTTCCAATTCCGCGAGAATGGTGAGAAAAGGATCATTGTGTCAAAAGATATGCCCTCTGGAATGAAAACAACAACATCCATGTTCAAGGACCTGCAAAATAAAACTAGAGCATAATTAGGAAAAATAACTAGTAGCAGAAGAACAAGCTCAAAGCCATCTTTCCAACGATATCTTGTTTGCAAAAAATCAACTCTGTACGCAAAATTTATGCTCGTTTTATTGAAAGGTGCTACAAAATGGTCAATTTGGCCTGCAAGCTACCTAGGGGGCTTAAAAAGAAAAGCCCCTGGTCCTATGTGTGACTAGGGGCTGGCGGGCTAGGGCGAAGACCCTGGTCACCCATGTGACCACCGAAGGTGCTGGAAGGTCAGCTGGGGGCTGGGTGCATAGCGCCCAGTCCCCCATATGACCTCGGCTATAAAAGTTTGGGCCCGCGAGGGCTAAGGAGGCCAGTCGACGGTGAGAGCGGGTGGTGCATCCCGAGTCTACCACTCCTAGTGGCATGCCAGTGGCACCAATGTTTATTCTAACAACGCTTTTTTTAAAGTATTTTTTTCAATTTTTTAAAATCCACACCTCGTGAAGCATGCCAAGGAGGTCGTATGTCTTCCTTGAAAAATTTGTTTTGCCTTCTGGATCAACTGGCCCAAAATTGATGAAACGAAGGACATTCTTAGGGTTTTTGGCCACTGTGAACGTGATGGTGGCCTTCGTTTGTGCCCAAAATGCTCCAAAAAACTAGCTACATCCAGAGCTTCCCCAAAATCACCGAGCTTGAAACCCTCGCAAATTTCTTCAACGATGACCAAAATCAGTAAAATGAAAGCTAATGTTGATTTTTTCTAGTGCCCTGAATCCAATAGTGAAGCCCGATCTGATCCAAATTGCTACATAAATGAAATCAAGGCATGATACCCTCAAGGAACCCTGGATGAACTCTACAATGATTTTCTCCAGAATTTGAGAAGGGGTTGCATGTCAAGGCTCTAATACCATGGTTGTCCCACTAGGTTTTCTCCTCTTTCTCTTACTCTCTCATTGCATTTGTACATGGGTACCTGATCAGGCCTTGTTGTCGGGACCCATTCATCTTAGTTTTAGGAGCATGTTTTTTTAGTCTCCCTAAGTTGCACTTAAGGGAGGGTGTTGGTGTAATTAATTATTTAATTACACTTTATTAAGTTTACTTAGGTTTTTCTTAGGTAATAATTAGTTTACTTAATTAATAAGTAAGCTTTATTTAGTTGAGTTGTTTTTAGGTTAACATTAGGGTTGTATACATTTTTTTATAAAGCAAATCATCTCTTGTAATATCTTAATTCTGAATATATCAATTTGCACATCTTCATGCAAAGCTTTTGTTTTTTATTGTTTCTCTTATGTGGAAGGCCTTTTGGTTTGCATGTCTAATCTTGGTTTCTAATAGATATATCAACTTAAATTATAAAGAAACATTAAGTTGGAGAAAATAAGATAATTAAATAACTTCAATAAATAATAGATACCAAAATGGAACCATTGAATTAGAGATCTTCCATTAACTTTTCAAAATTATATTTGCATCATGGTCTTTTGAAATGTAGAAATTGTATTTGTTCCTATTCACCTATTATTTTCTCCTATCTAATCTAATATCTTCCTTTGGTCTTGGTCTCTAGTATTTATATGAGAGGCAACAAGCTTCAAACCAAAGGTCATGTCATTTGGTAACAAAACATAATTATGAATTAGAACATAACATAAATAACTAAACAACAAACATATGCTCTAATCCATTAGTCTTCGTGTAAGAAGTCCGTGGTCAGCCAAGAATTTTGCAAAGCTTTTATTGTATGATTAATATTTCTTTGTGATGATGATACTTAATCTTCATCTGAGCCCAAATACTTCTCTTTCCACTTATTAATTGTCAAGTCTTTTTTCTATTTGAATTTTTGTGCAATAGTGGGATTTGTGAGGTGACTCTTCCATCTATTGCCAAGTAGGTTTCTGACATCTACCATGAATTTTGGGTATCCATTATCCAATATGATAATTCCATCAAGCAAAGTATGAATTATGTCAAGGCTGACATCCTCACCATCCTGTATGTGTGTCAAGCAATGAGAAACCATCTGATGAAATTCACCTTTCCACTCATCAAAACCTTTTAATTGATTATCATCTATGATGATTGGAGGGCTGAAAATGTTCCTTATACAATCAAATGAATTCCTCCTATTCTCCACTTTCTTCTTCATGTCTATTAAATAATTGTGCTCCTCAATCACATCATTCACCATTTCTTGAGTAGGTTTAAGCTTTGGAGGGGCATCTAGATCCCTTTGTGTTGCCTTGCAGAGAATAGTTAAAATGTGATAAGTAGGCTACCACCTTTCTAGAGTTCCTCAAGGATAGGGGAATTGGAAATTATTTGTTCCAAGGATTTAACTAGATTGCTAAATCTTTCATGCACCCCACCTATCTTTTCCTTCAACACTTCAATTCTATGCTCCAATATCTTTTTCAGGGTATCCAGGATGTGACGCTTGACGTCTTTCATATTATGTTTCTTTAGCCTATTGATTTCCTCTTTCATCTATTAAATTTTTGGATCTTTAGCTTGGATAGGTGGATGATATACAACTACCTCATCCCCCCTTAGTATTGTTGCCTACTGTAATTTTTGTTTCCACTTTACATTTTCAATGAAAAATTTATTCACTTCATCATTTTATAATCTTAGTCTTTTCTCATATTCAGTTATTTTCTTCTCCATACTCTCCACCACATCTTTGGTAAACATTGTTGAATGCATAGTCATAGTTTTAGCCTTTGTAGGAGTTGTATCTTTCATAGTCCTTACCATGGACGACCCCCTCATTTATTGCACCATATCTAAGAGTTTGGGCTTCCTTGTGTTCTTTTTCTTTGTCAATAAGGCAAGAGTCTGAGTGGTAGGGTTATATCTTATTCTTGATACACCTTCCTCTGAGTCAAACTCTGCAATCAACATTGGGTCCTCTTGTGCTCTAATTTGGTCCAAAAGAAACACTTTGAACAATTCCATTCCTGGTATGATCAACATATCACTTTTCAATACTAATTATCTTGCTTCCTGAGGGGTAACAATGATATTATCAATATTTAACTCTACCAATGTTTGGGCCTGAACTTCAGCTTGTTTTGAATCATCAACTCCTATGAGATCTATCTTTAATATTTCATCAAACTATTTTATTTTCATCTTGATCCAAAAATATTTAAATTCATTAGTGTGAATAAAATTTCCATCCTCCATAAACTGCAAAGAGGCAACTATATACACCTAAAATTGGTCTGGAGAATCTGATTAATTGAATATGACTTATTTGATTAATTATCCTAAATTCCTCTACTATTAAATAAATAGAAATATTTATTTTTATAGTTCACATTTAAATTCTTCTATTATTTCATCTTAATTAAATAAACAAAAATAAATACTTTGTTTTATTTAATTATCATTTCCCCCTATTCTATTCTATCACATCATTTAAATAAATTAAACAAAGGTTAAACACTTTATTGTTTAATTATAATTTCCTTCCATTCTAATTTAATAAAAAACTCTTATAATTTGTTTTATTAAATTATTTATTTCCCTTTTCCTAATTTAAATAAATCAAAATATTTAAATAAAGGCATAAATCAAATTCCTCTATTTACTCAAAACCAAATTACATATCATATGTCTAAATTAATTGATTCAATCTTCACGGAAAACTATGGAGATAAATTGGAGAAAAATTTGAATCAATCTCTCAATCCTCATCCATTAATTCCCTATTATCTTGCCTAGTGTTTTCATGGGTAGAAACTAGTCCCAAAATCTTCTCTAGCTTCTTCATCTATCACCATTCAATCCTCCGGATTGAATCCAAGCCTCTGTTTTCTACTCCTGTGCAAATGTGTTGCTGAGAAATCTACAAATACAACCCTGTACAGCAAAGAAAGGATCCCAACTTTATGCAAACTTACTTTGCAACAATAGCATTAAACAATCATCAAGTAATCATAGCATCATAGCATTTTAGAATCATAATCATGGCTGCATATTGTAGCTTTCATTCATTAGTTTTCATGTCAATCATAGATTAAATTAATTTCCTTTTATCATTTAGATATTATCATACAAGATTAGATCATTGTATCAACATCATTCCTTTCTTTAAATTGTCATTTTAATAGTCATATTGTCTTATTAAATCTGATAGCTTCTTGACTTGCTAAATCTTCAAAGATAGGAGACAATGAGATTCTTTCAAGTTTATTGTTTTAAATTATTTTATTTATAGAATATTTGATATGATGTTTCATTAAGAAGTGTATTTACATTCATACTTATTTCACACTTACAATTTGGTGCCCACCATGGGGCATAACCCCATATTTTACAAAATATTTTTGAAAAGTGTCACACAGGTTTTTGGCATGTTCAGTTTAGCATGAGTGAAATCTTTTTCGGCACTTTTGACGAAAAATATAGCGCTTCTGAGCTCTATTTCAGCGCTTCCACAAACACTATAGCACTTATGAGAACTTTTTTAGCGCTTCTGAGGAGGAAACTATAGCGCTTCCATGATTTGTTTCAGTGCATCAACCATCCATTTTCAACACATCTGATATAGCGCTTCTACGAAATTATATGGTGCTTCGGAAAAATGTTGTAGCACTTTTGACTATAGCACATCTGATATAAATTGTAGTGCTTCTATTCTCTATTTCAGCGCTTCTGTAGCCACTTATCTGGATCCGATGTGATCATGGCCAAAATTTTATTTTGATTCATTTAGACTAAAAAGAATCAATCCTAGGGTAGTGACTTGATTTAAAATTTATCAATCCTAGTATAAACATCACACATTTTTATATATTAGTTAAAATTGACACCATGACCTTTGTGAAGCAAAATCTTCACATAGAATAGAAAAAAATGTCTTTTGGGTTTTAAAATCGATCATTGATTACTGTGCTTGTGTGGTGACTAGGCTTATGCTCTCCCCTTTATTGGGTGATCAAAGCACCAAACTCATCCTTTATTTCCATGTAATTTATGTTTTTTAAATCCTTTAGAAGGCCTTTTATAGTGGGAAAAAGTATTCACCCTATGGGAATGGCCTAAGTGGGAACAACCAAAGAAAGGTTTTCCACCCCACTATAAAATTAAAAGCAAATCTGAGGAAACCCATTTTTTGCTAGAGTTGTGCAAAGATAACCATCCCCAAAATATTTGTTTTAAAGATTGGGAGGTCTCTTGAGGTAGTTTATCTATTTCCTCTCTGAATGAAAATCCTATCTAAGAACCATAGTGTAGTATCCCACTAAGTCAGTAACTAGACAATGTAATACTGGCAGTGCAAGGGGAGGGAAGAATTTGTCCCCAAGACACTCACCATATAATTTCCAAGGACCATTTCCTCAAGGGACGAAAAAAATCCAACTTTGAGTATGTGTCTAGAAAATACAAAAACATGGGTGCCCTCCAGGGGGTGACATGACTGTGTGAGTCAACGCAATTTTAAGATGTGGGTTATTGAGTATAACGATGACCTTTTTGAGCTTAAGAGTGAGTCTATCTGAAGTGTATTTTTGTTAAAAAAAACCAATGGAAATCAATAGGGACCATTCATGGTTCTTGGACATACACTACTTTTTTAGATTCTAGGATTAAAAAAAACTATTCTACAATTTCTTGTCGTGTTCTCAAATCATTTAACTTGATGGAGCCTAAATTTTAGATCCTTGGTTTTCCCTTACTACTAGTTTGTCTTGTTATTTTAGAGGGTATTTGGGGTTAGAGTTCTGCCTTGCTTCCATCAAACCTTGGTGTTCTATTGTTGGGTTGGGTCTTTTCCATCGTTACTTTTGGAGGAGGTCTTAAGAACAACTTATGTCCCATTAAATCATTTAGGTAGGGCCCTTTTTGAATATAAAATGTTAAATTTTCTGCCCAACCCCTTTTATTTACCTAAGTTCAGGTCGACCCGTGCTTTGTCTTTTAAAAACAACTTTGAGTCATCAGCTGTAATGCCCTAGGTGGTGTCCCCTTCCCTTTATTTTCTTCTAAGTATTTAATTGTTTCACAGGGATTATTTTACCGATCGTCGATCTTCTTGAGGTTGATCTTGACCGTTGCCCACCATCCCGTGATGACATCATCACTTTCTATTTGGCAATCACGACATCGCGGGCGGGTGCCACGTGTCCTAAGTTGTTGGTGCTAAAAGAAGTAAATAAAGTGTTTAATATGTGCAATAGACTTTAGAACGTTATTAAGAGGGTTACTTAACTACATGAGAAATGCACATGCTTGCAATCAACGACGATGTCTTAGTCTTGATGGAAAAGTTGTTCGACGGATAGATGTTGGTGCTACCTCCTATTTTGTATGTTGTGATCGCAGATGGTGAAGATCAATGGTTGCTCACTATCGCGTGATCCTAAACCAAGAGGGGTTTAGTGATCGCGATATCGTGGGAAAGTGCCACGTGTATTCTTCTGGCACTACATTTTATGGTGGGCCCTTGATAGTGACATGGAAATGTTGTTAGACTTTTGAAGATAGTTGTTCGATGTTCTGACAGAAACAAGAAATCAACGGCAGGGATTTAAACTTGCATCAAATGTGATTGAAGCCATTGGCGTGGCACACAAGTAAGATTTAATGGTGGAAAAGACATCTACTTAGCCATTTTCATCATTTCTGAGTACTTAATTCCATACTCTCATTGCTATAAAGACATTCAAGTGTTTGCGAAGTGATCTAGAGCCAGAGATAGAGTTTTTCAAAGCAATTTCAGCAAGGGTTTGAAATTTTCTGCGAGGTGCAAATTTTGTGAGTTGCTTTGCTTACCACTATTTCTGTTTGAATGTGATTCTTGTAAGGGTTGCATTTGTGTTATCAATGATTCTCTTGATTATAGTTCTGGGGTTACCTTTTCTTTTGATTGGGGAAAGTTGCAAGATTCTGCTATAATTTTGTTATGGGTAGCCCTAGTTCATTTACAAATTTGATTTTAAGGAAGCCCTAGTTGTTAAAATGGCACCACCGAAGTAGCATTCTAGCCGTATTGATTCTATACACAGGAATCTATATGATGATTTCCTTGACCAATTCCCTTTGTCAACAAACGATAGGAAGAAAGGTTTGGTCTTAATGAATGGGACGGCCCTAGGTGAGGGATTGAGATATAATAATTATAATATTGCAGATGCCAAAGTGCCAATGGCAGGTTTGGAAATGTTTAGGAGATGGTATGGGAAATGAAATGTGTCTCATCCTTTTTCAAATAGTTGGAGATACGACATGGGAAAGCTTGTGGTACCGAATGTGTTTCTGGATATTGACCTACTTAGGGTAGTAGCTACACAATATGACCTTGTCACACAGATTATTAGGGATAATGATGGCGGTGTTCTACTGAATGTGAATGCTGATACAATTCATCAAGTTTTAGATTTAAGTGAATATAGCTCATTTCTAGTTTTAATTGACTTTGAGGAGATGAAGCAAGAATATGCTAGGTCTTAGCCTCTTTTTAGGTCAAGGTTGCTTCCCCTCATCTGGCCAGGGTGGGCAGTTCAACAATTCACATCAGCCCAACTGACCGAGAGCCTTTCAGGTTAAATTGCTTTGCTGATCATTTCTTGGAAACATTCTATTCACTTTTCCAAATCATTGGTTTCAACCCTAACACTGTGATGCCCATCGCTTATATGTTTATGGGGGCTCAGATTCAACATCCTAATTTCTCTGTAGTCTATGACTATGCTTCTTTCCTTGCTGAAAGGATACATGAGGGTTTGCTGAAATTGCATGATGGAGATGTTGGTAATCCTTTATTTTGGTACTCCTTATTAATGCACATGTTTTTGTATGAGAATTTTGACTTCTTCTCGGAGAAAATGGAGCTGAAGCGAGAGGTGAATGAAGAGAAATTGCAAGTGCAGGCTTGGAGTGCAAACTTGTCCTGTAACAAGGGAGGTGCTAGTTTTGTGCAATTTGATAACTGCTTTGCCTCCAGGCTTAGAGCTAAATTGATGGTGAATGTGCCAAGGATTCTTGAGGATTCGCATGATTTCCTCCAACCCAAAGTAAGGAGACCTAATTTGAAGGTGTGCCACAATTGGGGTGATATCATTCTTTACCTTGTAAGCACTGTTTTAAGGGTTTATGGTTTCTAGGGAGCTCCTCATATTCTCCCATATAATTTACCATCAAGGATGGGATTTGCAGAGGTCATGTGGTAATTAGGCTACATTCATGAAGACAATTTGACAGGAAGAGGAAAAGGGACTTTGTTCCCTGATTATACTGTTGTCTCTGATTTTGTATTTTCTAAGGGAGGATGGGTTCATTTTGACTGATATTTTGATGAGTACCATTTGAAGAATGGATCTAGGAGACAACATGACCTTGAGGGTTTCTTTGCCTTATTTAGGCAGAAGATTAAAGCTGAAAAATTTACTCATGTTTTCAACTTCCCTGAGGATTTAATTAGAAATTAATTTGATTTGAACCAGCAAGAATTGAATAAGGAAAAATGGATTGCTTATGAGAAAATGCTGGCCATGGTACATAAACTGGATCCAAGGTATGATCCATTGATGGAGTTTACTCCATTTCATAAAAAGAATTGATTTTTTGATGAGCAATTTCAAGGAAATCATGAATATCCTGAGGACCAAGAAAGCCAATTTAGAATTAGACTTGGGGATTCAGGAGTCAGAGGTGAGGCCTGAGGAAACAAGGCCAACTTACTAGCCATCAGTGGATAGGCCTCTATACAGGAGGAGGAAAGATAGTAGCAGTGATGAAGAAGTAGGAAATAAAAAGGGAAAGCAAATAATGAAAACATCATCACTATTGGGTCATGGGGTCAGGAAGCCTGGAGGGATAAAAATTATGGATTTGGATTCACCACCGAGAGATGATCCTATGGAGCTATCATCAGAGCCAAGCCCTAAGAGGAAAAGGATTGAAGAACCACAAGAGGTTCTGATGGATGAAATAGTCATAATAGACCAAGAAATGCAGGTTGGTATCCCCTCTCCTCCTAGATCAGCACAATTGGTGCTCATTGACATGGATATAAAAGGGCAATATGTACAGGATGCTAGGATGGAGGCTTGCAAGGCATTCCTGGATGATGATGCCTTTGTGAAAACCCCTGTGTTCTTGCAGTTGATTTGGAGAATGAAACTAGAGGAAATCAAGACAAGTGCAAGAACAGGAGGGAGTCAAGACCTGATAGGTCAGACTAGGAGAATGATGATGAAGTAAAAGTTGAATTGATGGAGCAATTCAAAAACATCACTCTTGAGGAAGGAAGGAAACTTGTAACTCAAGTAGGTGTCTTACTTCTCCCTGAATGGGACATAGCTGATGTTGTGGCATTCAATGCTATTATGCAGTCCAAGCATCCTATGTGAAATAGTGAAGAAGAAGTCAAGGCATCCCTACAAGACTCTGCCTTTAGTGAAGAGTATGAGACATTGGCCATATGGGCACTAGCACCTTAGGGCAGAAAACCAAATGTAACAAATATCAGTCCAAATTTAAGGGGTGGGATCATTATTAAAAGAGCTTCTGAAAGCTCAACAATAGAAGCCACAAGCTTGACACTGAATGTGGCCAAATTGACCCAAAGGATAGCAGAAAGAGAAGAGGTTGAAAGGAGGAGCCTGATGGAAAAGTATAATGTAATAATTGGGGAATATAGTAAAATGCAACAAGAAATGTTGCGTTATAGTCTGAAGTAGATAGGTTAAGATATGGGCAGGTGGGAGAATCTTCCAATGCTCTTGTTGTTAGAGTAATACCTACTTCTTTAGGGTCATTACCCCCTACTATCCTAATTATTTCTACTCCTCGATCCCCAATTCAGGCACTTGCTCCTAGCATTGTACTAGAGCCAGTTGAAGAGGAAATGGAGTATTCTGCAGATCCTACCAAAAAGCAGATGATGAATAAGATCACTGAATTGTAGGCCACCCTAAAGGCAAGTGAGAATGATGCCATGGCCAAACACAATGAGGTGGTTGACACCGTGTTGAGGTATTTAAATGAAAAGGTTGATTCTAGCCTACCATTTGTTCATTCTTTATTTTTGGCTGGATTGCAAAATATTAACAGGGATCGGGATGTGGTTTTACCCTTGGTTGAGAAGTGGATCCCTCATGCCACTGATTTAGATATTATGTTTAAGTCTTCCAGGTTTGATGCAAATAACAAACCCTAGTTATTAAAGCCTACTCAAAGTTTTGTTAAATCATTGAAGGGATTCTAGGCCTTACCTGATGACTTAAGTAAGAAAATTGGAGAACTGGTGAAAAGTTTTGATGATTGGAATGATACCTTTTTACCTGATATATTAGATGCACAAGGAAACATTAAGACACTACAAAAATGGTAGGAAAGAGTAGAAGAGGTCATCAGTGCACAAATTAAATTGATTTGTGATGACTCAAATCATGACTTGTTAGTAAGCAGTATGGATAAAATAATTAATACTAGCATATTCTTGGAGTCATTTGAAAGAGAAGCCAACCAGGTTGCAGTGAAATTCACACCTTATAATACTAGGGTGATAGAGGTGGTGAATTTTAATTGGCCCACGGATGAAGAATATCAAATTTGGGTGGACAAATACTTAACTGAAGAGGAGTGAAACAGTATCTACTACTGGCAATTAACAGCTCAACGGTTACGGTGTAACTAATTATGGTTTTGATCCCATGATGTCTTTGGGCATAGATTTTGAGATGTAACAAATGCAACAACTATTGTGTAATGGATACAATAAACAAGAAGATGCTCATGGACTTGGTAATTTTAATCATGATTTTAAATGGGCACACAGTGGTCCTATTAATTGATGACATGTGTAACATCTGGCTCGATGCTTGTTTGCTCCTTCATTTTCTATAAGAAGGATTTCAAGGCCAGAAGTAGAGGTTGACAAGTCAGATATTTTTGAAGGTCGAGTCTAGGTATAGTTATAGAACAGATTGTAAGAATTTCATTTTTGAATGTTAAGGCAATTTAGGTTTGGGGTTCTCTTGTAATGGGTTTTATGTTTATGAAATTTTGGGATTCATAACAGTACTAGAATTTGAGCTATGATGTTATATCTCGAGCTCTTATCTCTCCTATGTAAAGACATATCATAATTTTGAATAGAATAATCAAGGATTATGATGTTCATCTCATTGTTCTGATGTGTATGCTTTCCGTTTTGGCTTTAATTCAAAGAATTAATTAAAATGCTTGGATGGAATCATAGATGGGTATGTTTGTAGAGGGATTTGGTAAGAAGTATGGGGTTGGGATAGGGATTGACAATGTTGTAATGCAATATTGCCAGGGATCATACATGTTATGTATTTAAATCTATTGTTAGTTTCTGCATGTTTGTAAACTTGACTCCTCAATGGTATATGGCACTAATCTAAATTGTACGAGATTATAAAACTTTGTTTCTGTAAGTCTTTACTTAGGGCTTGCCACCAACTTGCAGTTAAAATGACTATCATAAGTTGTGAAATAATGTTGTGACCATCTCATGCTCCAAGTACTTGATATTACTGGTGAAGGGCTGATTCACTCTAGTAGTATTCTGTTTTGTTGAGCTATTTGTGGGATTATCTGTGAATTATTAATAATTTGTTTATGAGTTTTGTGCAGAGATCATAAATACATTATAGGGACCACCCTCCTGGGTCTTGTAGAGCCCAAAGTGTAGGAGGTTAGCATTAAAATCCTCGTCAATTGGTCCAGGTCCTCTGAGCTACCCTTGATTGGAATTGGCAATTCCATAGGTAGATTAGGAGACAAACCTGGTTTACAGGAAAAAACACCAACATAACTTAGATAAAGATCATTCAAAAAAACATTAAAAGGAGTCAAACAAAATCACCTAGAAAAATCTATAATTAGATATTGGAAATCCAAATGTTTTGTCAAGAAATCCATCAAAATCAAGAAACTGAAGAGACCACTTGGTTACCAATTTTTTTTGAGAAGAGGACATTTCTTGTATCAGAGTAGAAAAATATTGCTTCATCATAGAACTTTCATACATAGGTATCACAATTTCACTAGGGGTTTTATTGGTGATTAAGCCTTAGAGCCTCTTTATTCAAAATATTTTTTTTCAAAGAAGAGCTCTTACACAACATCATAATCGTATTCAGCCCATACATCAGTCCTCCATCTCACAGCCAATGATAAAATACTCCACCAGGCCAGATCAAATTTTCCAATAAAGAAATCCAAAGTAACGCTTTCAAGGTTTGTTTTAGCACTTCTCAGTTCTATTTTAGCACTTCTAAATCAAAAGTAGCACTTATTCTATTTTAGCACTTCTGAGGTCTATTTTAGCACTTCCAAAAAATAGCACTTCAATCAAATGTTACAGTGCTTCTAAACTCTATTTTAGCACTTTCCGCCAAATAGCATTTCAAATTTTTTTCATAGAACTTTCGTATTATGTTTTAGAGCTTCTAAAAAATAGCACTTCGAAGTACTATTCTAGCACCTCCATAATCTATTTTAGTGCTTCCATGAAATAGTTTTTCTACGCTCTATTTTAGCGCTTGCAAAAACTTAAAAATATAGAAAGCTTGTAATAATATTAGTCAGATTGGTTAATAGCTATACCATCGATTTTTGTCAACTAGAACTATCTTCTCAATCTAGAAAATGTCTTAGACCTGAAACAAAATAGGTTCTTACAATTCAAAATTATTTCAACTAAAACCCGGATCTTGTAAACTACAAAGTGTCCAATTATCAAAACACAAATCTGGATTATTAAGTTAAGTTTCCTCATCAGGATTTTGACATCCTACAATCATGAAACGAAACACAATATCAGATTTTTAACTTGGTCTCATCAATAGAATATATCATTCTATTTGAATTTGTTAAAATCCATTTGACACTAATCCAAACATAGAAGATCAAAGTTTAGTGAAACTAACAAACACTCATATGCCAATTTTGATGAGATCACAAAGAAAAAAAATTAAATAAAAAGAAACTAAAACATCAAATGTTATGGCTGAAGAAAATCCTTGGACTGGACTTCATCAAAATGACACAAATGAAATAACAACAAAAGACATACAAGCAGTGCAACAAGACCCAAAATTCCATTAATTTATGGGAAAGATCTTAGAGCAAGACATGGAGAAATATCTCCTAATGCTAGATGAATCAGGTGCCAAACTTCCCAAATATTTTGATGCCAATTTCTTAAAAGAAGCACCTAGAATAAATAAAACCAAAATACCAAAAAATACACCAAATGTAGATCTAGTTGTTGCTTTAACAAGTCAAATGCAGAACTTACAACAACAACTACAAGAAATAGCAAAGGGAAACACAAAGAGGTATGCATTACAGGACATTTGTCCCTGTACAATATAGAAAGGATCCCAACTTTATGCAAACTTACTCTACAACAATAGCATCAAGCAACCATCAAGCAATCATGGCATCATAGAATTTTAGAATCATAATCATGGCTACGTACTGTAGTTTTCATCCATCAGTTTTCATGTCATACATAGATTAAATTAGTTTCCTTTTATCATTTAGATATTATCATACAGGATTAGATCATTGTATCAACATCATTCCATTCTTTAAATTTTCATTTTATAGTCATAGTGTCTTATTAAATCTAAGAGCTTCTTAACTTGATAAATGTTTGGAGATAGGAGACAATGAGACGCTTTCAAGTTTCTTATTTTAAATTAGTTTAATTATAGAATCTTTGATATAATGTTTCATTAAGAAGTGTTTTAACATTCATATGTATTTCACACTTACAACAACTACTCTCTCATCATTCTAAATCTCATCTACAACTTCCTTTGATATTTTAATTTTGGGGTCTTGAGGTTTTTGAACTTTTTACTGCTCTGCCACTTCTTTTATCTCAATTAGGGCAAGGACTGCTCCTTCCTTTTCATCATCACTATATTCAACCAATGATTCAATATTCTACTTCTTGGCTTGGGGTTCATGTGTGGGAGATGGAGGAGATGGGTGTGAGGGTGATGGGGGAGGTAAATCCCTCATCTTGAGCCATTTTATACATTTCATCATATTTTTTAAAGATCAATTGCATTCTCTTCAAAAGGCTAGGTTCATCTGCAAAAAATCCCTTGAAACCCTTCTCTTGTTGCCTCTTTTAATTTTCCCACTTCATTATTGTAATCCACATTTTTCTTTCTTGCATAACATCAGCAAAATAAACCAAATTTCTTATGACATCCTTCTTGGGGTCAAATGCATGAGATATGGCCCTCTTTGTTAGTAAGGTCCTTCTGAACATATTAATGTGGCCCTCTAGGTCACATACTCTTTCTTTTTTGGACTTGAGGGGATAATTAACCCTTATGAATCTTTGTAGCTCTTCTAACATGTCTGATCAAATAGAAAACTCTTCGAACACAATCAGATCAGTAAAGAATGAGCCTTTTCTCCAATTCCTCATCATATCATGCTCCATCCAAAGCATCTGCCACATGAACTCCAAAAACCACACTCTACCAGGCACAAATTTTGGCAAAATATGTGGTTCTTGGTTGTAGCCATAAGCCCTCATGATAGTATTTTGTGGCATTAGGAACCAATTGACATAATTATGTGTAAAGCCTTTGTATGGATTGTATTGCATTGGCTAGGCCTCATTACCCTCATTAATGATTCAGGCAGTCTTGGTGTTGGGTAATCAAGAGCATCTACTAACCTCACAAAAAAATCACTTTATTTGCATTTGTTGTCCCAAATATAATACCAAAAAAATAAACATCAACTAAAGATAATCTACTAACCTTTTGTCTTGCTTGCATAACATCAACAAAATAAACCAAATTTCTTATGAAGTCCTCCTCGGGGTCAAATTCATGAGATATGGACCTCTTTGTTAGTAAGGTCCTTCTGATCATATTAATGTGGCCCTCTGGGTCACATACTCTTTCTTTTATGTACTTGAGGGGATAATTAACCCTCATGAATCTATGTAGCTATTGTAACATGTATGATCCAACAAAAAACTCTTCAAACACTATCAGATTAGGCAAGAATGTGCCTTTTCTCTTATTCCTCATCACATCATGCTCAATCCAGAGTGTTGGTGTTTGAAATAACAACCCAGCTAGACTTTGAAACTCCCTAAGAGGTAGCCAACCTCTATTATAAAGAACTAAAAAGGCTAATGGCCAACTAACAGGAAAAAGGAATGGATACACATTTCCCCTACACTTCTGGCCCTGTAAGACCTAGGGGTGACCCTTTAGCAATATCAAACAATATAAACACACAAGTAACATGATATTGCTTAACAAATTATGCTCTCACATAAATATGCAGAGAAACCTAAAATATCACTTAACATTGACAAGATATTGAATGAATTTCTTCAATTAGCATGGAGAACATGACAAACACAACTCAGCAAAATATATTTCAAATGGTTTTTGATTTAAAGAGTTGGGACCAAACTAAAAAACAATAGAAACATGATAATGGACCAGTGCCATAAAAATGGGCTATGGAGTCATATAACCAACATTCATCTTTCAGTGTTGAACATGCTCTAAAGGTCTTGCAAATGTTGTCACATTATGACAACTAGACCAATGCAACTTTCTCTGATAATTCTGCATATAAATCCACCTGAAACATAACACTCCTGTCACATTTGTCAAAGCAATTATACTATCCCTGAACAATAGGCAATAATAAGAGCAGCTTGTGCTTTATTAAAGCAATTACACTATTCATAGAATCGAAGGCAACAACAAATGTGCATGAACAGACTCAAATAATTTTATTATTGAATCCAAAATAGCATTACAATTCAGCCATGGAGACAATTATCAATTGAATAAACATAACTGAACAATTCAGAACACACACTTTTAGATTAAAAATGACTAACAGTCATATTTCCCCCTAGCTTTACAATCTACCCATAGCTTCTACCTGACTTGTAGAGCTTTCAGAAATTGGAACCCTTCTTCTTGAGAAGAGAAAAGAAGATATAGAAAATAAAAGAAAATAGGAGCAGCCCTAGAACTGATCTACAATTGCCATCTGGAAGCTCCATTTACCATTGATCATCAACTGAAAAGAATATCTCTTCCTTCCTTTGTAGCAACAAACATATTCACTCAAAAACAACATCAGCTCATCATTTCCCAATAACAAAAAATCAGCCCATGTGGAGAATCTTCAAATTCACCCAGCTGGAAAATATCCTCTTTCCCGTGAAAAATCTGTTAATGCCTTTTATTTCTGTTTACTTCTCAATTCTGCACTTTATTTGTAATTTCCACCCAATATAAGGTATTTAAAATTATAATGGAGCCTTCATTTTAATTTCCACTATGCCTTTGCATTATTTTCCTCTCATTAAATAGAATGATCTATTTAATAAAATCACTTTATCTTATAAGGAAAAATATTACCTATGCCCTTCATCATCATTTTAAAATGTTTTCCTAGCAAACATTAAAAATATTCCATAGAAAGAATATTTCTCCAGACCCGTTTGATTTTACTCTCCTTTCCATATGTTTAAAATAATAATATTTTCCCGACAAATAAAATATTCACTCTCATAAGTTTTAATGAAATATTTTCTTTTAAAGATTTTACTAGGCACATATAGCCATTTTAATAATTTACACTGGGCCCCACCTCGTCTTTAAAGAGTATGTAACCTTTGAAATTTTTTAATAAAAATTCCCTCCATGCATTCTCGCACACCTCGCAACATTTTCCATGATGTCATCCTTCCTTCTACGAGGCTTGCGAGAATTTCCCTAAACTTGTTTTCTGCTCTGCAAAATTTGTTTGAGCCTCCGTCAAGGTTTCCTCCCTTTTTGCTCACTCCATTTTGTTGTTGGTCGCGCCCCTGAAGATTTCCTTGTGCCCACCACTGCTAGCTTGATGGATCCTCACATGGTTTCCTCTTTGCTGGCACGGGTTTCCCTGTCTATGACTCACTTGGCCACACCCCTTCAAACAACACATGGGCCTCCTCAGATGGCATTCCATTCAAAACTCTGTGTTTTATTTTATTTACTTCTCAACTTATGGCAGCTTTTCTTAGGCTCGTATACCCTTCATCTAGTCATTCATGTTCTAGCTAGAGCTCTCCCAACTCTTTGTTTGGCCACACCCCTCACCAAAGTCTCATCTGGCCGTGCCCCATACCTATGGCCATTCCTTATGCAAATAGTGTCCAGGCCTTGTCTATACTTCTTCCATAGTGCGTTGATGGATGTCCATGCTCTTGGTGACTCCCTTCAGGTGCGACTCCCTCACCTGGCATAGGCCTCTCTCACCTGCTAGTGGCATTTGCGTGTCTTTACCTAATCCATGGTGCCATTAGATCCCATCCTCCTCTACTCCAGGCCATGCCCCTTCAACAACTCCAATTTGGGCACATTCCGCTCCTCCTCCTACAACTTTGGCGCCAACAGTCACAAGACCATGTTTGATAGCGCCCCTCTCTGGATTTCTATTTTTTTTATCAATATACATTTTCCTAGAAGCCTCTAAGGTCTTTTTTTACAAGACCACCCTCTGGGCCCTCAAGCAGTGACACCTTCCTATCAATTTGATTGGTTGAAAATAGATCTGAAGGCTTTTCAACAATCCATTTTGTGTACAACATTCAATAATAAGTCTCTCAATTACATTTTCTAATTCCCTATCATAGTTATCTTTGCCTTTTGCCTTTGCTTCTAGGTACCCTTTTCGTAGTTGCATCGAATGCACTTTTTGAAAATTATCTAAATCTATTTTCATTAGTGCAAACACAAATCAGATACAAAACCTCTTCACTCCATGTTGCCATCTGATATGCTTGGAGCAACTTGAGCATTCCTCATAATATATATCATTTACTTGAGAAGGAATTGATTCAATTATCTCAAATTCATCACAACATAATATTGGTTCGTAGACCACTGAAAATGCATCATTATTGGCATTCACACCAATAGATTCCCTATATAGAGGAATATCAACTTTAGTTCCATTAATATATTATGATCAACAAAAAGGGACGCTCATTCTCAACACCACTTATTAATTTCAATCTCTGATTTCCTTGGATTATTTTCCTTCTGTTGCACAAAACCTTGAAGGTACTTATGATTGTGCACCCCGTATGATCTTATTTTATGCAGAGCATGTCGGGTCCCAATGTGGGTCCGACTAAAAAAAAATTCATTTTCAAACAAGCTTTGAGCTCAAATTGTCTGATACTACCTTTTGAATACATATGAAGTCAAAAAGGAATTGGGTTTTCAACAAAATTATCTTTCTGACACATTTTCCAAATGGTCAAAACAGGCCAAGTTGCCTCAAGAATCAATCTAGGAAACTGGTCAAACAACGACCTCTGAGAGACATCAAAACTTGCAATCCTTAAGACATTTGATCCAAGAATACAGTGCAAAAATTGGCTTGAAGAAATCAATCACGAGGTGAAAGATAGTAATCGAAAAAGTTACCCAGTCAGGCTTTTCTGAAACAACAGTTGTTCTACACAAATTAAAACAGATCCAACTGCCCATTTGTAAAAATAGAAAATCAACTCCTGGCGAGCCACCATCAGACACATAAGTTCATTAAAGTACCCTGAGCATGTGTGCAAAATGAATTTCTTTGAAATATAATTGGTCAAAAGTTATTAATGATCAAAGGTGGCCTCTCGGAAAGACTATCAGGAATGCAGATGCAAAACAGAACAAATTGCATTTGGTTTCGATCTGCTAAAAATAGCAAATCAGATCATGAGGTTCTAAAAAGTGACACCCGAGATAATTTTGATATGGGGAATATGGAACAACATTCTTTTTGACATGACTGTGAACTGGTTGCGAAAACAAAGCTCAAACAGGAAGTTGTTTCGCAAACTGACAATCTGCAAACAATAGAACAGTGCAAAAACCTTCTAGCTTCACTTTTCAAAACTCTGCCAAAACTTATCATGGGAAGCTAAAATTTGACATTCCTGCTCACATATGTCTACTGAGTATGTCTACAAATGGGTTTTGTATGAAAATCAACAGGAGTCAAAATACAAGCTTCCAAAGTGGGTCAGTCAGGTAGACTTGTTAGGTGCACCTTTGAAAGTGCAGATTTTTTTTTTGAAATAGGCATCTACCACATGAACTCCAAAAATCACACTCTAGCATGCAAATTTTTTGGCAAAATATGTGGTGCCTGGTCGTAGCCGTACACCCTGATGATAGTATGTTGTGGCATTAGGAACCAACCAACATAATTAAGTGTAAATCCCTAGTCTAGATTGTATTGCATTGGCCTCATTACCCTCATTAATGATTTAGGTACTCTTGGTGTTGGGTAACTAAGAGATTCTACTAACCTCATAGAAAAATCATCTCTAAACACAACAAAATCACTTTATTTTCATCTTTTGTCCTAAATATAACACCAATATTTTACAGGCAATCTTACTCCATTCTCTTGTGTACACAACTTCATCCTTTTGGTCCATTTCATTTTATTCTGATATAAAATTAGATGAAATAACAAGGAGTATTTTCTCAAAGTAAAGGGGGCCTTAGCCTCCTCGACTTGAAGAAAACCTTCATGAATTTTTTCTTCAATCAAAGACAAAAAATAAAACTCTACATTTGATTTAGAATTCTGAATTATCATAGCCATCCTCTTCAACCCTAGCAACATGTTTTTCTCTACATCTACCCCTAATATTTGACACAATGCAAGGTAAGTGTTTCTGAAATACACTTGGAATTCAGAATCTTAGAAGGGTTCAACCTTAGAAGTAGGGATTGGGATTTTTCCATTATCATCACTCCTTTTCATGTGTAAGGGGAGCTCGTAACTTTGGTAGGTTCTTCTTAACCTCTTATATTCTTCTCTAATTTCACCACATTCCCCTGCATCACAACTTGTTTGTTTAGATTAAAACATTTTACAATGGCCTCTCTATTGACATCAACCACACACCCACCATTTGGAATTTGAACAATTTTAGTTGGGGCATGGTAGCTATGAGAAAGGGCTTTAATTAAACTGGTATCAATGAAAACATTAGGAACAATTAGTTTGGCTAGGTCCAGGGTCCATAGGTTTGATGCTGGAATCTTGTAATTCCTTTTCTGGTAGAATTACCAGTAGAAGTTCCAACCCGACTAAGGTTTGATGGGGTCTCTACAACCCTGAGCTAAGTCTCTGAAAACATTTTTGGACCCTTTATTTACCAAACCAGGCAACAAGGCAAGCAATGGGGATTTTAAAGAGGGTTTACTAGGCTTGTCTTCATCCTTCTTACTTCCTACTTCTATTTTATATGGTACCATTACTACCAATTCAATGAGTAGTGAATAGAGATTAACCAAAAATACAATTCGACTTTGAGAATTCCTTTTGCTCCTACACCTCAAGCTCTTCCACACTTGATTTCCGCTAATATGATCGAGAAATCTCAATTTACTTCATTTGCCTCTTCACTGATATGCATTAATTCTTGAATCATAAATTCACATCATTTAAATCATTTGCATTGAGCTTAGTTCATATTTTGAAGTTGACTGATGTGACTAGCATGTTTTAAATGTCACAATGACTACTTTACCATGTTATCTCATGCCACTTATCTATCCCCTATGGTACCATGGTGTGCTTTGATTCTTGTTTATTGGCCTACCACTATACCTTACATAGATTTTGGTTCTATTGTAGTACCATGGTTTATCCATCATACACATATCAATATATCGCTATATCATGGGATACCTTTCACCTCCCTACGGTACTGCGATGTCCTCCCATTCCTTTGCTTTCTATACCACTTTACCATGGGCTATATTTCTCCTTCCTGTGGTATGGTGGTGTGTAATCTTATTTTTATTCTCAAGTGTACCACTCTACCATGGGTCTTTTTTTGTCCCTCCATGGTATAGCGGTTTACCTTCATCATTGTTCTTTATCTCACCACTCTACCATGAACTAAGCTCTAACCCTCCATGGTATAGAGGTAAAAGGATATAGTGTTAACTATCTTGACCGTGATACCGTGAGCCATTTTGCAAGAGGCTGCAGTAAGGAGGTATGAGGTGAGGGCTATATAGGGTGGATAATGAGGTAGCAGTACAATGGTAAAGGGATATTTTTTCCTTTTGGATAGTAATAATTTTTTTTTTGTGGAAAGGATAGCATGAATTTGTATGTTTAGTGGATAAATTCCTTTAGATTTTTTATAAAATTTCTAGTTCTAATAGTGGCTCCAATTGGGGATGAGTGTTTTACCAATCACTGGAAGAATCTAGAATATATTTGGGAGAGAAAACCAAGTAGTATATAACATGGAATGGTGGAGAGAATGAGTCCAAAGAAGAGTGGTGGAAGTGGCATGAAATCCTATTCTATTGTGCATGAAAAAAATTGACTAATTTTAGAAGGTTATCTAGGAATAGTCCATGCACTGGAAATCCCTAACCTTCACCTATTCTACTATGCATGGAAATGATATATTTCAAGAGGTTAGTCAGGAGTTGTCCATGCATTGGAAACCTTGAATCATCTATGTTCTTCAAGAAAGAAGTGCTTTAGGAACTGCCCATGTATAGGCAATTCTTGTTCCTCTCCTAATTTTTTTTGTAAATAATAGGAGTCTTCCCCTCCTTTCCTAATGATAAAAAAGGGACCTAGCCATAAATCTTAAAACTTTTCATTCTTTCCCTTTTCCTGATATCTAGC
The DNA here is from genome assembly GCA_007115665.2 of Sequoiadendron giganteum. Taxonomy (NCBI): domain Eukaryota; kingdom Viridiplantae; phylum Streptophyta; class Pinopsida; order Cupressales; family Cupressaceae; genus Sequoiadendron; species Sequoiadendron giganteum. Next base: position 576,236,260 of record CM021109.1, read on the forward strand.
ATTCCACATTAAGACCAAATCATTCTCCTCAAATTTTATATTTTTGGCTTTCTTATCAAAAAGGTATTTCATTTGTGATTGTAGCTTCACATTTTTCTTTTGAGCCATTATTCTTTTTTCATCAAGTTCTACAACCTTCTCTATCATTTCCTCCATTGGTTTTGGAATATCTAAATCCTCTTGAAGAATGAAATTATAAATTGGTAAAAGGTTTCATAGTGGCATCCTGTCTTGTGTTCCATTTACTAATTCAAACAAAGACTTTCCAATTTTATTTCTCACTATAATCTTATTTTCCCTTACAACCATCCTCAATTTTGAGTCCCATGCCTTTTTATTTCCACCTAGCATCCTTCTTATAATTTTCAACAAGCTTTTATTTCTAGATTTTGCCTTACCATTTGCTTGTGGGTGGTAAGGGGCAGCATAAGAAATAATAATGCTATATATATTGCAAAAAAATTTGAACTCATCAGATCTAAAACACATCCCATTATCTCTGATCAACCTTACTGGTGTACCAAATCATTTTATGAATTTTCCATTAGAAAAATTATCACCACCTTACTTGTTGCTTGTTTAGTTGGGATTTCCTCTACCCATTTAGTGAAATAATTAGTAGCCACTAGTATCAATTTATGTCCTCCACTTGACTTTTCCTATATTTCCCCAATAAATTCAATTTTCCATTGGTGGAAAGGAGCTTCTACTTGTAAAGGTCTAAGCGGTAGGGATCCTTGATATTTCTATTTTCTTGAGAACTTCTGACAAGCCTCACACCTCCTTACATCTGAAAAAGATTTATTAAAGACTTTAGGCCAAGAATAGCCAGCCTTGAGAATCTTGTGTGCAATGGTTTTGGCAGAATAATGACCTCCACACACTCCTTCATGCATCTACCTCAAGAAAATTTTCTACTTGTGATTCATCCAAACACAATAATAGCATTCCATCCCTATTCTTCCAAAACGAATACCCTTCTATGAATACATATGTGGATGCCTGCAACTTTAGAGTCCTCCTCTGATTATCACTAAACCCTTTAGGGCACTTCATGTGTTTGAAATAATACATTATGTTTGTGTACCAAGGAGTACATTCAATGCTCGTAGTTATGCCATCTTCATTTTCTACATTAAAAATCTAGTTAGCTTCAACATTGGTTTTTGCCATTAGTTTGGCCAAGCCCTATCCCCTTATTAACTTGGTAATCTTAATTTCCATATCAAACTCTTGGATTTTATTACTCCATTCATATTTTCCTTATCACCTCTGTCTGCACCAAAATATCTTTCACAGCTGTGTGTGGTACATATGCAACTGCCTTGGCTCCAACTAGATATGGTCTAAAATATTTTGTTGCTTTGACTAATGCAAAATATTTTTTCTCCATAATATCATATTTCAACTCTGACCCCTGCAATGATTTCCTAAATAAGGATATAGGTTGCTCATGACCTTCATCATTATTTTTTAACATAACAACTGCTATGGTATGAAATGATGCAAAAGAGAATATTTGAGAAGGTTTGGTAAAATCAGGAGACTTTAGACTAGGGGCTTCTTTGATGTCTTTTTTGATGGATATAAAGGCTTCTAGGGCTTCTACAGTCCAATCTATCTTTTCTCCCTTTATCAACTTTTTAGATATAGGTTTAATGATTTTAGAAAAAATTGATACAAATCTCCTAAAAAATTTAATTTTTCAAAGGAATAATTGAATGGCTTTGACAGTTTTGGGAATGTGGATCTTTTTTATGGCTTCTACTCTTTCAGGGTCTATTCTAATTCCTTCTTTTGACACAATATACCCTAAAATCTTACCCTTTGTGATAGAAAAATGACATTTCTTGGGGTTGAGGCTGATACCATATTTAAGAGCTTTGATTTATATTCTCTCTAGGTGTTCTAAATGGTCTTCTTCCTTTTTGGAATAATCAGTGAGGTCATCCTGATACACCACCATTATAGCATTGATTAAATCTACAAATTCCACATCCATGTCCCTTTAAAAAGTTTCCCCTGCATTTGTGAGACCGAATGGAATTATTACATAAACATATGTCCCCCATGGTGTAGTAAATTATGTCTTGTATTGCTCAATCTCTTTAACTTTAACCTAGTTATACCCAAAAACCCCATCCATTATTGCTAGGAACTCACATCCTATTACTTTGTGTAATATTGCTTCCATATTCGGGAGAGGATAATTATCTCTAAGGGAGGCAAAATTTAGATTTCTGAAATCTAAACATAACCTAATATCACCATTTTTCTTTCTTACTAGGACCAAGTTGGAGACCCATGTTGAATGTCTAATGGGCTTGATGATGCCTCTCTCTCTGATTTTTTCCAACTCCTCTTGCATTTTAGGCTCCAAAGTTGGGTTGATGGGCCTTTTCTTTTGTCTGAATGGATTTGAGTTTGGTTTTAGTGTAATCTCATGTTGGAATAAATCCTCTCTATGAACCTTGATATCCTCATATGACCATGCAAACACATGTTTTTATTTTATTAACAATGCAATTATCATTCTTCTAATTGTTGGATTTATTTTCTTTCCAATATATACCCTTTTTGGTGTTAACTCCATCCCCAAGTTGATTTCTTCAATATCTTCTCTCTTGACTAGCATATGCTTCATGAGAGAGCGATCATTTACATCATATAATCTTTCTAGTGCCACAATTCCTTTGAGAAGTTTGTTGGTTTAAAGCTGCAAAACTTCTTTCTCAAATATACAGTTTGTTTCCCATCTACTTCTTCAACAAAGGCATTAAAATTGATCTCCTAAGTTTCATATTGATCGATACAATGGAGAAATTTTATGAGATCAGTGTCATCATTGAAAAATTTCCAACTATAGATATTGTCTGGGATAGTAGGCCTTGCTTTGAATTCAACTTGAGATACTCCAACCAAGGTGATATCATCTCTTTTTAGGGATACATTAGCTAGGAAATCTTCCATAATTTTTTTTAATTTTTCTATCCAATCAATTGAGAAAGCATCAAATAATTCAATTGTATCCCACACAAAATTTCTATATTGTTTCAACCTTTTTTCCTTTGCAACATATTTTGACCTGACTTGTGAAACAATCAACTTCTCCAAGAATAGTTATCATTTTGATCTTGTGTTTGACATCCATATTCAAACCAATTAGTAGGGCTTCATATTCTATTATATTATTTGTACCTTCAAACATTAGAAAAAATGAATACTTGAATGCAATACCTTCAGGTGAGATAAATACTACTCCATCTCTATTGCCTTCTTGGATACATGCGCCATCAAAATAAATTCTCCACACACCATGCTGATCTTTAGAAACATGTTTATCAATTGGGTCAGTGTTCACCAATTCAAGCTAGGAGGGCTCTATTCTGAAACTCCCTAAATAAACATCACATAAACAATTCATCTGCCCTTGAGGAAAAAAATCCACAATCTAATTCATCCTTGGTTCTCTATATAATTTGAACTCTTCACCATTCATTGGTATTGTGGCATATGACAAGTTGAACTATACATTTCCTCCAATTTTTGCAGTCCATTGTCTTGACAAAAGTATTCCAAACCGAGGAGGTATATCAATCACAGTTATGTCAATATTATAAGTCGCTTGTGGATATGCAACCAATTTCACCTCTATATATTTCATAATCACTATCATTGGGACATGCCTTCCATCCATAGAATAACACTTTCCACAATTAGTGTGCACCCACATGCCAAGTTGTTTTATGACCCCAACTGGCATGCTGTTAATTGCAACACCAGAGTCTATCATACAATTTCTTACCAGCTTATTATTTACAAGTAAGATGGTGAAGAATGGATCAACTTGTGGAGAATTTATCAATGCATCATTTAAACAAACCTCGGGGAATTTTACTTCTTCTTTCTTATCACTCGTCGTAGTGGTCCCCTTGTTCTCAAGGTTTGTGTTTTTATCATTCCCACTAGATATTAACTAAATAACACTATCCCTATACTCTTTAATCTCATCATTTCAAGTAATGGGATATAAATTTTTACACAGGATAAAGCTTGTGTGAAATCAAAAGGGATGCCTTCTATTCTAGAGCATCTTCTTTTCTCCAATGATTCTCCTTTGTTCTCCTCCTTTTCCTTTTTTCTTGTTTGATCAATTTTTTGTTTGTCCTTATGAAACTCTTTGTTTTCCTCCTTATGAACATGCTTTTGTTCATTCTTATCAGTTTTTTTTTTTTTGGTCCTTCTAGAGGCTCCCTATGGTGCTTTATTATCTTTCACAAATATTCCTCTTGGAACATCTTCATTTTCATTTATGGTTCTATTTCTTAACCAGTATTTTCTTTTAGCCTGTTCTACTGTAGCGATGGTTAACTTCTTAATTTTTTCCTTAGTTGGTCTTCTTAGATTGTATTTTCCTGTCTCAGATGATACACTAGGAGCATATTATTTATCATCGCATTATTCATGATCAAAAAAACTTGTTGTTCAACCTTATGGGCATTGTACCTTTGGTTATCAACATCATATTCATAGCCTCCTTCTTATGAAGATGAATATCCTTTCTCAATAGGATGAAGAGTGTGAGAAGTCGAATAAATTGTGTGATCCTCTTCATTATTGTCCACTAAAATTTCCTCTTCTCAGATTGATTGAGCTAAAATACAATAGTCAAGGTAATGTGGCAAGTCAAAAATTTGACACCAAGGATTGTTGTTCACCATATATGCCCCTATCTTCTTTAAAGGATTAGATGTCTCCTTACTTTTAGGCCTATCCATCACAAGCATTCCATCTTTCTAGTTTATACTATAAGGCATATCATGAAGATTTGGCCTTTCATTCTTGTATGTATTTTCTTGCCTATGTTAAGGATTATCGAAGGGTTGGGGAACCCTAGGATTATCTCTCTTATTAACCATCCCTATAGTCTTTATGTTATTTTCAATGGTTAACACTATATTTTGAGCCTCAACTAAATCTATGGGGCACCTATTTCTAAGCTCATATCTAGTATTTGAATCAAATTCTTTTAGATAAATGCTCAATGTTGTAGGATTTTCCAACTTAGACCTTGGTGGTATCTTGTTATGTAATTTGGAGAACTTACTATTGAAGTCATAGAATGACTCATTTTGATGTTTTTGGATGCTTATTAGTTCATGAAAGGCAAAATATGGTGCACATTAGTTCCCATATTATTCAAGAAACTTACCTTGAAAATTTTGAATGGAATCTATAGAGGTTGTTGATAGACTACTAAACAAATCTCTAGCTTCTTTAGTTAATGGCATCATAAACAAACTCATCTCTATGTCTTCATATTACATGTCTAGGTCCTGGATAAAAGAATTAAAACTCCTCAAGTGCTCCTCAACATTGATTGTACTACTTCATGTGAACTTTGGGACAATACCTCTCCAATTGTTGTCCATAGGGTAGAGATATACTTGTAATCCTACCAAATCGAATTGTTTGATCATGGATGTGTATGGTGGACGAGGTGGATTTTGAGGATGCTGATTTTGATATAATGGATGTTTTGTATTGTATTTGGGGTGGTGGCACATATTGTTGGCCATGAGGTGGCTTAGTATTTGGATTTTGTGGTGGATTCTTAAGTGGAAAATTTGGAGGTTTGTGTTGATTCCCTGACTGATTTTGTTTTGTTTGTGGGGGATTTGAAGGTCTTGCACTATTATTCCCTTGTCGGTGAGGTGGTACATATTTAGGGAGTTTAGCCATCTGGGCCTTTTGGAGCTTTAATTCCTAAAGCTCTTTTATTGCTTGGAGCCTTTGTTCATATAATGTTTTTTTTCTTTCCCCTTCTTGTCTTTCATATTCCAACTGTGCATTTATTTCATCTTGAGTCATGAATTCATAGTTTTTTTAGAGGCTACATCATTACCAAGTCCATTTTGATTCCCTTTGAGTACTACCATTTTCTGATCATATTCATGTTGTCTTCTGAATCTTTCCGCCTTCAATCTAGCCATGAATTCCTCATTTTTCTTGGGGCCTAGTTGATAGAAAGGATTCCTCTTTTCTACAAGAGTGTGGGCTCTCTAGATGGTTTGTTTTCATTTGATAGTGTATCATAGTGGTTATACGTCTCAAGGTGTGATTTTGATTTTTTTTCTTTATTTTTTAAGCACATGTCATGAGACACCTTCTTTCCCTTATAATTCTTGTGTTCCCATTTAGTATTGTCATTAGGGCCACTTTATACAGAGATATTCTTCCTTGCATTTTATGAGCTATTTTGATGGTCTGAATTCTAGGATGGGTTTTGATGTATACTTTATTGTATTAGTATTTTAATGTACTTGTATCTTTAGAGTCATCGCTCACTTTTTAGAGAAGTGAGAAAATTTTGCAGTTCCTTGTTCCTAATGGAGTCTTCTGCAAGGTATTGACTCTATGATGAAGGCTTGGGTTCAGAATTGGCTCCCCAATGGAGTTGCCAAACTGTTAGGTCTCAAAAAAATGGTTTGGAACCACAAGAGGTTTCCAAGCTCTTGATACTTTTTTGGCTAGTGTACAAGGCCCAATGATGAATTCGAACCTTCTTCTCTTCAGGCTCTACTAGACCTAGGTGGGTGTACCTATGCAAGTGAAGTAAACTTAGATTGTGTTTCCTACTTGATCTATAATGGAAATTGGCAATGGGGAGATGTGATCCTAATCTGGTATAAATTGTATAAGCAATATGAAGGTAAAATTTAATATGTTTAGTTAATAGATGTGAAATAAAATTGAGAAAACTAAAATGGATAAGACTAGTGCTTTTTTGGGTAAAATAGAGTCAAATGAAAGTCTATGATGAATGGCTTCTATTTGGTAGAAATTCTAATTGTTTGGAATACAAATATTAGTTTATGACTTGTATAAACATGCAATAAATCGATTGAAAAACTCTAATGAAGACAAAATATCAACCCTAATTATATGATTCTTCTTACTAATCCAAATAACACTTCCAGATTACTATGATTGAGCAAAAGGAATTTAATTCTTCTTTAGAGAAACCAAATAATCACATCACACAAGTACATCAAATGTGTATTGATAAATTTAATATATACTTGATATATCAACTTAAATAACTAGGAAACATTAAGTTGGAGACAATCAGATAATTGAATAACTTCAACAAACAATAAACATTTTATGTATCCATTGTCCAGTATGAGAATCACATCAAGCAAAGTATGAAATCTATCAAGGCTCACATCCTCACCATCCTTTATGTGTGCCAAGAATTGAGAAACCATCTGATCAAATTCATGTTTCCACTCATCGACACCTTTTAATTGATTATCATCTTTGATGATTGAAGGGCTGAAAATGTTCCTTATAGAATCAACTGCATTCCTCCTATTATCCACTTTCTTCTTCATGTTTGTTAAATACTTGTGCTCCTCAATCACACCATTCATAATTTCCTAAGTATGTTTAAGCTTTGGAGGTTCATTTGGATCCCTTTTTGTTTCCTTGCAGAGAGTAGTTAAAATGTGATCAGTAGGTTGCCACCTTTTCTGGAGTTCCTCAAGGATAGTAGAATTGGAAATTATCTATTCTAAGGATTTAACCAAATTGCTAAATTTTTCATGTAATCCACCTATATTTTCCTTCAACACTTAAGTTCTATGCTCCAATATCTTTCTCAGGGTATCTAGGATGTGACACTTTACATCTTCCATATTATTTTTCTTTAGCCTATCAATTTCATCTTTCATCTGTTGAATTTTTGGATCTTCAGCTTGGATAGGTGGATGATATAAAAATAACTCACCCCCCTCACTATTGTTTCCTTCTATAATTGTTGTTTCCACTTTAAATTTTCAATGGACAATTTATTCACTTCATCATTTGATAATCTTAGTCTTTTCTCATATTTAGTTATTTTCTTCTCCATACTCTCCACCGCATCTTTGGTAAACATTGTTGAATGCATAGTCATAGTTGCAGCCTCTGTAGGAGTTGTATCTTTCAAAGTCCTTACCATGGATGAACCCCTCATTTCTTTCACCACATCCAAGAGTCTAGGCTTCCTTGTGTTCTTTTTCTTTGTGCATAAGGAAAGAGTATGAATGGTAGGGTTATATCTTGTTATTGATACACCTTCCTCTGAGTCAAACTCTAGAATCAACATTGGGTCCTCTTATTCTCTAATATGGTCCAAAAGAAACACCCTGGAAAATTCCATTCCTGGTATGATCAACATATCACTTTTCAATACTAATTCTCTTGCTTCCTAAGGGGTAACATTGATATTATCAATATTTAGCTTTGCCAATATTTTGCCTTGAACATCAGCCTATTTTGAATCATCAGCTCCTATGAGATTCATCTTTAATCTTTCATGAAATTGTTTCATTTTCATCTTGATCCAAAAATCTTTAAATTCATTAGTGTGAATAAAATTTTCATTCTCCATAAACCACAAAGAGGCAACTACTCCTGAATCTAATTTTCTACTTCCTCTGATATTATGATTTTGGGGTCATGACATGTTTGAAATTTTTGTTGCTCTACCACTTCTTTTATCTCAATTAGGGAAAGGATAACTCCTTCCTTTTCATCATCACAATATTAAACCACTAATTCAATATTTTTCTTCTTGGCCTGAGGTTCATGTGCGAGAGATGGAGGGGATGGTTGTGAAGGTGATGGGGGAGGTAAATCTAAAGTGGAAGCCTCATGTTGGTGAGAGGTAGGAAGCGGGATCAATCTGTCATCTTAATCCATTTTATACATTTCATCATATTTTTTAAGGATCAACTGCATCTTTTTCAGAAGGCTAGGTTCATCTTCAAAAACCCCTTGAAACCCTTCTCCTGTTGCCTCTTCTGATTTTCCCCCTTCATCATTGTAATTGAACTTTTGTCTTGCTTGCATAACATCAACAAAATAAAAAAAATTTCTTATGAAATCCTCCTCAAGGTCAAATTCATGAGATATGGCCCTCTTTGTTAGTAAGTTCCTTCCGATCATATTAATGTGGCCCTCTAGGCCACATACTCTTTCGTTTTTGGACTTTAGGGGATAATTAACCCTCGTGAATCTTTGTAGCTCTTGTAACATGTATGATCCAATAGAAAACTCTTCAAACACTATCAGATTAGGCAAGAATGCACCTTTTCTTTGATTCCTCATTAGATCATGCTCCATCCAGAGCATCTACCACATGAACTCCAAAAAGCACACTCTAGCAGGCACAAATTTTGGGAAAATATGTGGTGTCTGGTCATAACTGTACACCCTAATGATAGTATGTTGTGGCATTAGGAACCAATTAGCATAATTATGTGTAAAGCCCTAGTCTGGATTGTATTGCATCGGCCTCATTAATGATTCAGGTATTCTTGGTGTTGGGTAAACAAGAGAATCTACTAACATCACAAAAAAATATCTCTAAACACAAAAAAATCACTTTCTTTGCATCTATTGTCCCAAATATAACACCAGTTTTGTACAGGGAGTCTTACTCCATTCTCTTGTGTATGACAAAGAATATTTTCTAAAAGTAATGGGGGCCTTAGTCTCCCTGACTTGAAGAAAACCTTCATGAATTTTTTCTTCAATCGAAGATGCAAAATCAAACTCTACATTTGATTCAGGATGCTAAATTATCATAGCCATCCTCATTAACCCTAGCAACATGTGTTCCTCTACATCTACCCCTAATATTTGACACAATGCAAGGTAAGTGTTTCTGAAATACACTTGGAATTCAACAACTTCGAAGGGTTCAACCTTAGAAGTAGGGATTGGGATTTTTCTATTATCATCACCCCTTTTCATGTGTAAGGGGAGCTCATCACTTTAGTAGTTTATTCTTAACCTCTTATATTCCTACTCTAATTTTACCACATTCACCTTCATCACAACTTGTTTGTTCAGATTAAACTTTTTTACAGTGGCCTCTCTATTGACATCAACCGAACACCCACCATTTTGAATTATGAAAGTTTTATTTGGGGCATGATAGCTGTGAGAAAGGTCTTTAATTAAATTAGTATCAATGAAAACATTGGGAGAAATTAGTTTGGCTAGGTCTAGGGTCCACAGGTTTGATGTTGGAACCTTTTCATTCCTTTTCTAGTAGAAGTACTAGTAGAGGTTCCAACCTGACTGAGGTATGATGGGGTATCTAAAACCCTGAGCTAAGTCTATGAAAACATTTTTGGACCCTTTATTTAAACAAACTAGGCAACAAGGCAAGCAATGGGGATTGTAAAAAGGGTTTACTAGGCTTGGCTTCATCCTTCTTAGCTCCTAATTTTGTTTCCTTTGGTGCCATTACTATAAATTCATTGAGTAGTGAATAGAGCTTACACGAAAATATAGTTCACCTCTTAGAATTCCTTTTTCTTCTACACCTCGAGCTCATCTACACTTGATTTCCACTAATATGATTGATAAATCTCAACATTTGCCTCTTCATCGATATGCATTAATTCTTGAATCATAAATTCACATCATTCAAATCTTATACGTTAAGATCAGTTCATATTTTGAAGTTGATTGATGTGACTAGCATGTTTCAAATGTCACAATGGCTGCTTTACTACATTACCTTGTGCCACTTTTCTATCCCCTGTGGTACCATGTTGTGCTTTGATTCATCTTTATTGGCCTACTGCTATACCGTGCATAGATTTTGGTTCTCTTGTGGTACCATGGTGTATCACTCATACACATATCAATATACCACTATACCATAGGATAAATTTCACCTCCATGTGGTACCACAATGTCCTCCCATTCCTTTGGTTTCTATACCGCTTTACTGCAGGCTATATTTCTCCTTCCTATGGTATGACAGTGTCTAATATTATTTTTATTCTCAAGTGTACCGCTCTACCATGGGTCTTGTTCTGACCATCCATGGTATAGTAGTTTCCCTTCATCTTTTTTATTTATCTCACCACTCTACCACGGGCTAAGGTCTAAGCCTCCATGATATAGCAGTAAAAGGATATAGTGTTAACTATCTTGACCTTGATACCGTGAGCCATTTTTCATAGACTTTGATAAGGAGGTATGAGGTGAGGGTTATATAGGGTGGATAATGAGGTTGTGGTACAATGGTAAAATGCTATGTTGGCCTTGTGGATGGTAATAAAGTGACTTTTTGTGAAAACGATAGCATGAATTTGGATGTTTAATGGATAAATCCCTTTAGAATTTTTATGAAATTTATGGTTCTAAAAGGATCATCCTCTAGTTTTTGTTTCATTCCAGTCAAGGTTTTATCTTGTTTTATGAATAATAAATGTCTGTACACATGCATACATTCAAACTTGTATTCATACTGATTTGAGCACTATAAATTACTGACATTGTCATGTGCTCTACTACTTTGTAAAATTAGTTCAACAAAACTCAACATCTTTTCTATCGTCTAGACTAGGGTCATTACCATAAACCCCATTTTCAATCATATCCCATGCATCAAAGAATAATTCCAATTCAAGCTTATTAACATATTCTAATTTACCCTTTGAATCATCATTTAACTCAAAGAAAAATGTTTCAAAAGATGATTTAAATAACTCAGAGTTAATAGGGTCAATAGTAAGGAACTCATGCACCCCAGCCATTGATAAGTATGTTGAATAAAATGTGAAAGGTTCATTATAATCTGAATGTTGTTCATTAGCATTTGCACAAGCTTATGCATCCCTTTCTTCTTCAATGCATTCCTCATTGAAAATATTTGTCCATTTGTTCTACAAAACTAGTGAATTCCATCTCTACTTCACGTATACAATTAGGAACAACTAGGACATGATCCTACTTTTTAGCACCACAATTTTTTTTATTTTTAACAATGTACTTAATCTTAGGATATTGGACACATATGTTCTTATCTTCAAAATTTTCTTCCTTCACAAAGCTAACATGTTCTAGTGTTTACATGACTAGATTGTACCCCTAGTATTCATCACATGGAATTTGTTCACTCACTTGTAAGGGTAAAGCCTCATGAGTACTAATACTACAATCGCATACCTCATAAAAAGATTCATAACCTTCAGAAAAATAATCAAAGACCCCTTTTCGTTATGATCATTATCACCACAAGTAAATTCATTACCACATCTACTAAACTGAGAGTATTCAAAATAAAATCTCAAACACTCATTCTCAGTACCTTGGCCATTGATTTTTGATGAGGCATTAACAATATTTATAAAAAAAAATTCTTCCTTGGCACTATTGTATTGATTTTCACCTAGAAATCTTGTGAATTAGTTATAATCACTGTACTCATCCATGCCATAGAGACATGTCTATTCTTAGATACACCCTCCTCACTTACTTGAGGTGTTTCATGAGTTTCCTCAATAGGAAAACCACCACTAACACCTTGGTATTTCATACTTTGTGCATAATCATATTTGGCTTCCTTAGAAATCCTAATCCAATCAATTATCTGATCAAAATCCAAAGGCTTCAATTCCTTAGGCAAGGTACTCAGTCTTGGCTCAAAATTTTCATATAACAAGTCAATACACATTACATTTTTTGGTCTGATATTTTTGGAAATTTCCAACAAGGCATCCAAAAACCTTGCTAACAAGTCATATGGTGATTCTTTCTTATATCTTCTAATTTTGGACAATCCGTGAACAAAAGACATTTGATTAGAATTGCTTAAACTTTGTTGATGTTCAAATATAGAATTCACTATTAGTTGTACTAGGCGATGATAGACACACTAGATCAATAGAAGAATCACTATTATGATAGTTACTTCTATTACCTGATCTGCTTATATGATATGTGCTAAAATAGCCAACAGTTATAGCCATATATCCCTTCATCATTGAATATCTCAAGATATTTTCAATATCCATAGCAATTTGATATGTGTGATGCAGTGTTAAGGGCTCCTTATCTCTCAAAAAATAACTCATTTCCTCATCAAATGATCCCAAAATAGACAACCAATCTACATTACTTGGTCTCATACTCTCAAGGATATCCCCTACTACTTTTGATAATTTGAGATTAAAAGTAAGGACTAGCTCATCTTTTTCCTTCTAGATGTTCATATGTTTTTTCCTTACTAAAATTGGATTAATTATCTCACCAATTTGTTCTCTAAATGCTACCATGAATTCATTCCATGAAGAAATAAAACACATTGGAAAATATGAAAAACAATCTCCAGCATCTTCATTTAGGGTTTGAACAAAAAGTTTAATGACAACATCTTCATAATTTATCTCATAATCTCCCATCAAATCCATAAATATATGCAAATTATTATAAGTAGATTCAAAACCTTGTCCTGTAAATTTTGGAAAATTTTCCCTAACATCATTAGGAACAAGGTTTCGGAAATCCTAGATACCACTAACATTCAATTACCTTTATCTCCCAATAGAGAAATTTCTTTGATGGCATGACAAAGGCCGCATGCCTTGTGTGCTTGTACTTGATATTTCATAGGGAGATACAAAGGAATGATAAAAAAATTATACCTCAAATATAAACTCCACAATTGATCATTCATTTCCTTTCACTATGATTTAATCATGATTTTCAAATGCATAACTTAAATCCATCTATGCCTTAGATCCTCTAATGGGAAAATTTTAAAAATACAAATAGTTCAAAGCATACCTTGAAGTATGTAAAATTACCACTTCCATTCCCTTTATTAGTGCTCAATTCACTTAATAGGGAAACAAAATTTCTTTAAATCATTCAATATCGTTTTCACACAAATTCATGCTTCTTGAAAACCAAAATAGGGGAAATACCTGGATATGTTGTAATTGCTTTGAATTTTTCTTTTGATTGGAAAAGTTTACAGATTTGAAGCTATCATCAGGTTCTTTGCATAGAGTCTCCACCTCCTTCTACAGAGGAATAAAATTTAACAATATGAATTTTCTTTCAAACATTGATTTCACTTTAAGTTTCCTTGATACATAGAGTCATACATGAATCCTTTATACTTTCAGAGCTTCATCAGGGTACTTCACCATGTGAGATTTGTTCTACCTTATCCTTAGAAAATTTCTCATTCTATTCTTAGGAAATTTTCAAATAATACATGTTGGTGTAGAGATCTAAGAGTCGCCACCCACATCTAGTGAGAAATTATGAAACACTCATATAATTTTGGTAGAACTTGACAACATTTGTAAGTTTCAAGGGAAACATAGTGAATGCCTACAATACTTTGAGAGTGCTTGAAACTTCAACGACTCTTTAAGGAAAGAGGATCTTACAAAACTCTCCAAAGTCACCCTGCAATGGAGTTTCCAATCTATTGTTGAATCAGATGGGAAAATAAGACTCCACAATTTTTAATCTCTGGTTACAAATAATATTTCTAGATTTTAATGACTCTTTGATAAGACATTCTGCAACCAAATTTCAAATTTCTCCCCAGTAGAGGCACCAATCTGTTGGTTATTTTTTATAACCAAACTTGATCTTACCAAATGCCTATGAATTTGTCAGAATCTAATGATAAGAAAAGGTAAGGATTTTCCAACAAATAAGGATTACTAGGCCCTTCTACTCTTAGGGCTCTATGAAACCTAGGAGGGTAATCCTAATAATGTTCACTTAATTATTTTCTTATCATTCTCTTTAACATTAGCACAAATAGATAGAATCCCTCAAGGATTTGGCTAACCCTTAAGGAAATTACTACCTAAAGCAAGGAATATGCAAAATTTCATATTTATTTGTTGTAATTAAAGGTGTTTGGATGATTTTCAATCTTATTTCAAGCTCATAGTAAAATTCCTAATTGACTCATTCATACTCAAGATAACCAAATGAACAGACCAGTGCCTCATCTTTGGGTAATGGAGTCACATTTGTAACAACCCATAATACCTTAGCAATTTGATTAAGTAATTTTTGGGCTATTGACATATTGCATTACAATATTCAATTCATTGTATTGAAAACAAAACTACTTAGTAATCCTAGAATCCTCCCTCACAAACCCATCATCATATTTAAGCATTTAATCAATTATTTGAATCAAAGTTGAAATAAAATCAATCATTCAATTAAAATAGTTGAAGACAAACAAAATGATCCTTAATCATTTCATTTATAATTTGTAAGAGGAAATACATAGGACAAAATATGCTTTCAAACTAGCATTTTCATTCATATAGTATTGCTATCGTAAAAATATTTAACTTGGTATAATATGAGTCAGTATCTCCTTCATCGCTTGAAGGCCCAACTAAAGGCCCTATGGTTCTTATTCTTCCTCTTCAGTTCCCTCATAGGCTTAACTAATTATTTATTTATAAACTTGACCAATTCTTCTAAAACAACCCTGCTCCTCAAACTATAGGTGCTCTTGAAACCACCCTACACAGACTTCCTACCAACTGTCCTCTTCACTTTTGGCTTTGCAGGAGCTCCTGGTGTGCCTTGTTCACTTTCAGGAGCATCATCCCGAGATTCAAGTAAACTAAGTCTCCTCTATCTTTTGATTGGAGAGACAAACTCACTTGGCTTACTCATTCTCACAAGGAATATTGCAACAACTTATGAACTTCCAAGTACAAGGAAAATTTTCAAATTTATAGGAAAAAGACACTTAGTGACTACATATGAATGCTATCAACCCACATGAATTCTTCAAAAAATCAACCCCTATAAACTATAGGTAACTAAAACCTACATATCCCACAATAGTTTTCCAAACTAGAAAATTGATACTCAATCAACACACAAGAAATGTGGAAACCAACTTATCCAGGAGAAACTATCCACGATGCCTCTGCAACCTTCTCACCACAATTCTTCACACCAACTTCTTCTAAGACTTAAACTTAAATTCTTGGCTTCTAATTGTAATTTTGAAGAAAAATATGGATACCAACCTTTATTTATCAAACACTTTGAGCGTGTCGATCATTAATGTTTGAGGAAGGCTTGCACAAGTCAGCTGACAATCAACTACATTATTTTGAATCTTAATCATTGATCATCCATCGAGATAGATCGATAGATAATTAAAATCAAGGACATTATTTATGAATAAGTTGATTGCATGCACTTGTTACCTTTTCCTAGTCCGAAAATCCCATGTGGATATGGATCCACTCTATTTGCACATTTAATTATCCACTTAGCATCAAAGGAAACCTATTGTGTTAAATTTTCACACTCGGCCATGAGAATTAACCTAATTGTACCTTTGATCAACATGACAAAGGGGAGCGGTCAGGATTTAATCTTAATCCACTAACCTTCACTTCTTATCTCACACCATTTAGCCTTCATGCCCACTAGGAAAATTTTATTAATAATTTTCCCTTATTAATGTTCCTCTAGTCCCTTAGATCATTCCATGTGGTAGTCACCCACTTCCCCAGTGAGAAAAAGAGGCACAAGTGGGTCTTGAACAAGATGGTGGGGAGTGGTCACGATTGACCCATGACACCCATCAACAACTATCGATCCTTGATTAATAAAATTTTTGATGCCTTCAAAGTCAAGTGGGTCCCTCCACGAAGGGAAAAATGTCTATATCCCACTAGCCTGTGTCATTATTTTAAGAAAAGATAAAAATAGATAGGGTGGTGGGGAGCGGTCCTGATGAAGCCACATCTTTAAATAGCCATAGTTGATCTTAACAGTTCATCACTCATTGTTATTTAAAAAGTGTTGGTCCCGCCAATGAAGAGGGCACATAACACTCGCCCACCAGCTCATTTGAATATTAAAATGAAAAATTAAATAGAGCGGGGGCATGAGGAATGGACAAGATCTGCTTGCATTGATCAAGCGACTATCATAAAACCATAAATTTGAACGTGCAAGAAGTTATTCATAAAAGAGGGCCACTACTAGGCATATGGTAGACAAAGACATACAAATTAAAGGTTAAAACCTTAGGCAGCCATGGAAAAATATAAAAAACCCGAACCTAGACCTAGATAAAATAATTGGATGAATATCAACCTATTTTAATATAAGGCAATACTCTTACTGCAATGGGCAATAGTCAGGATCATTAGGGCTCAGGAGCAGGTAATGGAATAGACTCGATGAAATAAGTCATAACTTAATTTACCGTTAACTTGTGGTAGACGGTCAATGATGAAATACAACGATTACTAAAAATTTCAAACTTAAGGGTTTTTTTTAGAAGGATTCATAGAAACATAAACCCTAAGGCATTGATGAGAGACAAAACCCTAAGCCTAAAGACATGGGATTAACCAAATTTTGCAGAATTTTGAAATGGAAACAAATTATTTTTAGGGGTTTCATCACCCCCTATTCAAAATTATAAGTGTCATCTTTTTGGATCTATTTTTTGAGAAATTGAATTAATACATATAAATACCTAGTTATTGCACCATTTGGACATTAATAAGCAAGAGTTGAACATTAAGAGAAATTATTTATATTTTCCTTTTAATTTTTACTAAAAGTAGATCATTAGCACAAATTATTAGGTTGATTACCATGTCAAGGAAAAATAATCAAACTTATTAAAAAAATTGAAAAAAATATTATGCACTAGATAAAATAATCTATATGAAGATGGTATTTTTTTTTCTATTTTAGATAAATAGTCAATATGAATATTGACATAAAATGTAAAAAACTATGTTTTAATACATGAACATTTTAATATTTATTTAAAAATATATATTTATCAAAATTGAAAAAAATCCATGCACTAAAGTTGCAAGTTATAAATACACACAAAACAATTGAAGGAACAAAATAAAATTTACTATATAAAGATTTACATTTCACGTAACTTCATTTTTCAAGATTTTATCAACAACTAAATTATAGTGTCAACTTATTAAAAACTATATTCAAATAATATTTAAAAAAAAAAACATAAAATATACTAATTTGTTTTATTTTATTATTTTACATCATTTCAAAATTCAAAACATGTGTCACTTTTTAGTGATTCAAGTTTAAAATTTGGATCAGTGTTAGTTGTTTCTTTTATAAAAGTGTGACACAACTTTATACTTTTACCCTTTTGAACTCGACTTTCCTTTCAGTTGGTATCAGAGCCCAACCAACTTTGTTATCTTTGATGGGTTAGAAGGGATTTTTGTGCTTATCTAGATTTAGTGGGAGTTCTTGCAGAGAGAAATTTGTAATCTTGTTTGCAATTTTAAGATGGCAAGTACATTTGGAAGAATAGAGGTGGAGAAATTCAATAGCATAAATTTTGAATTCTGGAAACTCAAAATGGAGGATATGCTCATAGACCAAGATCTATGGGCTGCAATATCTACTACAATATTGGCAACACAAGGGCAGAGAAATGGAAGGGGGGGGTGAATCAGTTGTCATAGAATTTTAAACTTATTAACTTTATTAACCCTTATTCTTAGATTTGATTAATAACCATGAAATCATAAATCAACAACACGTCATAAATACACACGACACCAAGATTTTTGCATGGAAACCCTGTTAGGGGAAAAACCACTATGGAGGTTAATCCAAAATTTTATACTCTATTAAAAGTATAAGAAGAATAAATGGGGAATGCACGTGCATTTAGGCACACTGCCTAGAGCTCACTGCTCAATTACAAAAGGCTTACTACCTAAGGGAAGACTCGTTGTCTTACATAAATATTCAGATTAAATCCATCTGAAGATCTTGAACTGAGAAAGTAGCATCTATTAATGCTTGATTACAATTCTCATTAAGCACATGAACACTTCTTCAATCTTCTTCACTCTTCTTCACACTTTTCTCTGCCTTTGAAAGATTTAGAACATTATTCACGCACACACACTTGCTCGCTCACACACCTTCTCTTTCAAATGGAAAAAAAATTGCTTATATATATCTACAACAAGGAATTACATTGCTTCATTTTAGCTTCAAAAAAATAATAATATGAATACAAACTATGTCCTCAGACACAAAACACCTTCAAAGATTTTTCCTCAAAGATCCACAACATGCTACAATCACCCTGTCGGCCATGAACATGCAAGAGGAAATCATCGACCGCAAGCACAATGATCAATGCAGATGTGCAACACAAATAGATCATGATCTAGAAACATCCACAAACACCATAGGAGAATACACAACAACTTAGACTACCAAAATCACATTATCTTCTTCCAGGAATACCAACTGCAATAATAGAATAACTGTCGGAACATAGAAACTCATAGCTTGCTCAAATCTTTATGCACACCTCTAAAATTTTTAGTGAACAAATAAGACAATCTTGAAAAAAAACCATTTAATCCACAACTTTTCACCATCAACATACTAAACTTTCGATCATATTGATCTTCAATGTTTCATAGATAGCTTGCAACTTATTTTATTACAATTTTCTCAATATCCACGACATATACAGTCTTAAAGATATTAGTGCTAATAATGTTGACATCAATGAAAACCATATATCAACAAAATAACCACAACATCTAACAATCTCCCCCTTTGGAATTGATGGAAACACATGATGTGAAAAACACCATCAATGCAACTAACTTCAACACTTACTCCCCCTTAGGTTCTGACTCTTTTCTCCTCAGATAATTCCCAATTTTTCACATTTCTCTTCTCCCCCTTTGACATCAATGGAAAAGGTACACACAATCTCTAAACCACATATTTGAATCATCTGACTACTCCCTTTGAGTAGCATCCACCACAAATCAATCTGAATCAAGATATGACTATGAAATTGTGGATGCTGAAAATCTGCAAACGAAATCATCTCAAACCATTTCATGTTGTTAACACGAAATTTAGTTTAAAATAGAAAATTTAGCATCCCTATGAGATATTCAATCATGTCTAAATATGCAACTAATGAGCATAAACATAGGTTAAACAGAAGCATATAAAAAACACAATTAAACCTTCATCCCATAGTGGATTGGTGCCACCATTGTTGTGTAGTAAGTAGCCCTTTCCCAATCCTTGAACAAGCTAAATGATGGTATGAGTAAGATTAATTCTCAAATGAAGATAATAACCTTGCATGAAGATGGGGATATTGAACTAAATTTGAGTATAGTAAGTCTACTCAAAATTGTGTATCCATAATGAGGAGAGAAGCCTCCAATTTATAGATTTCTAAACTAGAAAAGAGAGTAAAATAGAGCAATGTGGGATCATTTAACATTCAATGGCCAAGTGCCATTTGTCAAGATGTGAATGGCTGAAGGTTGTGCACATTTTGGCCAAAGTGCCAATAAATGCAATTAGGTGGCATTTCAAATTTGAGAAATGACATGTGAGAGGGAAAAAGGAATGAAATAAATGCCACTTGGCTCAATGCACAAGGACATGTAAGAGGAATGAATGCCTTGTTGGATGTACAAATCCACTTGTCCTTTTTGAATTCAAAAGAGGAATATTCTCTTTTTGATGCTTTGTGAGGGAAAATAGGAGAATTAATAAATCAAAGTAATTGATTTATTGTGCAAGTTGCATTCTCTAGAGGATTTTAGTGAGAGGGATTAAGTTAATCATGGATTTGATTAGCTTAATGAAGAATTAGGTGATGTGACAATTTAGACTTAGATTTATGAATTGATTCAAGTCAGAAATTGAGAGGAAATGATTTATTAAATAAATGATTTGATTTATTTAACCAAAGAGAATAATGTTAGATTAAATCACACAAGGTTTAATTTAATGAGAAGGCTTAGGGATTAATTAAATAAAATGATTTATTTAATTAAAAGAGGAATTATAGAAATAATTAAATAAAATTGATTTATTTAATTAATAGGAGATGAAGAGTGATGAATTTAATCAAATATAGATTGTTCGATTAAATGACTAGAAAAAGAGATGATTCAGGATGAAATGGTGTTAATAGATTAGGATTCAATGTGTCAAACCGAATTGTAAATTTTCCATGTCTACATTTTTCCCCTCTTTGAAGCAATGTACTTGTTGCATTGATTCAAAGAAATAAACTGCTATGATCAAAAGTTAAAAATTTCTCAATTTTTCAAATGTCCCATTATTGCCCCAGCGGAAGGATAATGCTGGATATATTGCCCCCTCGAGAGATCGAGCGGAAATGTTCAATTTTTTGATCGAGATCTCAGTAAAATGCGAGAGGAGTGGTTCTCTTGATCAGAGGATGAAATTTCTTTGATGTAGACAAATCTGATGATGTATAGATAGTCATCGGCCTGGGTAGCCTCGTGTATATTTTGATATAGTGCACCAATTTTAGATAGACATGTTAGTAAAGATAGAAGAATAAGAAGAATAAGATGATGGAAGGAGGATCCACAGAAGTTCACATTATTACTGATGATGATGATGCATTGCTTACCAAGAGTTGGGATTTTCAAAGGGCCAATTACTTTATGTTTGATAACACACATATGTACGATGCATCAAGTTATAAAGGACCAGGATGGTGTTGCGCCTAGTGTGATGGACTTTGACTCAACAATCAAATAGGAGTACTCTTGTTCACACTTGACAAACATAACCTTATTCAGAATGCAGTTCAGATATTCCAGACATCTTGGGCCAAAACATAAAAAGGCAAGCCTTCTTATGTGGTCAACAAGATACCTAAAACATCCTTCCTACAAACAAAACAAAGTATGCATGATGAAGTTATTTTACAGGAATATCCAACAAGCACAACAGATAAAAAGATAATGATCGTTGCCCCATTCCTTTCTCTCTAAACCTATTTTGTTTAGGCATCATTGAGAGGTCCTTGGAATGAGCGCAAAATAAGATAAGTCAAAATAAGACCAAGATAAAGTAAACAAACAAGCTAATTTTCTTCATACCATTAGCCAAGGCTAACTACTGTGAGGGGTACCTGATGCTTATGTCCATCATGGGAAAGCTTCATCCTAGGACATGTAGTGATCAGGGTTTTGGTGGGACTGATTGGGTGATAAGCTATTGATACTCAGAGTTGACCAACTTGCTTGCTTATTGATCTAGGCTTGAGACTCTGACGATAAGGCGTTCACTTTAGAACCTGCTAAACTTGCTTTTGACTGACTCACCAAAGGGTGAAAGCGACGATGATTTATTATGAGTGATGAAAATCACGGGTGAAAGCGAGATAAAATGGATGCACCATTTTGGGTTTTTGATATATTTTGAGGCTGATTTTTGGAATTTTCACATTTTACGACGAATAAATTAACCTAAAGACCTATCCTAGGGGTCTCAGGAGCTGATCTGTAGATAAGCCTTGCCTACATTATACATGCAGAGACCACGTAGTTTGAATGACAACACATTTGACTTAATGAAGAGATGGATGGGCAAACGGATTGCCCCCCTTTTTATTGCTTAAAAGACTGACTAAGACTAAATGGGAAAATGGATTGCCGATGCGACAGATGCCTAAGGATTGACTCTAACTATCTCGGGGGATGATCAAAGATCAACCTTGCCTACGTTCAAGCTCAGAGATGACATAGTTCGACAAGGTGAAAGATTGACAAGACTCAATGATGATTTTTTTTGAAGATTTTCTAATATTTCGACATTATTTTGGATTTTTTGATGAATTTTTGAATGTTTTTGGTTTTTTCTGATGAAATTTTGAAAAAGATCATGAGAATATACATGAATCCGATCTAATGTTGTGAGAATGTGGATGCTGAAAAATCTTCAAATGAAATCATCTCAAACCATTTCATGTTGTTAGCACGAAAGTTAGTTTAAAATAGAAAATTTAACATCCCTATGAGATATTCAATCATGTCTAAATATGCAACTAATGAGCATAAATGCAGGTTAAACAAAAGCATATAAAAAACATGATTAAACCTTCATCCCATAGTGGATTGGTGCCACCATTGTTGTGTAGTAAGAAACCCTTTCCCAATCCTTGAACAAGCTAAATGATGGTATGAGTAAGATTAATTCTCAAATGAAGAGAATAACCTTGCATGAAGATGGGGATATTGAACTAAATTTGAGTATAGTAAGTCTACTCAAAAAATGTGTATCCATAATGAGAAGAGAAGCCTCCAATTTATAGATTTCTAAATTGGAAAAGAGAGTAAAATAGAGCAATGTGGGATCATTCAACATCCAATGGCCAAGTGCCATTTGTCAAGATGTGAATGGCTGAAGGTTGTGCACATTTTGGCCAAAGTGCCAATAAATGCAATTAGGTGGCATTTCAAATTTGAGAAATGACATGTGAGAGGGAAAAAGGAATGAAATAAATGCCACTTGGCTCAATGCACAAGGACATGTAAGAGGAATGAATCCCTTGTTGGATGTACAAATCCACTTGGCCTTTTTGAATTCAAAAGAGGAATATTCTCTTTTTGATGCTTTGTGAGGGAAAATAGGAGAAATAATAAATCAAAGTAATTGATTTATTATGCAAGTTGCATTCTCTAGAGGATTTTAGTGAGAGGGATTAAGTTAATCATGGATTTGATTAGCTTAATGAAGAATTAGGTGATGTGACAATTTAGACTTAGATTTATGAATTGATTCGAGTCAAAAATTGAGAGGAAATGATTTATTAAATAAATGATTTGATTTATTTAACCAAAGAGAATAATGTTAGATTAAATCAAACAAGGTTTAATTTAATGAGAAGACTTAGGGATTAATTAAATAAAATGATTTATTTAATTAATAGGAGATGAAGAGTGATGAATTTAATCAAATATAGATTGTTTGATTAAATGACTAGCAAAAGAGATGATTCAGGATGAAATGGTGTTAATAGATCAGGATTCAATGTGTCAAACCAAATTGTACATTTTCCATGTCTACAGAAATACATAGACTGATGCAAGACAATGCATATTAGTTCTAATTAGGAGGGGTAATCACCCCTAACTTCCTTCTGAGATACTCAAAAGTATCCTTTAGAAATGGATTGGTAAATATGTTTGCAATCTATTCCTTAGTAGGCACATACTCCAATCTGACTTCCTTTTCACTCACCTTCTCTCTCAAAAAGTGAAACTTGATAGATATATGCTTGGTCTTTGAATGCAGTACCAGATTCTTAGAAATGTTAATTGCATTTGAATTATCACAGAATATAAAAATAGGCTCATCATACATAAATCTGATATCTTTCAACATTTGCTTCATCCACAATACTTGAGTACAATTGTTAGCAAGAATAATGTATTTTGAATCTGCAGTAGACAAAGAAATGGAATTCTTCTCTTTACTTAACCATGAAATCATTTTCTTTCCCAAGAAAAATGTGCCATCACTAGTAATTTTCCTGTCATTCAAATCTCCTACCCAATAAACATTAGTAAAAGCACTCAAAGTAAGATCATCATCTTTAGGATACCACAGTGAAAAATCAACCGTTCCCTTCAAGTATTTAAATATTCTTTTTATAGCTGTCACATGAGATTCCTAAGGATCGGCTTGAAATATTGCAATAATACATAAAAAATTCATGATATCAAGTCTAGTTTGAGTCAAATAAAGCAATCCACCAATCATTGATCTGTATCTAGTCTGATTTTCCTATAGTGAATCATCATCTATTGTCAAATTGCATTCGATAACCATGGGTGTACCGATTGGATTTGAATCTTCCATACCAAATTTCTTTAGCAAATCTTTCACATACTTGGACTGAGATATACATATCCCTTTATCTAACTGATTAATTTGTAATCCCAGAAATAATTTCATCTCTCCAATCATTGACATCTCAAACTCATTTTTCATCTCATCAACAAACTTCATGCACAAACCATCATCTCCTCCAAAAATGATATCATCAAAAAAGACTTCCATAATCAAATGTTTATCATCATCAATCTTGAAATATAGATTACTATAAGTAGTACCTTTTTTAAATCCAAGCTTCAATAAATACTTGTCCAATCTGGCATAACAAGCTCTAGGGGCTTGCTTGAGTCCATACAATGTTTTCTTCAACTGACACACCATATCTCCCTGATCAATCAATTGAAATCCATAGGTTTCTCAAAGTACACTTCTTCTTACAATTCACCATTTAGAAATGTTGACTTGACATCCATCGGATAAACCTTGTAGTTTTTGTAAGCAACATAAGTAAGAAACAGTCTCCCAGCTTCAATTCTAGGAACATGGGCAAAAGTATCTTCAAAGTCAATTCCTTCAATCTGAGAATATCCTTTGCATACTAGTCTTGCTTTGTTTTTGATAACTTCACCTTGGTCATTTAGTTTGTTTCCAAAGACCCATTTATTTCCAATTGCATTTTTATCCTTAGGTCTAGGAACAAGAATCCATGTACTATTCTTCTCAATTTTATGCAGTTCTTCTTTCATTATTTCAATCCAATGCTCATATTTTTATGCTTAATTTACATTATGTGGCTCAACCTTTGATATCAAATAGTATTCTTCTACAATTATTCTCCTAGTTTGGACACCTTTGTTCTTATCACCTATAATCTAATTTTCTAAATGATTTAATCTCACATACCTTGGAGTCTTAGGATGTTCTTGAACTTCAGGATCTTGTGATCTCTCTTTTTTACTTTCACTAGTTTCTCCTTCCTCTTGATCTTCTTGATTCACTGGAATGATGTGAACTTGATTTGAAGTCTGACCTTTATTTGTACTATCATTTTGATCATTAGAATCATATCCACAAGTTCTAGATGGTCTATCAATTTCTTCATCAACCTTAACATTTTCACTTTCAACCATTTTTTTCAATCTCTTGTTGTAGCAGTGGTAGGCCTTTCTCTTAGTACAATAACCAAGAAAGATTTCTTCATCACTCCTAGCATCAAAATTTCCTATATCTTTGTCTCTTTTGATGTAGAATTTACTCCCAAAGATTTTTAAATATCTAACAGTAGGCTTATGACAAGACCATAGCTCAAAAGGGGTCTTACCAGTATCACCTTTGATTTGTACCTAGTTGATGATATAAAAAATAGTACTCATAGCTTCTCTCTAATAGATATGAGGAACATTTCCTTCTAGCATCTAAGTTATAGAAACATCTTGAGTTGTCTTGTTCTTCCTTTCCACAACTCCATTTTGTTGAGGGGTTAGTGGTGCAAATAATTGTCTCTTTATCCCATGTACTTAACAAAAAGAATTAAACTCACTGAAAGTGAATTCACCACCTCTATCTGATCTTAGACATTTAATATTTAGAAATGTCTCTATCTCAACCATAGCCTTGAAAATCTTGAACTTATCTAGAGCTTCAAATTTATCCCTTAAGAAAGTAACCCACATCATCCTAGAATAATCATCAATAAGAAACATGAAATGCCTGCAACCTTGCAAGATTTTGATTCTAGCATGACCACACAAGTCAGTATGAACAAGCTCCAACAATTCATTTGAACAATGCTATTTTCTTTGAAATAAAATTCTAGTTTTCTTTCCTAATTAACATTCCTTGCATATGGCATTGGAGGCTTTCACCAACTTAGGAAGATCTCTCACTGCCTAAGTAGAATTTATCTTGATAATAATGTCAAATTTTACATGAAAAATTATCCTATGCCACAACCAAATTTCATAAACTTGAGCAATTAGACAAATTTTACTAGCATCATTCAGGTGAAAAATGTTACCTTTTGTTTTTGTACCTGAAGAAATCACATTTCCAGAACTTCCCAATACTCTACACTTTCCATCCTTGAATTGAAGATTGTATCCCTTATCAACCATATGTCCAACACTTAAAATATTATGCTTCAAACCTTTCACATAAAGGACATCATTAGTATTATGCTTACCATCAAAAGAAATACATCCTTTGCCACAAATTATAACACCATTGTTATCACCAAATCTTACAACACCACCATCATACTTTCCCAGGCTCACAAATTTTATTTTATCACTTGTCATGTGATGTAATTATCCACTTTCAATTACCCATTCATCCTTCTCTTCAACTCGAGTAGCTAGGGATTTCTCCACATTTGTACAACTAGAGATTTAGTAGACATAGGATTATTTTCCTTGATAACAATAAACACAAACTAATCTTCACTTAATTTCCCTTTATTAGATTCATCATCTATCACACCATCAACAACATAATAACACTTCTTTTGAAATCTAGGCTCGTTATATATTGGTTTAGGGACTCTTTCCGGACACCTTGATGCAAAATGACCTATCTTATTGCTGGAAAAACATTTAATAGGAAAATTTCCTTTATACTTACTTCTCCTTTGGCTTCTCTTTTGAAAATAAGTGAATCAATCTCATTCAGTTCTATTTCTTCTTCTTCAATCTGTCTCATTTCTTCCTCATACTTGAATTCCTTTCTAGAAGAAATTTCACTCGAATCATATCTTTGCTTACCTCTTCCGAAGGTAGTAGCTTTGAATGCAGATTCTATCTTAGGAAGGGCATCACCGAATTCACTCAACTCAAAAGAAATAAGATTACCAATCAACATATCTCTAGTTACATTTTTCATAGTTCATAGCTCTTCAATAGTTGTAGCTTTGATTTTGTATGCATCGGGAAAGGATCTAAGCACTTTAGCAACAATAGTTGATTCATCCAACTATCCACCAACACATCTAATACCACACACAAGTTCATTTACTCTTTGCATGAAAGTAGTAATATTCTCATCATTACCCATTTTCAATAGTTCATATTTCCCTTTCAAAATTTGTAGCTTAGCAATCTTCGCATTAGCATCACCTTCATACAAAGTTTCCAACTTTTTCCAAATCTCATAAGCGGTCTTCAAATCCATAACATTTGTCATCTCACCAATAGTAGTAGGACCATTTTTAGGAATAACATACCTATTACTTATAATTTTCCAATAAGATTCACCAATGTATCTCAGATGACACTCCATTCGAGTCTTCCACAAATAATAGTTTGTTCCATAAAATATTGGACTATCTTTCTTATATATCATCATCCCAAATCACCTAAGTCTGTTAAACTTCTTCCAAGGAACCTGGTTTGATACCAATTGTTGGCAACACAAGGGAAAATAATTGAGAGGGGGGTGAATCAGTTGTCACATTATTTCAAACCTATTAAATTTATTAACCCTTATTCTTAAATATGATTAATAACCATGAAAGCATAAATCAAAAACACATCAGAAATAGACATGACACCAAGATTTTTGCATGGAAACCATGTTAGGGGAAAAACCATAGTGGAGGTTAATCCACAAGTTTATACTCTATAAAAAGTATAAGAAGAATAAATGGGGAATGCACATGCATTCAGGAACACTTCCTAGAGCTCACTGTTCAATTACAAAAGGATTACTGCCCAAGGGAAGACTCACTATCTTACATGAATATTTAGATTAAATCCATCTGAAGATCTTGATTTGAGAAAGTAGCATCTGCTAATGCCTGATTACAGTTCTGGTTAAGCACATGAACACTTCTTCACTCTTGTTCACACTCTGCTCTACCTTTGAAAGATTTAGAACATTATTCACACACACACCTTCTCTTTCAAAAGGAAAATAATTTTCTTATATATATCCACAAAAAGGAATTGCATTGCTTCATGTTAACTTCAACAAAATAATAAGATGAATACAAATTGTCGGCCCAAAACAATAAAGATTATTAATGCGAATCTACCAAGGTCAGCCACAACATAATAGAGACCCAAAACAATATCCTCAAACACAAAAAACCTTCAAACATTTTCCTTGAAGATCCACAACATGCTACAATCACCCTATTAGCCATGAACATGAAAATCATGAACACGCAAGAGAAAAACATCGACTGTGAGCACAACGATAAATGTAGACATGCAACATAGATAGAGAATGATCTAGAAACATCCACAAAGACCACAAGAGAATACAAAAAAACTCAAATTACTAGAATCATATTATCTTCTTCCATGAATACCAACTATAGTAACAAAATAGCTATTGAAACACAAAAACTCATAGCTTTCTCAAATCTTCATGTGCACCTTTGAAATTTTTGGTGGATAAACTAGATATGCTTGAAAAAAAACCCTTTAATCTACAACTTATCACCATCAACATACTAATTTTCATTGCTTCACAGACAACCTACAACTTATTTTATTATAATTTTCTCAACATCCTCGACATATATAGTCTTAAATAAATTAGTGCTAATAGTGTTGACATCAATTGTTAGAGTAATTGGACATTTACTTTATTAATTAAACAATATTTGTTTAATTACGTAAAGTTTCCTTTTAACTCTTTTTCACTTAAGCTAACATTAGGTACATAATAATTAATTACTTTATTAATTATTATTGTGCAAGCCTAGGGTTTTCCTTTTTTAGGGTTTTCATCTATATATGGTTGAAAACTATCTTTTGTATTATTATTCATTTTACATTTTCAGGTGAATACATTGCTCCACATTCTTGAGCATTTCTTTTGTTGCTTCTCTTTGTTTCTCCTTGTAACAGGTTATTTGCTTGCAAAGATCTTTTGGACTTCTGTGGTGTTGTATCTTCTCAAATCCAACATGGTATCAGAGCTTCAGATTTACAGCTGCTTGTTCTTGTTTTGAGATTTTGCATTGGAAGCAAATCTAGGGTTCTAAGTTTTTTTTGGTGGATTCAGCCTACTCCAAATTTTAGGTTCACTTTGGGCTCAAATGGACAGTGCCATTGGATTCGTAGAGCCCAAAAACCCCTAAAACGACTGTCAAATCGTCATTTTTGGCTACAGTCAATTTGGAAGGAAAAAAAATTTTTGCCCTAAGGCCGTACGTAGTCAAAAATCAAAAAAACAAAGGTTTTTTTTGATAAATTTTGTGCGGCCCGTGCATTTTTCTCCCGCCGCCCGGTGGCCACCACCGCACCGCCAAGCGGCCACCCGTCGCCGCGCTCTCCACCGAGCTGCTCCACGCTCACCTCCCTCGGCTCCCCATGCTCCGTCGAGCTCACTCCGCTTCAGCTTCGCTTGCACCAGCGCTGCCGAGCTCGCCCCGCTTCGGCTCCGCCACTCCAACCGGCCTCGCCACCCGAGTCCGCCGACTGGCTGCGTCCGCCGACCAGCTCGCCTCTGCCAGCCCCCATGGGCCTCTAAACCCCCCGGTTGGTCATATGGTGACCATGGCTCCACCCATCTCAGCCCCCTAGTTCGCCCATGCGACCAAGGGCTCTTTTTTTAAAGCTCCCGAGGTGCTAGAGGAGTCAAATAGGGCATTTTTTTTGCTCTCACAAAAACGGGCATAACTTGGGCATCCTGACTCCATTTTTCAAACAGGAAGAAGCATTGGAAAGCTGATTTTGGCACTGATCTGATGGTGTAGGTAATTTTATAAAAATTTTACCAGTCTAAATATTATTTACCAATCAAAGTGAGGTCTTCTTTCTTCACTTCCGGGGTCATAGAAGATGCAAACGGACTCCGTTTTTCAAACTTGAATAGGCATTGGAAAGCTCTCAACATGCTCTATTTAGTGATGTGATATATTTTATCAGAATTTTCACTAGGTACATGCGAATTTGTCTTCAAGTATTTTTTGCTCATGCATTGCTTCCTTCTTCTCAGTTTGTAGTAGGGTTTGGGTTTATCTTTTGTGGGGGGTGTTTTTTTTCTTGCTTTTTGTCATTTATATCAGAAAAACAGAACACCAAAACTCTCAAAAATACAAACCCTTATGCATCTTCTATCTATTCTGAAAAATCACATAATAATAAAAAACACAAGCAGGTACAGGTGTAGGGTTTCATGGCAGACTCTTCAGTTGAGCTACTCACATCACATAACTATCACACTTGGAAGTCTCGTATGATGAGGCTACTCAGGTCACGAGGGTTATGGTCTTGTTTAGATGAGGTTCAACCTCAGTTGCAGTGTACTTTTGAGATTATGCAGCACAGGAACAAGATGGATGAGGCTATGGGTTTGTTATGCATGCATGTTTCAGACAGTCTTTTGTTTCACCTTGATGCTTTTCTCACTCCTCAAGCCATGTGGCTGAAGTTTGAGACACTTTTTGGGGCCATTAATGAGTTTCACACATTACAGATTGAGGCAGAGCTGACTTCATTGTTACCTGATTCATTTCCCACTATTGAGGATTTTCTGAACCAGTTCAAAACTATCTGTACTATTTTATAGGGTTGTGGGAAGAACAAGATAGACACAGAGTGCATTTCCTTGATTCTTCCAAAGCTTTGTGGTCCATTTCAGATATTTGCTTCCTCCTTCTACTCCACCATGGATGGTTTGGGTGCCAATTTTATCATGCCTTCCTTTGATTTATTTTGTGAGCGATTGTCTTGGGAATAGTCTCACCTTTCTCAGATGGATATGCTCTCAGGTTCAAAGAGCAAAGCGTTGGTTGCTCAGTCACTTAAGGGGAAGCAGAAGCAAAAACTAAGGCCCAAGAAAGATTTTGTAGGTAGTGAGCATTCCTCCAAACCGCCTCCTAAGTCTGATTCTAAACCACCATTTAATCCAAAACATGGGAAATCTTCGAAGTTTGGTGAGTCTTCCTCCAAGACTAAGGAGAAATTAGGAGACACTTACAGTTTCTATGGCAAGCAAGGTCATCCAGTTTCCAAGTGTTGGAAACAATTAGAGGCTTTAGAGGAGGCCATGCAGTAGCAACACCTCTCCTCACCTCAGTCTTCTTCTTCCACCATAGGGAAGGGTCATGCTCTCACTGCACGCGTATCAACCAATGGGTCCACTTGGATTTTAGACTTTGGTGCTTCTCACCATATGACTCACACTCAGTAGTTGGTCACTTCTCTTGCCTCTTGTGGTACTTCACAGATTGCAGTGGGTGATTCTTCACAACTTTTTGTCTTGGGTTCAGGTTCTGTCTCTTTGGATGGGGGCACTCTACAAGATGTTTTGGTTGTTATTGACATTTTGACAAACCTCTTGTCCATTTATCAGATTTGCCACACTGGCTCTGGTAAGACAGTTGAGTTCTCACCACATGATGTGGTTATTCAGGACCTCCATGATTCTAATTTGGTTGTGGTTACTGGTAGTGTTGATACTGCATCTCGTCTTTACAGATTTAATGGATTTGTGCCTTTTGAGGGTATAGGTTCATCTTTTATAGCACATGCAGATTCAGCGAGTCAGCTTTGGCATGAGCATTTGGGCCATGTCAACTATAAATATATTCAGCAGATGAGTACACAGTCACTTGTTCTTGGTCTTCCATGAATTTTCTGCACTGATGGTGTTTGTCATGGTTGTGTGCTTGGCAAGCATCACAGGGATCCCTTTCTGAAGGGAAGTACCACTCATGCCTTGGCACCCTTGGAGTTGATTCATAGTGACCTCAGGTCATTTCCCACTCCTTCTTTTTCAGGGGCCAAGTATGTACTCACATTCATTGATGACTTCTCCAGATGCACATGGTTGTAGTTTCTTAAGTACAAGTCTGATGTCTTTGATTCCTTTCATGTCTTCAAGACATTTGTAGAGAAGCAGTCTGGTCTTTCTATCTGATGGATACGTATAGATAATGGGGAGGAGTATGTAAATTAGGCCTTCAAAGATTTTTGCACTGAGCATGGCTTGCAGCATCAATTTTCTATTTCCTACACCCCTCAGCAGAATGGTATCGCTGAGCGAAAGAATAGATCTTTACGGGAGATGGCTAATTGTATGATTCAATCCAGGTCCATGGATTTGTCTTTTTGGGCTGAGGCAATCAATTGTGCCAACTATATGTAGAATTGGATGCTTCACAAGGCGATTCAACATATGACTCCTGAGGAGGCTTGGTCTCATGACAAGATTGATATTTCATCATTTCGAGTATTTGGTAGTGAGGCATGGGCTTTTATTCCTGATGCTCAGAGGAGAGCTATGGAGCGGAAGAGTTGACTCCTCATATTTTTCGGCTACTATGAGGATGTTAAGGCGTACAGATTATTTGATCCTAATTCCAGAGAGGTTTTGTTTCGATGGGATGTTCAGTTTGATGAGTGCCTTCCTCCAGTTGATACCCTGTCTCTAGTGTCCACTTCACTACCTACTCCACCCACTACAGCTCTTCAGGATTATTTTGAGGATTCTGATGAGGATATTGATGATCCCCCATCTCCACCTCCACTTGCTCCACCTCAGAGGCCCAAATGGGCTCGCTTTACTATTGAGGCAGTAGGATCTATGGCCGGTGATCCTTCAGACACTCGTCGCACTCATTCTCATACTACGGGTTCTAGTCTTTTGACTCATGCTCTTTCAGAGGATCCTCAGAGATTTTCAGAGGCGACAGGTCACCCTGAGTGGGATAGTGCCATGGAGGAGGAGTATTCTTCTTTGATGAGGAATAATACATGGGATCTCTGTCCTCTTCCTAAGGGCAGAAAGATGGTTCGGTGCCGATGGTTGTATCGCACCAAGTATGCTGTTGATGGTTCTATTGATAAGTACAAAGCACGTCTTGTTGCAAAGGGTTTCTCACAGGTTGAGGGTATTGATTACTCCGAGACATTTTCCCCTATCGCCAAGATGAATTCTATTCGCTTTGTATTATCACTTGCAGCTTCTAGAGGATGGCTCATTTTTCAGATGGATGTGAAGTGTGCCTTCTTACATGGTGACCTATAGGAGGAGATCTATATGGAGCAGCCTCAGGGATTTGTTCATGATTCTTCTTTGGTTTGCAGACTTCAGCGTTCATTATATGGTCTCAAACAAGCCCCTCGGGCTTGGTATGAGAAGATGGACTCTTTTTTGCTCTCCACTAGTTTCACTCATTGTCATTCTGATCACACGGTCTATATTCAGCATCTTGAGGGTGAGATCCTGATTCTTGTGCTATATGTTGATGATCTTCTCATCACAGGTAGCTCATCCTCTATGATTCAGAATTCTCAGCTAGCCTTGATGGAGCAGTTTGAGATGACAGATCTTGGCCTTCTGCACTATTTCCTTGGTCTTCAGGTGATTCAGTCTTCAGAGGGGATCTCCATTTACCAGCAGAAGTATTCTTTTGATATGCTTCAGCGCTTTGGCATGCTTGATTGCAAGCCTGCCCCCACACCTTTTTAGTCAGGGGTTGTTTTGACTACTACTTGCCCCACCCCTTCAGTAGATGCTACACTTTACAGGCAGTTGGTTGGCAGTTTGTTGTACCTGACTCACACTCGTCCTGATCTTTCCTTTGCGGTTGGTCTTGTCTCTCGATTCTCACATGATCCTCATGAAAGTCATTGGCAAGCTGCCAAGCGTATTTTGAGGTACATTCAGGGCACCACTTCATATGGCATTCACTACACATTAGGGGATCCTCACATTGTTGGCTACACTGACTCAGATTGGGCTGGTGATGTCAATGATCGGAAGTCTACTTTTGGCTTTGTTTTTTGTCTTGGCTCTGGTCCTATCACATGGTCGTGCAAGAAGCAGACTGCTCATGCATTATCATCTACAGAGGCTGAGTACCGAGCTGCAGTGCTCGCTAGTCAGGAGATTTTATGGCTTCGTCAGTTGATGACTGAGTTTGGTTTTCCTCCTGATAGTCCCACTATTCTTTGGTGTGACAATTAGAGTGTTATACACATTTTGCGTAACCCGGTGGAGCATCAGCGGACAAAGCACATTGAGCTTCATATGCATTTCATCAGACAGTTGATTCAGGATGGTTCTCTCATCTTGGAGTATGTTCCCACTGCCGAGCAGGTTGCAGACATCTTCACGAAACCTTTTGCATCTCCGCGCTATCTTCAGTTGCGCTCTATGCTTGGGGTGAAGGAAGTTGTCCTTGGGGGGTCTTTATGAGGCCTTCCTTCCTTCATGTTTCTTTCAGCATGTTGTTCTATCTCTTTTTGGAGAGGAGTTTTTCCCACTGGGTTTTCTCCTTTTCTCCATTTCATAGAGATTTCATTGTACTTGGGTACCTGATCTGGCCTTGTTGTCGGGACCCATTGCTTTTGCTTTCAGTAGCTTCTTCTAGGTTTTAGCTTCTCCCTATGTCTATCTTAAGGGGGGGTGTTAGAGTAATTGGACATTTACTTTATTAATTAAACAATATTTGTTTAATTACGTAAAGTTTCCTTTTAACTCTTTTTCACTTAAGCTAACATTAGGTACATAATAATTAATTACTTTATTAATTATTATTGTGCAAGCCTAGGGTTTTCCTTTTTAGGGTTTTCATCTATATGTAGTTGAAAACTATCTTTTGTATCATTATTCATTTTACATTTTTAGGTGAATACATTGCTCCACATTCTTGAGCATTTCTTTTGTTGCTTCTCTTTGTTTCTCCTTGTAACAGGTTATTTGCTTGCAAAGATCTTTTGGACTTCTGTGGTGTTGTATCTTCTCAACACCAACATCAATGACAACCACATATTAGAAAACAACCACAAAATCCAACATACAAAACCAAAACAAACTCACAAGAGGATTGGGATCTATAGGAAAAAAAATACAAAGGTCTAATAAGACTCTATTTGGTTGATTTTTTGCTCATGAATATCCATTAGGAGAAGAGTGAAACTATTTTTTAGAAGAAGCTTTGTGACATTTATTAAGTGGAATCCTTGGTGAATAATATTTTTCTGAAAAATATTTTGTATTCTCTAAGGATGGAGGATGGAGGATTGGTTGTTGATCGCTTAAATGCATTCAATATGTTAGTGGCTCAATTGGGTTTTGTTGGTGTAAATATTGATGGCAAGGATTGTTGCATGCTTCTTCTATGTTCTTTGCTAGACTCATGGGACCACCACCTTCAAGATGGAAGATTTAGTTGCTTTACTACTATCTGAAGAGATGTGGAGGAAGTATTTTGAGATGGATAAGGATGCCCTAGTTATTTGTGGTAGATTGAAGGATAAAAGAAAGAAAATAGAAAATAATTCTAAGTCCAAGTCTCTGGGGAGATATAAGTATCCTCGAAAAAAATTCCAAGGCTAAATGTTGGAATTGTAAATCCTTGTATGAAGATGTAGATGCATTTTTTGCAACCTTGGTAACACATGCATTGGAATATGTGTGGTTGATCGACTTAGATGACTCTTTCCACATGACCTCTCATAGGGGTTGTTTCTTAAAGTATGAAGAGTATGACAGTGGGAAGGTGTATCTAGGTGATGACTCTCACTTGAAGATTGTTTATTATGGAAGAGTCAAGATTTGATTCTCTGATGATAGAGTGAAGGGGATTGATTATGTACTGCATATCCTTTCTTTGGTATGAAACCTACTCTCGATGTTTAAGTTGGGTGATGTGGGAGTGCAAGTTGTTTTCTTGAGTGGTGGATGCAAGATGACCAAAGGTTCTATGGTGCTTGCTAAGGGTGTTAGGATTGAAACTCTCTATAATTTGGATGCATGTACTATTCAGTTCCATAGTTCTTTTGTAAATTCCAAGAAAATGGCTTTGGACTCTTCATCCTCACCATTAGATCAAGTAGAGAAGATGACTATGGTGTCTACATCTAATGTTCATGTATTTTGAGTACCTAAGGATGTCAATGCTATGGAAATAAAACTTACTACTAAGAATATAATATTTTGGCACCAAAGGCTTAGTCATATCAATGAGAAGGGTCTTAGAGCCCTAAAAAATAAGATCCTTGTTGAAGGCCTTGATGATTGTAATCTTGAGTTTGATTTTTGTGAAAATTGTATATATGGAAAAAAACACCATGTTTCTTTTTATTCTAGTTCTCATAAATTTTATAGGGTTTTAGATTATGTGTATTCTAATGTGTTTGGTCCAATTAATATTCCTTTGTTGTATATATTTGTGTACTTTATCTCATTCATCTAGATGACTATTCTATGATATTTGTGTGTAAATTTGATTTTTCAGTCGATTTAAGGAATTCATGTCCTTGGTTGAAAACCATACAAGTAGAAAAATTAAATGCTTGAGGATGGATAATGGTGGTGAGTTTTATTTCATAGAATTTGATAGGTTTTGTAAGGATGGTGAGATCAAGAGATACAAGATAACTCCATACACCCCACAAAAACATGGATTTGTAGAGAGGATGCAGAAAATGTTGATAGAGAGGGCTAGGAGTATACTGAGTGGTGTTGGCCTTGAACAAAATTTATGGGCTGAAGCTATAGCCACTACATGTTATATGATCAATAAATATTCTACTTTGACACTTTTTGAAAAGAAACTCATTGAGGAATAGTATTGTAAGAAGCCCTCAATGATACATCTTAGAGTCTTTAGTTTTGAGGCATATTCTCATGTGCCTGAAGTGAAGAGTTCTAAGTTGGAGAATAAGGAAATGAAGTGTATCTTCATTAGATATGACATCAGTGAGAAAGGGTCCAAGCTTTGGGATATATTTGAAAATAATGTCTTATGTAGTAGAAGTGTTATATTCTATGAGCTGAAACCTTGCACAATTGATCTACAACTAGAGAAAGAAGAGAAGAAGAAGGAGGTAGTTCAAATTCCACCCACTCCTAAGAGAGATGAGCTACATAATCCTAGTGAACTTGATGATGAGGAGAGATCTAGCAGATTTGAAAGCTTTGAAGAAGAGAAACAACCTCAACCTCAGCCATTGAGGAGGTCTACACAAGAAAGGTGACAATCAGATAGATTTAGATATTCTATATTAGACTATTGTTGCATTTTTTCTTTGATTTCTAACATTGATGAGCCTAGGACTGTTAGAGAGGCTATGGCTATGCATGATGCAAAATCTTGGATGGAAGCCATGAATGAAGAGATTGAGGCATTGAAAAATAATGCTACATGGGATATAGTACCTTTTCTTGAAGGACTTAAGCTCATTGGATGAAAATGGGTGTTCAAGAAGAAAATGGATCATGTTGGTAGTGTTGAGAAGCATAAGGCAAGGTTGGTCATGAAGGGATATTTATAGATGGAGGGAACTGATTATGGGGAGATTTTCTCTCCTATTTCTAAGATTCCATCCATTTGTTTCATATTATCACTTATAGTTGCTTATGAATTTGAAGCAAGAAAACGGATGTGAAGAAAACTTTCTTGGAGGAAATTTACATGTCACAGCCGAGAGCATTTCATTGTGAAAGGAAAAGAGAACTTGGTGTGAAAGTTGAGAAAATATATATATGGTTTGGAACAATCTCCTAGGATGTGGTACCAAAATTTTGACACCTATGTGTTGACCTTGGGATTTATGAGATCCAAATCTAACCATTGTGTCTATTATAAGATTAATAATGGTTACATTCTCATTATTGTCCTATATTTGGATGATATGTTATTTATTGGGAATATAAAAAGCATGATTTTATAATTGAAGTCTTAGTTGTTAGCATAGTTTGAGATGAAACATGTGGGTGAAATGAGGTATATTTTAGGGATTGAGATCAGAAGAGATAGAGCTAATATAAATCTTTGGTTCAGATAGAGAAAGTATGTGAACTCTATGTTAGAGAGATTCAACATGACTACTTGTAGATAGTTAGTTGTTACTATTATGCAGGGGATGAAGCTTTTTGTGTGAGATTATCCAAAATATCCTACCAAGATAGATGAGATGACCAAATTTTCTTATGTGAGTGTTGTTGGCAGCTTGATGTATGCTATGGTCTATACGAGGCCAAACATTGCCCAAGTATTGGGATTCCTTAGTTGATTTATGGAAAATCTTGGATAGGTACACTAGGATGTAGTTATGCGAGTGTTTAGGTACTTGTCGGGTACTTATGAGTATGCCCTATGTTTTCATGGTTATCCTATTGGACTTAAACATTCTGTGAGAATATATGGATATGTGGATTTAGATTGGGTGAGTGACATTGATAGTAGGAGATCTACCAGTGGATATGTTTTTATAATTTTTGGTGGTGCTATTAGTTGGATGAGTAAGCAATAGGTTGTACTCACTTATTTTTTGATATGGTGGAAGATAGAAAGGTGAACTTGGAAAATGTGGTCACTTTGGTGAATTTTGTAGATGCACTAACAAAACTAGTGAGCATTGAGAATTTTAGATGGTTTACTGGTTCTATGGGCCTTGTGGCCTGAGTAGTGATACATAAAATCTCAAAAGTCTTTGATAAGTGAGATAATTTTTGGACTAAGGTGTCTCAGCTTAGTGAGTCCCTTGATTAATTTATTAATTATTTTCCCCTAAGTTCTTGATTTAATTTATTAAATGAAATAATATTTGTTTCTAAATTGTTAAGTCACTTTGTGGGACCCAATGGGAAGTTGGCCTCCTACATGCAAGGTTTGAAAAAGAAAAATTGTGACACATGTCACATGGTAGCTTCATTAGGAAAAGACAATTGTTTCTACATTAAAAATGGGTGTCATGTTGACATGTGGTAGTTTTTTTGGAAGCAAGTGTTGCAGGGTCCACTTGTGTGCTAGTTTATCTCTTTGGAAAAGTGAGAGAAAGGGAAAGTGACACTTGTCACTTGGGCACTCAATTGAGCATTAAAAATTATGAAAAAAAATAGGAGGGGCACCATGATGCATTGTGGCATCAGTTTGACTTGTTGACTAAAGCTTTGAAGTGAAAAATGCTTAATGAAGATCGAGTTGTTACTCAGAGTAACTAGGAGTTGTGGGTGAGTTATATTTTGGCAGTAAATATGATTTCTCTATGGGACACCTAGCATATGAGGTTGCTTGATTTTTGGAGCTGAAAGTCTTCATGCGCTTGCATTTTTTTGCATGTATGTGTATGTTTGATAGGTTTCTATTCAAGTCACCTGGGACTCGTATGTTTTATCAATTTTTAGTTTGCATGCATGCAAAGATTTGGAGATTGACACATGGAAAAAATCAATGCCCATGTATGAGATATATTTATTGATGCTTTAGTGCATTTGTTTCTAGAGAGATTGATTATTGTGATCATAGTCATAGTATGTGTTAAATACACCAGATCCTAATGAATTTAAACTATATTTAACCCCCCTGAGCTACAATCCTAATGAGATGTTTCAAAACTTCAAAAAACAAGAAACCATTAAACTAAGCATGAAATAAAAATGAAAGCGTAAAAGAAACCTAATGTACAACTCCAACCTTATCCCATTGTGGGATTGGTTTCGTATTCATATGGAATAACAACCCTTTCTCAATCCCTTGGATAAAATGAGCATCTAATCAAACTCCATTGTTGAAAACTAAGCTAAAATTGATAAAACTATGTTATGGGTGGATGAAAAGATGAAAAAGCTTGATAAGGGATGCAAGGATGAATAAATATAGTATTAAAATGAGCAACATAAATTTTATTTGATGGAAGTGGATCGATTTCTCTCCAAATGTAAGTTATTTATAGGATATAAAATGAAGAATCAAGGGTTGAGATTGATTTGATCAATCAATGGTCAAGATGGAATCAAGGGTGACGACATGGATCAAGGATTCTCATAAATGGATGAGAATCAAAGATCACATGGATGAAAGAATCAATAAATGGATCAAAATGATTCAAGAAATACAATTTAAAAGTTGTTAGAAAGTTTTTTACAAAGATTGTTAGGAAATAATATTCCATTTTTTGGAGCCAAAATAGAAGAGTATTCCTTTGCAATATTCCCTATGCAAGTGGACGGGTGAGGAAAATTTGTAACTAGTCAATTAAAACAAATTTTTAATTGTGCAAGTTGAGGAATATTAGGATTGCCATTAAATAATTGATTTATTTAATGAGAAAGGGGAAAGTGACATTTAATTTAATAATTTAGATTATTTAATTAAATGAGAGGAGATAAGGGGGTTTAAATTGAATAATTTACATTATTTAATTAAACAAGATGAAAGGTTGATGTGAAAGGGGGTGAATTAACCTAATTAAATTAATTAGAGTAATAGATGAAAATGATCCATTTAATTAAATAACTAGGCTTATTTAATTAAATATGCAAAAAAGAAGATGAATTTTAGGACAAAACGATGCCAGTGACCAAATTCAAGTGTGTAATATCATTTATGACAATTTTAAGTGTCTACATTTTTCCCCTCTTTGAAGTGAGGTACCTATTACATTGGTTCAAAGACTAACAATTTTCAGATTAATGTTGTTGCTCATATCAAAAATTTAAAAATTATTTATTTTTTGGATGCCCTAGTATTACTCCAACAGAAGGATTTAGGTCGATACCTTGTCCCCTCGAGAGATTAGGCAAAAATTTTAAATTTTGGTTTGATGTCGCAATAAAGGATTAAGATAGGTTTAGGTGCAAAAAACAAGCTTTGGGATGTGAAAACAAGCATATAAAAACAAAAAAATAGTCTCAAAATATGCTCTAGAGAAAATTGATAAAATAGGATGAAAATCCTAGTTTCCCCCTCAAATTAGGGAAAAAATCCCTAATTTTTAGGCTTAAATAGAGGTGAAAGGGTCACTTTCAATTCATTTGCACTCTTGACTTCTAACAAATTGTTTTTATTTTTCTCTAAGACCTTGGAAAGATGGCGCGATGTGAGCTTCACACACACCTCTTAGACAAAGGTTGAGAGTACCAATGACCTCTAGGCATAGGACCCCAGGTATGTGCTTCAAAACTTTCCTCATTTTTCATGTTTTTGTGAATTTATTAGGGTTTGAAAGAGGTCAAATTATAGTGTCATTTTATTGCAACACATTTGAGTCTATCAGGGATGCTATTGCAATTATAGTGACACATATGCAAAATAGTGACACACCCTAGGATTAAGTTATAGAGTCACATTTTCAAGTATAGCGATGCAAGTGAAATAGGGTAATGCATCTAGGCATTTAGCTTCAACGAAACTATTGAAAAATAGTGACACATTTGCTATATAGCAACATATCATAGCTTTTGGAGACAACGACATGTCAAAATGATAATTCACTATTGCAATATTGTGACGCACCCAAAAAATGGTGATGCAATTGCGAAAAGGATATAGAAACACTATTGAAAATATAGACACATTTGTAGTTTCAGGATTGGAAACTTAGATTTTAATCCTTTTCTTAGCCAAATTTACACTATTCATGTCATGCATGTAGGAGGACATTTAGCCCCTTATGTCTCAAGAGCATCGATCTGACATTTTTTTGGAGGTAAAAAATTTCGATGAGGAGCAACAAGAGTTCTTGGGACTCCTTGAGTTTGGATTCATTGCATATATGCTTGAGATTCAAACTCACTTGGCAATGATGATGATGTTGGTGGAATGCTGGCATAGTGAGACTTGCTCATTCCAACTTCCCACTAGTGAGGCGATTGCAACATTGGAGGATTTTTGGAAGATTCTTTAGCTCCCCATTCATGGGGAGTGAATTATCTATGACACAGTTTCCAATGATATGACTATCTTTAAGTACCACCATGGTACGATGACCATCAATAATTATTCTATGCTCGATAGACCTAATTCCTATAGGGTCGCGAGCATATTATGATAGAATGGTACCTTCTAGACCACATCGCACTACAGTTTGGAGTGACACAGGATGTGCCACTAGATGATTATACAACCATTTTTTTAGGACATTCAAAGAGGTCTAGTGGGGACCTTAGATTCAACCATAGGTAGTGATAGATGACCTTTGATAGCTGGTTAGTCAGTTGTGGGTATACAATTAGGGATAGGATGATGTGGGGACTACCCTAGCATATGATGGATGGTGCATAGGCCCTACACATTTGACAGATCTATTAGGAAGATATTCCTGGGACAAAGGAAAAGGTTAGGGTGTAGGTAGGGGTGTTGGTAGGGGATGGTAGTAGCCTCCCCAGGATCATGGTCACCAGGAGCAGGTTTTATAGGATCAAGGGCGACAAGATCAGGGGCACCAAGATCAGGGTTATTAAGATCATCATTAGCCAATGAAATAGCCAAGGTCAGATCCCCAAGATGCACAAATCCAAGACCTCAAAATCAAGAGAGATATGTTATAGTAGTAGTTGCAAGCTATGACAATAGATAGGGACTATGAGATATAGTTGCAATAATAGTTGGACTCATAGCTATCTCAGGATATGGGGTGGCGATGGTAGTTAGAGTTTGTTTCACTGGCAATGTAGGGACATGTCATTTCTATGTAGATCTATAGAGATTCCATATCATAGGCATCATATTATCAAACACTGTATCATAGGGATGTCCCATGAGAGCTAAAACAAATAGATTAATCATAGAGTGGGGTACCTCCCAAGGGATTAGACGGTTAGACATCAATCAGACAGATGGGAGAGGGTAGCCAGAGATAGCCACCCGGTGGTCATCAAAAACATTCTTGACATGATGACCAACAAAGCAGGGGATATCTCATGCTCGTTCTGCAGACATATTTGTGATATATAACCTGATTATTATATGTATACACATTCATTGGCTCAATTTTGATAGCCTCTTGTATATGTAATTTTGATGATATTGACATACACATTGACTATGATACCTATACCATGACATTTAGATTTTGATGATATATGAGATGGCCTGATTCAGTTATGATGTGATTTTTATTTTCTTGATGTGATGTGATGTATTTATTTCATTTGTTATGATCATGTATGGATATAGATGTTATCAATGCATTTCTTTATTTATTCTTTGTGATATAATATTATCTATGGTGCAATGCTTACATGATATGCACTGTATGATATGTTATGGATGCAATGCAAGGGATGTTTCATTCTATTTTTTAGTACCTTTCTATGACATTCTATGAGATGGATATAATTTTCTTTTTATCCTTCCCATATGATGATTTCATTCCTTATGAGATGATATGTAGGATATATGATTTCATTATGCAATATGTATGTATGCTAATGGTTTGTGGATGCAAGGTAGATGCATTTATGTTTTTTTTTACTTTCATGATACCATATTAGCATGGAAAAAATATAGAAGAATATGATGAATGAATTTGACCATTGATTTCAAGATTGATTCAGAAGTCCAACAAGTCCACAAGTCATCAATAATTTATTAGATATGGTTATGAGATTGATGGTTTTCTCATTTCTAGGACTGGGACACTTCATCATTCCTTATTTTTATTATAAAACATAGATATGATGCATCAAGGTATTAATAACTAGGATGGTGTTGTATCTAGTGCAATGGACTTTGACTCTTTAA
This sequence comes from Sequoiadendron giganteum, assembly GCA_007115665.2. Taxonomy (NCBI): domain Eukaryota; kingdom Viridiplantae; phylum Streptophyta; class Pinopsida; order Cupressales; family Cupressaceae; genus Sequoiadendron; species Sequoiadendron giganteum. The sequence goes on from CM021109.1 coordinate 576,280,220, forward strand.
GAAAATAGGATAGTCCTTGATCACACCTTGACATATAGAAACCTTTTTGGAATATATTTTAAAATCCTAGAATAGTTTGGACCAAAGCATACGCAATAGTCAACAATCTACTCCAAACGACCTCCCTACACACAACTAAGCAAGTATGCACCAAGATTATTTTACAAGAATACCCCACAAGCACAATAAATGAAAGGTAATAATTGATGCCCCATTCCTTTCTCAAAAAATAATTTAGACATCATTGAGAGGTCCTCAAAATGGTTCAACAAGATAAATCCTAAGAAAAGATCAAAATAAAACAATCAATGCTATCTATATGTCTTGCCAAAGTAACATAGCTAAGGTGATATCTGACGATGATGTCCATTGTAGGAAGGATACATCCTAGAACATGTTTATCAGATGTTTTGATTGAGACTAAGTGTTTGATAGGCTATTGATACAAATACCACCAACTCATTTATCTATGATCTAGAATTTAGATTTTGACATTTAGGTTCATGCTTCATGATTTCCAAACTTGTTTTCTACTTGTTTTGCCAAAGTTTGAAGATGACGATTGATTTATTATGGATGAAGGTTGATTGCGAGTGAAAGTGAAATGGGATGGGTGGTTTTTGGAATTTTTTGCAATATTTTAATATTTTTGGTGTTTTTTGATATATTTTGAGGTTGTTTTTTGGTCTTCTTGAATGTTTATGTGAATGTTTAGGTTTACGATTATTTGAGGCTATTTAGGATTTTTCCAAGTTTTTTGATGTTTTGAACTTTCTAATTTTTTAAATATTTTTGTGTTTTCTAAGTTTTTTAATTTTTAATTTTTTAGTTTTGATGAAGACCTAAGAGAGACTAACCTAGGGCCTTGGAGGCTTATTAAAGATTAGCCTTTTCTATGTTATACATGCAAAGACCACGTAATTTGATTGACCTTGAGCCGTAATTTTTTATTGATGAGATATGAACACTTGATGGACTATCAGTTTATTATGAAAGACTCCTAAAGACTAACCTAAAGTGTCTTGGGGGAACATCAATGATGGTCTTGCTTATGTTCCAGCTCAGAGATTCATAGTTCGACAAGGTAATATTTTTTATTTTGATTTTTTTGACTTTTTAACCTCTTTAGGGACTTTTGATGTCTTTTGGATGTTTTGGGATTTTGACTTTACAACTTTTCAAATGTTTTTAGATTTTGGCTATACAATAATTTGATGTTTTTTGATTTTTTTGATTTTTTGATGAGGTTTTCAAATGTTTTAGGATTTTAAGAGATATTTTCAATAACCTTAGGATATACAATAACCCAATCCGATGCAAGCATAGAAAAATTCCCCTAGTGTAATCTGATAGATTATCTCGATATAGGCAGGACAAATTGACCTTAATGTGCCAAGTAGTACTAAGCGGAATATGATACTTACACAATATCTGACCATGATTCAGATGTGGATGGGTGATGGAATAAATTAGATTAGTGATGTGATGGATGGATGTGATGTGAAGCATGATAAGCTAAGGATCCAAAGATATATGGAGGTTCTTATTTACATAAGGTGCCTATTTTCTAGGTTTTCACCAAGGTACTTGCCCAAAGCGCCACTAAAGTGGTTTCCACTAGAGGATATTTTTTTCTTTACTTTTTTCAATCCTTTTTTTTTTTTGTTATTATTTTAATTTTTTTTTGTATTTTCAGATTTACACCCTCCAAGCCTAGGCGTAATTTTTTTTGAGATGTAGTCTATTGATTGGTTCCTAAAAGGGTTATCCTTTAGGTTTTGATAGTTGGTAAGCTCTTGATCCATAGATTGTTGTGACAAAAAATGGGTCCAACCAATTAGGCTCAAATTTCCTTTACTATCTTGATCTGGAACATTCTTCTAATTATTCTAGATGACAGGATCTCCTACCTAGAAAGATCAAATCTTGATATTCTTGTTATAGCATTATTTTAGCTGGTATTGGTAAGCTTGTAAATGATTTAGGGCATCAAGATGATGCTCATCTAGGAATTATAACTCATTCAGCTAGGATACTCTATATTCTTCAACAACAATCATATTTTGTAATGATACTCATAGTGAGGGAAGCTTGAGCTCAAAAGGTAAAATGGCTTCTGATCCATAGACTAATGAGAAAGGGGTTGAATTTGTAGTAATATATTTCTATAATCCCATAGGGTATGGTTTAACTATAGATGCTAGATAGGGCCAACTTCATTGATCATGTTTTTCATTATTTTCAATATGGTCTTATTTGTATCCTTAGCTTGACCGTTACCATTGGGTAATAGGGGTGGAGAAATGATGTTGGATGTTGAATCATTGGCATAACTATCTTACATCCTGATTCTTGAAAGTTGACCTATTATCTAAAATAAGGGCTTATAGAATACCATAGTGACAAATAAGGTAATTCAGGATAAACTTCGAGATTTTCTTCCCTATTATATAAGTCACGAGAATAGCTTCCACCCACTTTGTAAAGTATTCAATGGACATGATAATTAATTTGTGACCATTAGATGAGGTGGGGGTAATCTTTCCTTTGAGGTAAAGTCCCCACTGTGAGAAAGGCCAAGGTGTAACAATTGGTTGGAGCTCCTGAGCTAGAGCATGGATAAGGTCTCCATGCTATTGGAACTAGATACATTTTTGCACATTTTGATGAGCCTCTCTTTCCATGGTTGGCCAATAATACCACATCCTCAATAGTTTCTTGGATAAGGTCATACCAGTAGAATGGGAACAAAAAATTCCTTCGTGAACTTTTGTTAAGGCGATCAAGGATTCCTATTGGTTGAGACATTGTAACAATGTCCCCTCAATGCTTCTACGATATAGGGTATCACCTGAGATGATGAATTGGGATGCCTTTTTAATGAAGGATTTCTTAATGTTGGAGGTGATATGAGATGGGAGGTTACCTCTACTAAGATAGGTGAATATATCATGATACCACAATGAACCAAGACCAATGATTATACACACAATTTCAGATTTAGGGATTTTGAAAGCCCGTATGAGAATTTTTTCTACCAAGTGTATACACCTAAAATTGGTTTGGAGAATCTGATTAATTAAATACAAATTACTTGATTAATTATCCTAATTTCCTCTACTTTTGAATAAATAGAAATATTTATTTATATAGTTCACATTTAAATTTATCTTAATTAAATAAACAAAAATAAATACTTTGTTTGATTTAATCATCAAATCCCTATTTTATTCTATCACATCAATCTTAAATTAATTAAATAAAGATCAACTGCTTTATTGATTAATTGCCAATTCTTCTATTTAAATTTAATAAACAACTTCTATAGTTCATTTTATTAAATTATTTATCCTTCTTTTACTAATTTAAATAAATCAAAATATTTGAATTAAGGCATAAGGAATATTCCATCTATATTTCCTCCAAAATGAATTAGATATCCTATGTCTAATTTATGTCTAAATTATGTCAAAATTAATGCTTTGAAACTTCATGAGAAATTTTGGAGACAAATTGGAGACAAATTCCAAAATCTTCTCTCAATCCTCCTCCATCAATCTTTCCTCTTCTCTTGCCTGGTGTTTTCATGGGTAGAGACAATCACCAAAATTCTCTCAATCTCCTCCATATCTCACCATTCAATCCTCCAGATTGAATCCAAGCCTCTCAATGTCTTCCCTATGCATTTCTATAGCCATGAATTTTATAAATACAACCTCATTAAAACAAGAAAAGGATCTAGATAATCTAACTTATGCACTCTTACTCTGCAGGAATTCACGCATCAAGCACCTCAAGCCTCAAGCATCCAATATCCAACAATCAAGCTTTCATACCATGGCTGCCTCCTATAGCTACATTTATCTGTTTCATGTCAAGTCATGCTAGTTTAATTCATTTATTGTCTAGTATTATCCATTTAGCTCCATATCATTGCATTATCATCCATCTCATTCTTTGAATTGTCATTTTAACAATCATAGTGTACTCACGATCTGAGAGCAATAATGGTTTAATAAATCTTTGGAGATAGAGAACAATATGACGCTTTCAGTAGATTATTTCTTTGAATTGATTCAATTATTTTAGTCTTTGATATAATGTCTTATTAAGAAGTGTGTTCTATGATTTACACCTAATTCACCACTAGACAACTTGGAAGAAATTACCATCATGGATCTCGATATTCTAATAAATTACTATGACGAAATGGCTGTCCAAACCCTTACATCCATCACTTTGAATTAATTTGATAACCTCATGCCATTAATCCATCCTGAACTCATTGATTGGGAACCTGTCGAACCTTTGAATATACCAATATTTACAAATGATGATGCCATCGTAAAATTCATATGTCATACTGAGCCTAGTACAAATTATGTTTGTAATACTCATAACAAAATGACTGGGCGGGAGGGTGTCAAATCTTCTAGTTGCGAAAATGAAAACAGGGAAAATAGATCTCATGGTGAAAACCATTCTATGGCAGCATTAGATCTGGAAAAAGTAAAAATAAAGAACACATCTAATAGTGAAAACCTTTCTAAGGCACCGAAGGATGGAAGATTTGACACTCTTCTGGATCATTACCATGAGCGACCATTAGTCCTAGTGGAACCAACACAATCTGTGAATATGACACTGAAGATAAGGCAAAAATCCTACATTTGGCGGAATCCATGACAGAACAAAAAATACTAGAATGCATCAAATTCTTTAAAGAAAGAAGCATCAACTTTATTTGGTCATATTCCGATATGCCAGGCTTAAACTCAAATCTGCTCATGCGTCACTTGTCTTTTCCTGCAGGAATCAAGCCTTTCAAGCAAAAATTAAGAAAAATGCATCCCCATATCACATTGATGGTAAAGATAGAGATAAAGAAATTATTGGATGCTAGATTCATACGGTCTATAGACTATGCCGAATGGATATAAAACCTTGTACCTATTTGAATCAGAATATGTACAGATTTCAGGGACCTAAATAAAGCATGCCCGAAGGATGATTTTCCACTACCAAATATAGACAGTATCATGGATTTGACGACAAGGCATGCCATGTTATCAATCATGGATGGTTTCTCTGGGTACAATTAAATAAAAATAGCCTCAGAAGATCAGGAAAAGACAAATTTCACATGTCCATGGGGAACCTTCTACTGGAATGTCATGCCATTTGGTCAGAAGAATGCAGGAGCCACTTATCAAAGAGCAATGACGACAATCTTCCATGATATGATGCACACCTTCATGGAGGATTACATGGATGAAATCTTGGAAAAATCTACTACTAGGGAAGGACATTTGCATATCCTAGACAAAATCTTCACACGGATGGAGAAATTCAGTGTCAGGTTAAACACCAAGAAGTGTGTCTTTGGGGTCACATTAGCAAAACTATTAGGGTACATTGTCTTGAAAAAGGGCATTGAAGTGGATCCAGTGAAAGTCAAAGAAATTATGGAGATTCCACCTACTAAGAATATAAGTCAACTCAAATCACTACAAGGAAGGCTCTAATCAATCAGAAGATTCATCTCCCAGCTGGCCAACAAAAGTCATCCCTTTAATCATCTATTACATAAATTTTTTTTTTTTAGGTGAGATGAGGGATGTGAAAAAACATTCAATCAAATCAAATAATATCTAATGTCACCACCTATTCTCATTCCACTAATAGAAGGATGGCCTCTCATATTGTATATTGCCACAACATATATCTCTTTAGGGGCACTATTAGAGCAAGAGGATTATGAAGGAAAAGAGCACGCTATCTATTATATCGGTTGGACTTTAAATGGATATGAAATAAATTACACTTTCATAGAGAAATCTTGCTTGATAGTGGTATTCACTACTCAACAACTGAGACACTACATGCCAACTCATACAATCAAGCTAATAGCAAAGATCGATCCTTTAAAATATTTGCTCAGTAAGGCTGCCTTAACAGGTAGACTAGCAAAGTGGGTCATGCTATTAAGCGAATTTGACATTTATTATGTAGAGAGAAAGGCAATCAAGGGACAAGAAATTGCTGAACAATTAGTAGAGGCTTCTTTACCAGATGATCGACCAATGACCATGGAGTTTCCAGATGCAGACATTCTGAAAGTGATGCCCCAACAATGGGTGTTATATTTTGATGGATCATATACACAACGAGGATCAGGAGCAGGAATTTTGTTCATTTCTCCACAAGGACACACCATTCCAAAATCATATAGATTAATGTTTCAGTGTACAAATAATGTGGCAGCATATGAAGCATTAATCATTGGGGTCAAAATAGCAATTCAATGGAGAATCACGGACTTGCAGGTATATGGGGATTCTCAACTAGTCATTTATCAAGTAAATGATGAGTATCAAACAAAAGATGAAAATTTGATGCCTTACAAGCAACAAATAGATAATCTAAAATAGTCCTTTTTCAGTATCAAGTTTGATCAAATTCCAAGAGCTGAGAACACAGCTACAAACGCTATGGCTACAATTGCGTGAGAAGCGTGTTTTTTATGAGTTTATGGTAGAACAAGTATCATGTCCTTCCCATAAATATCTAGAATCCACTACCATCTACCATATAGAAACCACTAAAACCTCCATCTATGAAATGACCTATGCTTACCTGAAGAATGATGTCCTTCCTCCTGATCTATCCAGGAACCAAAAACAAAACTTCATCCGCCAATCTGCATGACATACTTTATCATCGAGGTCTTGATGGTACTTTACTCCAATGTTTTGAACACAACAAATCTAAAACAGCCCTGCAAGAGGTTCACGAGGGTATTTGTGGCACTCACTTGAGTGGGATAACTCTAGCTAAGAAACTCCTCTGTTTGGGATATTATTGGCCATGCATGGAGAAAGAATCCTACCAGTTTGTTAAGAAATGTCAAAAGTGTCAAATCCACAACAATCTGATTCATGCACTAGCACAAGAACTGCATCCCTTCACATCGACATGGCCTTTTTGTCAATGGGGCCTAGATCTAGTAGGAAAAATAAATCCATCTTCATCCAATGGACACAAGTTCATTATAACAACTACAAAATATTTTACAAAATGGATTGAGGAAGTACCTCTTACAACCATCACTAGGAAGTAGATCTCCTTTTTCATCTTGAACTACGTAATATGTTGGTATGGAATCCCTCAATCCATTATCACTGATAATGGATGACCTTTCAAGAATCAAGATGTCCAATAACTATGTGATAAATTTCATATCCAACATCGATTTTCAACATTGTACTATCCTCAAGGGAATGGACAAGCAGAGGCCTCAAACAAAACAATACACAAAATTATCAAAAAGATGGTTAATGATGTTGGATGTGATTGGCATGTTCAACTCAATCCTACACTATGGGCCTATAGAACAAGTATCAGAACACCAACAAGAGCTACACCATATGCCTTGGTATATGGGTTAGAAGCCATATTTCCCATTGATGTTGAAATTCCATCCCTTCGTGTATCACTCAGAGGTATCATTTTAGATGAAGACTATAGGGTATCTAGACTGTAGGAACTAGAGTTGTTGGATGAGCATCATCAACAGGCTGTTAATCATCTAACATCTTATCAACAAAGGATGTCAAGAAGTTACAACCACAGGGTCAAACCGAGGGTCTTTCAGGTCGGTGACTTGGTACTAAAAGAAAACCCTAGGAATCAGTAGGATAGAGAGAAGAAAGGAAAATTTGAGCCTAACTGGCTTGGTCCTTTGTTGTCATATCAGTGTATGGATCAGGAGCATATCAGCTAACAACTTCAGAAGGTGATTTGTTTGATGAACCTATCAACAGTATCCATCTTAGAAAATTCTATGCTTCAATCTCCTAGTGCATGGGTCAAACTTCTGAAAAATGGTTTCCTTGGTGAAAACCTAGCAAACGGGCATCTTGGCGATGCAAAAATACGAAAAATAAAAATAATAATAATAGAAAATACAAATACAAAGAAAAATACAAAAATGAGAAATAAAAAAAAAAAGAGTGTAATCAAAACATACGGTGAGAACCTGGAAACATGCATCGTATGTGATTCTAAGATTAGCTTTCCCATCTATTTTGATATATATCAGGATCATTTATCTGGCAGTCAGTACCATTTCATATCATGTCAGTAGTCTTGCCATCTTTCCATCCATATCAAAATCATTTTCAAATAGTCAAGTATCACTCCAAAGCTTGGGGGCAACATCTGGATATCACTAGGGGCAACAAAAACATCGATTTCACCAAAGGGAAAACAACAGTATAGAAGAAAAAAAAAACAAAGATCAAAGCACAACATGAATCATCATCAAAAAGGCATCAACCATCTATATCATATCGAAAATCCAAAAACATGTCACAAAGTTAAGTCTGAAAAAGAAAAATCCAAAAACATAGGTCTGTGTTAGTCAAACTACGTGGTCTCTGCGTGTGTAACGGAGGAAAGGATAATCTTTGATCAGCTCCTGAGACCCCTAGGATAGGTAAGAAGGTTAGGTCTTTGGTCAAAATCTCAAAAATCACAAAAACATCAAAAAAATTTGGATGGATGATCTAAAATCTGAATAATGAATGAAACATTCTAAGTCAACAATGGATAAATTGTATTTTTTATTATCATTTCTTTGGAAACTCTCAATGATGTATTGAACTAGAGGAACAAGGAAGAAGAATGATGTTTTTATTATTTGCTATCTGTAGGTTAATCATATAAATGAATTAATTGTCGGGGATGTGCTATGCAAATGTATCACCAATGACATTCAGAATTCACACATTAAAATGATTAACCACTGCCTATTTACATAATGAATGCTCAGGTCATCTCGGTTAAATCATACCTAGATGCTTGTGTTCGCTTGCAATATCAAAAATCATGAAATAAGTACTCAGGTCATCATTGGTCTAACACATACCATTGACGCTTGTATTCACTTTCAACATCCAATAAAGCTCTATGATGACAAAAAACACAAAGAGACTGTTAAAATGACAATCATTTTGCATTTAGTTGCATGCTAACATTAGATTGCATTCATCATATTCATTACCTGTAGAGTACTTGTTGCATAAAGGGTTCCAAATCAGTGATGATCTAATCTAAAAAAATTAGACTAAGTATACTTGAAATAATTCCAAAAATCATCAAAAACACGTAGGAGTCATCATCTCATCATTTAGTTTCATCATTTCATCATTCGTCCATTTTATCATACATCAAATAAATTATGAATTAAATTGTACCATGAGTACATTATGTTTATTTTACCATAAAAACATTCATTACACTATCATCCATCAAACATCATCTGCATACATCATTTACCATCCATACATTAAATCATATAAAATAAAATCACGTCATTATTCTCATTACATCATTCCATTATCATTCATCATAAGACCATCATTTTTATCATCATCACATTAACATAAAAAGCATTTATCCATCCATCCATACATTTTGATCACATTACCATTCCATCATAGAATCATCATTTTTATCATTCATACATCACATCATATATCCATGTAGCATATATTCTACAAATACATTTATCATCGAATCATTACATAAAATAAAAAAAATTTAAAGTTACATCATCACATTTGAAATAAAATCATCACATAATAAATGCATCCATCACATAGAAATCATACACCATCATAAAATCACATCAACTACATCTCATATATATATCATCAAGTGTCAAGTATATAATGAAGTCTAAACATAAAGATACATCATCAAAAATGAACTACATCGTAATATATATCATGGTTCAAAAGGAGAATCAAAATAGTATCTACAATATGCTACTACCAGAGTGTGCACGTCTAACAGGATCAGTACCAACACCACCCCTAGAAGGACTAGTACCACCACCACCCCCGGAAGAACCAAGATCTCTAGGATCTCTGCGTGGAGGCTGTGTCACACCCTCACTAACTGTTTGAGTATGCATCCACCTGGATCTCGATGCAACATAACTGACTCTGTGATCAACATGCACTGCATCATGATACCTACCTCTATAAAACTCTGCCTCTCGGCCAACCCGCATAACCTCCCTCATATAATCTCCTACTGAGGTGCCATCAGCCTCTCTATAGGGTCTCTATTGTCTCCCGTTCCCTCTCAGAAATCTGTTGAGCACTGTCTCGCTTGGCTGTCAAAGTAGCAACCTGCATCTATACATCGACCAATTGTCCTTGAACCTACACGAATGCCTAAGCATGAGCCTGAGCCTGAGCCTACATCTATGTTTGGGTCTGAACGAGCATACCCCTGGCCTATACCAACTACCCCTGTAGTGTCTGAACCTGTGCCTGTAGACCTACAATCTATCTCTGATGATCCATAGGTGGCACTGTTACTTCTCGCCTCTTATGAGGCCTACTGGATGATGGACCACTAATAGCTGGCCCTACCCCTTTGTCTCCTCCACTACCACCATCACTGTCATCGCTGCTACTACCATCACTGCCACTCTCTCTGCTACTGCCTGCCGGAGTATCACCCTTGCTCTCTACAGACCCCTCTACCACATCCTCCTCTACTGGTAGTGGTGCTGGCTCATCTAGGATAGTAATGCGAGGATGTGGAACCAAGGCCAAGAATGCAACATACTCCTTAGTGACTGGTGCCTCTGCAATATCTCTAAGCATATCCTAGAGTGATGGCTGCAGTGCCCTGTATCCCTCTACTAAAGTATCATGTGATAGATAGGGCCCCCAATCAGGAATATCCATCCATCGCCTAGCATAATGGGCTACTCCCTATGGCATACATTGCACGATGCCATATTGTTGGCACACTTGGCGCAACAAGAATCTCTCTAACACAAATGGTTTCTGGTCGATCAGATACATGGAATTGCAAAGGTATCCCAACACTACATCATCCTCATCCCATTGCTCACAGTCAAGGTACAGACGCTAGGTAACAGTTTCGGTGTTGTCAAAAACCCACCTCTAGTGCTCTAACTTTCCCATCTGGGCCTGTGTAAGCCAACCTCTATATCTAAATACATCCTTGAGTGTGACTATCATCTCGCCACTGGGTAGATGAAAGGTGTTGTGGTCACTATGCCACCTCTCAGCCAAAGCAGTCAACAAACCTTGATTAATCCTAATCTGGGGCATATCAAGCAAGCTAGTAAGGCCGCATCGACCTATAATCTGAAGCTCATCTGGTGTCAAATGAGGTATCAACTTTGTAGTCCATGGAAACCTCTCTCACATCTCGAGAGTACCTAGATGCTCCTATCATTACAATGAAAAATCCACAATCAATGAACTATGTAAAAAAAAAATCAAAATTCATTCTACTATCAAGTCTATTCCAAAAAATTGGTATGACTTTTCGATCAAAATTTATGGGTGAACATCAACAAACCTCACCTATCATGAGGTTCATCAAACAATATCTAATCTTGCCTATCATGAGATTTACCAGATATCGAATCATTTCCTCACCTATCATGAGGATCATCACACAAATAGGATTTCTTCTCGCCTATCATGAGACTTAATCTTATTTAAATCATCAACTCCTACATCAAAAATTTGGATTATCAATCATACCAATCCGAAGAATGGACATGATCATAATTGACAAAATCAGGGTTTACTAAGTCAAAATATGCAATTCTAACATGGAAGCGCTAAATAAAGCACTCAAAACACTAAATTCTCAAAGCGCAACTTTATCAGTTAAAAGCGCTAAATAAGGCACCCAAAGTGTTGAATCTTGAAAGCACTACTTCAGCACTTCGATGCGCTATAATAGGCATCAAAAGTGCTAAATGACCCTAAGCGCTACAACAGTCCATCAAAGCGCCACTTTACCAGAAGTGCTAAGACAGACCACGAAAGTGCTAATCCACCAGATCAAAACACTAAAATCTGGCATCATAGAGCTAAAATTCAAAACCTAAGCGCTATATCAAGGAAAGCGCTACATTACCCTATGGAAGCACTAGAGAATTTAATGCAAGCACTAATCTAAAAACTGGAAGCGCTACACCAGAGTGAAAGTGCTACAATGTGGCTTGAAAGCACTAAAACAACCAAAAAATGCGGAAACATTTAAAAATGTATAAAAAACAAATTTCATGAATTACAAGGAGGTTAAGGGGTACATACTGGAGGTCCATACGTGGCCGGTCATTGATGACCTCGAACGTGCTCAAAACAATGAGTGTGGTAAGGAATTGGCATCCTGCTCCAGCTGGCTGAAATGTCTCTATCAAGGATTTTTCAAACTTAAAAGTACAAATGACTTTGAAAATGACCTTTTGGACTATATATAATTTTTGAAAAAGGATTTTTGAGGGGTTTTATTATATTTTGATTAATTTTATCCATGGAATTGATTGAAATTCATCTGCAGGCTATATATCTTCATCATTTGTTGGGAGATAAATTATTTTATATCAAATCATCATAAAATCATCAGAAAATCATAAAATTTTGAAAAATTCTAAAAATCATCACATCATTATTTTATCTCCCAAGGGGGCATATTATCATCAATTATCTGAAAATCAATGTCTGGGGCATACAAAATTATTTTTTATCATCAATCCTGGCAGTAGCAGCAAAATTTTCTTCGAAGCAACGTGTAAACACATCACTTCGAAGAGGGAAAAAATGTATACACCTAAAATTGGTCTGGAGAATCTGATTAATTAAATACAAATTATTTGATTAATTATCCTAATTTCCTCTAGTTTTGAATAAATAGAAATCTTTATTTATATAGTTCACATTTAAATTCATCTTAATTAAATAAACAAAAATAAATACTTTGTTTGATTTAATCATCAAATCCCTATTTCATTCTATCACATCAATCTTAAATTAATTAAATAAAGATCAAACACTTTATTGATTAATTTCCATATTCTTATGTTTAAATTTAATAAACAACTTCTATAGTTCATTTTATTAAATTATTTATCCTTCTTTTGCTAATTGAAATAAATCAAAATATTTGAATTAAGGCATAAGGAATATTCTATCTATATTTCCTCAAAAATGAATTAGATATCCTATGTCTAATTTATGTCTAAATTATGTCAAAATTAATGCTTTGAAACTTCATGGGAAGTTTTGGAGACAAATTGGAGACAAATTCCAAAATCTTCTCTCAATCCTCCTCCATCAATCTTTCCTCTTCTCTTGCCTGGTGTTTTCATGGGTAGAGACAATCACCAAAATTCTCTCAATCTCCTCCATCTCTCACCATTCAATCCTCCAGATTGAATCCAAACCTCTCAATGTCTTCCTTGTGCATTTCTATAGCTAGGAATTCTATAAATATAGCCTCATTGAGCCAAGAAAAGGATCAAGATAATCTAACTTATGCACTCTTACTGTGCAGGAATTCAGGCATCAAGCACATCAAGCCTCAAGCATCCAATATCTAGCAATCAAACTTTGATACCATGGCTGCCTCCTGTAGCTGCATTTATCTGTTTCATGTCAAGTCATGCTAGTTTAATTCATTTATTGTCTAGTATTATCCATTTAGCTCCATATCATTGCATTATCATCCATCTCATTCTTTTAATTGTCATTTTAACAATCATAGTGTACTCACGATCTGCGAGCAATAATGGTTTAATAAATCTTTGGAGAAAGAGAACAATATGACACTTTCAGTAGATTGTTTCTTTGAACTAATTCAATTTGTTTAGTCTTTGATATAATGACTTATTGAGAAGTGTGTTTTGTGATTTACACCTAATTCACCACTTACACCAAGAATTCACATTGAAGGACATTATGTGGCATGCCTAACAAAGACCCAATTTTTTCCATGGCATCTGTTGGTCGATTTTTTACATAGGGTAATTTCTCAAATCTTATATTAATGAAGAAATCTATAATACTTTCTACCATCTTCTTATAATGGGTGAGTTTATCATCCTTGGTTTGGTAGTCATCATTTACTTGATTAAAAATTAGTTGTGAGTCTCCATATTAGAGCTTCATACTCAATAATGTTATTTGTACATGGAAAGGATAATCAATATGACCTTGTAATACAATCACATTGAGGAGTGATCAATATAATACCAACCCCTAATCCATATTTGGTATATGATCCATCAAAGTGCATTTTCCATTGATCTGTTGCATTAAGGAGAAAAACCAACTCATCAAGAAACTTAGATACCAAGGGATTCTCCACATAAATGTGTTCTTATGCTAGTTTGTTTTCAATGACCTATCCCTTTATAGCCTTTCACTCCACATATTTTATTTCAAAATATATTAAGATCATTACACACTTGGCCATTCATTTTGTGAGAGTTTGTTTAGACAATAAATATTTTAATTGGTTGATCTTAACAATAAGCTTGATTTTATGTGCAAATATGTAATGTCTGAATTTTTGTGAAGCAAATACCATTGCTAGGCATGCCTTCTTGATGGATGATTAATTCATTTCATATCCTACCAAGGTCATGCTAAAATAATAGATGGCTCTTTCTTTTCCTAGTTCATCACGTTGGGATAAAAGAACACCTAGTGTTGTCGATGTAGTTGAGACGTATAGGATCAATGGATTGTTTGGTATTGGTGGCATGAGAATTGGAGGTGATAATAGGGAGTCCTTAATTTTTTGAAAGGATTTATCACATTTGTCATCCCACTTATATGTTATTCCTTTATGAAGAAAGTGAGATAAGGTAAGGATCTTATCTAATAGTTTTGAAATGAATCTCCTAATGGGTTGTAACCTTCCTTGTAGCCCTTGAATATGTTCCAATGTTTGTAGTGGATCCATGTCTAGAATTACTTTCACCTTTTTCTGGATCTATATTAATCCCTCTTTGTGATACTATGCTTGTCTGGTGTTACCCTAAAGATACTTTTTTGGATTCAGTCATACCTTACACTCTTTGAGCCTGTTAAATATTGGTCCCAATACCTCTATGTGCTCTTTCCTTGTCTTTGATTTGGAAAAAGTATCGTCCACATGGTCTTTGACTATTTTATGGATCATATCAAGAAATATTAGGGTCATTTCACTTTAATATGTTGCTCCAGAATTCTTTAGCCCAAATGACATCTTGTTCTAACAATATGGTCCCCATGGAAAAGTGAAAGAAATTTTATGTTGGTCCTCCTTAGTAATCATAATTTGATTATATCTTGAAATCCATCCATGAGTGATATAGTTTCATGTCCTATGATTAGATTGACAATGATGTCAATGTTGGGAAGAGGGAAATCATCCTTTGGACATGATTTATTCAAGCCCTTGAAATCCATGCATATTATAATGCCCCTAGTGGATTTGAAAACTATACCAGGTTGGAAACCCTCTTAGGATAGTCAATCAATTAGATGAATCCAACATCAAGAAGTTTTTGTACCTCTAGTTTAACCAAGAGTTATATCTAAGGGTGCATCTTTCTTAATTCTTGTCTCACTGATTTTTCTTTAGGATAGATGACTAAGTGGTGTACAACCACTTCAAGATTGAGTATGAGCATGTCTATGTAGGACCATGTAAATTTTTCCCTTCTCTCTTTCAAGAATGCTACTAAGTTTTCTATTCTTTATATAACAATGATTTAGTATAGAAGGTTATCTTAGGTGCCTCCTCTATTCCCACATTTATTAGAGTTTCTTTCTCTACCAATGTTTCTGATTTTTTTGGATGTATTTCACTAAGGGGGAGATTGAATCCCTCATCCTTCGATACCTCAAAGATTTTTTCACCTTCATATGCATCCTTTATTTTTACTATTTTGTGATATGAAAGTTCCATAGTGTGGTTTTCACTTAAATACTTACATGTTATTCTCATGTCATCAATTTTGTGACTGAGGGATTCAATCATCTCCCCATACTATACATCTGTGTCTAGGTCTATGTCAAATCCTTCCTTATGGTCCCCAAATGATAAGTTGTTGCAGAGTCCCATAAATTTTGAGATCGCTTCATAATTTTTTAATATATCTAGAATTGGTGGTCCTCATCCTAGTCAATCAATTGGGGGTATACTAGGTTTAATTTAGTGGTTTGGCTATTTGGGCTAAAAGATGTTATGGTTATCATAAAGATAGAGGTATCCTCAAACATGTTAGCAACGTTAAGAGGAAATTCATCTAGGGTAGTGTCATGGGATGTTGGTAACCAAGAGGAAGCCTTGAACCATTTATTAGAAGTACCTTTGCTAATAAAGGTCACCTTACCAATAGTACATCCTAAGCCAAGATTCTTTAGGTACCTCTTAGGAATGATGGGTTCTAGAAAACTACTCTCATTTTGTTCCATCTTTTCATTCTTTTTGTATCCCCATCTCATCATTAGATATAAAACTTTATTACCATCTTCCATTAGAAGAATGTGAATGGGTAGGTTGTCATGATAGAGAAATTTAGATATGTCTTCCTCATTGACATCTTCTTTGTTCAAGTCCCCCCACTTAGTTAAATTGGTAGATACAAGCTTCAATGTTTCAGTCACTTTCTTGATAGGTTTGGGTTTTCCATGAGTATTAGGGGAAAGAGGTAACTCCCCCAATGCAAAAGTATCCTTCTTTAGATTATAATATCCACAACCATTATCCTTGATTATTTCCTTGATGTCAGGTATATTCTGCATAATGGGTGTTTTGGCTTATGAGGTAGATGCAAGGGATGATGGGTCGACAAATAAGGAGGATGATGTAGGCCCTTCATCATTCTTAGGTATTTGGGGGATCTTATATAATTTAGCCTCAATGTTCTTGCAATAGTAAAAGGGCTTAGGATCTCCATGGATAGTAACTTCTTTATCCTCAAAAGGAAACTTGACACCTTGGTGATACATGGAAGCTACTACTTGTATGACATGAATCCATGGTCGACCAAGCAGGATGTTGTAATGAAGGTCAAGGTTTAGCACTTGGGATGTGGTTTCAGAAATGATGAGAACTACTTGGATAGGTAGCTTGATGATGCCTTGACACACCCATTCTTGATCATCGTATGCCCTAATGGTTATGCCATTCATCTTTTCAATATCATCCACTGAGTAACCCAAGTTATTGACCAACTGAAGGGTACAAATGTTTAGAACAAATCCTCAATATACTAAGACTCTTTTAACATTATTATTATGAATAATTACCTCAAGGTGTAAAGCACGAATATGTGATGGTTGCACTGGTAGTTCTTGTTCTAAGAAGGTGAGAAGATGGGTGGTGGTGATATGCCCTATCATAGCTTGAAACTACTTTGTATCAATATTCTCAGGGATGGAAGAATCGGATAAGGACTTTTCTAGTATATCCCTTTGTGTAGGGGATAGCTTATATAATTCTAGGATTGAGATTTGAGCAAGATTTTTCTTTAGCTAGTTGAGGAGATTATAGTTACTAGGGTTTGATGTAGGAAATGTAGGTTGTGCCCTAGGTTGAGATGAAGCTCCTTTGATTGTAACCTTGACACATCATGTGGTGAATCCACACTTCGTACTAGGTCCTTTGATATTGATGACTATTACAACATTATCACAAGAGGCGACCATGCTAGAGTATTAATTCCCAACATTAGTCCAATTTTTCCCCTTCTGATTATCGTTCCCTTTGTTGTGATCTAGCATTGGGTTATTGTAAATATTTAGGTCTTGATTACCTACATCGATAGTTACATCTCCATTTTTTATAAGATCTTGGATTTATGTCCTTTGATCTTATGAAAGTCACAAAGATCCTTTTTGTTATACTAAGGTGGTTTAACTTGAGGTTCTTGATAGTTTTGGAAATTGGGGAGTCTAATCAGGTTTTACTATACCAATTTCTTCATGATGGATTTGGTAGGTTCCCCTAATTATGTGTATTTTCATTTTGGGTATTTATTCCTATTGGGGGGTCCTCTTTGTTGGGTGTCAGTATTATTGATTTGATTATTTTGTGGTGGTGTGGTGGTTTGTTGTACAATTTGTTTTGCATTGGTTGGTTGATTGGTGTTTTGTCTAGGATAACTTATAACCACTTTAGCATCAATGCCACCATCATTTGTTACATTCTTTTTCTCAACACATATGTGGGGCTTGTCATTAGAACTGATTGATGGGTGGTTGTGTCTATACACTTGTGTGGTTCCCTATGAGATTGGCCCTAGGGATAAGCTTAAAATAAGTGGTGACACATTGCATTTTAATTAGAAGGATAAGTCTATGTCAACATTTTCTATGATAATCCTTACTCATTGTTCTTCAGGAATGGGCCACTTGCTCTTACTAGCTCTTTGCCTACACCTTTGTAGGAATTTTTTGAAATATTATCCTTTATTTTTCTTGAGAGTGTAAAAATATTTTAAGCTTACATCCATGTCTAGATTGAAGTAGAAATGGTCAATGAACCTATCAAATATTTCTTGGAAGGTTTTGATACGTGGGGGAAACTGTGAGAACCAATCAATTTCTAGTCCCACCAAACTACGTGGGAAAAGGCACATCAAGTAGGAATAATTGTAGGCAGCCTCAATACACATGACATGGAATTATTTGATGTGATTCACAAGATTTACATTCCCTTTGTATTTATCAAATTTAGGGACCTCAAAACCAGGTAGGAAAGGTACCATTGTGATGTTCCTATTGAATGAGTATGGAAACATGGCTTTTAATGTATATGGCTTCTTCTTTTTTCACATTTGTATGTCCCAGATCTATTGTGTGAGTGCCTTGAGTTGTGATGATACATCATCTTGTGAATTTTGTGGAGGAGCATATTTTGTGTACTATGGGATGGTGGATGAGTTGTAAGTGGAGTTTTGATATGATGGTGTGTTGTATGGTGTGTAGGATGGATTTTGAAACTATGAAGGTGAGGGTGATAGAGGTCGACATGTATATGATCCTTGCATAATTGGATTGATAATGTTTTGTTGGGGATTGTAGTACAAACCCTATTTTTTTTGTATGCATAGTTTTTGTTGGGTATATTGTTGTGCTAACAACAATTTTTGTTGGGATTGTTGTTTTTGGAGTGTAATCAAGGCTTATTATTGAGCTTGTTGTTGTTTTGCGATCAAGGCTTATTGTTTAGATTGCTTATTTTTTTGTGCGATCAAGGCTTCTTGTTGAGCTTGTTGTTGTTGCAAGGTTTTCACTTGAGCTTGTTGCTATTGTAAGGCCTACACTTAGGCTTGTTGGGCTTGCAATGTTTGTTGGTAAGCTTGTCATGCTTATTGCAAAGCTAGAGCATGGGCTTGTTGTGCTTGAAATGTGGAGGCGTTTTTGATGTTGGGATACATGAGATGGATTTTGGGTGATCATGGTATGGGTGGGTTGTGGGTTGATTTGAGATGGTTGTTTTGTGGTGAATTTTTGTGGGTTATTTTGTGTTATCATTCCTTGTAATATTGTCGATTAGGATGGATGAATGTGGGTTTTGGGACCCGTTTTATTTTGTATGTTTTTGGGGACCAATGGTAAAGATGATGGTCTTGTTTGGTCTTGTGATGCCAATGACACATTCTGGCCTTGAGTCAATGGATTGGAAGGGTTCCCTTGACTGATGTGTGAAGGGTTACCTTATTGTGTTTGATTGAGGGCATATGTGTTACCTTGGTTGATAGTATTTGTGACTAATGTGCTTCTTTGATTTGCATTGATGATAGATGGGTTTGATGTGTTTTGTGGGTTATTTTGAGTGATTTGTGAAACCACTTGTTTCAATGTGTCCCTTTAGGGGTTTGTTGTAGATGGACCTTGTTGCATCAAGGATTTACCTTGGATGAGTGTGTTTACTTGCCATTATTTCCCTACTTTAGGTACTTGGATCGCATTCCTTTGTGTAACATTGGGCACACTTTGGGTATTTGTGGTGGTGATGAAAGAAGATGATTGTGCTCAAAATGTCAAGGCTATTGTTATGCTATGGAATATGAGTGGTACGTGTGGATGTACGAGAATTTTCAAGAATGGTGGTGGGAGAATGTGATGGGGCACCATATGTTGGTGTACAAGGAAGGTTTTTGTTTTGAGTACCCAAAAGTTTTTTGCCTTCTATAGGGAGAGTGTGACCAAGGTCGACAACAATTCTAGTTGTGAGACTACGAGTTGATGTTTGACTTGGTACAATGGATGGTGGTTGAATCATAGATGGAGCCAAGCCATGTGCTAAGGGTTGTGTTGTGAAAGTTTGGGTATTTGAAGCCTCTATTCCTAAGTTTTGTTCTTTAATTGAATCAAAGTCAAATGTAGAAGGGAGTTTAGCCCCTTCTTTTGCTAAGACTAGCATGTATTGTGTAGGGTTATTTTTCATCAAAGTATTAACGATGTGTTTTTTCTTAGGATCTTGTTGATATTCAAGGAGTTCTTCCTTAGTGAGCTAAATTGGTTGTTTGTGAAGCCTTCCATCTCACACCTCTTGTAGACACTAAAAACTATCCTAGACCCGTGACTCTTAATTTATTCATAATTCTTTCATCTTCATTCTTCATAATTAAACAATTTTAATTATTTAATTATTTCCTAAAGTCATATGTCCTCTATTAATTAAATAATTTTAATTATTTAATTAATTCATTACCACCTTTATTCTTCTTCGATTAATTAAATAAATTTTATTTAATTACGTCACTAATTAAACTTATCTTCTTTCTAAAATTAAATAAATATTTATTTATTTAATTTGGTCCAATATCCTGAATTTTGAATTGAATTATTATTATTTAATTCAAAATGATTTATCCTTATCATATTCCTCTATAATTAGATAGTATCTTTGTTATCTAATTATTTATTGGTCACTCAGATAAGATAAGATTTGATTTTCTCTAACAAACCAGTTTTTCTGTGACAATCTTACACTTTCCACTATAATTAAATA
The DNA here is from genome assembly GCA_007115665.2 of Sequoiadendron giganteum. Lineage (NCBI taxonomy): Eukaryota > Viridiplantae > Streptophyta > Pinopsida > Cupressales > Cupressaceae > Sequoiadendron > Sequoiadendron giganteum. The sequence goes on from CM021109.1 coordinate 576,301,082, forward strand.
ATTATTTTAATTAAATAATTATTCGTTAGATTTTTCCTCTCTAATTAAATAAATATTTATTTATTTAATTAGATCACATATCTTGATTTTTGAATTAAAATCATTATTTAACTCAAAATGATGATTTCTCCTTATCGCAATCTTCTATAATTAAATAATATCTTTATTATTTAATAGTCATTGGTCACTTAAATGGAAAAAGATCTGATTTTCTCTCTAACTCACCACTTTTTTATGACAATATTATCTTCTACATCCAATATTTATCCCTATGTGTCTCAACTAATCTCCATCGTTGATTAAATTATTTTTAATTTAATCTTTACCACTTGCTTTAACTTAACCCTAATCTTATCCTATGTTTCATCTTTTTAATCTTCACCATTGATTAATTGTATTTTAATCTCAACCTGTCTTTCAAAATTGACTTGCCTATAAAAAGGCTATATTATTTTCATTTGATCATCTTGGGAAAATCTTAGAATTTTAGATGTCATAAGAATCTTTGATATTTTTCTATTTCTTTATCATAGGCAATATTTGCATACTTAAGTAGAATTTGAGGGCAAGTATTATACTACAACAAGATAGAGAAGTGCAATGAAGGTTAATCATGGAGTGCATGTAGACTTTTTGGTGAGATTGTTCTTTGTGTTAGATTCTTCAAGAAGCAACAATCGAGCCAGGATCCAATGTTGGTCACAGATCACATGCAACTCCAATCAGAAAATGATCAAAGATTAAAATGGAAGAATGAAGAGAAAACCTAAACTAGGAGAACAATAGAGAAAAAGTAAAATAATTTTAAGAATACTGTCATGACTCTCACCAAAAAATCACTGAACTAGCTAAACTAGTGGAGGTGAGAGGAGAGTGTTGAATATATAGAAGAATAAGAGAAAATACATCTAAGAGGTGCATTAACTCCTACTACCCATAAAAGGTGGGAGGTTATCACCTGCTTCATAAATGAAAAGGCATGTGGCATAACCTCCTCAAGTGAAGATAAGAGAGAGGTGGCACATAAAGCTAGAAAAGGGTGAGAAACTAAACTAGCCCATAAACTATTCAGGTAAAAATAGAATAGCAGTTATGAGAGGTGGTACAACAAGCCAAAAGAGGGTGTGTAACTCAACTAACCATGTGTGGGGAGAGAGTGACACATGTATCTATTGCATTTTTCCACATTTACTCATATTTCCACATCTAATAAACCTAAGCATGCTTAAATAACAATGTATAGGAAAAAGAAATACCCCCTAACATAAGGAAATTAAAAACCTACACTAACACCCCCTTAAGTGTATCTTAGGTGGGTGAAAAGATGGTTCCCAAAAAATAAGACCATTTTAGGTATCTATGTTCATAGAGATCCCCCCAAAAGAAGAAGCCCCCCATAAGAAGGATAACCCCCCTAAATAGAGAGAGAAAAATACCCCCCAAAGTAGAGAGAGTAGAAAGAAGGACTACGAAGCCCCTCATGAAGTGGACACCTACTGCACCCCTAAAAAAGCTTGCAAATGAAGGAACTTACTCTCTGTAAAATGTTTGGTGAAGATTTCTATAGTTTTCTTTGATGTAGAAAAATACTTAAGATCAATGATGCCTTCCTGAATCAACTCTCGAATGTAGTGATATGTATCTCAATGTGTTTTATCCTCTAGTGATGAACTAGATTACTTGAGATCTGTATTTCACTCAGACTATCATAAAAGATGATGGTAGGATTTCTAAATGGAATGCCAAACTCAGTGAGAATATTTTGAAGGCAAATAGCCTCAGTGGTGGCACTAACTATCCCTCGATACTCATCCCTTGTAGATGAAAGATAAATTTTAGACTACTTGTTGATCGACCAATAAAGTGGGCCAGAACCAAGAGAGAAGCAATACCTAGAAGTAGACTTGTGATCCTGATAATTTCTTACCCAATCTGAATTTGTATGTCTCGTCAAGTAAATATTCACAGCCACTACATAGTGAATCCCATAATTGTGATTCCCCTTAATGTAGAGGAGGATCCACTTAGCTACCTTCCAATGCAACTCATGTGGCTCCTGCATGAATCTAGAGACCATGCCCACAACATATGAAATGTCGGGTCTTGTATGATTCAAGTAGATGAGACTCCCAACAAGCTATTGGTATAAAGTAAAATGAATCAAAGGTGAGGGACACTTAGCCTCAAGTTTGACCCTTGATAGAAATGGAGTCAGTGTAGGCTTACAATCAACCATGTGAAATCTAGAGAGATTGTCAAGTGCATAATTGGGTTGTCCAAGGAAGATACCGAATATGAATTAGTGATCTCAATCCCTAAGAAATAATGCAAAAGACCCAAGTCTGACATCAAAAATATACCATGTAGAGAAGTTTTTGCCACCTTGATGGTGGATGAGTGACTCCTAATGATCAACAAGTCATCAAAATATAGAACTAAAAATGAGAGAGTGTCATACTCCTATAGAATGTAGATGTTCAGATTAAAATGGCATTGAGTGAACCCAACTATCAAAAGGAAGGAGTCCATATTGGCATAACAAGCTCGAGGAGCTTGTTTAATGTTGTAGAGAGACTTCTAAAGATGATACACAAGTGAAGGATCTTGGATGAACCCCTATGGCTGCTCCATCTAGATTTCCTCTTGAAGGTCACCATGAAGAAAGGCATTATTCACATCCATCAGATGAACTTCCCAATGATGGGCTACAACTATAGCAAGGAAAACTTAGATTGAATTCATCTTAGAAACTAGTGCCAAAGTCGTAGAGTAGTCAATCCTGTGAACCTAGGAGAATCCTTTTGAAACCAAGTGAGCCTTATGCTTATCAACCAACCCATTTGCTGCAAATTTTGTCTCATAGATCCACTTGCATTGAACAAGTTTCTTTCCTTTAGGAAGAGGGACTAGATCCCATGTGTGATTCCTCTCTAAGGAATTGAACTCTTCCTAGATTACAACATCCCACTCAGGAATACCCCAAGCTTCTAAAAAATACTATGGATCAGAAGCTGAAGCAATGAAGAGATGTGGAGCCTAATGAAATTGTGACCTAGTTCTTCTAGTATCTAATTGATCACCAACCTAATCATCTACTGATTCCAATGTCTGACAAGCCCAAAGAGGTGCAAGGGATGGAGAATCGGGAGGGGAATCATCACCCTCTGAATCATGAATAGGAGAAGAATGTAAATCCACATCATCATTTTCACCATCTAAAGTGGAGGAAGAAAAATCCTCATCAAGATTATGAGGATTAAGATCCTCTAAAGAATTGTCATCAAGATGCATGGGCTCCAATCTGATAGTGGAAGGAGAAGTGGTAAGAGAATAACTCAAAGGGCTCCCCTCAAAATGAACAATCCTCTCAATGAACAACTCATGAGTGGTAGGATGGAGAATCCTATAGCCTTTGACATCATTTGTATGCCCAACAAATATGAAAGGCTTGCTCCACGGATCCATAGCCTTGCAGTTTTTTGCTAGAATGCGGGCCCATGCAAGAGATCTAAACACTCTAAAGTGCTTAACTATGGGCTTCCGACCAGTGCAAGCTTGAAAAGGAAGTTACCCACTTCATAGATTTATGAGGAAATCTATTTTGGATGTAACACATAGAGTTGACAGCCTCTGCCCAGTATTGAGGTGCCAAATATTTGGAGTCTATAATACAATTAGCCATCTCTTTTAAGGACCTATTCTTCCATTTTATGACACCATTCTGTTGAGGACTATATGGAACTATGATCTGCATGTTGATACCTTTTGAGAACAAAACTATTCAAATTGTTGATTAACATATTCACCCCCATTCTCTATATGCAAAATATTGATCAATTTCCTAGACTATTTCTCTACAAAAGCTTTGAAATCTTGAAAATACTCAAAAAACTCATACTTTTGTTCGAGAAAGTAAACCCAAGTGTATCTAGAAAATTCATCAATAAATGTCAAGACATATCTAGCCCTATTGAAATATGGTTGTAGAAATGGTCCTGCCAAGTCATTGTGTACCAACTCCAATAGTTGTGTAGCCCTCCATGCTTTTCCTTTTTCATATTTCTCCTTAGGATGCTTACCAAGAATGCATCCTTGGAAAACACCATCTGAAAATAAAATAGAATTCAATCCTATAACCATATCCTATTGAATGAGTTGCTGCAAGTAATGGTAGTTCAAGTGGCCACATTGTTGATGCCACAAACAACTCACCTCATTTTCATGAGTGAGTAAGGCTGTCAAAGAAGAGTCAGGAACAAAGTGAGAAAATTGAAATAGTCTAGACTAATGATCTACTTTTCCCACAACAACTGTAGATCCATTATACATTTCAATGATTACCACTATATCTAGAGTGAACTCAACTCACTTGCTAGAACCAGTGTGAGTGATCTGATAAATATATAGGAGATTAGTTGACAAAGATGGAACACAAAGAACATCCTCAAATTCCCTTCACCCACACCAACAAACCCTCTCCCATGCACTTCAATAGGAGTGTCATCACACATCAATATGGTAGTCATAGAACATGGCTCCAAAGAGGTAAAATTATCCTTTGATGATTCCATGTGGTACGAAGAACCTAAGTCAATTATCTAAGACTCTAGTTGTGAAGAAACAACAACTATGGCCTTTCCCTTTCCTTTCCCCTTAATTTTTTATGTGTCCTTAGAAGAACCTTTTGATGAACTCTGTTTAACTGAATCAAGCACCTTGATATTGTTATTTTCTAGAAGATGTGAAAGGTGGTCAATTTTCTTATTTAAACACTTGTGTTCATCATGGTTAGGCCTCTTATAGTAAGAACACTTGACCTTATCCTTCTTAGGTCGATCACCTTTTGATGAAGAGGTCTGATTATCTGCTTCTAAAGAAACATGTTTTTGATCTTTCTTCTTTTCTCCTTAGTTATTTTATTTCTTATCCTTCTTGCTAGGCCCTTCTTGTTCTTTTGTGCCCTGATTGATAGCTAGGGCATGTGACTTAGAGAGATTAATTTTACCCATTAGAACAAATTTATCTTGCTCCCTAGTGAGTTATGCAACAAATTCATCTAGAGAAGGCATTTTGTAGGTTGAACCTAGGGCACATTTTGTAGTATAGAATGTAGAAACAAATAAAAAATAGCTAGGATCAAGCTTAGAAAGAATACTCAAGATCAATTTCTTATCATTCTTCTTGATTCCACACTATTCTAACTACAATCTAATGGCCTTCAATTTGAAGGACTTAACCCTATGAGTTTATTCTCCAATTGATGACCCCTTAATTCATCCTACTTACCAAAGAGGCTTTCCAATTTAGTCCATACATCATTTGGTGTTTTAGCAGACTCGATATGAAAAAGAAGGCCAAGAGAACCAAAGGCTTCATCACATTTATTAAACCACTTAATCTTTTTTGCATCATCTTTTGGTTTAGTTTCAAGTCCCATTGTAACACGATGATATCCATTTGTTTTAAGATATATTATCATCTTAGATTTCCATTCAAAATAGTTATATGGAGTTAAAACTAGAAGTGTAGATGCATCCATGAGTGCAAAAAAGAAGATTGCATAGTAGAAAAAAAAGTGTGAAAACAAAGAACACTAGACAACCCCCCTTTTCACTAGTTTTGAAATGACGCCCCCAAAAATTACAATGTTGGCACTTTATAATTAGTGCAATTACAATGCAAAAAATCAGATCTTTCAGACACTCACAGGGCCCAAAATCGCCAAGATGCTTAAAATAAAATTCAAGTACAATATGAGATCAAATTGAGAGCACCAATGTGGATTACACAAAAAAATATGAACTCTGGAAAAAAAGGAACACAAAACGGAGTCCATTTGTACAAGTTATGGCTCCCAAAAGGTCTTAAAACAAGAAATGAATAGCAAATTCTGGAAGAATCTTCAATTTTTGAGAATCTGGAGCATCAAATTAGAAAACCAACATCACCATAGAATAGAGCATGAAATTTTACCCAAAAATTAAAAGAAAATTACATCAAAAAAGGAGTTTGTATGCTCAAGTTACATTCATTTGAAGTTGGACCACCAAATAAAAAATACAAATGGAGAGGGGTCTCCCTACTGATGTCATTTGGATGTCAAATTTAAGACACTAAAATTTGTGATAGCCATTTGAATGTCAAATTTAACACAATACTTATGACGGGTAGATGAATGCTAAATTTAACATAGTATTTATGACTGGGAGGTGAATGCAAAATTTAAGCTTGCGTTCTGTGATAGTTGTTTGATTGTCAAATTTAAGATAGTCATAATTTTTTTGACAAAGTTGTACGGTATGGAATTTGTGCAGCTCGGGTTGAATAAAATTGCTCAAAAAATTTGAGACTCCGATTTCGACAATTTTACAGTTTATCTTTAGGTTCCCGAGCCTTTTGAGTGCAATGACGAGGTCCATTTGGGCTGAAAGTTCTTTGATTTGATGGCTACCTCCAAGAACTACACTCAAACCCCTATTTTACAACTAGCTCCTATGATCTCAGATTTCAGTGAACCAAAATCTAATATTGACTTTCTCAAGCCTTTTGAATGCTATGAAAATGTTGAAAAGGCCTCCAAGATTACATAAAAGTTGCAATTACCCAAATCTCACAAGAACCAAATATGCAACCTAGATTATACAGATGCTTATTTTTCCTTCAAACTATTCACATTAGAGGAAAATGCTAGCTCTAGATTAGTCTCAAATCTCTCTAAGAAATCAGATAATAAAAATGAACTGAACTGAACAAATAGGCCTTGATACCATGTTAGATTCTTCACAAAGAAAGAATCAAGCCAAGATCCAATGTTGGTCATAGATCACATGCAACTCCAATTAGAAAATGATCAAAGATTAAAAATGTAGAATGAAGAGAAAATCTGAACTGAGAGAACAATAGATACAAAGTAAGAGAATTTTAAGAATACTCTCATCACTCTCACCAAACAATCACTGAACTAGCCAAACTAGTGAAGGTGAGAGGAGAGTGCTCAATATATAGAAGAATAAGGGAAAATACATCCAAGAGGTGCATTAATTCCTACTACCCATAAAAGGTGGGAGGTTATCACCTACTTGGTAAATGACAAGGCATGTGGCATAACCTCCTCAAGTGAAGACAAGAGAGAGGTGGCACATAAAGCCTGAAGAGGGTGAGAAAACTAACTACCCCATAAACTACTAAGGTAAAAATAGAATAGTGGTTATGAGAGGTGGCACAAAAAGCCAAAAGAGGATTTGTAACTCAACTACCCATGTGTGGGGAGAGAGTGACACATGTAGATATTGTATTTTTCCATGTGTCATCATATTACCACATATAATAAACCTAAGAAAGATTAAATAATAATGTCTAGGAAAAATAAATATCCCCTAACATAAGGAAATTTAAAAACCTACACTAACACCTTGGTTTATGCTTTTTTTACTCCTTTGTAATTCATTGTTAGCTAGGGTTTTGATTAGTTTATGCATGTTGTTTATTTTCTAACTGCTAATTTTCCCTATGCTACATTTCGTGAGCATGAAATCATCCTATCTTAATAGCTATTGCTACATTATGAATCAATTTCCTAGTTAAATAAATAAATCTAGCACTAAAGGTTATTTAATCCTTATCGAATCTTATCAAATAATATTTAATGTATAATTAAATAAATAATATCTTTCATCCAATTTTTTGGGACCAATACTTATTCTTTTCGTTTAGAGCAATTTGGACATTTTGATTTTACCTTTTTCAATGAGGGTATTTTCAAGTATGATACCATTTTCCACTAGTTTAGCAAAGGAGGTGCAACAATGTACTCTTAGGTGTAGACACATAAAAATGACCTAGGCTTGCAAGCTCTATAATTATGACATTTAATTATGTCCTTGGTCCACATTCGACTATTAATTAAGTAATGCATTATTATTTAATTAATTCATGTCTATTGTATTCTTCATGATTATTAAATAAAAAAATTATATTTATTTATTCAATACATCATTAATTGTCTATTGTCTTCTTACAATTAAATAAATTTATTAATTTATTTAATTACCTTTATTCATTTATTCTTCCTGATTATTAAATAAATGAATTTTATTTATTTATTTAATATATCACTAATTCTCACAATTAAATGAATTTATTAATTTATTTAATTATCGGTCATAATACTCTAAATTAAATAATTATGTTTAATTATTTAATTACCTAATTTCACATTCCTCTCATTTTAAATAAATGAAATTATTTAAAATATTTTTGTTTTATTTTGTTTTATTAACTATCTCTTCATTTTAGTAAATAATCTGAAAAATAATATTTATTGTCTCATAAAAACATCATTTTGAATTAATTTAATTCAAAATGGTAATCTTCTTCCAAAAATCAAGTAATCAAGAAAATTCTTGATTTTCCAAAAATCTACTTTTCAGTTCAACTCTTATCTTCTTGAATTTCTTAAATCTTTATCTTTTTGGCTAATTATCACATTTATTCTCGACCGCCAATTTTATTTTATCAAATCACATCTTGGCCACTCATTTAACAATCTTGCCCTAACCCTAATTAGGGATTGTCACATGAAATTTTGTCCACTGATTTTTGGCTTTGACAACTTTTAATCTCATTCATCCGTACAAAATTACATTCTTTATAAAATGTTAAATTCGCTCACAATTTAGGGCACCACTTCGTTATTATTGAACCAATTTACCACTTCATATTTAGAATCACTTTCATTATGTTTAGAATTTACTTTGCATTTTAGGCATATTCATTTGTCATAATCTATTATCATTCAAATCCTTCAAAACTTGCATAGGAAAATGGCATAGTCAATTTTCTCACACAGATTTGAGGGCAACAATCATACACTACAAGCTAGAAGGTGTTATGGAGGTGAATCATGGAAGATTCTATGGATATCAGGTATAACCATTCTTATTTTATTCTTTATTTGTACTTCATAATATTCTTTGGGTTTTATTTAATCTAATCATGCTAAAATAATTAACCTGAAAAATAACCCATCGATTACATTGGTGAACCTGACGCACTTATTTTGATTTTATTTTCTGTAGTTTTCGTACGGTTTTTGGTCTTTTTCTATTTTTTTTGCAAGCACAGGTACGGAAAACTGCATCTTCTTGACAAAATGATGCATCTGTTCTAGCGAACCACATCTACTAAATCTCATGACGCATCTGACAATATGAGCTGCATCCACTATGTCCTGCACTGCATCCGACTATCAACATCAAATCACAGTCGCCTGCCAAAACAATGATGCATCTATGGGTTAAAAAACTACATCTTTCTGTCAAAAACCACGACGCACTTGTGGGTTCAAAAGCTGCATCTACTTGGTAATTCGATTTTCTTTTTTTATTACTTCCATACTTTCACATTTTGATTTGGCATTTTTGTTTTTGCTAATATTTTGTTTGTAGATGTGTTTAGTGTGATAACTTATTTTTTTTGTAGGATGAAGCATAGAAGACAACACAAAAAACCAAAAAAAAACTTCTTTTTTGCAGGACGAAAGTTGAAGACAATCAAAACTACTTGTCATTTGCATGCAGGACCTTATGAAGACATTGATTTGTTTTAAATATTTTTTTTGGTAGATACAATATTGTCATTTGGGCTTAAAAATTAGCCAATGTTTTTTGTGCCTGATCATGTTAGTCTAGAACCCCATGATTCGGTATATTGAAGTATCCTCTCCCCTTGCACATTCGTACAATCCTAGGTGTAAGAGAAATGATTTCTGACTCTAGAACTTGAGCCTATCTTGGTGGGAAAAAGTACTCATGCCAAGATGACTCAGACCAGTAACATGCTAAAGCCAAGCAAATTCCAACCGGTATATAAAAGTGATTTTTTGGGGGAAGCCCTAGAAATCACGCTCACTATTCTGACGAGAAGGGAAGAAATGGTCTCTCACCATACTGGATGGTGCCCCATGAATGAAATGCCCTTACTAAAATCCATGTTGTAGTTTTTGTGAAAATCCTTTCTATTTGTTGGTGCAGCAGGTTTGGACCTATGAATTTGTCTTACATTTTTACGATTCATGTGTGGAGATGAGATGTATGCCATGGGAGTTTCATGGTTATAGTAGCTTGGCTTCCTTGTATAGGTGAGTGTCGTGGAGGGGAGCCAGTGGGGTCAAGCTACTAGTCATCTACCTTGAATATGCGTAGCTGGATTTATCCAAGTAAGAACTCAGTAAATATTGTCCAACACAACCTAGGGTGTAATTGTTCTCTGATTTAAACATATCCATTACATACAAACTAAAAACACATTGTATTTTGTTCTTGTTTTTTTTGTTTTTGTTAAACAAATTGATCATCAAATGAAGTCAGTCAAAACAACATCTTAAGAAAACTGCAACTGTCAAATAGAATCGCAACTGTTATTTCAAAACCCACATCTGTCTTGAAGAGTCACAACTGTTAGGTTAAACACCGCATGTGTTTGTCAACAGTCTTAGTCCAGTTTAGTTTTTGGGCCGCAACTATTATCTTGAGTCCCATGTGTATCTCTAAGTCACATATGGTATATAGTAAGTCACATCTATCTAAAAACCATATTTTCCTATTTAACATTTGAAACTAGCTTTAGTCAAATCACCGCATGTGCAGTACAAAACCACATTTGACATTTGAAAAGCTGCATTTGCAAAACAAGACCACATTTGACATTTCCAGGGTTGCAATGCATTTGCTGCCTAAAGCGACGCATTCACCTGATAGAAAAAAACCAAACACTGTCTTAGACCAGAATTCAAGTCTTGATATCTTAGCCTACTATCAAACATCTTTTTCAGAAAGTCTCTGTCAGAAACTAGAATTGAAATTGCTCAAAACTTCCATCATTTACATTCACTAGTGTGCATTTTAACCATAGGATTAAAATTTGTAGATTATAGTTGCATTCCCTAGGCATCATAATCATCATTTTTAGTGTAAATTTTTCCTTAGGTTTCATCTTGGAAAAATTTGGATTAAGTCAAATCTCCACACTTTGCAAAAAAATATTGTTTTCGAAACTAGGTTATCTTGGGACTTAGTCATTATTCCTCTTTTCGATCATTGTCCTTTTTGTGAGAACCTCCAACTCAATAGTCTAGTTAGGTAAGCTCACTTGTCATTTAGTCCCTTTAACAAGTCCCCTTTGATAACCAAATTTGAGACAAAATTCAAGCTTAGAGAGGTTAGGAAAACCTTTCTCCAAATATCGTCCAAACTTAGTCCTTTATCAAAAATCCAAAAAAATAGTCTTACATTGTCATCCTTTATCCAAAAATACAAAAACACAGGCTAGTGTCATCCTTGCATTTAGTCATCATTTTAATCACTCTCATTTGGGAAATTACCTTTTATGGTGGAAACTAGACTCCAAAGACAGAAAAGACAAATGGAAAACTTTGGACTAGATTCTCAGTCCAATGTCAATAATCCTACTTATCACCCAAATTGGACTTTTGAAGACCCATTTAGCAACACCACTACTCAATTGCTTACAACCATACCATCCTCATAAAATAACTCTTTTGAATCACTATTACATAAGGATGAATATGGAAAACTACTTGAGGAAAAACTAGAAGCATCACAAGATCCTGAGGTGGCCTACTTCATAGAAAAAATGGTCTTATATGATAGAGATAGATATTTAGCCATACTTTTAAGTCAAGGTGCTAAATTACTTGTGGGTTTGACATTAATACTTTGAGACCAATATCTCTTGACACCAATGTCACCAATGTGAATAACATGTCCAATAGTGGTCAACTTCCAAACAAGACAAACAATACCTTTTTTTATGCTACCTCAAAAATTGTCACAACGACCATGAGTGCTACCTCCAACATTCCAAAAAATTCCAATTCAATCAATGCTACATCCATTGGAGGAACACAATCCACCACATTTCCTACACTATCTACAACATCGTCACAATCGGCTGGAGCCACCTTTGGGTCCTTGAAAATGTGGGCAAGTTATGCCAATCCTCTATTTACCTCTTTGGTAAATTCCTTGGGGGAAACATCAAGCCATAAAAATCATCCATTGATGACTAAAAATAGTACCATGAGTGTATCCTCATCACATCCTCTCATTGGTACCTCACTAGATCCTTTGGGTGGATGTAAATGACATCTTTTTCCTCAAGGAATGCAACCAAGTGTTAACACGTCAACACAGATTAATACCAACCCCTCCCAAGGATAGTTCCAACAACCCCGACAAGATAATCAAAACTCACAACCTATGGAATCTATTGGAAACCAAAATATTCCTAGTAACCATATTCCCCAAATATCGACCCAAATGGTTGGGGGAAAAATTATGGCATATTCATCCCATGTTCATACCCATCAACACATCCACAATCCAAACTTTTAGTACCAACACATAAACCAAAACACATCATACATGTCACAACAACATATCCCTCAACAACGCACCAACATATACTCACAACAAATGGGGAACCATAGTGTACTAATCAATCCACTATATGATTCCACAAATCTCCCTATATTCGATGCCCTCCAAGCGTAGCTCATGGGTCTAGAGAAGACTATAAAAGACTTGCAAATATCTGGCAAGAAATCAGAAGTGTCATATGATTTATCTGTATATCCCTTTTACATAAACTTATACATGCCACCATTTCCTCCGAGATATGTGTCACATAATTTTACCAAATACAGAGGAAAGACAAAACCTCTCGAACATGTCTGAGAATTTGTGACCAGCTGTATGGAAGTCACCTATGAACAAACATACTTGATGAGACTCTTTTCCAAAAGTCTTGCAGGTCCTTCCCTTGAATGGTTCTCCACTCAAAAGGATATCCAAACATGTGATGAAATTAGCAGCAAATTCATAAAAAATTATGTGTACAACATTGACACAGACACATCTATTACTACCTTATTCAATTTCACACAAGAGGATGCTAGAGAAATGTTCATCCCATTCTTCCAAAGATTGATAAGTCTAGCTAGTCATTGTCATATTGATATACTAAAAACAAAAAAGGTTGACATGTTCGTACAAACACTTCTAGGTCCCTTGAAATATGTAGTGTAGGTTCATTGTTGCACAAATTTTGCAGACCTAGTTGAAAAAGGTGTACAGATTGAGAAATCCCTTATTGCAAAGGAAGAACTAAAATACGGTCCTAAAAACACAAACACAAATCCTCCTATTGACAAAACTAAATAGTGGGTAAAAAAAAAACACATCACCAATGACATTGTGGTCAATGCCAAATCCGTTAATGCAATAGGTCATGTCCTCACCATCAAAGGAGTTCAAAATCAAAATACACCAGTGACCACACCCACACCAATTGCCAATGCTATATAAAAAAAACCTTCTCAATCTAATCAAAGGCAGTTGCATCAACTACAACAATTTCAAAAATGCACATACACTCCCTTGGGTGAGCCTATCGAAATTGTCCTAAAGAAACTTATCCAAAATACTGTCATAACTTTGGAAGACCCTAGACCATATGACCCTGGTGAGTTCAAGCCATCATGGTGGGATGATAATGCACATTGTGATTACCATCGTGTCAAAGGTAATAAAACTTCCTCTTGTCGCGTGTTACGAAACCTTGTGCAAGAACTTATTGAAAACCACACCATTGAGTTTGGAGGTCAACCGTTTGCATATAATGCGGATCATATGATCCACAAAAAACCACTACAAGATCATGGTTCTAGTAATCCCTCCTCATTTTCCCTAAAGAATAACAAAAATCAATCTTATCACATTCGTCCGACCTACAATAAAGTTCATCATGCCTATAACTGTTCTGGTAGCCCCATCATTAACAATCTTTGTGTTGCTGATGAAGATAAGTGTGTCCATACTATTACCATTAAACAGGCCCCAAAATGTAATGTCGCCATGAGTAAGGGAAAGGTCACTATCCAAGGTCCCTCTGCTCATCAACCTAAAATAACCATACTTGGTCCATCTACCAAGCCATCAAAACCTAAACCAGAGTTCAACCTTATTGAGAAATTGAATAAAACACCCACTCAAATATCCATTCTTGAATTTCTCCACATCTCACCTGCACATAAGGCCATCTTGGATAAACTCCTACAAGAGTCTTCTATCCCAGACAACATTCATGTCAATAATTTCGAAACCATGGTTGGCTATTTGACTTCACCTCACCACATTTCATTTTTAGACAATGACTATTCCTCACCTAAACCATCTCATAATGACACCCTTCATATCAAGGTTTTTTTCCATAAACATAAGGTTAAACAAGTATTAATAGATGGTGGAGCAGGATTGAACATTTGCTCTTTAAAATTGGTTAAATATCTTGGCTTCCCTAATGTGTGTGTGGATGCTACCAAGAGTATTGTCATCAAGGAATATGATGATGAAGAATGTGCTTCTAAAGGAATAATTACAATTCCACTTCGTGTGGGGCCAACTATTATCAATACAACATGTCAGGTCTTGGATTTTGACATAAATTACAATATTTTACTTGGTTACCAATGGATTCATGACTTGAAGGCCATTCCTTCCACATACCACCAATGCCTAAAGTTCCCTTTTGATGGTACCAAAATTACTATCTCGGGAGATCCTGATCCATTCCAATATTATACCAATCTAAGAGCCACTACTGAGAACTAGGTGCCCATTAATTAGGAGGCCTCAACTTACACCTCTTCCAATTATATTGACCCGTCTACACTCACCAAATCATCTATATCTATTCCATTGACTTCCGCCACACCATCCTCCTTGACCTCAATACCAAGTAATGACCTAAAGATCCAAGACCTTGGTTGTGGAGAATTCAAACTGAATACAACTTATTGTATCACCACAATACCTAAGACACCTAAAGTCTATGGTAGAACATGTTATGCAGTCGAAACTAAAACAAATTTCAATGTTCCACCAAAAACAATATTCACCCTATGGGGAGATTTAGGTAATGAATTCATTATCGACATAGCTAATTGGATCTACACAGACCCAAAAGGATTACCTCCACTACCAATGCATCTCTATGGAAAAGGCTATGACGTATGCAAGGCACTAGGTTTTGATAGAACAAGTGACCTTGGAAAAGCCAACAATGGAAGCCAGGAACCTATTATTATTTCTGCACGACAAAGGTACATGGGGCTAGGTTTTGACCAACTCAAAATTGATGATTGACATACCTATGAACTTTCAAGTGAGGACGTAATGGCTACAAAAAGTGTTGAGACACGTGAAGAATCCCTCACCGAAACTGAATGTAATGAGTGGGAATGGGATCTGAGAAAACCCTTAGCAACTATGATATTGACAAACTATACCTGGCACCTGGCCAACCCCCCTTTGAAGAAATATTCCAACAAGAATACAACATTGATCCTATTGTCATTCTAAAGATAAGGAATGGGTAATTATTCCTTGGGATCCAGAAGAACAAAAATTATTGTTGGCGACATCTGAATCATCCCACCCCATTACCGAGCCCACCCAAGAACCTAACTTGTCTGAACCTACTATGCATGCCTCTAAAACAACAGCCACTAGTCATGATGTTGATAATTTTATCCCCTATTATGTCTATTAATTTGACTCATATGAATCTGAATATGGCTCATCCATTGCATCTGACATGAAAGTTGAAATTGATAACTTTTCCTTCACACTTGAGGCTTCAATTTGCCCACTTTCTATATCTTCCCCATATTTTACCAACACTGACAATGGGATTTCCCTTGTTTACCCACAACTCATTGATTGGTACTAGCAAGAACCACCAGCGATGGATATCTTCCAGAATGATGAGGCAATAGCAGAATTCATGGGACTCCGGGGAGGCATACCGGGGGGTGATCACAAAGCCAAATTCTCTATTGACCTAGATTGTACAACTTACTTTGGGGAGACTGGGCAATCCTCCAGTCACAAAAGAACAAAGAATAAAATAACAAAAGAAATGTCTTTAGGTGAAAACCGTAAGGCACCTTCTGACAACAAAATAGTAAAAACAAAGGACGTATGCAAAGGTGAAAACCTCTATGAGGCACATAAGGATCGAGGATTGGAATTTCTTCCCATCACACATGAAAAATGAGCTATGCTTATCAAAGACACAATGGAATTTTACATAGCTACACCAAAGAATCCTAAAATGGCTCTCTTGGCCGCATCATTGTCAGAGGAAGAAAAACTCGAATTTCAACAATTTTTCACAAACCGGAAAATTAACTTCGCATGGTCATATGTTGACATGTTGGGCCTTGATCTGGAATTGGTATTGCATCATATTCCTCTAATCTCAAGAATCAAGCTAGTCAAAAAACAATTATGGAAAATGCATCCACAGATTGCACTACTTGTAAAGGTTGAGTTAAAGAAGTTACTAGATGCCGGATTCATAAGATCAACAGACTATGCCAGTAGGATATCCCACATTGTCCCTATCACAAAGCCAAATAGAAAAATTTGTATCTATATGGATTTCAGATATTTAAATAAGGCTTGTCCAAAAGATGATTTCCCATTGTCGAACATAGATATGATTGTTGATCTCATAGCAGGGTATGATATTTTATCTCTAATGGATGGTTTCTTGGGCTATAACCAAATCTGAATTGCAACTAAAGATCAACACAAAACAACATTCACTTACCCATGGGGAACATATTGTTGGAGTGTCATGCCTTTGGGCTTAAATAATGTAGGTGCCACATACCAGAGAGCTATGACAATAATATTTCATAACATGATGCATATCCTCATGGAGTATTATTTAGATGACCTTTTGGCCAAATATTTGACATGGAAAGACCATCTCAAGGTCCTAGACAAAAATTTTAGATGACTAGAAGATTGAAAGGTTCATCTAAACCCAAAAAAATGTGTCTTTGGGGTCACTTTGGGAAAACTGTTGGCCTACATAGTTTCATGAAGAGGCATCAAATTTGATCCTGCTAAAGTGAAAGAAATTCTAGACATTCCACCACCAAAAGGAATCAATGAGTTAAGAACACTTCAGGGAAGACTGCAGTCCATCTGACGCTTCATCGCACAGTTGGCAAATAAGTGTCAACCATTTCAATATCTGTTATGCAAAATTATTCCCCTTGTATGGACGAACAAATGCCACACAACCTTCGAACAAATTAAAGAATATCTATTGACACCACCAATCCTAATGCTGCCTATTCAACAAAAACTGTCGAGGCCTTTGCAATTTTATATTTACTCTTGTGGCTGCACCTTATTTTTCAAATACTCACTGCCCTCAGAGCTCTCCATGTGGCTTCCTCGTGAAGCTTTTCACTTTTCCTTCACTTCGCTTTTTGGCAATCTCCATCTACATGCCGCATGGCTCACTCTGACTGCCTCTCTAAGTTAAGCCCACCTCATTCTTTATTTTGCATGGAGCTCTCCACGTGGCTCTCTCTCAAGGCTTTCTGCTAGGCACCTTTTCAATTTTTTGTCGGGCTCCGTCTGAGTGACATGTGGCAATTTTGTTTTTGCACATGTTATCTTGGAAATGCCAACGGATCTTTTGTACTTCTTGCTGCCGTGTGTTCTCTCCTGCTATTGCATGGTTTTGGGTTTTATGTCATGGCCTCACTGGCGTGTTGCTAACTGGTCGATGTTTACTATGGTGGCTCAAGATGATCTGGGCCATTGGTCACTGCACGTGGTTTTCTCTTTTTTTGATGCATCTTCAGGCGGTGGACTGGCCAATAAATATGGGCCTTGTTTTCTTTTATTAGGTTGTTGATTAAGTTTTTGAAAAACTCCCAAGCACTGAGAAGTAAGCCTTTTATAATAGTTGCTTTCAATTCGAAGACTTCAGACTGTGCCAAATAAATTCTGCCTTTCTATTTTTAAGCATTTGTTAGAACTATTGATCTGTGTTGTTATCTTTATTTTTGTATGAATGCCTATTCTTTAGTTTCTGTAACCTTTCATAGCTGGAATGAATATAGATCATGTTTCTCTAACTCTTATGTGTTAAGACAAAGTTATGTTTGATTACATTATACAAATTAGAGGGTATTTTTTGCATGATAAGTTCTTTTGAGAAAATTATCTTAATTAACAGTAATTTAGTGGTTCGGGCCTTTGCATTATGCACTGCGCTTTGGTAAAGTTTTCTAAAGACTTTGGCGCATTGCCTGTAGTGTAAATTTTACATTCTTGCAATCTCCCTCACCTTTTACTTCACCCACTAAGTGAAGAGTCGGCTTCGGCAAAATCCTGGAGGTTACTTAGCTAGTGCATAACATCCCCATTAGCTAAGTTTCCCATAAGACTACTGCTACATGCAAAATACTACATCAACAGTTCTTTTTCTGGCACGCCCGGTGGGACCACGAACTAGCATGTTCACCTAGTTTTCATAAGTGTGTATGAGCCATTGACCTATAACTAGGTCATAGACCACAAGAGTCCCTGGACAACTTGTGTCGCCTTTAGTTTTTGTGCACCCGAGAGGTCGCCGAGGTAGCCCAACACCTCATCCATCTCCTCCTTCTTCGACATCACCTAATCCACCCACACATATGGCTGCTAGAAATTACATAGACTGGGACTCTGGCAGTCCGTTAGTAGCACCTATGCCTCCTACAGTATGGCCCCCCATCCTTGTTTCTACTCTAAAAGCTATCCCTAAATATTCTGGGGATGAATCAAATACACCGATTGAGCATCTGCAAGATGTAGCAGACGTATGTCTGGTACATGGTGTATCAAAAAAAAATATAGCCCTCAGATTATTGGCCACCTCCTTCCAAGGAAAGGCGTTAAACTGGTACAGGACTTTACAAGCTAGTACTATTGCTACTTGGGATCAACTCAGGACCCCATTTTATGAACATTTTTCAAATGTCGGTGACAAATCTTCGTTGTACCATCAATTGACAAATATAAAGCAAGCCCCTCATGAAGCTCTACCTGACTTCAATGCGAGGTTCCATTCAACTTGGCAGAGAGTGCCTGTGGGTAGCCGACCACCTCCGGATCTAGCATTTATGTTCTACTTGAAGTCGATCAATGTCGATATCTCCATGATGTTACAAGATTTGGGTGGAGACACTCTTCTTAATGCGTATGCCCTAGCTGTCGCTGCAGAAAATAATCTGATTGCTACAGAGAAGTTGGCACCGAGACCCATCATGCCATTGTTCCCTGAGTGCAATGCTGTAGAGGCCAAGGTTCCTTCCACCAGCACTCCTATGGCTCCTCCCCAATCTATGTACATCTATCCTGAAAGTGTTCCAAGCACTGCCCCAATGGTAGCTACTATGGTAGCTCTTGTGCCTAATCCCATGGCTGCCGAGATGAACGAGATGAGAGAACAGATGCAGGCTATGACTAATGAACTAACTACTTTGAAGTGACAGCAATACAACTATCAAAAGCCTACATACCAAAATTACCAAGGCAAAAAACCTCTGTACCAATCAAATCAGTGGCAAGATAGGTCACGTGGGAATACCTTGGCTTAGCCAAGTAACCAGATGGTTCCAGTAACCCTACCGATGCAGACTGTTCATCCTAATTCGAATAAGGAGCTAGTGGCAGGACATAATAATTTAGCCGAAGATGCCAATTCCTGGGGTTTCCCTTGCAATGATGCACATATGCCATGAAACTGTCCATGGGGAAATTTGCAACAACAAATCATAGATCAATGTAGCCAAGGTAGCGCATCTATTTCCTGTAACACACCATATGCCTCCCAGCAAATGGACAACACAGGGGATGTCCATCCAGCAAGAGTTAGACATTGTCCCAGACCAGGCTCTTTTTTCTTGGATGGAAGGAGAAGAGTCAGCATTTCTGAATGACATCCCTATTGATAAAGTACCCTGAGTACAATTTGACTATAATATGCGTTCTAAGCGTAGATTCATCGAAGAGTTTACAACCTTTCCTACCGATGCTATATCACAATCAATGCCTAGCTTGATAGAAGGCCTATTTCCAATCCCACCACAATCAAAGGTTCCTATTCTTAGCTCTCTGAATCCACTTCCTTCAAAGACAAAGGCTCCATCAATCACTTCTGTTGTTACTAAATTTTCAGACGTACCGACCACAAAACCAATAGCGGCCACAAGACCTAAACAACAAGCAATTGAGACTCATTAGTCAAAAGCGCAATTCAACATGGTAGAAAAACTAAAGAATTCATCTACCAACACTTCTCTGTGGGATGTCCTAGCTATTCCGGAACAAAAGGTGTTGTCTAATGAAGAGAATGCAAAAATTCCTACTCTCTAATGAGGAGGATGTATCTAAGCTAGACTTGGATAAAGTGCTAACAATTCAACCAGAGGAGAAGCTCAAGTCCGGAAGGGAAAGTAAGCCTAAACCTAAGCCTTTCTTTCTAACACTGATTATTGGTGACAAGTTATTGCATAATTGTATGATTGACTCTGGTGCCAGCACCACTGTCATGCCAAAGCAAGTAGCCGATGCTTTGGGTCTAAAATATGAGTCTTTGAATAAAGGAGTCATGTAGCTTGATAGAAACAAGGTTGATACTATTGGGATAATCAAGGGATTACCTATGACTTTGTTTGCCTACCCCAGTATCACTATAAATCAGGATACCATACTCATTGATATCCCTCCTCTATTCGGAATTTGTTTGTCCTGAGAGTTCATTGCAAATGTAGGAGGATATTTGGTGCTAGATTGGTCGCATTGGATTCTGAGGACTAAGTATGGGGCTAAAATGAAACTATTGTCATAAACTCTGCATTTTGAACATGTTGCTAATGAGGCTCTACTAAATTTTGAAGTAGCACACACTTCAATTTCCTGGGAACAAAGGTACAATGTGGAATTTATTGAAGAAGAGGAGGCTACTAGCTCCTGAACAAAAGATGAAGAAAATTTGTTGAATGAATTTATTGATACAGACCCTTTTAGGAATTACCATGCAAATGGCCTTGGAACCTATGTGATACATGAAGAAGGGCAGATCATGCCCAAAGTTACTAAAGGACCTGAAGATGAAGAATCTTTGGAAATATGGACGTTATACTTTGATGGCACCAGATGTAGAGTAGGAGCTGGAGTGGGGATTTGTTTGATATCCCCGATCGACGAAAAGACATTGAGGTATTACTGCTTCTAGTTTGCATGTTCAAAAAATGAAGCTGAGTATGAAGGTCTCATCCATGGTTTAAATTTTGCAGAACAATTGGTTGCAAAACAGATAAGTGTATTTGGAGATTCGGAGCTAATGGTCAACCAGGTCCGTAGAACCTTTGCTGTAAAGAATGTCCGTAGGCGGTCTTATCGGCATAGGGTCTGGGATCTGATTAACAACTTTGAGGCATTCAATATTCAGGCTATTCTTAGGGAAATGAATTCCAAAGTTGACAGAATGGCAACTATCGGGGCTCAGTTTGAGCTAGCCTCTGAATTATTAAAAAATAAACATGCAGTGAAGGTAATTGTGAGGCTAGCTATCCCCGATAACAATAAATATTGGCGAGTATTTGATAGCAATACTCATATTGCATCGTTCCTCTAGTCATCTGGAGAATTCGCCGATCAGCTGCAACCAAAGATCATTGAAGCTTATGAAGATCAAATCATTCAGTTGAAATCTAACAAGCTCCCAAGAGGCTTGGTCACTCTAGAAGGCCTATTCGATTATGATGATGCAACAAGAGGTAAAAGGAAGCTCTTGGCTGACAAAGGTGATTATACCAATTTGCATATCGGGGAAGATAGGAAGCTCAAAGTTGGGAAAGAAGTTTCACAAAAGAATAAAGATAGGCTAAGACACTTCTGTGAAGAATATTCGAGTGCAGTTGCCTAGTCATACGATGATCTTAAAAGATATGATTCTAGGATCATCAAGCATACTATTGAGTTGTCGAAGGGGGTGAAGCCAGTTTGTCAAAAATAGAGACCAGTGAATCCAAAGATAGAATCTCTCATGTCACAAGAGTTGAACAAGTTGATCGCGTCCTGAATAGTGTTCCCGATGAAACACAGCACTTGGGTGTCAAACCTAGTGCCAGTCCAGAAGAAAATTGGGGATATACGCCTGTGCATAGACTTTCGAGATTTAAATAGAGCATCCTTAAAAAATCATTATCCCCTACCTTCAATGGAAGTAATTTTGAAAACTATTGCTAGCTTCGAAATGTTTTCAATGCTAGATGGTTTTTCGGGTTATAACCAGATCCAGGTAAAGGAAGAGGACCAATACAAAACAATGTTCACCACAAAGTGGGGAATGTATGCATATGCTAAAATGCTTTTCGGGCTCTCAAACGCCAGAGCAACTTTTCAACGGGCTATGGACATTGCTTTTAAAGATTTGATCCACAAGATCATACTCATTTACCTGGATGACTTGACAGTATTCTCAAAATCTATTGATGATCATTTTGATCATTTGGAGCTTGTTTTCCAGAAACGCCAGGAATTCAGGATCTCCTTGAATCTGAAGAAATGTGTGTTCGGAGTTCCCCAGGGGAAGCTATTGGGATATGTCATCTTTAAGGAGGGCATTGCTATTGATCCAGAAAGAGTTGATATGATCCAGGAACTTCCATTACTTGTCAACAAAAAGGGTGTGCAGTCTTTCCTAGGTAAGGTCAACTTTATTAGCCAATTTATTATAGATTTTGTAGGCATTGTTTGTCCTATTACCTTAATGCTCAAGAAGGATCAGATTTTCAAATGGACGACGGAAGCCAAAAAATATTTCGAGCTTGTTAAGGAGGCTATTTCTTCTGCCCCTGTGTTGGTTAACTCGGACCTGGAAAAAGATTTTATTATGTATGTTTTTGGTGGTGGAAATAGTATTGCCACAGTGCTCATGCAGAAGGATGATGAAGATATAAGGGAGTCCCCTATTGCTTTCTACTCATGAACCCTGAAAGAGTACGAAGTAAAGTATAACTTTGTAGAAAAGCAAGCCTTTGTCATTGTTAAGGGGCTTAAGAAGTTCCAGCATTTCATATCATATAATAAAGTGATTGTTTGCGTACCGCCTCCTAGTGTGTGAGAGTATATCATGGAGGGAGAAATCACTGAGAAGAGAGCTAATTAGATCACCAAGATCCTAGAATACGATATTGAAGTCAGACCTGTCAAGACCGTCAAGGGAAAAGGACTGTGCGAGTATATCATTGAAAGCAGTGAAACAGTGATAGAGCTTGGAGCTCCCGAGCCTGTGTTAATAAATGAAGAGAATTCTCAGAGCAATTGGCTTGACGACATAATCAATTTTATGCAAATAGGAAGGTATCCGATTGATCTTCCATCCTTTAAAAGACATTTCTATCGCCTACAAAATAGCAATTATGTCATTTTGGAGGGTGTCCTATGTAAAAGAAATTTCAATGGCATCCTGCTAAGATGCGTGAATGAGGAGAAAACCAACAAGATTTTAGAGCAATACCATAACAGCCCTACAGGAGGACATTTTTCTGCAAGAACCACAACAATTAAAATTATATGTGCTAGTTATTTTTGGCCAATACTTTTTAATGATGCATTTTCATTGATTAAATCTTGCAAGGAATGCCAATTTTATATCGAGAAAAGACAAAATGTTGCTATGCCTTTAAGGACTATAGTGGTAGAAGAACCTTTTGCTCAATGGGGTTTAGATTTCATTGGGATGATTAACCCTTTCTCTTCAGCTGGACATAGATGGATAATAGCAACTAACTATTTTATTAGGTGGGTAGAAGCAGTGCTATTAAAAAATGCAACTGAATTGGAGATTGTTAATTTCCTCGAAGAACTGGTGGCCAGATTTGGCCCGCCTAAAATAATCATCTCTGATAATGCTGAGGCTTTTCTCAGCTCAAAGATGAGCCGGTTCACACTGAAATATGGATTGTTCCTGAAGACCTCCTCTAACTATTACCCTTAGGGAAATGGTCTCACGGAGTCTACTAACAAAAACCTCATCAGGTTGATCAAAAGGATAGGCTCGAAACATCAAAAAAAGTGGCATAGGAACCTCCAGACAGCGCTTTGGGCAGATCGAATTACACCCAAGAAGATACTGAAGACATCTCCTTACGAGATGGTGTACGGGAAGGAGGCATTACTGCCTATCACCATGGAAATTCTCACCCTACAACAGCTCAAATCCCTAGAAATTGAACAAAACAGGGCGATGGAGGTGAGGTTTTCTAAGTTGCTCGAGGTGCAAGAGAAAAGATAACATGCCCTGGAAGTAATGAATAGCCGCCAATAGGTGGTAAAGAAATGGTTTGACAAAAGGGCTTCTGATCAAGGGTTACAATGCAAATATTTGGTCATCAAATTCAATGAGCACGGAGCAAAGCCCAGACAACACAACAAATTTGACAGTCTCTGGGAAGGGCCATTCAAGATTTATCAATGTAAACAGTTCAACTCTTTCGAGTTGGAAGATATGGAAAGTAACACCCTGAGTATTCTAGTCAATGGAATATAGCTTAAAAGATTCTATTAATTTTGCTTATGTGTTATTTTTGTACATTTGTATATATGTAATTACTCTTCCCTGCTATAGGATTTGGATCCTCTCGGTGCAAGAAGTGAAATGAAACATAACAATGATGCAAACAATTGAAAGAAATTTGTAAATGGGCTAGGTGTTCTAAAAGACATATATTATATTCATCAGAGTCAAAAATTTACAATATATTTGGGCTGAAGGCCTTGTATTAACATTTACATATGCCCGCTATAGCGTGAAGCCTGTAAGCATAGAAAAGAAAAATTTGTAATCATCTTCGTTCACGAGACATCAATGGGAAGGACCAGCGATCATGGCAACAGGAGGCACGAGATCTAGAAACACCATTCTTTCAAATGCTTTGTACCACTAAATATTTTGAAATGGCTCAATGTAGTGCACACGCATCAGGAAGTAGCAGCTTATGTAGACTTTGGCATGATGCTCCTTGTGAGTTTCCAGCTCAAACCCAAAAATGAAAGGCCTGGTTGGAACAATGCCTCCATGCAGCTTCTGCAGGCAAATGTTTCGAACTGAGGGAATCCTGTGATCAAATTGGGTTGCATGCACAATCTGCTCTAGGCCTCTGAGGTAGCACCGAGGGAAGACCCACTTCGTCAGCTTTAAAATCTTGCGTTTGGAAACGCTAATGTCTAGTAGCGAGGCGACAAAGTGGGAGCAAATGCTAGTGTTCACTTGATACTACTCTTCATACTCCACATAGTCCTTCCCAAGGACCCACTGGATTGCCTTCACATCAATAGGTTCTTCACACTTGTCATGCACTTTAGGCGCCTGCATCTAATTTTTCCAAGAAAGGTAGCCTGGGTCTTTTTGCAGACAAGCCTCATTGGTGTTTCCATGTTGTCTGCTTTTCTAGCTTAAAAAGAATGAAACTTAATGAGGTAGCAAGAGCTTACTAAGCTAGGAAGGCTAGAGGATGTTGTGATTTGCAATGTTTCACAAAGGGTCTTATTTATAGACTGGCCAAGGTTCACCAGCCGAAGAAATCATGATTATCAGCTAAGCCCAAGTGTGTCGCATTGCCTTGATTTTCAGTATTTCAACATACGAGGTGATGGGAAAGTGCAAGTGCAACTTGCAACTTGCTCTATTGAGCTGCCACATCCATTCGTAGATCGGCCAAGTTTCAATATAAGTGTCGCCGTCTCATCCGAATCAGGCAAAATCTTAAAAAGAGTTGTTGGGCGATGTGCCCCATACGAACATTGAAATCAATTAATGTAAATAACCTACAAGGAGGTTTACAAGGTTGGCTTGGTTCATCTTTTGAGACAAAAATATGTTTCTGTCATTCATGAAAGATTATCAATTAAATGCTCGAGCAGTTTGGCTAGTTGACGATCTTTTCGCACGAATAAAACTGGTAACGCATAATAGCAACTTGGTATAAATGGTTGGCACATACCTTTTTTGGCCGCCTTTCTCAAGAAATCAAAAAGAAAAGTTATGGCATGCAGAGAAACATATTTATTGCAAAAGTCACAAAAGATTGAACAATTAAGGCATTCGCAAGAGCAAAAAAGGTTTGCAAAAAAACTCTTGCGAATATAAAAATGGCCGAAATTACAGAGAACCCTTCACAGATCCTAGCTCCAGTAAGTCTAAGTGAGGAAATGAGGAATGCATGCCACGTGCAGCTTTACGATGGGGAGTCTTATGCCACTCCGGACATACCCATGAAGCCTAGCTGGCCTTTCACTCACCCAGTGAACTAGAAGTTCTTGAGCACGGTTCTTCATAGAGATCAGGAAGTGGCCTTGGAGGATTTGGATAACATATTTGATCCTGAGTTATCTTGCAATCTTAAGAGCCTTAGGGAGGCTACATGTGAAAAAATGAAGCATATGACAAACCAATTTCACAAAAGGCTATGGTTTTGTGGGCTTGCATAGTACATGGTTCCTTTGGTGCACCATTTCCTAGAGGTTGTGGCAGCATGCGTGGCACATTTCAACCCAAACACAGGGGTTATTAGTGGTAAATATTTTAGGGTAGTCATTAGCCCTAAGGCTATTCATGATATGCTGTGCATCCTGCTTCCCTTGGGTAATGAGGTTAAAAATTTTGAAGTGGAAAGAATGCAGCAAAAATGAGGAGAGCTCCAATCGGGGCCATAGTTTTATCGTTCCAAGCTACAACAAATGAGTAGTTCAACACCGCCCAAATTCCCTTTCAATTTGAAGGCTTTGAAAGGTGGGTCTTCCTCTATTGCTTCTATGCTTGTGATGGTGTGTGGTTTGGACTTAGACAAGAGTGTTTTTTAGTTTAAGATGTCCCTCTGCTTTATGCTAAAAAGGAATCACGAGTCTCTGCTCCTATACTTTGCAAGAGTTGTTAGTGATGGAATTTGGGGTCGGCTCTAAGTTCAAGTATTCATCTTTCCTAGGTTACTTGATTTTGCACCAAAACGCAGATTACTTTTCAATGTCTATGCTTCTGTCTATTTTTTATGAGGGTGGCTTAAGGAAACTAGTTTCGACATGGACCCCTGTCATGTCAAAAAACCTTTGATTATTATGCATTCTCGGATGCATTCATAGTCTCGGCTATAAGGGCTTTGGATAAGGCTCGCATAAATATGACTGAACACATATCACCCTGACAGAAGTCCTGGTTGCGGAAGTTAACTCTGCCTTATAACTGGTTCTTTGGTGTGGATTTCACCATGCTCTACATGCCAGGTTTCATCCGAGAACCTTTCTGACTTCCCCATTTTCTTTCTGACAAAGTGTTGGCCCCGGAGGCAATGAGGCAGCTATGTACCCTTGATGATGATTACTGGGGAGGAAAACACTTAACCTCCTATTTACTGTTGCCAATCATGTTTGGTTCAATTTCGTTGATTAAAAAGAGGACCTCGAAGATTGATACCTCGGTGATTATGCTTTCAAAGTTGGGTCACCTCGGGGTGGTATTAATTGATGATACCTGAAATTACAACCTTGACAATAATTTATCGGGAGTTGGCATCAAGATGCCGCATTCGCCTTGGCCATTCTGGGACCTCCGACGGAATGCCGAGGAGGGAAATTTAAGTAGATATGTAGGCCTTGAATATTTTCCTACAGTAGATGGTCGACTGCAATGGCTGAATTTTTATCACATCGTGGGTAGGGTCAACCCAAAGCTGAACATCAACTCCTCCCTAGTCACCCAATTGAGTAAGCTCGGTTGGGCGCCTGAGAAGATGCAAGCTTTCTGGATATATCGGCAAGAGATTTTGGCCACTAGAAAGATGCATAATGAAGTAGCCCTTGATGAGAGATTTGATGACATTTTGGAAAATGAACATCCGAGTGTTGAAAATTCTTTGAACCGCTCAACATCTGTCCAGCAATATAGAAGAGAGGACTCTACTGCATGATCTGAGGAAGAAGTAAATCAGAATCCCCTTGCCGTTGTCGAGAGTCCAATGCATGAGAAGAGTACTGGTAAGCAGCCTATGTAGGAGGAAGAGCCGCATGCACAAACATCGGAGCCAACCGCCTCCTTTAAATCAACACAAAGGTGGGCAAGGACTACCAGTGGTAAGAGATGGGTCATTCTTGACCTTGACAATTTTTTGGAGGAGAAGCGACAATGAAATGGAGAGGCCAGTGCAGAGGAGGAATAGTTGGTGAAGGGAGTGGTCGAGGCATCTATGGCTCCACATGAACATAAGGTAACTTTTCCTCCCTCTTCTCTCTCATCTATGTCTCTAGTCTCACCTCAGTCTGCCCCTACTTTTTATCTGTGCTAGTTCTTGCTACCACTGGATTTGCTGGGCATTCCAGTCTTGCCCCTCCTGATTTCCCACCTCTATCCTCCACTTTCCAAGTCTTGCCTAGAACGCAATTTGGTGTAAGTTTTGGGCTCGTGGGCCAACAATTTTTATCTCCAAGGCCTAGCCTTGCGGTTGGTGCATCTCTGATTTTCCCTTACACCTCATTTCCATCCCCTCCGAGTGGTCAATTCATTCTGCCATTCTCGCCAGCTATTATAACATGACCTAGCAAGACCTCTGATGCATCGACTATGCTGTCTTTCTTGCTAGCTGTCCCTTAGGAGTATCCTTTTGCTGGCAGATTGGGTATTCTGGCCAAGGAATATTTCTCATAGATCGATGTAAATAAAAGCGCCTGCGCCAACTAGATCAAAAAAAGAAGATAGAAGGATGCAACCAGGTAGGCGGAGCCCCACTTGCAAACCAATTTCAATGAAAGCCATAATTCCTTGATGTTTGTGAAGATCACTCTTAATGTGATCAAGGCAGTAGGTGAGATGCAATCTAGTGATTATTCTGTGAATGTTGTCGGGTTAGACTTGCAGTAGGCCTGCCCGCGAGATAAATTTGAGCTGATGGAGGAGACCCTTGATTTTCTCAAGCTCAGCCGACAGGCGAAGAAGAAGGATGACCAGATGGCAGAGCTCAAAAGTAAGGTCAACATCTAGGTAAACAATTTTAAAGCCAAGGAGAATGAAATAAAGTGACTTGAGAAGCAGAGGAGTGCCTTTGAAAGTCAAATCAAGGAGTTGCAAAGTTTGAGTGAAGATATCATTCTGACTCTCTAGCTGCAGGTCAAGCAGGGCCAAGCAAATGAGGAGAAACTCTGCATTGAGTCCGATTTGCTAAACGCAGGAATGAAAGAGCTCTGGGTGAACACCACTGCCGAAATTGCTAAAATGAATGCCAACTTAGATTTGGAGGTCCAAAAGGATAAGCGGGCTGAATTGACCCTGGCGGAAAAGGAAAAGAAAGTTCTTGCCTTGAAAGAGAAGATGTCCACATTAGACAGAAGCTTGTCTAAGGTAAAGGCGAGTTTGAGCAGCAGAGTGGCAGAATTGGCTACCCTAAGGACCCAACCCCTTGCACTCCAGATGAGCTCATTGGAAATTTCCAAAGAGTTGCATGCATTATACTAGGACAAGGTGAAGGCTTTGTGCCTTACTCTTTATCCCACCTTAAAGTTTATGGTGCAAGCGGCTAGCCTCTGCAGGATAGTGAGTGA
Organism: Sequoiadendron giganteum; assembly: GCA_007115665.2. Taxonomy (NCBI): domain Eukaryota; kingdom Viridiplantae; phylum Streptophyta; class Pinopsida; order Cupressales; family Cupressaceae; genus Sequoiadendron; species Sequoiadendron giganteum. The sequence continues at coordinate 576,330,610 of CM021109.1, forward strand.
ATCGATATAGTAGGTTCAGGAGTTAACTTTTGACAAGGTTCCAGAGGCTAGAATTTTATTGGGTAAGTTATATACTACTTTAGATGAAGCATTGAGTGGTGTGGGCATCAATGATTGAACAATGGCGGCTTTGGGCGCAAGTAGCCTTATCTCTATCCATGAGGCCGTTCAACAGGTTGCGGATTGCAGAGCTCAGTTAAACCAAGTTACCAGCGACATGCGGGTGAAGTTTTCTCATTTGATTCAGAGAGGCCTCCCTTCGCCTTTCATTACAAACTAGGCAGTAGTAGGTGTAGAACATATTGTTGCAAGGATCGAAGATAAGAATCAGGACCTTTCTATCTTCCAGACCTTTGATCAATCTCTGACTATTGAAGAAATTAAGGGGATCATGCATCAACTCGCACAACTTTTCTTCCAATTGGAATGGGAAACAAAAGTATCAGGCGGATTTCCCTTCAAAGCAATTATTGGCCTTAAGTTGGCTCACGAGCATCTACGAACTCTCTCTGCACCGTCGAATGAAGTATGAACCAATCTACAGGCCGCCCTCTCGAGGTTGTGAGCATTTTTGATGTTGAACCAAGGTTTCTGGGGTTCTCCTTTCCGTGAGCTAAAAGCCCCTCTGAGTCACCAAACTGTTCAACAAAAACTGCTGAGGCCTTTGTAGTTTTATATTTACTCTTGCGGCTGTGCCTTATTTTTTAAATACTCACTGCCCTCTGAGCTCTCCACATGGCTTCCTCGCAAAGCTTTTTGCTTTTCCTTCACTTGACTTTTCGACAATCTTCATCTGCATGCTGTCTGGCTCACTCTGACTACCTCTCCGAGTTGGGCCCACCTCATTCTTTATTTTGCATGGAGCTCTCTATGTGGCTCTCTCTCTAGGCTTTCTACTAGGTGCCTTTCCAGCTTTCTGTCGAGCTCCGTCTGAGCGACATGTGGTGATTTTGTTTCTATGCTGGTTATCTTGGAAATTTCGATGGATCTTTTGTACTTCCTGTTGTCGCATGTTCTCTCTTGCTACTACATGGTTTTCAGTTTTATGTCATGGCCTTGCTGGCATGCTGCTGACTGGTCGATGTTTGCTATGGCGGCTCAAGATGATCTGGGCAGTCGGTCACTGTGCATGCTTTGCTCTTCTTTTGATGTGTCTTCAGGCGGTGGACTGGCCAATAAATATGGGCCTTGTTTTCTTTTATTAGGTTATTGATTAAGTTTCTAAAAAACTTCCAAGCACTGGGAAGTAAGCCTTTTGTAATAGTTTCTTTCAATTCGAAGACTTCAGACTGTGCGAAATAAATTCGGCCTTTCTACTTTTAAGAGTTTGTTAGAACTATTGATCTGTGTTGTTATCTTTATTTTTGTATGAATGCCTATTCTTCAGTTTCTATAACCTTTCATAGCTAGAATGAATACAAATCATGTTTCTCTGACTCTTCTGTGTTAAGACAAAGTTATGTTTGATTAGATTATACAAATTAGAGGGTATTTTTTGCATGATAAGTGCTTTTGACAAAATTATCTTAATTAACAACAATTTAGTGGTTCGGGCCTTTGCATTATGCACTGTGCTTTGGTAAAGTTGTCTAAAGACTTTGGCGCATTACCTGTAGTGTAAATTTTACATTCTCGCAATCTCCCTCACCTTTTACTTCACCCACTAAGCGAAGAGCCGACTTCGGTAAAATCCCAGAGGTTACTTAGCTAGTGCATAACATCCCCCATTAGCTAAGTTTCCCATAAGACTGCTGCTACATGCAAAATATTGCATCAACACTACCCAGTGAAGGCAAGCCATTGATCCTATATGTCTCCACAACTACAAATGAACTAGGGGCATTAGTAGCACAAAATGACCATGAGGAAAAATAAAGAGTGATATACTATATCAGTCACACACTGACAGGATATGAATTGAATGATACAACCATTGAACGTGCATGTGTGGTAGTTATCTTTGCAACACAAAAACTCAGACATTACATGTTGAATCACCAAACACACCTGGTAGCTAAGATTGATCTATTAAAGTATCTTCTAGGTCCGACAATATTGACATTCCATTTAGCAAAGTGGGTCATGATATTGAGTGAATATGACATATAATATGTTGAGCGCAGTAAAAGGGTAGTTAATAGCAGATCAACTTGCAAATGCACCTATCCAGGATACTCATCCACCGATAACTGATTTTTCCGATGAGTCTATCTCTCATGCAGACCCTATCTTACCTTGGAAGCTATATTTTGACGGGTCCCACACTGGTCATGATTTTGGAGCTGGCATTTTGTTCATCACACCACAAGGGGATTCATTCCTAAGGCATTCAAGATCGTCTTCCCTTGTAATAATAAAATTGCATAATATGAAGCACTGGTCACAAGACTCTAAATTGCATTTAAATTTAAAATTCAGACATTGCTAGTATTCGGGGATTCTCAATTAATTATCAACCAAGTGAATGATGATTATGACATGAAATATGAAAAGTTTCTACCTTACAAGAAAATGGTGGGTATCTTCATGACATATTTCAAAATGATTGCTTTTGAAAAAATCCCAAGAACATAGAATAAGGAATCCGATGCAATGGCTACTATTGGATCTCTCTTAGAAATCCCCAAAAATGTGTCACAATTTGAGTTCTTAGTGAAACAGTTGTTGATGCCTGCATATGACATCACAGAGTCAGAAATGGTTTTTGAAATTGTTGGTCCCAATTCATCTTGGTACTAGGACATCTATGATTATATTAAGTCCCAAACCCTACCCCCCAACCTTTCCAGTAACCCAAAAAATTCCTTTATTTGAAAAGCCACTCGACACACCATCGTCAGTGACACCCTATATCATTGTGGCTTTGATAACACCCTTCTTCTTTGTCTTGACACTGATGAAGCCCATACAAACTTACAAGAAGTACATGAGGGTATATGTGAATCTCATTCAAGTGGCACAACTTTAACTAGGAAAGTCACTAGACTTGGATACTATTAGCTGACACTAGAAAAAGATACTCTTTAGTTTGTCAGAACATGTCAGAAATGCCAAATGCACAGTGACCTAATCCACACACCTGCACAAGAGTTGAGACCGATCACTTCTCCATGGCCCTTCGCACAATGGGGACTCAACCTTGTGGGAAAGATCCATTCATCCTCCTCTAATGGCCATAAATTCATAATCACTGCCATTGATTACTTTACTAAGTGGATTGAAGTTGTCCCCCTCACTTACATTACCAGAAAGAAAATATAAAAAATTATCCTTAATCACATCATCTACCAGTATGGTGTTCCGTAGTCCATCATCACAAATAATGGGAGTCCATTCAAAAATCAGGACATTCGTGAACTCTATGAGTGACTCCACATCCAACATCACTTCTCCACCCCATATTATCCACAAGGTAATGGTCAAGCTGAGGTGTCAAATAAAACAATTCTTCGCATTTTTAAGAAGACTGTCAATGACGTTGGCCATGATTTAAATTTATAACTCAATCCTACCTTATGGGCCTACCGTACCAGCATTCGTACACCCACTGGAGCCACTCCATTTTCCCTTGTCTATGGATCTAAGGCCATATTGCCCATCGAGGTTGAAATTTCTTCTCTTAGAGTATCCTTGAAAGGAATGATTGATGATGAAGAGTACAGAAAATCCTGCCTACATGAGTTAGAAATGTTACAAGAAAGATGACAAAATGCCTTGAATCACTTACAGGCATATCAAAATTGTCTTTTTCGAAGCTATTCCAAAAGAGTGATGGTGAGAAAATTTGAAATTGGTGACTTGGTCCTCATTGAGAACCCAAGAAATCAGGCTAATCGTGAAAAACCTAGAAATTTTGAGGCTAATTAGCTTAGTCCTTATATTATTACTACAACATTCAATTTTGGACGCGATCAGTTGGCCACACCTGATGGAGAATAGTTGACAACACCCATCAACAACCTACATTTGTGAAAGTTTTACACATAGCATCAAAGGGATTGGCTAAAAACCTAAAAATATAAAAAAAGGTGAAAAAAAAAGAAAAAATTTTCCCTTGATGGGAATATGGCAAACAAGCGTTTTGGTGACACCAAAAAAAATAAAAAATAGTAAAATCAGTAAAAAGAAATGAATTCCTCCAATAGTGAAAACCTAGCAAACAAGTGCTTTAGATAGGTACAATGGTGAAAACTTGGCAAACAAGTGTCATGTGTGGTCGATCGTTGCTCTAACATCTACTATTACTCTAATCAACCCTTATCCCCTTTCCATAATCACAAAAGCTTGACACATTCATGCACTTCGTCGTACGTCCTGTCAATTCCAGCCATGTTTAGCATTTGGTTGACATTAGCCCTTGCATATCCTTTCCTTTTTCCTTGTGTCTTCCTATCTTCATATCATTGGACTTAGGTAATCCTCGACCTATTTGGGGGTAAGACCTTTATTATGTAACTATAGCATGTGTCGTACATGATCTTGCACTCGTAAAAAGTCCTAGAAAAAGCCTAAAAATTTGAAAAAGTTCTGAAAAAAGTCCTAAAATTTTGAAAAAGTCTTTGAAAAAGTCCTAATTTTTTTAAAAAGTCTTGAGAAAAAGACCTAAACAATTGAAAATGTCCTGAGGAAAAATAAAAAACATCCAAATCAATGTCAAAATCCCAAAAAATAGAGTCATAGTCAATATCTGTCTTGTCAGTCCAATTAGTCTCATCAATCAATATTTTGTCCATGTCCGAACTACGTTGTCTCTGTGCATTTTCTACATAGGCAAGATTCATATTTGAATCCCTGAGACATTAGGTCAGTCTTTCTAGGTTTGTCAAAATAAAATCATGATTCAAATTGTTGTCATTTGGACAACATCATTGGTCATGTCAATCTATGAGGTCTTTGAGTGCATGACGTAGGCAAGGCCATCAATCGATGAGCCCTCGAGGTTGCACTAGGTCAGTCCATTAGGGTTCATGGCACAACATTTAGACACACGTCAAAATTTCTTCAAATCAAGCAAATATTCCATCAATCTCGATAAAGCAATCTATCAATAGTCTGTTTCATTAGCACTCTAGCTCAATTCAGCATATCAACAATGGCATGTAATCAAATTCTATCAAGAAAATTTAACCTGGCAAAAATTTGAGTTCTTCTTTAGATATTTCCTTTTGAAGATCAACTCTCGTCATTTCTTTATGCTTTTGGAAGTGTCCTTCCTAGGCATTGTCACTGTCACCTAGCATTTCAAGGGATTCCTTTTGGAATTTAGGGATCAATCCACATAACATCAACATTATTCAAGGTGCGTCCTTCTTGAATTTGGCAATCTTCAGCACTCGTCATCAAACAAAAAACTTGGCATTCAAACACACTTTCCAAACACTTGGCCCTTGTCTTTGTCCTTTTTATCATGTTACTAGTTTTTCAACGAGATCCCGACAACAAGATTTAGAAAAACAATGACATCTCATGATGTTTGTCTTGTCTTTTGACACTCATGTTACTGGTTTTTCAGCAAGATCCCAACAACAGGATTTAGAAAAACAATGACATCTCATGATGTTTGTCTTTTATTTTGACACTCATGTTACTAGTTTTTCAGCAAGATCTTGATAGCAGGATTTAGAAAAACAATGATGTCTCATGATGTTTGTCTTGTCTTTTAACACTCATCTTACTAGTTTTTCAATGAGATCCTGACAAATAGGATTTAGAAAAACAATGACGTATCATGAAAATGGCTTTATTTTTTAGCTTTTGACAAACATGTTGCTAGTTTCTCAAGGATGTCTTGGAAACGAGATTTAAAGAAGCAACGACGTTTCATGGCTTGTCCTGATTTCATGTCTATTGTTCTTTGAATTTTTTATAATGTTACTAGTTTTTCAATGATATCCTGACAACAAGATTTAGAAAAAAAACTTCTCATGATGATGGTTTTATTTTTTAGCTTTTGGAAATCATATTGCTAGTTTCTCGAGGATGTCCTAGAAACAGGATTTAGAGAAGTAATGACATTTCATGATTTGTCCTTCTTGTCTTTTTCTGCTTGTGTTTGGTTATGACAAAAATACTGGGGCAATTGTGCTCTTAGTATGAGTTATGATCATCCTTTACTATGACTTCTTGTCTTATTTGATGGTACAACCTTGCACATCTTGATTTATGTCATATCATGGTGTTTGTTGCCCATCAGAACAATTTTCCCAATGATGATTAAAGAGTAATAAATATTAAAGTCCTATGGTAAGGTGTTGAAGGATTTGGTCTAGGAACTCACATGCATCTCCTTTATGTCTTATCATCTTCTCTCGCTCATCTCATATAGGCATTGCATCCATATCATCATCCATATCTTTTGCACTAACATTTCTTTGTCTCTTCATATTCTTGTCTTCTCATCAATTTCGAGAGCAAACCCATGTTCTTGGAACCCGTTTGTCCTCTCAAGGGGGCATACTGCTACCCTCCTTGTCATTCTTCCTCATCTTATTTTGCACTAGGGCATATTTTTGACTTATTTTTTTTGCCACAATGCGATAGGCCACATTATGAAAAAGAGGGGCAAATGTAGACACATAAAAATGACCTAGGCTTGCAAGCTCTATAATTATAACATTTAATTATTTCTTTGGTCCACATTCAACTATTAATTAAGTAATTCATTATTATTTAATCAATTCATGTCTATTGTATTCTTCATGATTATTAAATAAATAAATTATCTTTATTTATTCAATACATCCTTAATTGTCTATTGTCTTCTTACAATTAAATAAATTTATTAATTTATTTAATTTACTTTATTCATTTATTCTTCCTGATTATTAAATAAATGAATTTTGTTTATTTATTTAATATATCACTAATTCTCACAATTAAATGAATTTATTAATTTATTTAATTATTAGTCATAATCCTCTAAATTAAATAATTATGTTTAATTATTTAATTACCTAATTTCACATTTCTCTCATTTTAAATAAATGAAATTGTTTTAAAAGATTTCATTTTATTTTGTTTTATTAACTATCTCTTCATTTTAGTAAATAATCTAAAAAATATTATTTATTGTCTCATAAAAACATAATTTTGAATTAATTTAATTCAAAATGGTAATCTTCTTCCAAAAATCAATTAATTGAGCAAATTCTTGATTTTCCAAAAATCTCCTTTTCAGTTCAACTCTTATCTTCTTGATTTTCTAAAATCGTTATCTTTTTGGCTAATTATCACATTTATTGTCAACCGTCGATTTTATTTTATCAAATCACATCTTGGACACTCATTTAACACTCTTTCCCTAACCCTAATTAGGTATTGTCACATGAAATCTCATCCACTGATTTTAGGCTTGGACAAATTTTAATCTTGTCCGTCCGTGTAAAATTACATTCTATATGAAATGTTAAATTTTCTCATAATTTAGGGCACCACTTCATTATTACTAGCACCACTTTGTTATTATTGCACCACTTTTCCACTTCATATTTAGAATCACTTTCATTATGCTTAGAATTTACTTTTCATTTTAGGCATATTCATTTATCATAATCTATTATCATTCAAATCCTTCAAAACTTGCATAGGACAATGGCATAGTCAATTTTCTCACGCAAATCTGAGTGCAACAATCATACGCTGCAAGCTAGAAGGTGTTATGGAGGTGAATCATTGAAGCTTCAACAGATATTAGGTATAACCATTCTTATTTTATGCTTTCTTTATACTTCATAATCTTCTTTGGGTTTTATTTAATATAATCATGCTAAAATCATTAACCCGAAAAACAACCCATCGATTACATTAGGAAACTTCTCAATTTTGAATAAAGATTTTCTAGGAATATGGTGACCTTTTTCTTCTTAGGTATTTCCACTGGACATCGGCTAGCTAGTCTCCTCCATCTTTGGAAGAAGGTGATAAATTTCTCTCCTTTGTCTTGTGTAGTGTGACATAAGGTTACTATTATGATTTCATTGTTGATGTTAAAGGTGAAATGTTCAACAAATTTTTCAGCAAGTTCACCCCATGACCTTATGCTATGTGGAAGTTGAGAAAACCATTCAAGTGTTATTCCAATAAGGCTTTGTGGAAAAAGTCTCATGAGGTATGTGGGGTCATATGCAATGTCTATACACATTGTGGAAAATTATCTTATGTGTTCAATAGGACTACGCCTCTCGTTATACTTAAGAAAGTTTGGTATGACATATCCATGCGGGAAGGGTGGCATGTGTAAACTTTTGTCAAAGGGAAATGGACATAAGTCTTTTGTTGAATAGGTCTTTTTGCTAGACATTGTCACATTGTCCATTTGTTGTTGAAGGTCTTGCATTTGTGTTTGCAAAACATCCACTTGTGTCAATGATGTGTTGGTTACATTGTTGGGATCTATGTAAGTGTTTTGGATTCCAACATTAGGTGACAAATTTTGGTTGAGTGTATAAATGTATGATGGATTTTGGTTTGGAATATGAAAGGGTGTGTTTTAATTTGACGTTGGTTGGTTGGGAATGTGAATGTTATGCAAGGGATTGTGTTGGTTTTCAAATTGCATGAGAGGCATAAATCTTGTTTGTGAAAACCCTATTTGTGGTATGGCCCTAGTGGTGTTGATGTTTGATGTGGCATTTTTAATGTTTATGTTAACTTTGGCCCTTTTTCTTACGTTATTGATGCTAAGTGGATTTGACGATGATGCTCCTATGGTGAAGTTAAGACCTTGTTTGATGTTTCATGCACCAAAGGGTGATGTATGGACTATTTTCATGGCTTGGGTAGATCTGACAAATGGTATGGATATATTCATTATAATCAATCTTCTATAATTAAATAATATCCTATTTATTTAATGTGGCATAGGAATTAAATAAATAACAATTTATTTAATTAATCAAAGAAGAATAAATGTAGTAATTAATAAATTAAATAATTAAAATTATCTAATTAATAGAGGACATATGACTTTAGGAAATAATTAAATAATTAAAATTATTTAATTATGAAGAAATTAAGAGTTGCGGGTCTAGAACAATTTTTAGTGTCTACATTTTCCCCCTTTTTGATACAATGCAATTTATCGTGTTGTGTCGAATAAAATTAATCAAAAATATGCCCTAGTGAAAGGGAGAATGACGAGGAGGTAGTGGCATGCCCCCTCGAGAGGATAGGTGGGTTCGAAGAACACGAGTGTTCTCTCAAAATGGATGATTGAACTAGAAGATGAAGGACAAAAGGATAGAGGAACATAGATAAGGGTGGTGAAGATGTAGAAAAGAAGAAATGTTAGAGCAAAAAAGATGAATAATATCATAGAAGACATGGATGTTAGCATGGAAGATAGGGATGCTAGTATATTAGAATGACTTCAATATTTTTCCAAAAAACATAATGGGCCTTGCATTAATCATCATTGGGCATTAAAATGACACAAATGGAGAACAAACACCTTGATATGAGGTAGATCAAGGTGTGCAGAGAAGATGCATATTGTATTAGACATCTAGTATGGTTCTGATCATGCAACCACCTATGTAAGGAAAATATTAATGTTTGACTAAATGATCATGTTTGATTTCAATAAGGATGCATCTTGTATAAGACATTCAATTTTTTGGATGATTTGACCATTTTGACAATTTTGTTAACTGGACCGAATGATGTTATTGGCTAGTTTGTCTTGTTGATGCATGATTTGTCTTGATGTTTCAATGATTTTTTAGTGTTTGACGATAATGTCTGACTTATTTGACTGATGCAATAAACCCTAAAGGAATGACCTAATGTGGCCTTGGGGGATCAGCAACAAATGGCCTTATCTGTGTAACAATGCATAGAGACCCCGTAGTTTTCCATGGACATTGACTTTGTTTTATGGAGAAAGAACTGAGTCATGATTTTATTCTGACAAAAATAAAAGGATTGACCTAATGCATCAGGGGCACATCAAGAGATAGCCTTTCCTACATCTAGTCACAAAGGCAATGTAGTTCAACAATGACAAAGACTGACATGAATAACTTTGACTCTGACTCTATTTGTGGGATTTGAAAGTTATCTAAATGTTTTTGGGTTTTGACATCCTCTGATTTTTGTCTTTTTGAGGTTTTATGATTTTTTATTTTTTTTTCAAGACATTTTACAACCTTGGAACAACAAGTGCAAGATCCAAATGATGTAGGTCGATTATTTGCCCCCAATCGAGTATAGGACCAATTTATTAGGAATAGGATGGAATGGGGATGCAAAGTGTTCTTGATGTCAACCATTCATTATCGATGATGATAAGGGTGGTAAATGATAAGGTGCATGGATAAGAAGGATAAGTGGTATGAAAGGGAAGTCAGATTGGAATAATGGTAGAAAAAGGAGAAAATTTGACTACACATCGCACCTGTTTGCTAGGTTTTCACCATGGTACTTATCCAAAGAGCCATAAAAGTGGTTTTCATAATCAGAAAAATTATTTCTCTTTACTATTTTGTTAATTTTTCAATTATTTTTAGTGTTACCAAGATGCCTGTTTGTCAGGTTTTCATCAAGATAATGATTTTTTGATTGTTTCTATTTTTTTAATTTTCCATGATTAAGACAAGGCTCTCAGAAGCTATGTGTAGAACTAATATGTCATGATGATACCTTGACCCTTTTTGGATGACCATACTAGATAAAAGGACCTGATTTGGATGCAAAATACAAGGGGTAAATATGATGGGTGATATAGGTGGCAGATGAAAGAGGTTATGGTATGATTCCTATTTTTCACACTGCAAGGATCACCAAGCTTCAAACAACAAGGAATTTGGGTGACCGATGAGCTAGAGTAAAACAAGGGGTTGTCATCAAAGGCACATTGAAAGACATCATGAATGAAAGTAAGATGATAAGTGAACATGGATGGATTGAATGGAACATATGGAATGAGTGAAAGTGAATAGAGATGAAGACCTTGGATCAACAAGCTCTTTGTTTGAATTTTTGCATTGATAGGTGCCCACCCCCAATTATTTTTGGTGGGAGAGCATTCTTGGAGACCAATGCTTTCTAATTTTCACTTTTGACTTTGATTTTTGATTCATCCAATAGCTTTTTACATTGTCTAGAGGATGTATTTATACATTCTTACTCATCTTCGACTTGCATTTTTGATTGATCCAATAGATTTTTATTTTGGCTAGAGGAATTTTCTTTATTTTCTCTTTTAGCATGTATTTTTATTCTTGATCTCCTTTTAGAGGAATTTTCATTCTTGATTCTTGGGCTTTTCCTTTATCCTTTTTGTTAGATATGAATTGTTGATCCATGTCTATGATGCAGATGGATAGGAGTGGAATGAATGGACTGATTAGGATTCTTGGTGGATAAATGGGAGTGATGATGTCAATAATGTTGTCTTTGGGACTATCCTTTTCAGTACTATTCACATCAATGGAGACTTGAACATCCTTAATGGCCTGGCAACATGACTTGGTAGAGGTGACAGTAGGGGGGACATACCCTAACCCAATATAGGAAACATGGAAGGATGGTGTGTGGATATATTCAATAGGATCTTGCTCAAAGAGTGGATTATCATATATACCCTGGTTGAACATGGTGATAGATCTTTTAACAATTGTTACAAATCTTGGTTGGTTCTATGTCTTGTCTATCTATTACTCTTATATTTTAGGGGTAGAATATTAGGGTTTAGGGGTTTATTTCCCTTGCTTTAAATTTTCATGATTTTTGAACCCTTGCATTATGTTTTCATATTGACCTGTTACTCTAGGTTTCTAGTCACTTAAGTCATCCATTGAGCCTTTTTATATCATGCATTTATCGGCCCCTTTACCTAGCCCGTTGGGTTGATGATTGTTTAAATTTTAGACTTATGTCTAAAATTTATGCCTTAAGGGTTTTCGCCCCATTTTCCTATGTCGGCCCATTTTATAAATAACTTTTTCTCATGTGAAAGTTTGTGAATTGTCGAATTGATGGGCTTTGATCCTAGCCATTCCCCACGGACCTCACAGGATTTTTTTGATGAAATCACCAAGGCATGGTGAGTTATGCGATATGTTGCCACTTGTCATGTACAATGATGGGCCCAGTCTAAATTCACCAATGACCTTAATAAAGGCTTTCAATCGATGGTTGTCATGTGATAATGAGGATTAATTGTGGTCCTTCCTCACCAGTTGTGCACAATTAAAATAATGGTCTTAAAGGTAATGCAAGGTGTGCGAATGGATGACACATGGATTCGTTTGGTGGCACAAAGTGACATGTGGGTATTCTGATCAGGGCATGTATTATTGGTCAATGGGCTTGCTATATGAGGACATGGAAATTTAAAAGATGTTTGACTCAATCCGAGTCATCTAAAACACCAACTTGCTTGTGCATCAACGACCTAATCTAAAATATTGAATCAGTCATGTGATGGCTAATTGAGCTCTACAAATAACATATAATAATGGCATAATATTTTCAATGGATATCATCCTGATTTCCATGTGTGTGAGCGGTTATCTCCTAGAAATTATGATGGATTGTATGCCATTTTCCATGAATTTGGAAACTAACAGTGGTGAAATTGACATCAGCCACTGATCACTCACTTGCTTGTATCGAAATTGGAGCATTAATGGTTGTTGCATCATTTTAATTGATAAATACTTTCCAGTTGTTCATTTGGATCATAGCATTTTTGAATCTAATTTTTTTTGTGTTTTTGTATTAACTGGTTCGGTAAGGGATCTAGTTTTGACTGTGAGATGAGCAAGAAAGTTGGTTCTAGCTCACCATTGCATAGGTCTATGAGAATGAGTATGAGGAAGTCTCAGGAGGAGACAAAGAAAAATGAATAGAGCACTACTCTTGAAACTTGTGAGTCCAAAGAAGAAGATACAAGGCCCCTCCCAGGTCTTACTAGAAGCAGCCCTCAACTTAAGGGTAAATTTGCAGATGCAGAAGTGAAGGGTTATGAGTGGGAGAAATAGTCTTTGGAACATGATCGGGGTTCTAAGGGTTAGTATGATTCTCCCATTGAGATCATTGGTGGCTCTAATAGTGATAGTTATGAGACTCACTCAGACTATCGTAGTTACCTCGCTGCTTTGACCAAATTGGTGCATGTTGATGAAGAGGTCCTCACAGTGTCTCCTATCACCATGGTGGAACCGTCTATTGGTCTAGTTCCTAGTGTTAAGAGGGAGAAAGGTAAGGATATGGTGGTGTTTTCACCTCTCACTAAGGCTAAACATGAAGTAGTCATTTGTACCGTGGTCATGGTGCTAGTTTTGGGTCTATGTGTTAATGTGGTTGTTGGGTTCTCCTTTTTGTTTGGTGTTGATGCTATGTATTTTGGGTGTGATTTGGATGAAGGTGATGAGGCCTTGTTGGTTTTTTTTTGTGATTTGGTGGTACCGACTAGTTACAAGGGTTGTAAGCATTTTGATTTCCCTGTTACTAAATGATTGCATCCTATTATGGGAATTATGACATATAGGTGAAATTTCATCTTTTGAAATGAAATTTGGTTGAAATATAATAGAAATGATCCTGAAGCTTGTCACTCTCTTGTTCTATAAAGGAGATTTCAAGGCTCATTTTTATGGTCAGATTTTTGAATCCTGAAGTCTAGGTGGTATACACTAAATGCATACAATGCAGAATTCAGGATGACTTAGCTAGTAAACTGTTTTGGGTAGGGTATGTACATGAAATAGTCATAAAATATTTTATGTAATTACTGATATCAAAAGAAATCTAAAAACATTAAGGAAATTTCTCTCTTGTGTGTGTTATGATAGATCATGAGTGAAATTATCAAGGGTTCTTTCATTTATCTTCAATGCTATATTTGAATGTATGATTCACTTTCTTATTTTAACTTAATGAGTTAGTCAAATGCTTGAAAAGAGATCATAGGTCTATGATAATGTTCTAAGGATATGATAAGGAGTGTTGTTTTGAATATTGAGAAGTCTTATGATGTGAGGCATTGTGAGAGTAGTCCACTGATATCAGGGTTAAATTTTATGCGACTCCTACCCAATTTAATGAGTCATTGGTTAATTTATTTAGGGTTCATTAAATAACTCAAATCAACAACCCCTTGCATATGGATTCAATGTTATAAAATTCAAATTCAATTCATTTTGAGATGCAAATCTCATATAATACATGTATTCCTAGCATTAGGTGGTTATTTTCTCAATGGTCTGCCAAGGCCTTGGTGAATGGTATCTATTCGTATTTGTAGGAATTTATCTATGTGTGAAGTTTTCTTGAGGCAAGAAATGTCATATGAACACAAATAGGAATATCCTCCTTGGTCTCAAAGAGTGTAAAGAGTATAAGTAAGGACTTGAGAAGCTTTACCTGTCAGTTGGCCACTAAATTTTGAAAGTTCTTGAACATAGAGATTGGCTCTCTCTTAGAGAGTTTCAAAGATTAGCTAGAAAAATAAAACAACCAACATAATGGTGACTCTGCTAGAGAGAAATTCTAAGAAATTTAAACAAAAAGGAATCCTAGACGTAGATGGTAGTATCACAGAGTCAATTATTTAGTGAATCTGAACATTTAGTTCAGATATTGATAAGTTTTGGACCTAGAAAAGGTTTTTCTGTAGCACAAACTTAAATAATTCGAGTGTGACTCCACTATTGGAGAAGACACAAAACAAGATTGACTCTTGAAGTAACTTCATGTGTCTTTGAAGTTTAGTCGTTTGTAAAGGGGGTGGTGACTCTTTCTAAAGAACCAGTTGAATTGTGAAAAGAACTTCCAGATTTGCAGAATTTGCATTCAGGAAGAAAGGCTAATAATTACTACAAGGTTTATATGTATTATCATAAAGCTAAAGAAATTCTTATTCTTTTTGAAAGAAGTTTATGAGAAATTTTCAAGACTTTAGATGATAAATGGTTCCCTACTAGATGAAATTGCATTAAGACAGGGAATGATAGTAGGTTTTTGATACTTCTAATGTATAAATGTCTGTACTGATTTAAGAAGTATGTGTCCTTTTGAATTATGCCTCTAAGAAAACTTTAAGGAATAATATTTTACTCTATATTCTAGGATCATGGTTGAATTAGTAAATGATGCAATTGACAACCATGTATGAAGTTGATAATGATTTAATATGGATACAAGAGGGTTTCCATGTGAAACATCAAGTAAAATTATGTAGGGAAAATGAGTTTTTCCAAGCCCTCAAAGGGATTTTGTTATTGAAAGATATATGCTATTGGTTTTTAGTGGTATTAAAGGTTTTTTGAACTTGATTCCTAAAAATATTAGGAAGTATTTTCCCAAACTCATAGGAAAAAGTTCATAATCAGCCTCTAAACATTTGCAAATTTTCATAAATGTGATGGGGGATTATGAAGTGAATCATGGGGACTTTTTCATGAAGCTTTTTTTTCAATCCTTGAAGGATGATGCTAGGGATTTGTTCTCATATTTACTTGCATGTTCTATTACTTCATGGAATCAGTTTATGAATTCCTTTGTTCAATAGTTTGGTGAAAGGGTAAATCCAAGTGTGGTAAGAAAAAACTTTATGGAGATCCATAGAAATGAGGATGAGTTGGTCCCTATTTTTAATTTGTGATTTGCAAAATAAATCAGGGAAATTCTAAAGACCATAAGACCAAATGATGTTGAATGTTTGGTCATGTATTTAGGAGAATTTGACAAGAAGATGTGTTTCTTGTTAAGAGATAAAGAGCCCACAACCTTGCACCAAGAATATCAAATTTCTATGGACATTGAGAAAAATTTGAGATATTCAATGATGAAAGGACAAAGGGTTGTGAGTGTTAATCATCCTAACACATCTCATGCAAATAGAACTCATGGACTAGATAATAGAAGTGCTTTTCAAGATGGTAATGTTTCTGCTATGATTTATCTGTCATCACAATCTATAGATCCTAATGAACTCCATGTTAAATGTCGTCAAAATGTGAGCAACGTGGATCAAACATCTTTTGTGCAAGAATTGTATGAAATGAAGAGACAAGAGGGAGAGTCACCATATAAGTTGTTTTTGAGATTTTTGGATGATTTGATAGAATTCCTCAAGGATTTTAGACCTACGGATTTTGTGTGCATTGTTTTTTTTGTGAGATGTATGAATTTGGGTTGAGTATATTGCCAAAATATTTGAAAACCCATTCTTTTGACCAAATACCCCATTAGATAGAGATTGCAGAATTAGCCAAATATGGTTATGCACAAGATGTGAATTCTCAAAGGGGTGACATCAGTTCTCCTTATGCCAAGAATCAAATGACAATGCAAATAAGTGAAAAAAATATGTGAGAAGATGAGCACTGTAGTCAACTCACAAATAACACATATATTGAGAAACACAACAATGATGAAGAAAATGATACATGGGATGATAATGAAATAACTATGCAAGAATTATTTTCTTGTGATATCTCAAATGATAATGAAAGGAAAAATGATATTGTGTGTGGTATTACTAACATTTTATTACAAACCAATGATTCTAGTCCTGAAATGCAATTTCAAGTTTTCACTCTGAAAATCTTGAACATGGTTTGTATATTGATATTTCTTCTTGTGATAAAAATCATATTGAGGATGATTGTGATTTATTTTCTAAGGATGACATGGAAGTATGTTCCTCACTTGAAGAATGCAATGATAAAGAAGCTCATGATGTCACTTTTCCACAAGTGAAGAAACAATTTACATGTGGTGAACAACTAGAGTATACTCCAAGTTGGTTATCAATGAAGCATGTTCATTGTGTGAGTGAGGTAGAGTTCAAAGACAAATATGTGTATGATCAGCATGTTCATTCAAAACACAATGCTGAATATGATGAGGATGTTGATGAATGTGCTTATGCCCTTGCTCTTCATGATTTTTGAACTAAGAAAAGATGGAAATGTTTGTGATACATGATGAGAATGATAATAAAATATTGGATTCATTTTGGAATGATCAAGTGGCACATTGTGACATATATATGGGTCTTGAATCAACATAAATACCCATTGATGATATTGAAAAGCATGTTGATTCATGTGACAATAAAGTTACAGATTGTGTTGATATTGTAGAGATTATTGATCTATGTGTGGGGCAGCCAAGAAAGGAAAATGATGGTGAACCTCATGTTGTTGAGTGAAAAATTTAGTACAAAAACTACTTGTTTCATGTTCCTGATCTTCAGAGTGTACACATGGACATGTTGTCACCCCATGTGAAGAGAATTGATGTGAAGGAAAATGAAGATTCTAGTTCTATTGCTAATAAGAAGTTTTGAGCTAGCAAGGAGTCTTTGAATTTTGGATAAATACACATATCAATTGATATGTCACATGAAGTTGCTAGTGCACATGGGTGTTTTTTTGTTGTCACTATTGATGCTGAATTTCTTGAGCCTACTCTAGAGATATATTGCATTGAGTTGAATGATAATGAGAAAAGTACCTCAGAATATGTTCTCAAACCTGAGGTGAGGGCATTTACTCATTCCCTAGGTGTAAATGTTGCATATGATCCCTATTTCTATGATACCAAGATGTGTTCTGATATACTTGAACACAATTGTAGACAACTATGCCCATGTTGTAGTGATCAATATAATGATGTTCAAGAGTATGCATATTTTGTGTGGGATATATTCAAAACTGATTTCCATGACTCACCACAAGTTGTTTATGCAAACTTTCAGTTTGATGTGCAAACTGATTTCAATGTTAAAATATGTGATGTCAAAGTTCAAATGGATTGTGAAGGTTTCTATCTCTCAGCTCAAGTGAGTGAGAAGCTTGCCAAGGAAAAATGTCACAATATTATATTTTTTAGTTAGTACCTAAATGAAAATAAAAAATTGACAAGATTGGTGGTGACATTGTGAAACACATTGATATGGTGGGACATGTTTGTGGCCAAGCTAGTTTGTGGGAACTTAGTGGCAGTATTGCTAGACTTGGCTTACTTTAGACAAGAGAGAAATTTGTTTTTGATAGAGGTAAATATTGGTTTTTCTTTGTTGGGGGCTTGGGGCCACCAAGTGAGGTTTGAAAATGATTTCTAATGCAACATAATGGAGTATTTTTCAGGGCACCCATCTGGTTCAATGTTCAGTCAGCTCCCTAGAGATCTAGACTCTTGCTATGCCCACAAGGGGCATACATCCCCAGTTGGAGCCACTGATATAGCTTTTAAAAATTGTTACAAATCTTGGATGGTTTATGTCTTTTCTGGCTATTACCCTTATATTCTAGTGATAGAATTTTAGGGTTTAGGGGTTTATTTCCCTTGCCTCAGATTTTCTTTCTTTTTGAACCCTTGCATTATGTTTTCATATTGACCTATTACTCTGGGTTGTCGGTCACTTATGTCATCCATGGAGCCTTTTTATGTCATGCATTTACCAACCCCTTTACCTAGCCTATCAGTCTTTCTCCATGTTGGGGATTACTATAAATTTTTCCTAATGTTAGGTTGATGATTGTTTAAATTTTAGACTTATGTCTAAAATTTATGCCTTAAGGGTTTTTCCCCCATCTGGCTAGGTCAGACCCTTTTATAAATAACTTTATCTCATGTGCATGTTTGTGAAGCATCATATTGATGGGATTTGATCCTAAGCATTCTCTGTGGACCTCACAAGATTTTTTTGATGACATCACCAAGGCCTCGCTAGGTCTATGATATGTTGCCACTTCTTGTGTATGATGATTGGCCTAGTCTGAATTCGCCAGTGGCCTTAATAAAGGCTTTCAAATAGACACTTGTCATGCAATAATGAGGATTAATTATGGTAATTCCTCGCTAGCCACACACGATTAAAATAATGGTCTTAAAAGTACCGTGAGGTGTGCAGACGGACGACACATGGATTCATTTGGCAACACAAAGTGAAATGTGGGTATTCTGACCAGGGCATGTATTATTGGTTGATATCCTGCTATATGAGGATGTGGAAATTTCAAAGATGTTTAACTCAATACGAGTCATCCAAAATGCCAACTCACTTGTGCATCAGTGGCCCTAATCCAAAATATTGAATCATCCATGTGATGGCTAATTGAGCTCTGTAAATAACATATATTAATGGCACAATCTTTTCAATGGATATCATCTTGATTTCCATGCATGTGAGTGGTTATCTCTTGGAAATCATGATGGATTGTACATTGTTTTCCATGAATTTGGAAACTAACAGTGGTGACATTCATGTCAACCACTGATTGCTCGCTCGCTCGTACTACAATTGGAGCATTAATGGTTGCTGCATCATTTTGCTTGATAAATACTTTCCAATTTTTTATAGAATTTTTTAGTCTGAATTCTTCTATGTTGTTGTATTAAGTGGTTCAAAGAGGGCTCTATTTTTTACTATGAGATGAGCAAGCAAGTTGGTTTTGGCTCACCGTTGCATAGGTCTATGAGAATGAGTATGAGGAATTCTCAAAAGGAGGCAAAGCAACATGAATAGAGCACTGCTCCTGGCATTTGTGAGTCCAAATAAGAAGATACAAGGCCCCTCCTAGGTCTTACTAGAAGCATCCCTCGACTTAAGGGTAAATTTGTAGATGCGGAGGTGAAGAGTTGTGAGAGGGAGAAGCGGTCTATGGAACATGGTTGGGGTTCTATGGGGTATTAGGAATAACCCATTGAGATAACTGGTGGTTCTGATAGTAATAGTTCCAAGACTAACTCAGACTATCAAAGTTACCTCGCTACTTTGACTAAATTGGTGGGTGTTCATGAAGAGGTCCTCCTGCTGTCTCCTATCACCATGGTGGCACTGTCTTGGTCATGTTCTTGGTTTTAAGAGGGAGATAGGAAAGGATAAGGTAGTGTTTTCACCTCTCACTGAGACTAAAACATGAAGTGATTGTTTGTACCATGGTTGTGGTATTGGTTCTGGGTCTGTGTGTTGATGTGGTTACTGGGTTCTCCTTTTTGTTTGGTGTTGATGTTGTGTCTTTTGGGTGTGATTTGGATGAAGGCGATGAGGCCTTGTTGGTTTTTTGGTATGGTTTGGTGGTACCAGCTGGTTACAAGGGTTGTAACCATTTTTATTCTCCTGTTAATGAATGATTGTATCCTATTATGGGGAATTATGACATGTAGGTGAAATTTCATCTTTTGAAATGAAATTTGGTAGAAATATGATAGCAATGAGCCTGAATCTTTTCTCTTTCTTGTTCTATAAAGGAGATTTCAAGGCTCATTGTTATGGTCAGATATTTGAATCCTAAATTCTAGGTGGTGTACACTAAATGCATATAATGCAAAATTCAGGATGACTTAGCTAGTAAATTATTTTGGGTAGGGTATGTATATGAAATATTCATAGAATCTTTTATGTAATTATTGATATTAAAATAAATATAAAAAAATTAAGGCAATTTATCTCCTATGTGTGTTATGACAGATCATGAGTGAAATTATCAAGGGTTCTTTCATTTATCTTCAATGTTATATTTGAATGTATGATTCACTTTCTTTCTTTAACTTAATGAGTTAATCAAATGCTTGAAAAGGGGTCGTAGGTCTATATAATGTGTTAAGGATCTGATTGAAACATAGGGTAATTGTTTTGAGTTAGCTTTATTAAAAAAACCCTAGCATACTATGAAGTAATATCACCAAAGCTCCTCAAGGCCTCCATGATTAACCTCCATAGCCCCTCTCTATTTGTTGCAATATGATGGATGCCCCTAGTTTTTGTGTGAGAAAACTAAGTTGACATGACCTAGAAAATGTTGAAGGAATTTGGATGGAGTGCAAGTAAAAAGCTAAATTCTAAGTGCACTACAAAAATATGCAAAATACAATGTTAGACAAAGAAGAAAGAAGAGAAGAAGAAGTGATTCAAGAGATTAAGGGATTCAAGGGCTGTCGAAATGAAGAAAAAGTTGGCATTTTATAAAAAATGCAATTTTGTATGGACGAATGAGATTAAATATTGATAAGTGCCCCATAATATATGGTCAAGATTCAAAATAACAACCCCTTAATTAGGGTTAGGGAAACTATAGGATGAAATTCAAATTGAGTGGAAAAAAATTAATTTAAGAAATTAAATCAAGGAATGAGAATAGTTGTGACAGTGAGATGAGAATTAGCAAGTAGAAAAAGGATAAGTTAGAAAATCAAGTTATTTTAGAAATAACTTACTTTGTGGAGAGAAATGCTATTTTGAAATTAATATTTTAAATTAATTCCAAAATGGTAAATTCATGTGACAGTAAATAATAATAATTTAAAATGATTTACTTGGAAAGAGGGAAATTGTCAATTTAAATAAAATACTTTTATTTAAATTTAGAAAGAAAATCAATAACACAATTTAATAATTAAGATTATTCAATTGTGGAGGAAAATTAGAAAGTGGGAAATTTTTAATATGATTTTATTTAAAATTAGAAAGAAAGTTGAAGAGGATAATAATTAAATAAATAATAGAAATTTATTTAATTATGAGAAGACATAAACAATTAATGATGTATTAAATAAATAAATAAAGTTTATTTATTTAAATAATCATGAGGAAGTAATGGACTAATAATAATTAAATAAATTTAGGAATTTATTTAATTATAGAGTGACATAAGCAATTAGTGACGTATTTAAATAATAAATGTAATTTACTTAAATAGTCAGGATGAATAAAAGATGTGAATTAATTAAATAATTAAGAATTATTTAATTAATAGTTGACATTGGACTATAGGACATAATTTAATATTTTAATTATGTTGAGATGAAGCATGATATAGAAAAATGTGGTTTGTGGGTCTAGGCCATTTTTGTGTGTCTACACTGATAAGGAGTGTTTTTTTCAATATTGAGAAGTCTTATGATGTAAGGCATTGTGAGAGTAATCAATTGATATTAGGGTTAAATTTTATGTTACTCCTACCCAATTTATTGAGGCACTAGTTAATTCATTTAGGGTTTGTTAAATAACTCAAATCAGAAAACCCTTGCATGTGGATTCAAGGTCAAAACATTATAAAACTCAATTCATTCTGAGATGAAAATCTCATATAATACCTGTATTCCTAGCATTAGGTGGTTATTTTCTCAATGTTTTTCCAAGTCCTTGTTGAATGGTATCTATTCGTATTTGTAGGAATTTATTTGTGTGTGAAGTGTTCTTGAGGCAAGAAATATCATATGAACACAAATAGGAATACCCTCCTTGGTCTCATAGAGCCTAAAGAGTAGGGGTAAGGACTTGAGAAGCTTTACTTGTCAGTTGGCCACTAAATTTTGACAGTTCTTGAACATAGAGATTGGCTCCCTCTTAGAGAGTTTCAAAGCTTAGCTAGAAAATAAAACAACCAACACATGGGATTATCATGTACATAAAAATTTTGTACGGAAGAAAATAAAGTGGCAGCAGATTTCATATTAGGATCCCAAGAGGTGTCAATCCAAGCATGGTCATCTATTTGAGTATCTTCTGAAATTGTCTTTACAACATTGTTGGAACTTGAAGTCTTCACAACAACATTAACATTGACGTTTTTTTGCAGCTTATCCATATGATATTCTCCACATCCCATATCAAGGACTTGGACCTTGATGTTTGACGGTATGGTAGAGGGAGTGGATGCTTTAGTTAATGAGTATGGATCAATTTAATGTGATGAAATGGAGGACGAAGCCTCATTATTAACTAGAACTTGAAATTGAGCGATTCCCCTTAAATTAGTGCAATATTGGAATAGATTGGGATCATCAGCTATGGTTGGCCTAATAGAAGATTATATGGGAGGACGAGATCCAAGACTTGGAAAGTGGTATCCATAATTGTAGGACCAATTCTGATAGGAATTGTTATGAGTCCTTTAGATCTCCTTTCTTCATCATCATATTCTTTAACGACAATAATCTTGGTAGTTTCTATACATTCTTCCAATAATCCTAATGCCTTAACTAGTGAGAAGGTGCAAATTTTCAACCCTTCTCCTCTATTTACAAGGACTCGTCTAAATTTTTCTTTATTAACAAGGAATTCGAGGTGCAATGGTTCATTATGGTGTATCTTATCAATTGAGTAATCTTGTTTAGAGAAAGTAGCATGATGGGAATTTTTTAGGTATCCTACCATTTCCTCAAAATTATTTACATCAAGATCAGTGGGGATAATCATGCCTTGTGAAGCATTGTCTAGGATATCTCGATGATTTGTTGATATACACAATAGTTCCAAGATAGAAATTTTCCCTGGGATCTTCCTCAAGTGGTCAAGTAAATTATATTCAGGATTGGAGGACTATTGTGGTTGTTGTGGTAGAGGACCCTGAATGATTATCTTAATTTGGTGAGTATTGACAACACATTCAGGAATCTTCTTGATGATAATGGTGTAGACATGTTCATTGGCAACTCGAATGTGGTTTATGATGGTACTGTGGTTATAGTAATATTTCCCAAGATCATATTGTTTTGGATCAGGAAGTTGTATGAAATTGTGTTGCAACAATTGTTTAAAGATTGATTCAATTGGTTTCCCTAGGGGAGTGTATTCATGTTTTGGGAACTTACTTTGTGTTCTTGGTTGTTGTGTGTTTTGGACAACCTTAGAAGTTTGATCATAATTTATTGGCATGTTGTTAGAGGGGTTGTGCCCTCTGAGTGTAATGAGTGGTCTTGCGTGTATATTTTTAGCATCAAAAATTCCATCACTAGTTATGTTCTTGTTTCAGGACCAATACTTGTTCTTGTCATTAGGAGCAATTTGGACATTTTGATTTTTATTTGGAATTTTGATTTCACCCTTTTCAGTGAGGTTATTTTCAAGTATGATACCATTTTCCACTAGTCCATAAAAGGAGGAGTGAAAATGTACTCTTAGGTCACTTCTCAATTTTGAATTAAGATTTTCTAGGAATATGGTGACCTTTTTCTTCTCAGATATTTCCACTAGACATTGGCTAGCTATAATCCATCTCTAGAAGAAGGTGATAAATTTATCTCCTTCATCTTGTGTAGTGTGACATAAGGTTGATATTTTGATTGCATTGTCTATGTTAAATTTAAAATGTTCAATAAATGTTTTAGCAAGTTTTCCCCAATACCTTATGCCATGTGGAAGTTGAGAAAACCATTCAAGTGTTATTCCAATAATGCTTTGTAAAAAAATTCTCATGAGATATGTGGGTTCATATGCAATGTCTATACACATTATGGAAAATTATCTTATGAGTTCAATAGTATTACACTTGCATTTGTGTTAGCAAAACATCCACTTGTGTCAATGATGTGTTGGCGGTATTTTTGGGGTCTATGTAAGTGTTTTGGATTCCAACATTAGGTGACGGATTTTGGTTGAGTGTATAAGTGTATGATGGATTTTGGTTTGGAATATGAAAGGATGTATTTTGGTTTGGTGTTGGTTGAGTGGGAATTTGAATGTTATTCAAGGGATTGGGTTGATTTCCAAATTGCATGAGAGGCATATGTTTCATTTTTGAAACCCCTATTTGTGTTATGACACTAGTGGTGTTGATGTTTGATGTGTCATTTTTTGTGTTTATGTTGAATTTGGGCCTTTTGCTTGTGTTATTTATGCCAAGTGGATTTAATGATGATTACCCTATGGTGAAGTTAAGACATTGTGTCATTTTTGATGTACCAAAGGGTGATTTGCAGACTATTTTCATGTCTTGGGTAGATCCTACAAATGGTATGGATGTGTTCACTTGAGGGATGGGACCATTCGAGACCATTGTGTTTTTTCCTTGGGTAGATGAAGTTTGAAATGTATGGATATCAAATCCAGGAGGTAATGTGGCACCTTCTATCAATAAATTTGCTAAATATCATTGAGGGTCATGTGCTAAGTATTCATCTACAAAAGAGGCAAAATTTGGGTCTTGAGTAACAACCTCTATGTATTCAACTAGAACTTGTCCTTTGTGGTCTCTAGTGATATTTTTTTCCAATAAGGTTTTGTGAGGTATTGAAGTCCGTTGTGATTAGTTTGAAAATGGATTGATAAAGTCTTCTGGGTCAGCCATATTGTTTCCTTGTTTTCTTTTTGGCCTAGTTTTGACCATGTAATATTTTCTCAAAAGGGGTAATGCAAATAATATGGAAATGAACTAAGTCTATGATTATTTTTGGATTTTAAAAATAGGGTATTCCTAGAAGAAATTAAACTATTTTTTTTGGTATTTTTGAATATATAGGGATGTATAATAATGATTCCTAGATTAATGTAGCAATATATAGGGATGCCTAATAATGATGCCTAGATTAATGTAGCAATATATAGGGAATCTGATTACCCCTTTTGAGAAAATCTTACATGGTCAAAACTAGGTCAAAAAGAAAACAAAGAGATAATATGGTTGACCCACAAGAATTTATGAATCCATTTTAAAAATCCTCACAAGGAACTTCAAAACCTTACAAAACCTTATTGGACAAATTTGTCACTAGATACCACAAAGGACAAGTTCTAGTTAAAGACATAGAGGTTGTTGCTCAAGACCCATATTTTTCCTCTTTTGTAGATGAATACTTGGCACATGACCCTCAACAATATTTAGCAAATTAATTGATATAAGGTTCCACATTACCTCCAAGATTTGATATCCATACATTGAAAACTTCATCTACCCAAGGAAACAACACAAAAGTCTCTAGTGGCTCCATCCCTCAAGTGAACACATCCATATCATTTGTAGGATCTACCCAAGCCACAACAATAGTTTCCACATCACCCTTTGGCACATCAAACATGACACAATGTCTTAACTTCACCATATGGGCATCATCTTCAAATCCACTTGGCATCAATAACGTAAGAAAAAGGCCCAAATTTAACATAAACATGACAAATTCCACATCAAAAATCAACACCACTAGTGCCATACCACAAATAGGGGTTTCACAAATGGGATATATGACTCTCATACAATTTGGAAACCAACAAAATCCCTTATATAATATTCACATTCGCAATCAACCAACAACAAAACAAAACACATCCTTTCATATTCCAAACTAAAATCCATCATACACTTATACTCTCAACCAAAATCCATCACCTAATGTTGGAATCCAAAAAAATAACATAGATCCCAACAATGAAGCCAACACATCATTGACACAAGTGGATTTTTTCAAACACAAATAAAATATTTTCAACAAAAAATAGACAATATGACAATGTCTAGAAAAAATACCTTTTCAACAAAATACTTATGTCCATTTCCTTTTGAACAAATTTTACACATGTCACCCTTCCCGCATGGATATGTCATACCAAACTTGCCTAAGTATAATGAGAGGAATAATCCTATTGAACACATAAGATAATTTTCCACAATGTGTATAGATGTTGCAAATGACCCCACATATCTCATGAGACTTTTTCATGAATTCTTATTGGAATAGCACTTGAATGACTTTCTCAGCTTCCACATGGCATAAGATCATGAGGAAAACTTACTGAAATTCTTTTTGAACATTTTTCCTTTACATTCGATAATGAAATCACAATAGAAACCTTATGTCACACTACACAAGATGAAGGAGAGAAATTTATCACCTTCTTCCAAAGATGGAGGAGTCTAGCTAGCTAATGTATAGAGGAAATACCTGAGAAGAAAGAGGTCACCATATTCCTAGAAAATCTTAATTCAAAATTGAGAAGTTACCTAAGAGTACATTGCTACACCT
Organism: Sequoiadendron giganteum; assembly: GCA_007115665.2. Lineage (NCBI taxonomy): Eukaryota > Viridiplantae > Streptophyta > Pinopsida > Cupressales > Cupressaceae > Sequoiadendron > Sequoiadendron giganteum. The sequence goes on from CM021109.1 coordinate 576,357,307, forward strand.
CCTTTGATGAGCTAGTGTAAAATGGTATCATACTTGAAAAGACCATCATTGACAAAGGTGAAATCAAAATTGCAAAAAAATTTCAAAATGTCCAAATTGCTCCTAATGACAAGAACATAACCAATGATGGAATTGTTGATGCTAAAACTATACACACAAGACCACTCATTACACTTAAAGAACACAACCCCTCTAAATAAATTCCAAGAAATGATGATCAAACTACTAATGTTGTCTAGAACACACAACAACCAAGAACACAAAGGAAGTTCTAAAAATGCAAATACACTCCCCTAGGGGAACCAATTGAATAAGTCTTTAAACAACTATTGAAAAATAATGTCGTACAAATTCCTGAGCCAAAACAATATGATCTTGGTAAATTTAAAACCTCTTGGTGCGATGACAATTCTTTTTGACATTTCCACTGAGCTAAGGGGCATAAGCTATCACAATGCCGACAGTTGAAAAACATTATACAAGATCTTGTGGAAAACAAAACTATTGAAGTTAATGGGAAAAAATAACCATCCTAAAAAAATGACCACAAAGTCTTTTCTAGTCCACTACATGAACATGGAAAAGGAAAAGCCTTCAGTTTAGGAAATAAGACTAGTGATAATACAACCAATTATGCTAATATCAAATATGACTACAACTAAAGTACCATCATAAACCACATTCGAGTTGCCAATTAACATGTCAACACCATTACAATCAAGAAATTTATTGAGTGTACTATCAATACCTGTCAAACTAAGGTAACCATTCAAGTTTCTCTACCACAAAAAATCACAATAGACCTCTAAGAATCAATACAATTTACTTGACCAGTTGGGGAAGACCTCAACATAAATTTCTATCCTCGAACTATTAGGTATATCACCTGATCATCAAGTTGTCCTAGACAAAGCTTTGTAAGGCACGACCATCCCCACTAATCTTGATGTCAATCATTTTAAGGAAATGGTAGGCTACCTAACCAGCTCCCATCATGCTACTTTCTCTAAACAAGATTACTCAACTGATAAGATAGACCACAATGACTTGTTACACCTCAAAGTCCTTGTTCATAAAGAAAACTTTCGATGAGGCTTAGTAGATGGAGGAGTAGGGTTTGCCACTGATTAAGGAATTAGGATTCTTGGAAACATGTATAGACACTACCAATATTATTTTCATTAAAGCATATGATAACAAAGAAAGGAGATCTAAAAGAGTCATAACAATTCCTATCATAATTGGTCCTACAATTACAGATACCACTCTCCAAGTCTTGGATCTTGTCCTCCCATATAATATTCTATTAGACCAACCACAGATTCAAGCAATTAAATTTGTCCCATCCACATACCACCAATTCCTTAAACTTCCATATAACGACACCGAAATAACCATAGCTGGTGATCCTGATCCACTCCAATATTGCACTAATTTAAGCAGAATCACTCAATTTCAAGTGCCACTTAAACATGAGGCCTCATCCTCCATTTCATCACATTACATTGATTCATCCTCATTAAATAAAGCATCCAATCCATCTACCATACTATCAAACTTCAAGGTCCAAGTCCATGATATGGGATGTGGAGAATATCATATGGATAAGTTGTAAGAAAATGGCAATGGTAATGTTGTTGTGAAGAATTCAATTTCCACTAATGATGTCAAGATAATTTTAGAAGATACTCAAATAGATGAACATTCTTGTATTGACACCTCTTTAGATCTTGATATGACATATGCCTTCACCTTATCCGTTGCCACACAAATTTTTCATGTACATGATAATGCCATGTTCGACCAAGATATATATGATAATTTGTTCTTTGAGTAAGATCCTTCTTAAGATATCCACACAATCCTTCCATACTACATATCCTAGGTTAGGTTATGTCTCCCTAATTTCACTTCTACCAAGTCATCTTTCCAAGTCATTAAGGATGTGCAAGTCTCTATTAACATGAACAATACTAAAAAAGGATAGTCCCAAAGACAACATTGTTGACATCATCACTCCCATTCATCTACCAGGCATCCTAATCACTCCATTCATTCCTCATGTCCATCTACATCATAGACATGGATCAACAAGTCATATCTAAACAAAAGGACAAAGTAAAAGCCCAAGAATCAAGAATGAAAATGTCTCTAAAAAGAGATCAAGAATCAAAAGACATGTTGAAAAGATAAATTATAGAAATTTCCTCTAGCCAAAAAAAAAATCTATTGGATCAATAAAAAATGTGAGTAAAAGATGAGCAAGAATGTCTAAATACATCCTCTATCCAAAGCTATTGGATGAATCAAAAATAAAAACAAAAATTAAAAATAAAAAAAACATGGGTCTCCAAGAATGCTCCAGCACCAAAAATTATTGGGGGCACCTATCAATGCAAAAATTTAAACAAAGAGCTTGTTGATCCAAGGTCTTTATCTCTATTAATTTCACTAATTTCATATGTTCCATTCAATTCATCCATGTTCAATTATAATCTCACTTTCATTGTCGATGTCTTTCAATGTACCTTTGACGATGACCCCTTGATGTACTCTAGCTCATCGATCGCCCAAATTCCTTATCATCTAAAGCTTGGTGGACCACATAGTTTTCACATTAGGAATCATACCATAACCTCTTTCATCTACCACCTATCTCACCTGTCATATTTTCCACTTGCATTCTACATCCAAATCAGATCCTTTTATCCAGCACGGTCATCCGAATAGGGTCAAGGCATCATCACAACATATCAGTTCTACGCATAGCTTTTGAGAGCCTTGTCTTAATCATGGAAAAAATAAAAAATAGAAAAAATCATTACCTTTATGAAAACCTGGCAAACAAGCATCTTGGTAACACTAAAAAAATTGAAAAATCAGAAAAATAGTAAAGAGAAATAATTCGTCTGATAGTAAAAACCACTTTGGTAGTGCTTTGGATAAGTACCATGGTGAAAACCTAACAAACAAGCACCATGCATAGTAAAATTTTCTCATTTTTCTACCATTATTCCAATCTGACTTCCCTTTCATACCACTTATCTTTCTTATCCACACACCTTATTATTTACCATCCTTATCATCATCGAGAATAAATGGTTATCCTTTCCATAACTTGGAATGGTTGACATCAAGAACACTTTGCATCCCCATTCCATCATATTCCTAATAAACTAGTCTTATACCCAACTAGGGGAAAATACTAAACCTACATCATTTGAATCTTGCACTTTTTATTTTGAGGTCATAAAATATCTTGAAAAAAATCCATAAAAACCATAAATGTCTTGAAAAAAGACAATAAATCATAAAACCTCAAAAAGATTAAAAAAATCAGAAGATGTCAAAACCCAAAAACATTCAGATAACTTTCAAAATCCCAAAAATAGAGTCAGAGTCAATTGTGTCAGTTAGTCATCATCACGTCAAACTATGTTGCCTCTATGACTGGATGTAGGGAAGGCCATCTCTTGATGCACCCTCAAGGCATTTGGTCAATCCTTTTAGATTTGTCAAAATAAAATCATGACCAATTTATTTTTCCATAAAAAAAGAGTCAATGGTTGTGTCGAACTACAAGGTCTCTACATATTGTTACATAGGCAAGGCCATCTGTCGATGAGCCCCTGAGGCCACATTACATTAGTCCTTTAGGGTTAATCATGTCAATAAAATAAGTTAGACACCATCATCAAATGCACAAGTGGTCATTGAAATATTAGGACAATTCACCCATCAACAATACAAAGTAGCCAATAATGTCATTTAGTCCAATCAGACAAATTGCCAAAATGGTCAAATCATCCAAACAATCAAATGTCTTATACAAGATGTGTCCTTGAAATTAGGCATCGCCATTTAGTGAAACATTATTATTTTACTTATAAAGTTGGTCACATGATCAAACCAGACTAGATGTCTTATACGATATGTGTCTTTCTTGAAACTAGGCTTTTTCAAAACAATCAACCCATCATTTTAACATCAAACAATAAAATTTTGGCAAACACTCTTACCTATTGTTGACATTATGGATTAATTTATACATGTTTGTTTGCTAACTTTTGATTTTCCTTGTGCTACACCTCTCATCTAATGGATTTTGGGGTTGTTATGATGGGTTAGAATGGCTTCTTGGATCAAATTATTGCAAGACTATATCACTTGTGGTAGATGTGTTTTTGGTTTGTTTCATTTTTCTCTTGTGTTGTGATCTCGTTGTAACCATAAATTTCAGTTCAACTATGGGAGAGGTGTGTTGAAATTATCTAGTTGACTCAAATTTTGGTAAAAGGGACTCTCTAAGTTTTTTTGGACCAATGATGTGAGTGGGTGATGGAAAAGGGTGAATGATATAGGGGATGGACTTTCTAAACTTTGGGACAGCACTCTCAGACTTGAATGTTTGACATTTTGATTTCTTGGATAAAAGGTGATAATGAACTTGTAAATATTTAAGGTAGACTTGTGACCTTTAAGATATACTAGTTCATAAATTTGATGACTAACTTAGCTAAATGTATGGAAAATTATTCATTTCACATGCACAAAATAACTAATCTAGGGGATCGGTTTGATGATTGCCTAAGTTTTTGAGTGTTGACGTGTCCAAAAGTTTCTAAAGTTGTTTGTGAAGTGGAATACAAAATGTATGAAGATGGATGAAATGTTTTGACCCAAAATGTGTTATCCCAAAAGGGACCCTTTTTTTACAAGACTAAGATGGTGAGAAACATGATTTACCTGTAAAGTGATAAAACCTTAAGAACTCAATATTTTGATAATAGACCTTGGACTCAATTTTTTGATAGCACTTTCCTTGTTTCACTTGGTTGCTTGGGTTTCAATGTGTTTCTACCATAAGACCAATGTGTGGTGGGTTAATTTGGATTTAATCTTTGATTTAGTGTGATTTATTTATTAACACATCAAGAAAGTCTTAATTAATTTCAAACTAAAATGTCTGTGACTTAAGAAACTTTCATCCCACAAATTCCATTATGTGAAAATCAAGAGACTAAGGCCATAGTTTCCTATGTTAACTTTGGAAAATGTGAATTAAGATATGTCCAAATATTTAGAATCCTCTAAAGATAAATCCTTAGGGACAAGTAGTAATATAGGAATTTTCAAAGGTATTCACACTTAATCTAAAGGGTTTGAAATTTGATAAACATGTTGATGTGTGTTTAAGTTGTTTTGAAATAAAGCAATGTATCAAACTAACTCACATGCAATAACAATCCTAGCTCAAATGGCTACGTTCTTCTTGGTGGGATTACCTCATGCCCCGAAGGGATGATTTTACATGCAACTTATGGGGAGTCAAATAAAGGTATGTTAAGAATGAACTCTTAATCTCTAGGACCCAACCACAAATTGAAATTGGTAAGTAACTTATTGGAAGTAAATTCTAGTGCACCACTTTAAAGAATGTTTCAGGAAATGACTTGGTTTGCTACTACATAAAGATTTTTAATGAAAAAACTAAGAACACCATGATAGATACTACCACACACTAGCCACTTGAGGCACTTCAGCCATTCCCTTTTGGTCCGATAATACCCCTATATCTAGATTAGGTTGGTATGTTATTACCACATATTGTTCTACTATTTTTCAAGTTTGTAACCTTTATATATCTCGTTGATAAATGTGCATTGATCAAGTGTCACTTAGATAAGTTATCCATTTTGGAATGTATCTCATTTGTAGGATCTCATAATAATAAAAAATATGTTTCTATTCACCCAATATCACACAAAGTGCAAGGGGAGAGGATATTGTGGATGCTAAAAATCTGCGAGAGAGAGACTTAAACCAGTTTCATGTTGTTAGCACAAGTTAGTATAAATCAAAAAAATTGACATCCCTATGAAATACTTAATCATGTCCAAATATGCAACTAATGAGCAAAAACCAAGTTAAACAAAAGCATATACAAAAACACATGATTAAACCTTTATCTCATAGTGGATTGGTGCCACTTTTTTGTGTAGTAAGCAGCCCTTTCCCAATCCTTGAATTGCAATGTTGATGTATAGATTAATAAAAAATATCAAATAATATTTGAGAAGAACCTAGCCATGAATGGTGAAGATGATGAGTGCTTTGATTGGAATGAAAAAAATTAGCTCTCAATTCAAGAGAGTAACTTTGCATGAAATATGTGGAATGGAGATGAATTTGGGTATACTAAGTTTACTCAAAATTGTGGATTATAGAGTGAGAGAAAGAGTCTCTCATTTATAGATTTCCAAATTGGAGGATTGAAGGAAAATAAGCAATGTGGGATCATTCAACATTCAATGGCCAAGTGCCACTTGTCAAGATGTGAATGGTTGAGGAATGAACACATTTTGGCCAAAGTGCCAATAAATGCAGTTAGGTGGAATTTGAATTTGAAGAAATGACATGTGAGAGGTAAAAAGGAATGAAATAAATTCCACTTGGATCAATGCACAAGGACATGTAAGAGGAGTGAATGCCTTGTTGGATGTACAAGTCCACTTGGACTTTTTTGAATTCAAACTTGAGGGAATATTCACTTTTGATGCCATGTGAGGGAAAATAGAGATTTAATAAATCAATTAAATCTATTTTCATGTGCAACTTGCATTCTCTAGAAGATTTTAGTGATAGGGATTAAATTAATCAAGATTTTGATTAATTTAATGGGGGGTTAGATGATTTGACAATTTTGACTTAAATTGATGAACTGATTTAAATCAGAATTGAGAGGAAATGCTTAATTAAATAAATGACTTTGATTTATTTAACTAAGTGGGATAATGTTAGATTAAATAAAATAAGGTTTAATTTATTCTATTTAATAGGATGAATTTAGAGATTAATTAAATAAAATGAATTATTTAATTAAAAGAGGGACTATAGGATTAATTAAACAAAATGATTTATTTAATTAATAGAGGAGAATGACTTAATCAGATAAATAATTATTTATTAAATTAAGATACATAATATGATGAAAAGTTGAGAGTATGATTTAGGAGGAAATTTCGTGAATAATCAGGATCAAGTGTGTTGAACTGAACCTGTACATTTTCCATGTCTACAGATACATAGTAATTTCTTAGGGTATCTCAAAATAAGAAAGTTTGTATGCTTGAGTGTTTCTCTTCACCCAAGGTCGCATGAAGCATAAGGGGAGTGGATACACACTACAAGTATACTCAAAAAACAAAAGCACATCAAACACTAGTTTATTTTAACCCCATATTACAAAATGACTTCCTTTTAAGCACTAATGGAAGTGTTTGATTATTTTATCTAATTTTAACCGATATCGTAAAATGAGATTGTATGGGTCCAATTTTAACCAACTTTGAAAAGACTTAAAGAATTTATGAATTTTAAGCCCAATGGAAATTTAGTCATCCTAAAAAATAAAACAAATCAACATATGATGGGTTATAATTGTCCCATAAGTGTAAAAACATGTTTACAATGTATGGTCAAATGATAGTATGCTCCTTCACTTCAAGTTTTTTTTTCAAAATCTATAAAACTAGTTAGCCTCACAAAAAATAGAATTAGATGTTAGTAAAAGATCAAAGAGTATATGAAACTAAAAATTTAAAGCACACATGAAAATTGAATCTTTATTTTTACTTGCAATAGCATATTTTTCTACAATAGCGTTGTTGTTTTAATTGTAATAGCATTGTTAAAATTCAATTGCATCACTTTGGTAAAATTCAACAACATCACCATACAAAAACCAAGAACCTCAATAGCGTCACCCTATTCAAACTCACAAAATTAATCAAAAACACAATATCATCACCATATTCAAAAGCGTCACTAGATTTCAAAAGCATCGTTGTATAAAAAAGAAAAGGCTTCGCCATATGCAAACACATCGTTGTATCTATCAAATGTGTCGATGTATCTGTAAACTATAGAACATGGGAATCTAAAGAGAAATTCATCATATTTGGTTAGTAAAGCCCTCATTCTAGTGCCAAAATGTGATCATAGTTATAGTATGAGTTAAATACACTAGATCCTAATGAATTTAAACTATATTTAACCCCCTATGATACAATCCCAATGAGATGTTTCAAAGCTTCAAAAACAAAGAAACCATTAAACTAAGCATGAAATAAACATGAAACTGTAAAAGAAACCTAATCTATAACTCCAAACCTTATCCCATTGGGGGACTGGTTTTGTATTGATATGAAATAACAACCCTTTCTAAATCCCTTGGCTAAAATGATAATCTAATCAAACTCCATTTTTGAAAACTAAGCTAAAATTGATAAAACTATGCTATGGGTGGATGAAAAGATGAAAAATAGTGATAATGGATGCAAGGATGAATAAAGATAGTATTCAAATGAGTAGCATAACTTTTCTTTGATGGAATTGGATCCATTTCTCTCCAAATGTGAGGTATTTATAGGAGAGAAAATGAAGAATCAAGGGTTGAGATCGATTTGATCAATCAATGGTCAAGATGGAATCAAGGGTAAAGACATGGATTAGGATTATCATCAATGGGTGAGAATAAAGATCACATGGATCAAAGAATCAATCAAGGTCTCACAATAATTCAAACATTTACGCACTTTCAAACTTGATATAAATTTTGTTACAAAGTTTGTTAGGAAAGAATATTCCATTTTTTAGAGCCAAAATAGAATAATATTCCTTGGAATATTCTCTATGCAAGTGGATGGATGAGGAAAATTAGTAGCTAGTCAATTAAAACAAATTTTTAATTTTGCAAGTTGAGGAATACTAGGATTTTCATTAAATAATTTATTTATTTAATGAGAAAGGGGGAAGTGGCATTTAATTAAATGATATGAGATAAGAGGGTTTAAATTGAATAATTTTCATTATTCAATTATAAAAGTATGAAAGGTTGATGTGAAAGGGTGTGGATTAACCTAATTAAATTAATTATATTAATAGATGAAAATGATGCATTTAATTAAATAACTCGGCTTATTTAATTAAACAAGCGAAAATGAAGATGAATTTTAGGATAAAATGATGTTAGTGACCAGATTCAAGTGTGTAATATCATTCAAGATAATTGTAATTGTCTAGAATTATGATTTTATAAGACATCATTAGGCTATCATATTCACTCTAGATTTGTATCACAATGAAACAACACCTGTACGAGCATAGTCTTTGCACATTGTATTGTAATAGATTTTATTGGAAATACAATTAATTTGTGCTTTGGCATGTGGGTTTTTTCTTGAAAGGGTTTTCCCATGTAAATTTTGTGTTATGTTTTTTAATGGTTTAAATCTGATATTAATCTAATTTCATGTGTATTCTTAAGTTAAATATTTGAAATAAATTTTTGCTTCTCTGATTGATTTTCATTAGGTAAGTGTTTCCGCACTTGGCTTTTCTTCCAAATATTTTCTAAATTATGTTAGTAACCTGTTCAAATTCTTATGTGAAGTTTCTTAAGTTTATTTTTATATATTTTCATTGCCACTTAAGTGCCCTATTTGGCCATTGTGATCCTACAGTGACCCATCATAGGAATATGATTCTAAGTTTCATCTATATAAATAGGATTATCATGACATGTGTACATGGTAGCATCATAAGGCTCAACATCTTTTTGAGTAGCTATGTGTTAAGACACTAATTTCCTAACCTTGTATTTTAAGAATTGTAATAGTCAATAGTGTTGTTAGTAGTTAATATAATATTATGTATACTTATCCCACATATAGTATAATTCATAAGTCATTCCTTGCAAGGGCTATATTGATACTATAATAAAGTAAATATCATTTTAAAGTCATATATTATAATAGGTCATTTACCTTTAAGAGGTTTGTGATTCTTGTGATGAACTTATATAGGTACACATTTATAACTATTTTCTACATATTATTTTATTTTTGTTAGAACACAATGATCTACTGAGAGGGGGGTGAATTAGTAGATATTAAAACTTTTAGAATTGAAAAACTATTTATAGTTTCAACCTTACAACCCAAATGTGCGGATTAAAACATAAACCAATATAACAATCGCATGCATGTCAAACCACAAATTACAACACTAGATATGCGTGGAAAACCCAAGATGGGAAAAACCATAGTGATAAATGCTACTTGAGGCTTCTGCTCAAATCTAGCGTCACAAATGAAATATTTGTTACAATGTTTAGTGCCAAAACCCAAGGAAGATTCAACTCCCTAATTTAGAAGCTACAACTTCAAGGATGCTACAACACCATGCTTTTGGAGCTACAACTCAGTTCAATGAGGCTACAACCACAACAAAATTACAAGTTCATATATGCATATAATTAGTTTCTACTCAACCTAAAAAAATGCACCATTCAATGAATTTTTGCACATCCTAAAACCTACACTACTACTATTGAAGTTGCACTCTTAGCAACACTCCCTTGAATGCAAATAATAGATGATAAGTTGTGTTGTGTCTCGGTTACACACATATATGCATTCACTATCTGTACTCATAGCTCTCTCTCCTCTTACACTTCTTGTAGAATACAACACTTCAAAATTTCTATGATTGTCTTCTTTTTCTTCTCTCAACTGATATGCAATATATTCCTTAAGGTTCTCTCTACCATCTAGATCATCTCCAACTTATTGTGAAGGTTTTATTCACATACTAACTTCACCACTAAGCTTCCTTTTCCTCGAGCCACATACACCATTGTCTAACTCATAATTAATATATTTGATAGAGTTTACCAAATATCACCATTTATTGCATCGAGTCACCTAGAATTTAATTTTGTTATAGAGAATTTTCCTTCATTTGCATCATACCAAACCCTAAGATCAGATATGAAGTCAATGCTTTCCCCTAATCATTGGATATGATGTCGATCCTCAAATATTTTGTAAACTATTTTTCCACTTAATAGATCAAATTTTCATTTAAATTGGTCAGTGGTGTAGCTAGACTAATTAATTTTCATCTCCAAGTCGGTTTGCAAGAAAACCTTATTTACACCTTATTCAAATTTGTACCTTCAATCTCCAACCTTTGCGTCATGATCCTGTGTTCTCCATTCATTTTCACAACTTTAAAACACAACCATTTGATAAAAGGTTATTTAAATCCCCTCCATTGATCATACCAAGGTTCTATCTACCATCAACCCACATCTTTCGATCAACTTCATTTGATTCACACCATTCTCCAATATCCCTATAATTCTTCACCTAATCCCACTAAATTCTCAATGGGGTATGTGGGATAATGCCACCTATCAATGTGACATCACTTTCCACTAAATTTTTAAGTTGAATTTGTTGGTCCCACCATTCATACATCGTGCATTGTCGATCTTCAAAATTTGATCACCTCCTTTCCCTACTAGGGTATGCAAGTACCATTCGATCTTCCTCATCTAATCTCTACCATTCATTATTGCTAATAGTTCATGGGATAAGTCACTTTCCACTATCTAGTCCCATCATCAACATTATACTCACCCATCACGCATTGCTAAGTCACCAAAAATATGAACTTAAGAACCTCTAGTCAAAGGTTGTGAAGTTCTAAAATCCCACAACATGCCAACAACAAAGAGAACCTCATTGCTCCATCACCAAGTCAACGATTCTTCAAAATCCTTAAACAAGTCATGGAGTTCTTAAATTTCTTAACTCCCCAATCCGCTAATCACACACTATCATGCCGATGTGAACCTCAAACCTCACCAACTAGTTTACAAGATGTTAGGGTTGTTGAAGTGCACAAGAAAAATGAGAGGGGGAGTGGATCAGTTGTATTGAATCCCTTTACTTCTAAACTTACTATTTTCACTTTAACTTCAATTTGTTATTAAGTGTGTGAGCCCTGGTTTTATACCTGCACAAATATAACAAACAAACACATTATTAAATCAATATGCAAAATAAAAACAAGGATTCACCATGAAATCCATTTACAAAGCTTAAATAGAAATAAAATGAAGAACAATGCAAGAAACTAAATCAAATCTATTTAAACAAAGAAAAATGTTGATCCCATGGGGGAATTGGTGCCAATTGATGTGTCAAAATTGTCCCTTTCCCAACTCCTTTGTTGCAATGTTGATGATGTGTGGATGATTAAATATCTTTGATGAGATTTTGGCATAACCTAGCTATGAAATTATGAAAATGATGAATACTTGAGGAGAGATGCACAAAATTAGCTCTCAATGTGAAGAGAGTAACTTTGCATGATATTGTAGATGATGAATGAGATGAAGAACGTCTCATTTATAGATTTCAAAAATGGAAGAGAGAGTGAAATTGAGCAATGTGGGATCATTCAACATCCAATGGCTATGTGCCACTTGTCAAGATGTGAATGGTTGAAGGTTGTTCATATTTTGGCTAAAGTTCTAATAAATTCCATTAGGTGGAATTTGAATTTGAGGAAATGACATGTGAGAGGGAAAGATACATGAAATAAATGCCACTTGGCTCAATGCACAAGGACATGTAAGGAGTGAATTCCTTGTTGGATGTACAAATCCACTTGGATTTTGAATTCAAATTTGAAGGAATATTCCTCCTCTTATTCCATGTTGAGAGAAAATAGGTAATTTAATAAATCAAAGTAATTGATTTATTGTGCAAGTTCCATTCTCTAGAGGAGTTTAGTGTTTGAGATTAAATTAATCAATATTTGATCAATTTAATGGGAGATTAGGTGATTTGACAATTTAGACTCAAATTTATGAGCTGATTAAAATCAAGAATTGAGAAGAAAGATTAATTAAATAAATATTTTTTATTTATTTAACTAAAGGGAGAAATGTTAGATTAAATCAAGTAAGGTTTACTTTATTTTATTTAATAAGAAGAATTTAGGAATTTAGTCAAATAAAATGAATTATTTAATTAAAAGTGGATTTTAGGGTTAATTAAATTAAACTGATTAATTTAATCAATAGAGGAGAAAGACCTAATTAAATAAATAATGATTTATCTAATTAAGAGACAAAATATGATGATAAGTTGAGAGTGTGATTCATAAAGAAATGATGTTAGTAATTAGGATCAAGTACGTGAAATTGATTTGTACATTTTCCATATCTACATTTTTCCCCTCTTTGAAGCAATGTATTTGTTGCATTGATTCAAAGAATAAACTATTGTGATCATATTTCAAAATTCTTAGCATTTTTTGAATGCCCCACTGTTTCCCCAATGAAAGGATTATGTTGATATATTGCCCCCTTGAGAGATCGGACGATTTTTTTAATTTTTGGATGATCTCGTGAAAAGAAAAGAGGACAAGGTGCCTGACATGTCCAAAAATGCCCCCAAGATGCAAAAAAACATGTTAGGATGCCAAAAAAGATGTGAAATGGTCCTTGATTGGACAAAAATAGAATCAAGGGACCAAAACCCTAGTCAAATGGCCAAATTAGGTCAAAAAACCTAATTCGTAGGCTTAAATAGACCTTAAGGGGTCACTTTCAATACATTTGCACCTTTTGCCTTTATAATTTTTTGCATTTTGAGCTCTGGTCCTTGATCAAGATGGTGCAATAACAGTTTACCAGGCACATGTCAGAGAGAGTACGAATGTACCAATGACCAATTGGTGCAGGACTCATGGTATGTACCCCCCTCTTGACTTTTAATATCTCATTTTTCATACATTAAATAGGGTAACAAACCTCTTTAGGCTGAACGATGCCATATAGCACCATTGCAAATACCTGGTCGGGTCGCATGGTCCTAAACTAGGCTGCATATGAAAATAGTGTCGCATGACATAGTTAGGAGATTAGGGTTTTGGTGGTCAAACTTCACCACACGTGAAAATAGCGCTGCACGACATAGTTAGGGATTTAGATTTGTCAAAGTCTGCCATGTGGTGCAGTTTAGAATTTTTCAAACTACACCGCATTTGAAAATAGCACTGCACTTACTGTTTCAAATGTGAAAATTTGACGTGAGAGGTAGATTTTTTACAAGACTTAACACGATGACTTCCCTTGTGTAGGAGGATCTTGATATACTTCATTCAAGGGAGAATAGATGGTCGGTGCTTCGCAGATTGCAAGGTATGCATGTGTACCTTCAAGAGAAGCTTGGTATCCTTGTCCTTTAGTAGGTTAAGTACATCCCTCCTATTCGGAAGCACCTGGGTATGATGACCGCTTTGGATGAGTGGTGGCACAATGAGACTTCCTCCTTCCATCTCCCTACTGGTGTGGCTACCATCACTCTTGAGGATGTATGGTGCATTCTCTGATTGCCCATTCATGGAGCTAGAGTTATTTATGATCTAGAGGAGGGCAGGGATGCCTGCTTTGATGTTATGGGTTTTGATGAGCTCATCCTTTCTGATGGATAGATTGACCTAGAGCAATACTGAGGTAGAGTGCCCACCTATAGGTTGATCATTGCAGCTATCATTTTCGATCTTGTGGCCCTTGATCAGTGGGGCGGATACTTCAGTCCAAGTTGGGGAATAGCATGGCAGTAGATGTGTGTCCACTGGGAGTTCTTTTCTCAGGCACTAGTGATGTTGGATTCCTTATAAATGGATTTACATAAGCTTTCATACATGGGCAGCTGGTCCCTCAGGGCCAGAGTTACTTTGTTACACATCTGGGCATGGGAGCGAATTCTGGTGCTCCATCCAAATGTCACACTAGTTTTTGTCAATATTAATGACCATGTTTTCTGGCGATATGGCGAGGCACAAATCCATTTTACTCACATTGGTATAGGTGGCCTTTCCTATTGGAAACGAGTTCTTGATGAGATGAGGGAGTTCATCTTGAGACCTTGGATGGGTATAGGCCCATGGTATGATGATGCAGAGCAACTGTTCTTCACCCTATAGGATAGATGGATGTAGGGTTAGGAGCATACCATGATAGAGTGGTATCTCATCGACATGGTGGTTCATCAGTTTGGTCAGATTTAAGACAAACCAGATGATCAATATATGGCAATTTTCACCCATACTATGAGAGAGACAACATGGGGCCAACCCAACCTGATAGCTGAGGTAGTGTCCTCATTTAGGCAGCTTGTGGCCAGGTCATTGTCATATGATTAGGGGCCAATAGATGTGGGAGTAACCCAAGCATACAGAGCTTGGTTTAAGCCTCCCTTGAGATTGATAGTTCTAGGCGTGGTACTCCCATGGTGGAGGCCCAAAGGTAGATCAGGTGGCAAGGGAAAAGGACAGGGGGGGAGAGGTGACAAAGAAGGGGATAGAGATAGAGGAGGAGGTGGACCACCTCCTCATCAGAGACCTCCTAGAGATTTGATACAATAGGAACCTCCATGGGTAGGGGTATAGGATGGTCAGCCCAGAGATGGGGACAAGGCAATCCCACAACAACAACTAGTGGTGCAGCCAAATCATAGAGATGTATTGATCCAACAATTGCAGGGTTAGATTCAGGTATTGAATACAAAGAGGGATCAGGCTCAGTAGCAAGTTGTGATAGTTATAGATGAGAGGGACTAGGCTCGATCCAAGAGGGATCAAGAGATTGGTCGGCGAAGGTAGATGGAGAGTACGACTTCATCATCCCAGGGTCGATCAGTTTCCCTACGGGCTTACAAAGAGGTAGTCAAAGAGGCTGAGTACTATTGACAACATTATAGATAGGCAGTGCCAATAGCAGGTCAGGTGCCAAACTTCTCTCAGAAGACAAGGATGATGCTACTAGAGGACCATGGTGAGAGGCAGGTGGGAGAGGGCAATAGCCAGCAGGGCTATCCCTTCACTAATAAATTTTTGACTCAATTTCTGACAAAAGGTCATTGGAATTTTGATAAACTTTCATCGGTTCATCAAAAAATTGACGAAATTTGAAACATTGATTTTCTGACCCAGCCGACGATGCTAGGTCATAATTTCGATGTTTCAAATTTCATCAATTTTTTGATGAAATATTTTTGATGAATGACCATCAAAATTCTGACAAAATTTCATCAAAAATTGAGTCAAAATGTATCAGTGCTTGATTAGAGACAGTTTCCATTTTTTATTTATGGGGCTTGATTATTGCCCCTATTGTATTATAAATTTTAATGCACACTTGATCCGATTTTTGTATCATGATAGTATACTTTTGATGATATATGAGATGGTTTTCCTTTATGATATGTCTTGCAATGTATGATATGGTAGATGTATTTTAATTTCCTATGTGCTATGAGATTCTTCTATTTTTATGCTCATGCGATATGATGTATGCTGGATGTACTTCCTTTTGTATCTTTCTATGCATTTTTATGGTTACGTGATAAATGATATGCTAATGATGATGTATTGATGTGAAAATGATAAATGAAATGCAACTAATAAATGATATGCAAATGATTTTTTATTATGTCCTCAATGATTCATGTATGATGTGCAATGAATGTAATACAATGATTCTTTAAGATGCTTAGAATAACAAATATATATTATTCCTCATAACTTAAGATGGTGATAATGTGGTATGATCTATATGATATGATTTTCACTTATTCTAATGATCATGTGGATGTAGGGTGTATGCATTGGTGATGTTCTGATTAATTGTCATGATACCATGTTAGTATGGAAAGAAGATAGAAGAACTTAGAGTTAATGAGTCACTTAGAATGATGGTGATTTGCTTACCAAGAGTCAGGATTTTCAAAGGGCCAATTACATTATGTTTGATAACACACGTAGGTATGATGCATCAAGGTATAAAGAATCAGGATGGAATTGTACCCAATGTGATGGACTTTGACTTGATAAATAGATAGGAGTATTCTACTTAGTGTAACATAGATTTTCTAGAGAATTGTGGCATAAATTAAGATGATCAAATGTAACAAATAATCTAAATCAAAACAATAAAGAATGAATAAATGAACATAAAACAATAAACAAATAATTGAAAAGATCTCACTGAGTATGCATCCACTTCTTTGAATTATCTCGATTGTCCTTCTTCATTTTTCTATATTAGTATTCTTGCCCTCAGATTTTCTATGTTGGTGCAAGTATAACCTTGTTGAATGTCTAAAAAAAATATCAAAGATTATGTTTCTTCTCTAAAGTATTGATTTTAGGAGGAGGAATAATGATAATGACACGTCGTTTTATAGATTTTAGTTTTTTGAATCATCAGCTTAGATTCAAAAGAGAGATCGATGGACGAGATTGATTAATGTCATGCGATGTGAGTTATGTGTCAATTAGAACGTGAGTTAGAAAATTTTGAAGGATAAAGATTAAATTAGAACGATAACTTAATCTTGTGTCAAGACCATTCAAAAATAGAAAGAACATGAGTTCTAGATTAAATAAACAATTTAATCTTTAGTTAAGAGTCTTCGAAAATAGAAGAAATATACTTTGAATGACAAAGACAAAGTTAGAACTCAAAGAATAAAGAGTTCAAATGCACACATGAATGAATGAATTAATTAAATGGTCTAGGCCTACGAGCACCACTTTTGACATAATTTTCTAATATCCATGGTCATGATTAAATAATGTTAATTATTTAATTACCTTTCTAACACATATTTCCTCTATTAATTAAATAACCTATTTTAATTAATTCATTATGACCTTTATTCAACTTGATTAATTAAATAAATCATATTTATTTAATTATGTTGCTAACTAATTAATTCTCCTTCTTAATTAAATAATTTATTTAATTACCCCTTTGTCACATTTCAACTATAATTAAATATTTATTATTTAATTATTCTTTTAACCTTTTCAATAGTCAATTATTTATTTATAGTTGGCTATGATGACAAAAGGTCCCAAATAGTTGGGCTCAAATTTTTCTTTTCTCTCTAGATTTGGCACATTCTTTTGGCTCTCTTTTAGCACAAGTTCACCAACTTGGAAGGTGTGTCACCTGATTTTCTTGTTGTAGTTGCGCTTTAGGAGGTTCTGATAGACTTGTAGATGGTTGAGGGAATTCATACACCATTCATCTAATAACTCCAACTCATGCAGTCTTGAGACCCTGTATTCATCATCTGTGACGAGCTTTTGCAATGATATTCTCAGTGATGGGAGCTTGATCTCAATTGGGAGGATGGATTCTGATCCATAAACCAGGGAGAATGGGATGGCACCTACTGGCATGTAGATGCTAGTGCAATAAGCCCATAAGGTAAGATTTAACTGTAGATGCCAGTCACAACCAAAGTCATTGACTATTTTCTTAAGTATTTTTAGAATGGTTTCGTTAGTAGCTTTTTCTTGGTCATTGCCTTGTGGGTAATATAGAGTAGAAAAACGATGTTGGATTTTGAAATTTTTCACATAAGTCATAGACATCCTGATTTTTGAAAGGTGTCTCATTATCAAAGATAATGGACTGGGGGACACCATATCAAAAAATGAGATAGTTCGAGATGAACTTGAAAATCTGCTTTCCTATTATGTAGGTCATGGGAAATTCTTTGACCCACTTTGTGAAATAATCTATGGCGGTGGTGATGAACTTGTGGTTGTTGGATGAGGTGGGTGTGATTTTTCTTATGACATCAATCCCCCATTGTGAAAAGGGTCATGGTGTAACAATAGGATGGAGTTCCTGTGATGGTAAATGAATGAGGTCTCCATGTTGTTGGCATTGTACACACTTTTTGACAAATTCATGTGCCTCTCTTTTCATCGTTGGCCAGTATTACCCAGTCCTCAACATATTTTTAGCCAAGGTCATACCACTCAAGTGTGAACCACAAATGCCATTATGTACCTTAGTTAAAGAAGTCAAGGTCTCCTCAGGATTTAAGCAATGTAAAAGGGTTCCCTCAATGCTCCTATGGTAAAGGGTTTCTCCTAGGATGACAAAACGTAAGGACCTTTTGATAAAGGCTCGTTTAAGGTTTGGGGTAATGTCAGCTGGGAGGAATCCTATTCTCAGGTTGGTGTAGATGTTGTGATACAGGAGATCACCAAGACCAACAAGTTCACATGCATATTCAGACTCTGGTACCTCAAATGTGGGTACAAGAAATTGATCTACCAAGAATTCATGTTTTGAGACATTGTGAGGGATATCTGGTAAGGATCCAATTATTTCCATGGTGTCATTTTCTCTTTTGTTAGCTCATGGTATCTACTCAAAGGTGATATCAATGAATGATTCTTTGAGGCTTTCTACTAACTTCTTATATGGTGTTAGCTTGTCATCCTTAGTTTTCTACTTGTCATTGACTTGGTTGATAATAAGTTGTGAATCCCCATAAACCTTTAGTGCCATGATCCACCATTGTGTTGCAATCTTGAGACCTATGGTTAAAGTCTCGTATTCTACAATGTTGTTGGTATAGGGTAATGCAAATTTTTAGGATCTAGGTATACAATCCCCTTGTGGGGTGATGAAGAAAATACCGGCTCCTAATCCATGTTGTGTGTATGAGCCATCAAAGTAGAGTTTCTAGTGATCAGCTATGCTGAGATTAAAGATGGACTCATCTGGAAAATCTGATATGAGTAGATTCTCTGAATAGATGGGAGCCTCTACTAGTTGGTCTGAAATGACTTGTCCTTTGATTTATTTTTGCTCCACATATTCAATTTCATATTTTTATAGTATCATGACCCACTTAGCCATCTTTCCTATGAGCATTTACTTTAAGAGTAGATAAATTTAGGGGATCTATCTTGGTGATGAGTTTGATTTTGTGTTCCAACATGTAATGTCAAAATTTTTGTGAAGCAAACACTATTGCT
This sequence comes from Sequoiadendron giganteum, assembly GCA_007115665.2. NCBI lineage: Eukaryota > Viridiplantae > Streptophyta > Pinopsida > Cupressales > Cupressaceae > Sequoiadendron > Sequoiadendron giganteum. The sequence continues at coordinate 576,377,020 of CM021109.1, forward strand.
AAACAAGATTTTTCAGTGAATGAGTAGTTTAACTCATAGCCAACCACTATTTTTCTGATATAATAGATGGCACTCTCTATCCCATTTTCATTGTGCTGAGCTAAAAGAGCACCAAGGGCTACTATTTTTGCTGAGATGTATAAAATCAGTGGTTTTCCTACAATGGGTGGCATTAATACTGGTGGCATGAGAAAATATTCTTTGATTTTATCAAATGCATGATTGCACTTGTTGTCCCACTTGTATGCTACTCCCTTGTGGAGTAGATGTGAATATGCAATCTATTTATTCGCTAGTTGCACTATGAACCTTTAGATGGATTGGATTCTACCTTGTAGGCCTCTGAGTTGTTTAACTATCCTTGGTGCCTCCATGTCGAGGATTGATTTGACCTTGGCAGGATCCACATATATTCCCCTCATTGATACTATGTATCTCAGAAGTTTACCTGATTGTACCCCAAAGACACATTTCTTTGGGTTGAGCCTAACCTCGTACTTCTCCAGTCTGTCAAAAATGGCACTTAGGATTGCTATGTGATTTTGTATCTTCTTTGATTTGGCTAGTATATCATCCATGTAATCTTCGATAGTTTTGTGTATCATGTCATGAAATATTAGTGTCATGGACCTCTGATATGTAGCCCCTGCATTTTTTAGCCCAAATGGCATCATGTTCCAGTAGTAGGTGCCCCATGGACATGCAAATGCCATCTTATGCTAGTCCTCTTTTGTGATCATTATCTAGTTATACCCCGATAAGCCATCCATTAGTGATAGCATCTCATGTTCGGCTATCATGTCCACTATCATATCAATGTTAGGTAGTGGAAAATAATCCTTAGAACATGCTTTGTTGAGGTGTGTAAAGTCTGTGCAGATACAAATGCCCCCATTTGGCTTTGAAACTGGTACAAGATTGGATACCTATTTTGGATAGTCAATTGGGCATGTGAAGCCAACATCCGGGAGTTTCTGTAATTCCACCTTGACTAACAAGGTTATCTGAGGGTGCATTTTTCTTATTTTTTGTTTTACTGGCTTTGCTCTAGGGTAAACAACCAAATGATGAACCACCACTTCTCGATCCATACCTGGCATGTCAACATAGGTCCATGTGAATTTTACCTTTCTTTCCTTTAGAAATGCTACCAGTAATTCTTGTTCTTCTGTCAGAAGTGACTCAACATAGAAGGTGATTTGTGGTGTTGTCTTTGTTCCTAGATTAATAGGATTGCACCATTTGGCCAAGACTGTCCATTTCTCCCAATGAAGTGTAGGAGGGGGGAGATTGAATCCTTCATCCTTTGGTGCCTTAGAGAGGTTTTCACCATTGGATGCATCCTTTATTTTTACTATTCTTTGGTTAGAGAGTACCATAGTGTGCTTTTCACTTAATCACCCTGAGCTTATTCTCGTTCTTTTTCTTTTGTGACTTCAGGAATTAATCATCTCCCTATAATAGGTGTGGGTTTCTAGCGTGATATCAAATCCAGCCTTGTGATCTCTGCATGAAACTGTATCCCTTAGTCCCATGAATTCTGAGAGTTCCTCATTTTTTTTGAATGTGTCTAGAACTGGTGGTCCTCATTGGTCATAGTCGATGAGTTGTGGGTAAACTAGGTTTACTTCATAAGTTTGGTGGTTTGAATCAATGGGTGAGGCACTAATCATCCATAAGGGGAATCCTCAAAAATAAAGGGAAGGCCAGTTATGGTATCCTCATCAACACTACTGGTACAAACATTAGTTATATCAAAAGTGAAATTATCTAGGGGAAAACCAGTGGATATGGGTAGTTGAAGGGTGACTGTAGATAATTGAGGAGGAGACCTGACTGCTCTACTAGGGGTACCTCTACCACATACAATTATAGTCGGAGGGGTACATCTAAGGCCAAGGTTTCTCATTCTTCTTTCTACAATGATGGGTTCTAGTCGTCCACCACTATTTCTTCCCAGGCTTTCATTCCTATTGTAGCCCATACCAAGCATTATTTGCAATCCTCTGTTGGCTTCATCCATGGGTAGAGTGGGTGTGGTATTTTCATCATGGTATAGCGTGATTGAAATTTCCTCCTCATCTATATTTTCCCGACTTAGGTCCCCCCAATGACGGAATCCAAAAGCGTCTTCCCTAAGAGTGTGGACATGTTTTTCAACTGATTGAGGTTGCCCATGCAACCTAGGAGATTGTGGTAACTCTCCTACAACAAATGCATTCTTCTTTATTTTGTACTCTCCACACCCATTGTCTTGGATCATGAGCTTGATGTTGGATATATTAGGGATGGAGGGTGTCTCTATCATAGAAGTGGATGAAAGATTAGATGGGTCTATATAAGAAGTGGATGGGCCTTCATCATTTTTTGGTACTTGGGGGTTTCTGTAAAAATTGGCTTCCAAGTTTTTGCAGTAGGAAAATAGTTCTAGATCACCATGTATTGTGACCTCCTCATTCTAGTATAGGAATTTGACGCATTGATGGAATGTTGAGGTGACTGCCTTCATTCGATGGATCCATGGGCATCCTAGGAGGATGTTGTATGGTAGGTCGAGATCAAGTACTTGACAAGTGGTTTCTGTGTGGTTAGAAAATGCGTAGATTAAACTAACACATCGAGGAGACATTAAATTGAAAGAAAGCTAATCTAGAAAGCGTAAATGCAAACTCTTATGGCAGCAGCTTCTTCAAATTCATCCCATCATCCTCTATCTCCAAGGATTTGATAAAAGATGTTGGCTCTCAGTTGTGTAAGCAGTAGCTTGTTGAAATGACAACTTAGGAGAATGAGATTGATTAAAAATGCATCTTTATGACTATATGATTTAAGCTATGGAATTAAAATGCTATGATGCTAAAATGCTTGATAAAACTGGAATGCGACTATAATAACTACGTATGAAAATCTAGAATTTGAGGTCCTTTTCAACTCACAAGAGGGCTGTATTTATAGATTTTTGAAGGCAAGAATCCAATTGGCTTGGATCAACAGTTGAGTTCAAACCTGTTAAGATGAACGGTGAGAGATCGAGAATTTGAAAAGAAGATGGAATTTTAAGAGATGGATGGAAGATTAAGAGACAAATGGAAGATGTATCCATAATTAAAATAGATAATATTTAATTATGTGTAGAAAATGAAAATCTTTTTAATTAAATATTAAAAATATTCAATTATGTGAGAGAAATGAAAAGATTTTTAATTAAATATTAAAATATTTAATTATTGAGAAGAGTGAAGAATTTAGAAAGTGTTTTAATTAAATATTGAAAATATTTAATTAAATGTGAAATGAAGAATATCATTTAAATTTAGAATTTAAACTTGTGATAATTAATATAAATAAATTGTGAAATGTATTTAATTAATTAAGAGGAAGATAGCATTAATTAAATAAAATTATTTATTTAATTAAACTAGAAGAATTGGAAAAATGAACAATATAAATAAATAATTAAATTTATTTATATGTAGATGACTTAAGAATATTAATTAAATAATTCATATTTAATTAATTAACAGGTTTGGTTAACCATGACCATTTTTAGATGTGTACAGTTTCCATGGTTGTTGGCCCCACTTGGATTGTGATTCTGATAGTGCCTTGAGACACTCTTTCTTGATCATCGTATGCTCTGATGGTGATGCCTTTGTTCTTGTCAATGGAGTCCTCTGAGAGTCCCAAGTTATTTATGATTTTGAGGGAAAAAATGTTGAGGCCTGCACCCCCATCCACCAGGACCCTTTTGACTTTCTTTTTTTGAATGAACACTTGTAGGTGAACTGCTCAATTATGAGATGGTTGGGCAGGGAAATCTTGATGAAAGACTGTGAGGAGATTTTGGGTAATGATGTTACCAACCATAGCCTGAAACTATTTTGTATCAAGGGTAGAGGAGATAATGGACACAACTAATGCCTCATCAAGTATTTTTCTATGGACGACGTAATTTTTTAATAATTCAATGATGGATATTTGGGTGGGGGTTCTCTTTAGCTGGTCGATTACACTATAGTCATAGGGAATGACTATTGTATTTGAAATTGGGGTTTTAGATGGTTGTGATGACCTTGCAATAGTAACCTTTCCACCACGTGTGGTGACTCCACAATCAGTGTTGAATCATTTGATGGTAATGACCGTGACCATCTCATCTATGCATGCGACAATGCCTTCATATACAAGGTTTGCACTAGCATACTTTTGCATCCCTTTGTTTATCCCTTGGTTATTTCCTTTATTATGATTCGACATCAGATTTTTGTATATTTTAAGGTCTTGATTTCTAGCTGGTTGTTCAACGTTTATGATGTTTTCCTCAATGAGGTCTTGGATGATATTTTTTTACCTCATGTAGTTTTTGGTTGTGTGTCCCTTTATTTTGTGAAAATCACAGAGGATATTTTAGTTGTACCATGGTGTTTTTGTCATGGGTTCCACATATTTCTCAAAGTTGGAGATTTTGACAAGGTTTTCCTTAACCAAATTCTTCATTATGGATTCAATTGATTCTCCACGGGCCATGAACTTCTGCTTGGGAGGATACTTGTTTTGGGGAGGCGGTCCTCCTTGATTGCACAAGTTATTGATTTGGCTATTAGGAAGCGGTTGTTGTTGTGCCACTATATTATTTTGCACATTATTGCAATTGTGATTTTGTGGTTGTTGATGAGTCTAGTTCTATTTAGGAGCATTGATGACCACCTTAGAATTGACCACTCGGCCATTTGTGATATTTTTGTTCCTTGACCATGTTTGATTTTTATCATTATAGTTGGTGGATGGATGGTTATCCTATCGTGGAGGAAATGTTGATGCACCTCCTCGTGCAGTAAGGGCTCTTTTGATATTGAGCACCTTTGGGATCAACTGATCATACGTTGTGATGCATTGCATTTTTAAGTAGAATGCCAAGTTTTCATCTAGATTGGATATGATTGTGCAAACTTGTTATTCTAGCATGGTCCACTTGCTTTTATTGGACTTGGATCACCTATTTGCAAGAAGGATGTGAATAACTCTCATTTTCTTTGTTTAAGTGTTGATAGTTCCTTCAAACTAACGTTTGCACCCATGTTGAATGCATAATTTTTAAGGAATGCTTCCACGATTTCTTAGAATGTTTTAACTCATATAGGTAGGTGAGAAAACCATTCTATGGAAGGACTAGTCAGACTTCGAGGAAAAATTCACATTAGATATGTGTCATCGTACGCAACCTCCATCCAATGCACATGAAATTCCCTAATTTGATTTTCAAGGTTTCCCATTCCATTATCTTTATCATATTTTTGGATCTCAAATCCCTTTGGGAATATACCATTGTGAGATCTCTGTCAAATGGATAGGGACACAAGTTGGCTGGAATTTTGGTTGTTTTTCCTACTTAGAGGTCCAATACCTACTGTGAGAGAAGTTTGATTTGTGTTGCAACATCATTGTTTGGATCAAGAGGTGGGGTGAATGTGTTTTGAGGTGTTCGTAGTGTTTGATTGATGAGAGGGGTATTGGTGGGGTTTTTCTGCAAGCTCTGTTGTGCATTTAAGTCTTGTTGATATGTTTGCATTTGTGTCAAAAATGCTTGTTATTGATCTTTCTACTATTGTTCCAACAAAGCTTGTTGTTGGTCTAGTTTTTGTTGCACCAAAAAAGCTTGTTTTTGGTCTAGTTGTTATTGCACCAACAAAGCTTTTTTTTTTTTTGGTCTAGTTGTTGTTGCACCAAAAAAGCTTGTTGTTGGTCTAGTTGTTTCTATGCCAATAAAGCTTGTTGTTTAGCTTTTTGTTGTGTGTGAAAATCTTGCAAGGGTTGTTGGTATGACTGTTGATGAATTGCTTGTAGTTGTGCTCGGTATTATGCTTGCGCCTATTGAGCCTGGTGCTAGGCTTGAGCTTGAGCTTATGCTTGTTGGGCTGCTTGTGCAGCTTATGCGGCTTGTTGGGCTTGTGCAACTTGTGCAGCTTGTTGGGCAGCTAATTGTTCTTGCATTTATTGAGCAGCCTATTATGTAGCTTGTTGGTTTTATTGAAGTACCCTTTGATGGTTGGCCTTTTGGATTGCCTAAATCATGGTGATGAATGAATTCGTCACTTTGGATTTTGGTGGGATTGGTGTTGGATTGAGAATGGTGCTAACTGTTGTGGCGAGTGGAGGGGTTGTGTTGGTTGCCAAGACTTGGGTTTTTGGTGGTGTGGTTGAGATACTCGGTCCTTGAAAAGGAGAGGATTTGATGTGATGCTCAAATTACCTTGATTTGAGAAGCTAGCAATGGGTAGGGGGGAAGACCCAACCTAAGAGGTGATATAGATGTGAGTGGTAATGGAGGCAATGATGGTATGTTCCCTTGGAAGAGTGATGATGATAATGGGTCAGTGAATCCTATTGTTCCAAATAAACCACCTTCTCCTTGTGATAGAGAAGATTGTATGTTCAGTGGATAGATTGGTGTTGAATGGAATGAGGATGAATCCGCATGATTATGTAAAGTGAGAGGGGCGTATGGGTGTGATGGATTCATTAGTATGGAGTTACCTGATGGGGTGCTGATATTTACCTCTTTGTTGTTTACAAGGTGATTCTTTTGTAGTTCACGAAACATGGCACTTCCTTTGTTAACAATTGGTGAGGTTGATATGGTTGGCACTCTGGTTTGTGGAATTTCTTGAGTGATGTTTGGAATTGACATTGGGGGTATTCTTGCAAGAGGCCTTTCCATACTGGTACTTACATCAAGGTGACAAGGCAATTGGACCCCTCCTTTCATTAATGTGCGTATGTATAGAGAAGGATTAAGTTTAAGCATGAGATTGACAATTCTATGATTCTCTGGATTTTGAATCATTTCATTTATCTCCTTTTGTGTCATTCCCAAGTCCTCATTGATGATTTCCTCTTCATAGTCTTCCTCTTGAGGATTTTGTGATGGTAGAGAAGATTTGTTTGGGGGATTGCTTGATCCCACAAGGTTTACTTCAGTGGTTGCTTGACTTAAGTCACTTGAAGTTGATGTTTCTTTGGTGATTTCCATCTTCCTCTTGTGTTGTGATCTTTTTTGGACCATAAAATAGAGATTGTTTGATCTTAATCCTTAGGCACAAAAAGGAGAAAAACTAGAAGAGTCCAAGGATCAAAAGGGTGATGATGGCAATGAGATAAATGGATGATGTGAATGAGTGAAAATATTGAAGAACTTATAGGGGTGATGCTAAACTTTAAAGGCTTGAATTGATTTGATTTGGATAGTTTGACTAGGTGTGTTAAGCCAAACAAAATGATGGTGGACTCGTAAACCCTAGGAAGTTGTGTTATCCTAGGGAAAAATTGCACAAGAGAATGAATTGACTAAGTGTTTTAAGCCAATCAAGGTGATCATGAACTATTAGACCTTAAGAATTTATGTTATCCTAGAGGTAAATTTTTTCAAGAGGATTGATAATTTGACTAGGTGTATTAAGTCAAACAAAGTGATGTTGATTTTTCCTTTAAGTTTATCTTAAATGATGTTTCAAATTTCTCAACAGTTTGTTGGTGAGATGAAATTTGATTGATGGAGAGATGTATGGGAGTGATGATTTTGATCCTAGACTTTACCTAGACATAAATCTTTCTTAAAATACCTCAATATTGAAGAACATGCCATACTTCTTATGTGAGAAAATAAAACCTTAAAAAAAGCTCAGGATTTTGTTGATAATAGAATTCATACAAAGTTGGGTTGTTCTTTGAATACTTCTTGTAGAAATTATACACCAATCTTTCTCTAACTTCAAAAATCCTTTCGAGACGCTCCTCACAAGCTTTTAGGCTAATCTTTTTGAATCTTGGTTTTTGGATTTTTGGCTTTTCAGGAAATCATTTGAGACAAAACATGTGAGGTCCAGTTGTCTTTAACTTGTCTTAATGAGTTCCTTTTACCAAAATAATTTTCTTGATTTATGATTTCAAAATAAATATCTATGTCTTAATTCCTTTTCATTCCACAAGGTCCATTATGTGAAAATCAGGGTTTCAAGAGCATATTTTCCTAGGTTCACTTTAGTGAAAACAGATGATGATCAAACCCAAGTACTTAAAAACCTTGAAGGATAGAATCCCTATGGAAAGCAAGAGCATTTGGATTTTTCAAGGGTATTTGTTTCCTCCAAAGGGTTTGAAATTTCAAAGTTATTGTGAATGTTTGTTTTCGAAAGTCTTAGAATCAAGCAAGGTGTTTTGATTTCAAGAGAATATACAATCCCTAGGTTGAAAAGACAATATTTGTTGGGTTCCCATTTGGATAAATCCAGCTACGCATATTCAGTGTGGATGATTAGATGCTTGACCACACAAAATCCCTCTTATAGTGCACTCGCTTCTCGGGTTAGCCAAGAATGAGTACCCATGAATCTCCCATGGCATACTTTTCATATCTACAATAGAATCACATGTATAACATGGGGCAGCTTCAAAGGACATGATGTTTTGCACCAACAAATAGATAGGATTTTTGCCTTTTCTAAATATGGGGTTTTAATTTGGACATTCCACTAATGGGGGACTATCAAGTATGGTGAGAGACCATTGCTGCCCTTCTCATCGAAATAATCCTTGTTATATTGGTATTTGTTCCAATATCTTCACTTATATCCTAGGTGGAAGTCTCTTGGATTTAGCATGTTCCTGGTTGGATCGTTCCCTTGGGTGATTACATTTTCCCACAAGGTAGGCCTGCTAAGATAAAAAAAAAAGAAAGCAATTATATCCTGTAGTTCAATTGACCTTCGTTGAAAAACAAAGGGAGAACACTCGCAATATACCACACTCACACTCGCATGATTTGTTCAATTTTAATCCAAAATGAAATATGGAGGCAATTATTTTACTCAAATTAAGATCACCAAAAGAGCTTTTGATTCTCAAGATCGCTGTGAGGCATGAGAGAAGTGCATACATTATTTTGAGGATATTATTTTGAATAAATAATTACAAAAAAAAATAGCACTTGTTCATTTTAAGCCCATAAAGCAAAATGAATTCTTTTAAAGCACCAAATTAAGTGTGGAATTTGCCTTGTTCAATTTTTAAACCTCAACCAAATCTAGTAAAATTGTTTCTAAGGTTCTTGTTACGCCTTTGTTTTCAAACTTTGAAAAGGAAATTTGTGTTGTTCTTTTTAAGGCCCAAACAGAAAAATTATTGTTTCCTAAGGCATAAAAGATAACAAATTCCTTTTAAAGGAGATTAAGGATTCTCTAAAAGTGTTAAACAACACTATAGTGTTCAAAAACACTTTGTATAGGATGAGATTGATGTCCTAATGGAACTTTCCATTTTGCTTCCTTCCTTGCTCCTACCTGCAAAAGAATCAAAACCAAAAGATGCAGAGGCATCAAATAAGTCAAGAAATCAAAAATTTAGAAATAAAACAACACACGTTAAAAAGAAAACCAAATTTAAAATTTTCCCTATAAGCCTGCAGCACTGTTAGAAAATGTGGTTTAGTTTGGAAACTCATTGGCACAATATAGCGCCGATCCTTGACTGAGTGTGGCACTCTGTAGGAAACAAAGGGCACAAATGTGGCAGAGTTTTTGCATGCGTCAAAGTTTAAAATCTTGAAATTTTTAAGCGGGAAAGCGGGTACAATGTAGTTCATAATTAGTGTAGTGCAATATAGTGTCGCATCTCTGAAAGTGGTGCATTTTCCTATGTGCACAAAGAAAATGTGATGAAATCCTTCAATTTTTCCCTCCTTCTAGTGCCAAAATGTGAACCCCAATTTTATACCTACACAAATAGAACAAACACATTATTAGATCAATATGCAAGATATAAGCAAGGATTCCCCATGAAATACATTTACAAAGCTTAAATAGAAATAAAATGAACAATGCAAGAAACTAAATCAAATCTATTCAAACAAAGAAAACTATTGATCCCATGGGAGAATTGGTGCCAATTGATGTGGAAAAATTGGCCCTTTCCCAACTCCTATTTTGCAATGTTCAGGATGTGTGGATGATTGAATCTCTTTGATGAGATTTTGGCATAACCTAGATATGAAAATATGAAAATGATGAATACTTGAGGAGAGATGGACAAAATTAGCTCTCAATGTGAAGAGAGTAACTTTGCATGAGATTGTGGATGATGAATGAGATGAAGAACGTCTCATTTATAGATTTCCAAAATGGAAGAGAGAGTGAAATTGAGCAATGTGGGATCATTCAAAATCCAATGGCTATGTGCCACTTGTCAAGATGTGAATGGTTGAAGGTTGTGCACATATTGGCCAAAGTGCCAATAAATGCCATTAGGTGGAACTTTAATTTGAGGAAATGACATGTGAGAGGGAAAGAGACATGAAATAAATGCCACTTGGCTCAATGCACAAGGACCTGTAAGAGGAGTGAATGTCTTGTTGGATGTACAAATCCACTTGGATTTTGAATTCAAATTTGAAGGAATATTCCTCCTCTTATTCCATATTGAGAGAAAATAGGTAATTTAATAAATAAACATAATTGATTTATTGTGCAAGTTGCATTCTCTAGAGGATTTTAGTGTTTGAGATTAAATGAATCAAGATTTGATCAATTTAATGAGAGATTAGGTGATTTGACAATTTTGACTCAAATTTATGAGTTGATTTAAATCAAGAATTGAGAAGAAAGATTAATTAATTAATTTTTATTTATTTATTTAACTAAAGGGGGAAATGTTAGATTAAATTAAATAAGGTTTAGTTTATTTAATTTGAAAAGAAGACTTTAGGGATTTAGTCAAATAAAATGAATTATTTAATTAAAAGTGGATTTTAGGGTTAATTAAATTAAATTGATTGATTTAATCAACAAAGGAGAAAGACCTAATTAAATAAATAATGATTTATCTAATTAAGAGACAAAAGATGATGATAAGTTGAGAGTGTGATTCATGAAGAAATGACATTAGTAATAAGGATCAGGTGCGTTAAATTGATTTGTACATTTTCCATGTCTAGAAAGTGTAAACATGAAATGAAAATAATAAAATGAAAACACCAGAGATACTATATTTGTGTGGAAAAATCAATGAGGGAAAAAACATAGTGAGGATTAACTCACAATATAGTAGTAATGCAATATCAGATACAAAGGCTCACTGCCAAAATGCAAGGGCTCACTGCCTTCAAAGGACTCACTATCCAGAAAGGAGGCTCACTACCTAGAAAATAAAAAGAGAAATGAAGATCCACCACTAGGGTTCCACACATTCACAACTTCATCAAAATATTGTAGACACCATAAGCTCAGTACTTTCAAGAATCTAACAACTTAAAGTATTGTTGCCTCAATTCACTCTTCCACTCTCTTCTTTTCACACTTGTTCACACACTTCACTCACTTGCTCAATTAGTGGATGGATGGATATGAAATTTTCCACAACTTGATTTTATTTTATACCATCTTCAACCTTAGAAACATTCTCCAAGGTCGGCTATACAATTTTAAATTATAAATTCAAACTAGGTTGGCTACTCAACATTCTCCCAGTGGATAAGTATGAGAGAGGAAAAATTACATATTTAATTTAGGACCCAGACAACATCTTGGATCAAGCACATGCTTCCTTAAGTCAATGAAAAATCTTAATGTAACGTGTAGACACTAGGTCGGCCAAACCTAATGAAAACACCAACGATATTTGAAGTACACGAATCTCCAACAAGATAATCACATGTGGATCATTCAACACACTTCACCAAACATTTTAACATATCTGAGAATACCTTAGGTACATCTACAAATATTACAACAAACTTCATTCACTGAGAACTCTTCACCAGTCCAACCGTACCAACCAACAAAACATAGGAGCTCTGGAGCAGGTTTTCTGGAGTGCCAAAGAACAAGAAAATTTGTCAAAAAATAGAAACCATCAGAAAGAGTCATCTCCCAGATCTAAAAGATCTGAAACCAAATATCAAAATACTATAGAGAAAAAATATTTCTCCCAGTCCACAAACAAATAGTTTTTCCAAACCAGATCACACACCGGTGAACATATCTTTCACTCTCAATCTAATCAAAAGCCAAAAATGAGGATATATTCTCTATTGAATTTCATGAACAAAATTATAGATCCACATGGGCATAGGATCAACACAAAATAAATGCATAGAACAATGCCAAAGCACACTAAGAACACACACTTCAACACTTACCTTCATTATTTCTTAAAAGCGCTTGGCAAAAGCATAACTACAACTTCATAAATACAACTCCATGTACTCTAAGAACTTCTACAATATCTCAATTATACAAGTACCATCTATACTCAACCTGAACTGCATTGACATCAATGACAACATTAATGAAAATACCACCAAACACATCCATACATGCAAAAATCTCCCCCTTTATCATTGATGGCAACACATGATGTGAAAAACCATCAAAGACAACATACATGATTTTCAGAAGTGACAACCTGCCAAGCATAAAAATTTCACATGATTCTCTCTCCCCCTTTGACATCAATGGAAAAGGAAATTATTTCCATGTAAAGCTCTATTCACTCATCCTAAGGACTAAACCCACATCACATATTGCAACAATGCACTTCTCTACTCCCTTGAGGAGCAGACCTCAACCATCAATCCAAAATAAAAAGAGTTTGTGAATACACTGGAATGATGCACCTCCATGTGCACTTAGTTCAAAGGAGGGACAATAACCCATAACTTCTCTTTGAGATATTCAAAATTATCCTTTAAAAGGGCCTTAGGGAATATGTCTGAAACTTGTTCTTTGGTAGGTACATATTCAAGTCTAACTTCACTCTACAATACCTTCTCCCTCAAGAAGTGATACTTGATAGATATGTTCTTTGTTCTAGAATTCATCACTGGATTATTTGAAATGTTTATAACACTTGTGCTGTCATAAAATATAGAGATAGGTTCATTACTCACCACAACTATGTTCATCAAGGTTTGTTTCATCCAAAGTACCTATGTACATCAGGATGTTGTCGCAATATACTCTACTTCTCCAATGGATAAAGAAATTGGATTTTTTTTCTTTCTCAACCATGAAACTAATATTCCTCCAAGGAATAATGCACTACCACTTGTACTCTTTTGGTCATCTACACAACCAACCCAATCTACATCAAGGTAGGAATTCAATGTGAAATCACTATCCTTCAGATACCATGGTCCATAATCTAGAGTAAGATATTTGAATATCCGCTTCATAGTTGTATCATGTGCTTCCTTAGGTTTTGCTTGAAATCTTGCAACTAAACATATTGCATGCATAATATCAGGTCTAGTAGTAGTAAGATGTACAATAGTCCACCAACCATGGATGTGTACATACTCTAATCAACTTTAGCAGATTCATCATTCTTACTCAACTTGCATCCAATTACCATAGGGGTATAGACCATTTTGGAGTCATCCATTCCAAACTTCTTTAACAATTCCTTAACATAATTGGATTTTGAAATGAATATCCCTTTGTCAATTTGATTTACTTGAAGTCAAAAGAAGAAATTCAACTCACCAATCATAGACATTTGAAATTATTTTTGCATCTCTTCAACAAATTTCTTGTTGCATATACCTTCATTTCCACCAAAAATGTTGTCATGAACATATACCACAACTATCAATATCTTATTTTTCTCAACCTTGAAGTAAAGATTATTGTCTATGGACCCTTTGTTGAATCCTTGTTTTGTCAAGTATCTATCCAATATTGCATACCAAGCTTTGGGAGCTTGTTTAAGTCCATATCATTCCTTCTTTAACTTACAAATCGTGTCTGGTTTGTCAGAAAGTTGAAAACCTTTCGGTTGCTCCATATATACTTCTTCTTCTAGTTATCCATTTAGAAATTCTAACTTGAAATCCATCTGATATACTTTGAATTCTTTATGAGCTGAAAATGCCAAGAACATCTGAATGACCTCCATTCTTGCTACAGGTGCAAAATTTTCTTCAAAATCTATTCCTTCAACCTATGAATATACTTTACATACAAGTATTTCTTTATTCCTTACCACTTTGAACCAATTAAATTCTTGTTTTTAGGTCTAGGGACTAGTTCCCATGTCTCATCTTCTTTATCTATTGTAGTTCCTCTTTCATTTCTCTAACCCAACTTTCATCATTACATGCTTCACTCATAATCTTAGGTTTTATATTATAAAGTAAACACAAGTTTACCTTAACCACTTTTCCTCATGTCTTCACTCCTTCACTTTTGTCTCCAATTATCTATTCCTCTAGATGATTTCTCTAAAAATATTTAGGAGTCTTAGGTGTAGGTCTTTCAGAGCGCCAAACCACAAGAAAAAATTTAGAACACGGAAACCATCAGAAAGAGTCATCTTCTAGATCCGCAAGATCTGAAACCAAATATCAAAAGACTATGGAGACAAAAAAATTCTCTCAGTCCACAAATAGATAGTTCTTCCAAACCAGTCCACACATTGGTGAACATATCTTTCACTCTCCATCGAATTAGAAGCCGAAACTCAAGGTATATTATCCATTGAATTTCATGAACACAATTACAGATCCACACAAGAATAGGATCAACATAGAAGAAATGCAAAGCACAATATTGGAGCACACTCTAAACACACACTTCAACACTTGCCTTCATTATTTCTCAATTTTTCCCAAAAGCACTTGGCAAAAACACAACTACAACTTCATAAATATAGATCCATGTACTCTAAGAACTTCTATAGTATCTCAACTATGCAAGTACCATCTATATTTACAAAGTTGAATTACCATGGCAAAGCTACCATGGCCACTTGGAATCAGGTAGGGGAATGTGTATATAGTGTAGATATGGATTTAGGAGTCTTTGTTTGTAGGGGATTTGATATAATCATCAAGCTCTAGGTGATTGTAGAGGCATTCTGGCTAGTTGCTTGGATAGAACAGCAGCAAGAAGATTTGCTAAATGGATTGGTTTGTGCCAATTCAAGGTGTAGGGGTGTAGGGACATGTGTCCTAGACATGTGTGTGCAAGGAGGAGTGTAGAGGAGGCCATTAGATCCCTCAATTAAACTAAAGAAACCAAACTGTGACACTTGCCCTAGAAACCCTTGAAAATAGGGGTTTGGTGAAAAGCCTATGTACGGATGCCAAGGGGATCTAAGACCTAGGAAATATTGAAGCCTAGGAAGTATATAGAGAGAATCCATGAAGAGTTTGGAGGTTTGTTAAGGAAGTTTAGGCGTAAAGTCAAGAACACTGGTTTTAGGAGGCCTAATTGGGGCAAAAAGGCTACAAGGCCTAAAAGCTAAGTTTCTTGAATTCAATGGATAAATGAAGAAAGAATCCTGTAAGAAGGATCAAAGTGGAGCAAGATCACCCTAGGAATAGTTGGAAGACCTATTCCAAGTCCCAGGAAAGGTTTGGGAGCTTTGTGGAAAAATTGAGTCCATGGGAGCTCATGGTGATTTGAGAGTGAAGGCGAGCATTTGAAATTGGTGGAGAGTTCTATAAGGAGATAGGGGTCTTAGGAGTGACCTCTGAGTAGGGTAGTGAATAATACCCAAGGAAGACCAAAGAATAGGTCTTAGGAAGAGAAAATGTGCTCTTGAGAGATAGCACTCCCCACCAAATTGGTATCAGAGCAATAAAAAGGCTTGGGAATTGAGTAGTGAATGTCAGAAAGAAGTGAATCCATAGGAGAAAGCACCATGGTGACTAATGTAGAGCTAGATAGAGATTTGATAGAGCAACAAGAAAAGAATAGACAACTTGAAGAATTTGTGGAGGAGATGAAGCAAAAACTAGAAGAGGTTGCAGAGACTGCAGGCAAGATGAAAGTGCAGTTAGCAGAGGACAAAGACAAGGGTAAAGACCAAGTTGAGGAAGACATAGAACTAGAACCTAACCCTCCATTAGCAAAGGAACCCTTCCTCAAATCATTGAAGGAATTAAGTGGAAAGGCACTAGAAGGCATCTCTACTTTCATAAGAAGAATGGATGCAGAGTTAGTTATGGAATGGATTGAGGGAATGGAGAATCACTTTGAATGTGATGGGATTACAGAGGCACAAAAGGTGAAGATAGCCAAAATCAAGGTTAAGAGGACAAGCATTAACTTGGTGGAAGTTCTTGCAAGAAGAAAGAGAGAAGGAAGGCAAGAAGCCAATAGGACCATGGAAAAAAATGGTGGCTAAAGTAAAGGAGAACTATCTACCTGAGGACTATGACATCCAATTGCATAAGAAGAGGCAAAATCTCAGACAAAGAGAACTAGATATAGCTGCCTACACAGAAGAGTTCCAAAAGCTAAGTCTTAGGTCTAGAGTGCAATAAATTGAAAGCATTAAGGTTGCTAGGTATCTAAACGTCCTTAGATGGAACATACAAGAGGATTTGAGTCTCTTCACACTTACTACCCTCCATAGCTGCTATTAGATGGCTATTAAAGTGGAAGAGAAAATGAAAAAGAAACAAGATTCTAATACCAGGGGTAAAGGAAAAGTCAAAGATCCTAGAGGTGGACATAGAGGAGGTTTTGGTGGAAGGAGCAATGAGAATAGAGGCCAAGGTGATTATAAGGTTGGTGAACAATCCCATGAGACAAATAGTAGAGGGGGATACAGAGGTAGAAGCTCTAAAAATTGTGGAAGAGGTAGATCAAGAGGATTTGGAAGGAGTTCTCATTTTGCTTCCATGAAGTGTTACAATTGTGGACAATTGGGTCATCCGACTTATAGGTGTCCTGACAAGCCAGCATCTTCACAAGGTGAGAAGAAGATTACCTATGTTTAAGAAGAGGACTATTCCAAGCACTCAAAGGTGAGTCTAGATTCAGAGAAACGAGAGAATCTCATGTTGAGAAGGATCTTGATCAAAGTACCTACCAAGGATAAACACAAATAGAGGAGAGCTCTTTTTAGAGTCAAGTGCAAGATAATAGGTAAGGTCTGCAAGGTCATCATTAACTCAAGATCTACTGATAATGTCATATTAGAGGAGGCAGTACAAAATTTGAACCTCATGAAGATACCCCATGTGTGTCCTTACAAGGTTACTTGGTTGAATAAGGGGCAGAATATATTGGTTAATGAACAAGTATGGGTTGAGTTTGCTATATGGAAGTATCAAGATAGGATACTATGTGATGTGTTACCAATGGATGCATGCCATCTATTGCTTGGCAGACCATGGCAATATGACAAGGAGGTAGTACACCATGGCAAGGAGAACAAGTATTCATTCAAGAAGGATGGAGTGACTTACAAAATACAGTCTTTGATAGAAGAAGGCAGAGTGGAGAAGGCAGAATCCATTGTACTTTTGATGAGTGGAAAGGAATTCCAAAAAGACATGAAGGAGGAAGAAGGAGTTGTCTATGCAATCATGTTGAAGCCAAAGGAGGAGGAGTCACCTAGTCGGCTACCTATTGTATACACCTAAAATTGGTCTGGAGCATCCGATTAATTAAATACACATTATTTGATTAATTATTCTATTTCCTCTACTATTTAAATAAATAGAAATATTTATTTAATATAGTTCACATTCAAATTCATCTTAATTAAATAAACAAAATTAAATACTTTGTTCGATTTAATTATCAAATCCCTATTTCATTCTATCACATCAATCTCAAAATTAATTAAATAAAGATCAAACACTTTATTTATTAATTACCATATTCCTCTGATTAATTTAATAAACGACTATCCTATAGTTTGTTTTATTAAATTATTTATCTCCCTTTCCTAATTTAAATAAATCAAAATATTTGAATTAAGCATAAAGGAATATTCTAATCTACATTCTCTCAAAAATGAATTAGATTTCCTATGTCTAATCTATGTCTAAATTTGTCACAATTAATGCTTTGAAACTTCACGGGAAGTTTTGGAGACAAATTGGAGAAAAATTTGGAATTTGATCTCTCAATCCTCTTCCATCAATTTTTCCTCTTCTCTTGCTTGGTGTTTTCATGGGTAGAGACAATCTCCATCTTTCTCTCAATCTCCTCCATCTCTCACCATTCAATCCTCTAGATTGAATCCAAGCCTCTCAAAGCTTTCCTTGTGCATTTCTACAGCTAGGAAATCTATAAATACAACCTCATTCAACCAAGAAAAGGATCCAGATAATCAAGCTTTTGCACCCTTATTCTGCAGGAATCCAGACATCAAGTATCAAGCAATTCAACAATCAAGCTTCACAACAATGGCTGCCTCTTGGAGCTGCATTTATCTGTTTCACATCAATATCATGCTAGTTTAATTGATTTATCATTTAGCATTATATTATCATCATCTCGTTCTTTAGATAGTCATTTTAATAGTCTTATTTGCTTAAACAGTCTGAGAGAGATTTAGATTTAATAAATCTTTTGAGATAAAGAGCAATAGGATGCTTTCACTTGATTACTTTATTGAATTGATTCAATTTGTTTAATAATTGATATAATGTCATATTAAGAAGTGTATTTATGTTATTTACCTCATTCCACACTTACAATTTGGCACCCACCGTGGGGCCTTAACCCCATTTTTATCAGAATTACAATTTTCTAGAAAGTGTTACGTAGGTTTACAACGTGATTTATTTTAGCACTTTCGTTAAAAGTTTTGGCACAACCAGTCCCTGTTCCAGCGCTTTCAGAGTTTCGGCGCTTCTGGTTACTATTCTAGCGAATCGGGTGTTTTAGTGCTTCTATGACAAACTTCGGCACTTCGGTGATTTAGCGCTTCCAAGACAAACTTCGGCGCTTCGGTACACTATTTTAGCGTTTTTCAGGTTTTAGCACCTCTGGTCACTGTTCTAGCGCTTCAGTTCCATATTCTGGCATTTTTGTAAAAACAGTCTGGATCCAGCGCTTCCACGGCCAGATTGTATTTATTTTTCACAGTTGAGATAAAATTGATCAATCTAGGGTAGTCACTTCAAATTTTTCTAAAAATTGATCAATCTAGGATAGACACTTCAAAGTTTTTAAAATTGATCAATCCTAGGATAGTCACTTTCTTGTTTTTCTTAAAGCAAATCTATCAATCCTAGGATAATCATCACATTCTTACAGTAGAAGTTAAAAAGAACGTCATGATTTCAGTGAAGCAACACCTTCACTTAGATTAAGAATCTTTCTTTTTAGGCTTAAAACATAACAAATCTATATGTCATGCTTGTAGTGATTAGGCTTATGCTCTCCCCTTAACTAGGTGACCAAAGTGCTAGATTCACTTTTCTTTTATGTCATTTACACTTTATTAAATCCTTTAGCAGGCCTACCATAGTGGGAAAAAGTACTCACTCTACAGGAACGACCTAAGTGGGAACAACCAAAGCCAGGTTATCCAACCCACTATAATAAAAATGCAATTTGTTGATGAAAGTCCAAATTGACGGTAGTAGGAAAGA
The DNA here is from genome assembly GCA_007115665.2 of Sequoiadendron giganteum. Lineage (NCBI taxonomy): Eukaryota > Viridiplantae > Streptophyta > Pinopsida > Cupressales > Cupressaceae > Sequoiadendron > Sequoiadendron giganteum. The sequence goes on from CM021109.1 coordinate 576,396,410, forward strand.
TAACCATCCCCAAAATCTTTGTTCTAAAGATTGGGAGGTCTCCTGAGAGAGTTTATCTATTTGCCACACTGAACGAAACCCTATCTATGAACCATAGAGTAGTTTCCTACCGAGTCAGTATCCATACATTGTCATACTCACGGTGCAAGGGGAGGGAAGAATCTGACCCCAACACACTTACCATATAATTACCAAGGATTGTTTGCTCAAAGGATTCGGTATCTACATCCGTCACTTTGAGTATGCACCTGGCAACGACAAAAACACAGGTGCCCTCTAGGGGGTGACACTGCTGTGTGAGTCAACGTAATTGCAAGATGTGGGCTATGAGTCTAATGATGAACTAATTGTCCTTAAGTGTGAGTCTATTTGATTTGTGTACAACTGTTAAAACAACCCGTCAAAATCAATAAAAACCACTCGTGGTTTTTTGAACATACACGATCTTTTCAGTTAAAATCAATTATTCAAAATTGCTTGCTGTGTTTTCACATAAGAAATATTAAAATCAGATTAATGATCATCCTGAAAACAAAAAAGTCAAGTCATATCAAAAAAAATCTATGCTTAGAAAGTGGAAGTCCACCACGTTTCTCAAAAGGAAAATCAAAGTCTCAAAACCTAAGAAACTTGACGGTTATAAATTGAGAAGACAATGTTTTCTATACCAAAATTGAAAAATCTTGTTACAACATAGAACATTCATCCACCGCTATCACGATTTTGCTAGGGGTCACACATTAGATTTTGTAGTAGAACAACTCTTTTCACGAGCCTTCTTCCAAAGAAGAGCTCTCTCTCAGTTTCACAATCACATTCAACTCATTCATCATGCTTTTCTTCCACAGTCTTTGATACAGTATGCCACAAGGCCAGATCAACTTTTACAATAGAGAGTCTTTAAAGTCCTATTTTCAGAAGCTCTGGAAAAAACCTATTTCAGTGCTTCTGGTCACTATTTTAGCGCTTCTAGTAAAATAGCGCTTTCGAGCACTGTTTTAGCATTTAGAGTCTCTGTTTCAATGCTTCTGGTAAAGTAGCACTTTCATAAATTTCTACGGCATTTCTATGCACTATTTTAGTGCTTCTGTCAAGTAGCACTTCCATCAATTTTTGCCACGCTTTTATGCACTGTTTCAACTCTTTGAGTAAAATAGCGTTTCTGGTCTTTATTTTAGCACTAATGGTCTCTGTTCTAGCACTTCTATACTTTGTTTTAGCACTTCTTAAATAGAGAGTTCAAAAATATTACCAATCAATCCGTCTATCTTTTATCCACAATCTTCACCAGAACACAAGTTTCTGTTCATTAGAATCACTGTCCAAAGACCAAAGTTAGAAAGGCTTATACAAATTTCCAAACTTATCAACTGAAACAAGATCTTGCAAATTACAAGTGTCAAAATCAATTACACAATCAATTACTACACTGAAGTTTCATTATCAGGACACTATCATCCTTCATCATGAAACAAAGTATAGTAATTAACTTTTTAAATATTGTCTCAATCAATAAGATCAGTCATCTTATTCGACTTTGTTTAAAAAGGTACAAATTGACACTATCCTGCACATAAGATCAACATTTCAGAAGAAAGGGAAAAAATTTGTATGCCAATCTTCATTAGGTCCCAAAAATAGAGACTCTTAGAACAAGAGTTTGAATCATCTCAAAACATGGCAGAGGAAAATCCTTGGAACACTCTAAACTGCAACGATAAAATTGAAATAACTCAAGAGGATATCCAAGCGGCTCAACAAGATCCCAAGTTTCACATATTTATGGAAAAAGTTTTGGAACAAGACATGGAAAAATATCTTTTAATGTTGGTCGAATCAAGTGCGAAACTTCAAAAAGATTTTGATATAAACCGTTTGAAAGAAACAACTGAAACAAATGAAATAGAGATACTGCTACCAACGCAAACAATAGATCCAGTTGCTTTAAGTTCACAAATGCAATTATTATAGAAACAGATACACAACATGATGAAAGGAACTACCAAAAGATATGCAATATAGGACATTTGTCCTTATCCTTTTGATGCAATAGTTGGCTTGCTACCTTTTCCAAGACACTGCAAATTCCCAAAGTACGATAAGTATAATGGATGAACAGATCCAGTAGATCATATATGAGAATTTAAAATGATGAGTCTTGAATTTTCTCAAGAAGAGACTTATTAGATGAGGTTATTCCCAAGAAGTTTGGGAGGTGCATGTATGGAATGGTTCTCAAAACTACAACCTGATATCAAAATGTTTGAGAAACTTGTTAACAAGTTTATCTCTCAATATTCATTCAACATCCAAAATGATGTTACTATCAAGGATCTCTACAACTTAAAGCAAAAAAAAGGAGAAACATTCTTGTCTTTTCTCCAAAGATGGCGACGACTATTTGCTAGGTATCCTTGATCTATTCCAGAGGAAGAAAAGATGGAATTATTCATTGAGAACTTGACAGAAGAAATGAGCTATAGGCTAGAATTACAATGTGCACCCACTTTTGAAAAAGTCATAGAAAATGGTCTTAAGATTGAGGAAGCATTAGTGAAACGGGGAGTTATCAAACATTACAATGACAAATCAAATAGCTACTCCAATCAAAACTCAAGCAATGATAAACCAAAAATTTGGTAAAAGAATCGCAACACAAATGAAACAACAAGTGATTCACAAAATGTCAAACTAGTTTTCAACTTAACTGCATCTTCTTCAAACAATCAAAATAGTGACCAAAAAGTCCAGTCAAATGCCATGCAGAACAAGGAATGCGTAAAAACACTACCATATCAAAAACCATCAAATCAACGAAGGTTCACACCGTTAGGTCAATCAATGGAATCAGCAATGAAGGAACTAGTTACTAGAGGCCTTCTCACTACACGGGAAGCTAGGTTCTGGGATCCAAAAGTCAAACCATCATGGTGGAATGATGCTGATTATTGCAACTATCATAATAACAAGGGTCATAAAACAAATGACTGTATGGAATTGAAACATGCAGTACAAGATTTGGTGGACAGCAACAAAGTGTATGTGGAAGGACCTCAAAATAATAATGATCATTCGGCCTTCAAAAATCCTTTGCCAAATTATGACAAAGGTGCATCATCATCAAATAGCAAAGGGAATAATGCCAATCATGTCTATAACACAACAATCCTGTGTCTATCTGAACTAAAAAATGATCATGCAATTAGTGATAACATTGATGAGAATGAAACCAACAACATTACCTCTTTGGATTTATTCCAAGCGTGCAAAAATATGATAATCTAATCAATGTCTCAAAAATCAGAGAAAATCAAGAACATCAACCAACCAACATGCTAACTAGGGGACAATCAAAAGTAATGTTAAGGGGAATGGGATCCACACATGTGGTTCCACCTCCATCACATTATGATATTATCAATCAAATGCAAAACACCCCCTGAGAGAATCAAGAATGTCAACTAGCAAACATCATGACTAGGGGGCAAGCCAAGGTAGTATTAAAAGGAGTGGGATCTCAACATGTAGTTACGCCTCAATCTTAGTATAATATTTTTGATCAATTACAAAACATCCCCACCCAAATTTCAATACTGAAACTCCTTAGGTTGTCACCATCACATAAAGAAGTTCTTGAGCAAGCATTAGTTTCCACAACCGTACCAAATAATTTGGATGTTTGTCAACTCCAAGCTATGGTAGGACATCTGACTACCCCTCATTTTTTGTCATTCTCTCAATAGGATGATGTCTCATTAAACCACCCACAGAACACAACATTGCATATCAAAGTCTGTATCCATAATCATCATGTTAAGAGAGTTCTAATAGACGGGGGAGCTGGTTTGAACATTTGCACCCTCAAATTAGTCCATGCACTAGGATATTCCGAAGATGCTATTGATGCTTGACGGAAAATGACCATCAAAGCCTATGATGAGGAGGAAATATCATCCAAAGGTTTGATTGTATTACCCATTCAAGTGGGACCTATGATGAAGCATATAGCATGTCAAGTATTAGAAAAAGAATTGACATACAATATACTCTTAGGACGACCCTGGATTCATGAAATGTAGGCTGTACCTTCTACATACCATCAATGCCTGAAGTTTCCAGTAAACAGATAAGAGGTAACTATAGCTGCTGATTATAATCACCCACAACATTGTGACACATTAAGAATATCTCAAGACACTTTTGTCCCCCACAACAGGGAAGCTTCAAGTTCATCATCATCCAAGAATGAATAAAGTCCAAGAATCTCTACCAAGTGGGTGCAAAAGAAAGGTAAAGAAAAGGAAACAAGTCATGATGAAACAAACAATCTAGATACACAAACTTCTCTATCAGAGAAATTTCAAAAGCAAGTTCAGTTGAAAGATAAAGGAATGGGATAGTACTCAATGGAGCAATCACTTAACTTATCATAGTTAATGTCATCTCCTAGGAAATATGGTCATCCATCACTAATCAAACCTCCAACATCTATACCTACCACCGTTATTCATGAAACATTTGTAAAATTTGGAACCATAGCAGAAGAAACGGACAACAAATCAATCCTAGATTGACTATACAAGGATGAGGAAACATCAACATCAGAGACCGATACGAAAAATATTAGCATCAACATAGACAAGTATGGAAAAGGAAAGGCTATTCTTGAAAAGATGGGTTATGAAGGACAAGGACCATTGGGGTTAAGAAAGGAGGGAATCTTAGAACCTATCACACCTCTCACTCTCCATACAAAAGAAAAACTAGGACTAGGATACTCTGAAGAAGAGAAGCAGGAGCTAAAAAAGATAGCTATGGAAAATATCCTTCACTTTAGAGATGGTTCTGAAACAAACTCAAATGAATATGAGTGGGCATTACCTTGTGATCTACTTGTCATTGATATTCTAGTTGATGTGATTCAAAAATATGCACCTACACATGAGGAGGGCCAAGGCTCTGGGTCTCAACCATTTGTCGAGGGATCACTAAATATCGATGAGTCTAGTGAGGACGAACAAAATTTGAGTGAACTAGATGATTTCGAAGAGGGTACCATCATGGATCTCAATATCCCAAATGACAATTATGATGATATTGCTGTCCTCACCCTTACCTCCATTGACCTAAATCAATCCGATGATACCATGCCATTAATCCATCTGGAACTTATTGATTGGGAGCCTACCGAACCATTGACTGTACCAAAATTTGAAAATGATGATGCTATCATGCATTTCCTTTGTCATACCGAACCTGATACAAATGCTATCCATAATACTCATAACAATATGACTCAGCAGGAGGGTGTCAAATCTTCCTGTTGCAAAAATGAAAACAAGCAAAATAGATCCAATGGTGAAAACCATTCTATGGCAGCATTAGATCTGGAAAAAGTAAAAATAAAGAACGCATCCAATGGTGAAAACCTTTCTGAGGCACTAAAGGATGCAAGATTTGACACTCTCCCAGAACACTATCATGAACAATCATTAGTTCTGGTCAAACCTACGCAATCAGTGGACATTGGCATAGAAGAGAGGGAAAAAGTTCTACATCTAGTAGAATCAATGACTGATCAAGAAAGACCGGAATTTATCAAATTCTTTAAAGCAAGAAGCATCAACTTCGCTTGGTCATACTCTGATATGTGAGGCTTAGATCTAAATCTGCTTATGCACCATTTGTCTTTGCCAACAAGAATCAAGCTTGTTAAGTAAAAATTAAGGAAAATGCATCCTCACATTGCATTAATGGTAAAAGTAGAATTAAAAAAATTATTGGATGCTAAATTCATAAGATCTATAGATTATGCTGAGTGGATATCAAACATAGTACCTGTTTCAAAGCTAGACAATAGCATCAGAATCTACACAGATTTCAGGGACCTCAATAAAGCATGCCCGAAGGATGATTTTCCACTTCCAAATATAGACATCATTGTGGACTTGACGACAGGGCATGCCATGATATCAATCATGGATGGTTTCTCTAGATACAATCAAATTAGAATAGCTCCAGAAGATCAGGAGAAGACGGCTTTCACATGTCCATAGGGAACTTTTTGCTGGAATGTCATGCCATTTGGTTTAAAGAATGCATGAGCAACTTATCAAAGGGCAATGACTATGATCTTCCATGATATGATGCACACTTTCATGGAGGATTATGTGGATGACATCTTGGAAAAATCTACTACAAGGGGAGAACATCTGTATATTCTTGATAAAATATTCACACGGCTGGAGAATTTTAATGTCAGATTAAACCCTAAGAAGTGTGTCTTCGGGATTACATCAGCAAAGCTACTAGGATACATTGTGTCAGCAAAGGGCATTGAGGTGGATCTAGCAAAAGTCAAAGCAATTATGGAGATTCCACCTCCTAGAAACATCATCCAACTATGATCACTACAAGGACAACTTCAATAAATTAGGAGATTCATCTCCCAGCTGGCAGATAGAAGTCATCCTTTCAATCATCTATTGCATAAACACATAGTTTTCATGTGGGATGAGAAGTGTGCAACGACATTCAATCAGATCAAGCAATATCTAATGTCACCACCAGTTCTCATGCCACCAACAAAAGGATGACCCCTCATATTGTATATTGCTACAACTGATATCTCATTAGGGGCACTCTTAGCACAAGAGGATAATACAAGAAAAGAGCATGCCATCTACTACATCAGTAGAAATTTAAATGGCTATGAAATAAACTATACATTCATAGAAAAGTCTTGCTTAGCAGTGGTGTTTGCTACTCAAAAGTTGAGATGCTACATGATGGCTCATACAATCAGGTTAATTGCAAAGATCGACCCTTTGAAGTATCTACTAAGTAAAGCTGCCTTAACAAGTAGATTGGCAAAATGGGTCATGCTCCTAAGTGAATTTGACATTCAATATGTCAAGAGAAAGGCAATCAAGGGACAAGCAATTGTTGAACAACTAGCTGAAGCTCCTCTACTAGATAATCACCCAATGACAATGGAATTCCCAGATGCAGACATCATGACAACAATGCCCCAACAATGGATACTGTACTTTGATGGATCGTATACACAACAAGGATCAGGAGCAGGGATTTTGTTCATCTCTCCTTAGGGACACACAATTCCAAAATCATATAGACTCATGTTTCAATGTACCAATAATGTGGCAGAATATGAAGCATTTATTATTGGGGTCAAGATTGCAATTCAATGGAAAATCACAAATTTATAGGTCTATGGGGACTCTCAACTAGTTATTTATCAAGTCAATGATGAATATCAAACCAAAGATGACAAATTGATGCCTTACAAGCAGCAAATAGATAATCTGAAACAATCCTTTGCTAGTATCAAGTTTGATTAGATTCCAAGGGTGGAGAACAAAGCTGCAGATGCTATGGCTATGATCGTGTCATTACTACAATTGCCTGAGAAGCGTGTTTGTTATGAGTTTATGGTAGAACAAGTATCATGTCCTTCCCATTATCAATCAGAATCCGCTACCATATGTCATCTAGAAACCACTAAAATCTCCATATATGAAAAAACTTATGCTTACCTAAAAGATGATATTCTTCCTCCCTGTCTTTCTAGGAACCAAAAACACAACTTTATTTGTCAATCCACGTGACACACTTTAATCATAGATGTCCTTTATCATCGAGGTCTTGATGGTACACTACTCCGATGTCTAGAACACAATGAATCTGAAATGGCCTTACGAGAAGTTCACGAGGGTATTTGTGGTACTCACTCGAGTGGAATAACCCTAGCCAAGAAACTCCTCCGTTTGGGTTATTATCGGCCTTGCATGGAAAAAGAATCATATCATTTTATTAAGAAATTCCAAAAATGTCAGGTTCACAGCAATCTGATTCATGCATCAGCACAAGAACTGCATCCTTTTACATCAACATGGCCTTTCTGTTAATGGGGCTTAGATCTGGTAGGAAAAATACATCCACCTTCATCTAATGGACACAAGTTCATTATCACGGCTATAGAATACTTCATGAAGTGGATAGAGGCAGTACCTCTTACCACCATCACTAGGAAACATATATCCTCATTCATCTTGAACTACAAATCTATCAATATGGAATCCCTCAATCTATAATCATAGATAATGGACAACCATTCAAAAATCAAGATGTTCAAGAGTTATGTGAAAAATTCCACATCCAACATCATTTTTCAACACCGTACTATCCTCAAGGGAACAGCCAAGCAAAGGCCTCAAACAAAACCATACTCAAATTTCTCAAAAAGATGGTTAACGATGTTGGACGTGATTGGCATGTTCAACTTAATCCTGCAATATGGGCCTACAGAACAAGCATTAGAACACCAATGGGAGCTACACCATTTGCTTTGGTATATGGATCAGAAGCCATATTGCCCATTGAAGTTAAAATTCCATCTCTTCGTGTATCACTCAGAGGTATCATTTTAGATGAAGATTATAGGGTACCTAGATTGCAGGAACTGGAATTGCTAGACGAGCATCATCAAGAGGCTCTTAATCATCTAACAGCTTATCAACAAAGGATGTCAAGGAGTTACAATCACAGGGTGAAACCAAGGGTCTTTCAGGTTGGTGACTTGGTACTAAAGGAAAACCCTAGGAATCAGCAGGATAGGGAGAAGAAAGGAAAATTTGAGCCTAACTGGCTTGGTCTGTTTTTTGTCATATCAGTGTATGGATCAAGAGCATATCAACTATCAATGTCAGAAGGGGATCTGTTTGATGAACCTATCAACAATATTCATCTCAAAAAATTCTATGCTTAAAAATCCTAGTGCACAGGTTAAAATTCTGAAAATTGTTTCCTTGGTGAAAACCTGGCAAACAGGCATCTTGGCAAAACGCAAAAATACAAAAAAAATAGAAAAAAAAAAATGAAAAATGAGAAAAATACAAAAACACAAAGGGTGTAATCAAAGCATATGGTGAAAACCTAGAAACATGCATCATATGTGATTCTATGATTAGCTTTCCCATATATTATGAACATATCAGGATCATTAGTTTGGCAAGTCAGTATCGTTCCATATCATGTCAGTCATCTCGCCATCATTGCATCCATTATCAAACTCATGTCACATGGTCAACATATCACTCCATAGCTTGGGGGTAACATCTAGATATCATTAGAGGCAATTAAGATGTATCAATTTCACCAGTCTAGGAACATGATAGTATGGTAGAAAACCAAAAACAAAGATCAAAGGCAATGTCAATCATCATCAGAAAAGCATCAAACATCTTTATCTTATCAAAAATTCAAAAAACATGTCAAAAAAAGTAAGTCTGAAAAAGAAACTTTCAAAAACATAGGTTTGTGTCAGTCGAACTACGTGGTCTCTGCGTGTGTAACATAGGCAAGGCTAATCTTTGATCAGCCCCTGAGACCCCTAGGATTAGTTAGTAGGTTAGGTCTTTTCATCAATAGTCTCAAAAAATTCCAAAAAAATGTCAAAACGTTAGGATGGATGATCTTAAATTTGAAAAATGATTGAAACACACTAAGTGAAAATGGATAAATTATATTTTGATTATCATTTCTTTGGAGTAACTCAATAATGTATAAAAACTAGAGATACATTGAAAAAGAATGATGTTTTATTATCTGTTGTCTGTACATTAATCATTTACATGTATGAATTGTTGAGGGATGTGCTATGAAAATGTATCACCGATGAAATTCAGAATTCACACATTCAAATGATTAATCACTGCTTGTTTACATAATGAATGCTCAGGTCATCTTGGTTCAATTATACCTCGATGCTTGTGTTCAATTGCAATATCAAAAATCATGAAAGTAATACTCAGGTCGTTATTGGATTAACACAACCATTGACGCTTGTATTCACTTTCAACATCCAATAAAGCTCTATGATGATACCAAGCACAAAAAGACTATAAAATGACATATGTTTTGCATGATTAAATTAGATTGCATTCATCATCATTCATTATCTATAGAGTATTTGTTGCATAAAGGATTCAAATCAATGATTATCTAATCTACAAAAGAGACTGAGTATACTTAACATAAAATCATCAAAAACATATAACATCATCAATTCATCATTCATATATTTGATCATGCATCATAAATTCTACCATCAATGCATCAAGTTCAGTCTTACCATAACACATTCATTGCATTTCATTTAGAATCCATACATCACATCATATATCCACATATCATTTAGAATCCATACATCACATCATCATTATTATATCATGTATCCATACATTTAAAAATAATAAAATCACATCATTACATCCATCAACGATCATTTATCATAAAATCATCCCATAATTAAAAAACATTTATCCAACTATTCATACATGTTATCAAATCACATCATTTATCTATATATCATATTCCATCCATACATACATCATTACATCATTACATTAAAATAAATCATCATTTATCATCACCACATTTAGAATTAACTCATCACATAAAGCATATAACAACATCCATCACATAGAAATCATGAAGCCATCATCATAATCATATCAAATGCATCTCATATATATATCATCAAGTGTCAAGTATAAAAATGAAGTCATAAAAATACATCATCATACAAAGAGATGCATCATAAAATACATCCGTGAGGATCACAATAGCCTCTATGACCTGCTACTGCCAGAATGCGTAGGCCCAATAGGACCTATACCTGTACCACCACCACCCCTAGAAGGACCCGGATCTCTGGGATCTTTGCGTGGAGGCTATGACACTCCCTCACTAACTATCCATGTATGAGTCCGCCCTGATCTCAATGGGGCATAACTAACCTGACGCTCGGTAGGCACTACATCATGGTAACGGCCCCAGTAAAACTCTGCCTCTTGGCCAGCCCACAGAACCTCTCTCATATAATCACCAATAGAGGTGCCATCAGCCAATCTCTGGAGGGTATCTGCTGTCTCCTGTGCCCTCTCGGCTATCTACCGAGCACTGTCTCGCTCGACTGTTAGGGTATTAACCTACATCCACATGGCAGCTAACTACCCCTGTACCTGTGCCAAGGCCTATGCGTGAGTCTGTGCCTATGCCTACATCTGTGTCTGAGTCTACACAAGCATGCCCCGAACCTGTACCAACTACCCCTGTAGTGTTTGAACCTATACCTAGAGCCCAGCTATCTGTCTCTGCTGCCCTACTGCTGGCACTATCACTGTCTGCCTCTTCTGAGGCCTATTGGAAGAAGGTGCACTGTTAATATCTAGACCTGGCCCTCTATATCCTCCACTCCCACCATCATTGTCCCCACTACTGCTACTATCCTCACTGTCTGAACTACTACTCTCTAAGCTCTCATCTGTTGGGATATCACCCTCACCACCAATGACATCCTCTTCCACATCCTCCTCTACTAGTAAAGGTGCTGGCTCATCAGGAATGGTGATGCGAGGAGGGGGGACAAAAGCCAAAAATGTCGCGTACTCCTCTGTCATGGGTGCAACTACAATATCTCTCTGCATGTCCCAAGGAGATGGCTATAATGCTCTATAACCCTCTACTACAACATCATAAGATAATGTGGGGCCCCAATCTGGAATATCCATCCGTCATCATACATAGTGGGCTACCCCCTATGGCATGCACTAAACAATGCCATACTGTCTGTAAACCCGATATAGCAGAATCTCTCAATCACAAAAGGAGTCCGACCAATAAGGTACATCGAATCACACAAAAACCCCAACACTGCACCATCCTCCTCCCAATCCTCATAGTCAAGATATGGGTGCCATATCACTGTCTCCATATCATCAAAAAATTGCCTCCAGTGCTCTAACTTGCCCATCCAGGCCTACGTCAATTGACCACTGTATCTAAAAACATATGGCCTGTCAGCTGGTCTGTTTGCAATGGGAAACGACCGACAAATAGAAAAGTGCTCCCAAACCCATATCTGCAATAGAGTCACCCCTGCGGATATACTATGTGCACCTAGGTACACAATGGAATGAAGATCATGGTAAAGATGTGCTAACATGCACATCCCCCATGCATATCTGGTACCATGTACCAACATGCTCTCCAATGTCCTGCCCAGCCAATGAGGAATCCCTTTGACCTGCGATTAGGGAAAAGGAATCCTCCAATAAATCTAGCTAGCACTACTGGTAGTGTCACATAAGAGTCTGCGATCCTCCGCCATCAAATGCTTGGACCCTCTATGTCCTGATCCTAAAAGACTCTACGGAGAGCATCTCTGCTGCTGGTCCCATGTGAATCATATGTCACAATCTCCCCCATGAAAGGAATGTGCAATATACACCACACATCCTCTAGTATGACTGTCATCTCACTGGTGGGTAGGTGAAAGGTGTTGTGGTTGCTATGCCACCTCTCAGCCAGTGCGGTCAACAAACCCCGATTAATCCTAATCTAGGGCATATCAAGTAAACTCATAAGGCCACATTGGCCTATCACCTGGAGCTCATCCAGTGTCAAATGTGGTATCAAATCAGTCATCTACGAAAATCTCTCTCGAATCTGGAGAGTACCTAGATCCTCCTATCATCATAACAAAAAAAAATCTACAATCAGGGAACTATGTCAAGGAATCAAAGGTCATTGTACTATCAGTCTATTCCAAAAGTTTTGGTATGAATTTTTGATTTAAATTCATAGGTGAACATCCAACCTCACCTATCATGAGGTTTATCAAAAAATTATCTAGATCTCACCTATCATGAGATTTATCAGATATTGAATCAAACCTCACCTATCATGAGGTTCATCAAACCATTATCTAGATCTTGCCTATCATGAGATTTATCAGATATTGAATCATGTCCTCGCTTATCATGAGGATCATCAATAAATGGGGTTTTCTTCTCGCCTATCATGAGAGTTAGTCTTATTTAAATCATCAAATCCAACATCAAGAATGTGGATTGTCAATCATACCAATTAGAAGAATGGACATGTTCAGAATTGACATAATCAAAGTTCACTAAGTTAAAATCTTCAATTCTGACATGGAAGCACTAAAATAGTCATCCAAAGCGCTAAATCCCAAAAGTGCTACTTTATCACCTAAAAACGCTCAAACGGGGACCCAAAGTGCCATTTCAGCACTCCAAAGCGCTAAAAAACTCAAAGTGCTACTTTTTCGCATCAAAGCGCTAAAATAGGCTGTCTACGCGCCATTTTACTAGAAGCGCTACAACAGACCTTAAAAGTGTTAATCTACCAACTCAAAGCCCTGAAAATCTCAAAGCACTAAAATACAGCTTCATAGAGCTAATTCTTGACTCCTAAGCGCTAATTCGCTGAAAGCGCTACTTTACCAACTGGAAGCACTAAAGTTTTAAATGCAAGTGCTAAAACTCAAAGTGCTAGACAACCTAATGGAAGCACTACATCGGGATGTAAGTGCTACAATGTGGCTTGAAAGTGCTAAAAGATGCCTAGACATGCCTAACACCTAAAAAGCATAAAAAACAAAAGTGCACGAATCATGAGGAGGTCAAGGGGTACATACCGGAGGTCCATACGCAGGCGACCATCTATGGCATCGAACGTGCTCAAATCAGTGAGTGTCGTAAGGAATAGGCATCTCACTCCAGCTGGCAGATATGTCTTTATCACTAAAGATTTTGAACTCAAAAAGCAAATAATGAATTGAAAATGACCTTTTAGCACTATTTATAATTTTTGAAAGGTATTTTTGGGGGACTTTTATAACATTTTGATTAATTTTATCCATGAAATTAAGTCAAATTCATCAGAGGACTCGTTTCTTCATCATTTTGTCGGGAGATAAATTATTTTATCATCTAAACATCATAAAATCATCAGAAAATCATAAATTTTTGAAAATTTCTAAAAATCATCAAATTATTAATTTATCTCCCGAGGGGGCATATCATTATATTATCATCTTTAAATCATGTCTAGGGCACATGAAATTATTATCATCTGAAAATCATGTCTGGGGCACACGAAATTATTATCATTTGAAAATCATGTCTGAGGCACACGAAATTATTATCATTTGAAAATCATGTTTGGGGCACACGAAATTATTTTTTTGAAATCATCGATCCTGGCAATAGCAACAAAAATATTCTTCGAACCAATGCGTAAACACATCACTTCGAAGAGGGGAAAAAAGTATACACCTAAAATTGGTCTGGAGCATCCGATTAATTAAATACACATTATTTGATTAATTATTCTATTTCCTCTACTGTTTAAATAAATAGAAATATTTATTTAATATATTTCACATTTAAATTCATCTTAATTAAATAAACAAAATTAAATACTTTGTTCGATTTAATTATCAAATCCCTATTTCATTCTATCACATCAATCTCAAAATTAATTAAATAAAGATCAAGCACTTTATTTATTAATTAACATATTCCTCTGATTAATTTAATAAATGACTATCCTATAGTTTGTTTTATTAAATTATTTATCTCCCTTTCCTAATTTAAATAAATCAAAATATTTGAATTAAGCATAAAGGAATATTCTAATCTACATTCTCTCAAAAATGAATTAGATTTCCTATGTCTAATCTATGTTTAAATTTGTCACAATTAATGCTTTGAAACTTCACGGGAAGTTTTGGAGACAAGTTGGAGACAAATTTGGAATTTGATCTCTCAATCCTCTTCCATCAATTTTTCCTCTTCTCTTGCCTGGTGTTTTCATGGGTAGAGACAATCTCCATCTTTCTCTCAATCTCCTCCATCTCTCACCATTCAATCCTCCAGATTGAATCCAAGCCTCTCAAATCTTTCCATGTGCATTTCTACAGCCAGGAAATCTATAAATACAACCTCATTCAACCAAGAAAAGGATCCAGATAATCAAGCTTTTGCACCCTTACTCTGTAGGAATCCAAACATCAAGTATCAAGCATCAAGTATCAAGCAATTCAACAATCAAGCTTCACAACAATGGCTGCCTCTTGGAGCTGTATTTATCTGTTTCACGTCAATATCATGCTAGTTTAACTGACTTATCATTTAGCATTATATTATCATCATCTCGTTCTTCAAATAGTCATTTTAAAAGTCTTATTTGCTTAAACAATCTGAGAGCAATTTAGATTTAATAAATATTTGGAGATAGAGAGCAATAGGATGCTTTCAATTGATTACTTTGTTGAATTGATTCAATTTGTTTAATCATTGATATAATGTCGTATTAAGAAGTGTATTTATATTATTTACCTCATTCCACACTTACACCTATGATAGTAGAAGTGAAGCAGATGTTGGATCCATTCAGGGATATGATTTGTGAAGGGACACCAGGTACACTATCACCTAAGAGGGAAATCAGTCATCAAATAGAATTTGTGCCAGGAGCAACATTGCCTAACAAGGCTGCATACAAGATGACACCGGATCAAAACAAGGAGATAGCAAGGCAAGTTCAAGAACTTTTGGACCAAGGGTTGATCAGGAAAAGCATAAGCCCATGTGTTTTTCGAATGGTGTTGGCACCTAAGAAGGGAGATAAGTGGAGAATGTGTACTAATTCTAGGGCTATAAATAGGATAACCATTAGATATAGGTTTCCTATTCCTAGGATAGAAGACTTAATGGACTGTTTAGGGGGTGCTAAGTACTACTCTAAGATTGGTTTGAAAAGTGGCTACTATCATATTAGGATGAAAGAGGGAGATGAATTGAAGTTAGCTTTTAAAACCACAGAGGGGTTATATGAGTGGTTAGTAATGCCATTTGGGCTTACAAATGCATCTAGCACTTTTATGAGGGTGATGAATGAGGTCTTGAAGGACTATATAGGAGTCTTTGTGGTAGTCTATTTAGATGATATCATCATCTTTAGCAAAACAAAAGAAGAACATATGAAGTACCTAGAACTTGTGCTGAAGAAAATTCAAGAGGAGAAGCTCACCATAAATCTTGAGAAGAGTAAGTTCATGAAACAAGAGCTAGTCTAACTAGGATTTGTAGTATCTCAAGGGAACTTGAAGATGGAGAAGAGAAAAGTTGAAGCCATTCTCATTTGGCCTACTCCCAAGATAGGGACTGGAGTTAGGAGTTTCCATGGATTAGCTCAATTCTATAGGAAGTTTGTTAGAAGGTTTAGTGAAATACGTGCACCGGTCCTTGAAACCATCAAAGGAGGAATGAAAACAAAGTTTTTATGGACTAAATAAGCCAATGAAGGATTTGAAAGATTGAAGAGGGAGATAGCTACCCAACCAACCCTAGTTTTACCAAGTTTTGATAAACCATTCATAGTGGAATGTGATGCAAGCAACATAGCAGTGGGTGTAGTCCTAAGCCAAGAAGGCAAGCTAGTGGCATTCTTTAGTGAAAGGATAAATGAAGCAAAGTCTAGGTACTCATCCTATGACTTAGAGTTGTATTCTTTAGTGCAAGCTCTTAAAAATTGGAGGCACTACCTATTGCCCAAAGAATTTGTGGTGTACATCGACAATCAAGCCTTAAGCTACATCAATACTTAAGAGAAGCTTAGTTTGAGGCACATCAAATGGCTAGAGTTTTTACAGTCATACACCTTTACCATCAAGCATAAGAAAGGGCTTAACAACAAGGTTGCAGATGCCCTTAGTAGGAGATTTATTACCATACAGGAGATACAACTGCAGAGTTTAGGGTTTGAAGGATTCAAAGACCTATATGAAGGAGATTCTGATTTCTCAGTGATTTATAAGGTATGTAGTGACTTTGAAAATCATTTTCATAGTGAATATGCAGATTATACTTTGTAGAATGGTCTACTATTTAGAGGGAAACAATTATGTGTTCCAAGAGGTTCCATGAGGGAGAATCTTATCCAAGAAAAGCACAATGGCAGTTTGGGTGGACACTTTGGATTGAACAAGACCCTAGACTTAGTGGAAAGGTTCTATTGGTGGCATAAGATGTAAAGAGATGTAAGAAGGTATGTGGAGCAATGTGGAGTGTGTCAAAAGGCAAAGGGAACATCAACAAATTTAGGTATTTATCAGCCATTACCCATCCCAAATAGACCATGGGAGTGCATAAGCATGGACTTCATAGTAGGACTACCTAGGACACTAACTGGTTTTGACAGTGTGTTTGTGGTAGTGGATAGATTCAGCAAGATGAGCCATTTCATCCCATGCAAAACAATACATGATGCTAGTCACATAGCCTATCTATTATTCAAGGAGGTAGTAAGGATACATGGGTTTCCAAGGAGCATAGTTGCAAACAGAGATGTGAATTTTATGGGACATTTTTGGAAAACTCTTTGGAAAAGGCTAGGAACCAACTTGTCTCATAGTTCAGCTTATCATCCTCAAATGGATGGACAGATAGAGGTGATAAATAGGGTACTTGGTAACTTTTTAAGGTGTCTAATTAAGGAGTATGGACAAGGATGGGAACAAGTTATTCCACAGGCAGAATTTGCTTATAATGATAGCACAAACAGGACTACTAGTAAGAGTCCATTTGAAATTGTATATGGGCTACATCCAAGGGGTGTACTTGAGTTGAGAGACCTAAAAGGTTATGAAGAAATCAGTGGATATGCTGATGATTTTTCTCAGTCAATGAGAGAGGTTCATGAGTAGGTAAAGAAGACATTAATGGAGGCTAACCAAAAATTGAAGGCTAAAAGAGATGAAGGGAAGAGATATCTACAATTTGAAATAGGTGATTTGGTGATGATATACTTGAATAAGGCAAGACTACAGAAATGCATACCAAGTAAGTTGCAGATGAAGAGGATAGGGTCATGTAAAGTGTTGGCTAAATATGGATCAAATGCATACAGGGTGGAGTTACCCAAGGAGATGTCTATTTCACCTATCTTCAATGTGAAGGACTTCGTGAAGCATAAAGGACCAGAAATGGATGAGGAACAGTATAGTGCTAAGGTGAGTAAGGATGTGGAAGGACTCAAGGTACCAGATCAGATCAAACCATAGGTTGACAAGATTCTGCATTCAAGGGTGAAGAAGAAGACTAGGCACAAGACATACATGGAGCACCTAGTGAAGTGGAGAAACCAACCAGAGTTAGAGGCTACTTGGATAGCAGAAAGTGATTTCAAGAAGCATGGAATCAGTGAGATGTTCTTAACACCATAGGTTCCTTAACTTCTCTGTGTAGGGGGAGAATGGTGCAAGAGCACCTTAAGGTCTTTTGGTGAGATCTTGTAAATTTTGGCTTGTAAGTGGTTCTAGCCAACCACCAAGGTAATAAGGACTAATTAATAAAGTCCCAAGGTTGAAATGATGTTGTGTTGTGTCAAATTTAGGTTATTTTAGAGCCTTGAAGTTTGGGAAAGTCTTAGTAAGGAGATTAGGCAAATCTTGACAAGGTTGTCTTGGAAATTTGTCCTAAAAGTTGGAAAATGGCAATAATGATGTTCTAAGCCCAACTTAAGGGTCCTAACATGTGGTCATAAGGTATATAAGGTTAGATAAACCATAATATGACATGTGGGAAAGCTATTGTATGGATTGAGTTTTGCAAAGGAGAGATTGTGAGTTGGAAAAGAGAATTTGTTTGATTTCTGTGACAAAGCCTTCATCCAGTCAATTAATGGATTGAAAGGACTGATATAATGCTTTGAGACTTTATTTTTTGATCTGTTCCTGCTTTGTGTAGCATTGGTTTAGTCATTTAGTTCAACTGGTTAAGGTTTTGTAGATTGTTTTGGGTTCTTGCTTACACTGCCAGGTTTAGGGACAGTTTTGTAAATAATGATCCCCACTTGAATTCCCATGGAAAAGCTACCATGGAAACTTGGAATCAAGTAGGAGAATATGTATATAGTGTAGATATGGCTTTAGGAGTCTTTGTTTTCAGGGGAGTTGATATAATCATCAAGCTCTAGGCGAGTGCAGAGGCATTCTGGCTAGTTGCTTGGACAAAAAAGCAGCAAGAAGGCTTGCTAAATGGATTGGTTTGTGCTAATTCGAGGTGTAGAGGTGTAGGGTAATGTGTCTTGGATATGTGTGTGGAAGGAGGAGTGTAGAGGAGTCCATTAGAGCCCTCAATTAAACTAAAGAAACCGGACTGTGACACTTGCCCTAGAAACCCTTGAAAATAGGGGTTTGGTGAAAAGCCTGTGTACAGATGCCAAGGGGATCTAAGACCTAGGAAATCTTGAAGCCTAGGAAGTATTTAGAGAGAATCCATTTATATTTTTTGGGTTTGTTAAGGAGTTTTAGGCGTAAATTCAAAAACACTGGTTTTAGGAGGCCTAATTGGGGCAAAAAGGCTACAAGGCCTAAAAGCTAAGCTTCTTGAATTCGATGGATAAATGAAGAAAGAATCCTGCAAGAAGGATCAAAGTGGAGCAAGATCACCCTAGGAATAGTTGGAAGACCTATTCTGAGTCCCAAGAAAGGTTTCGGAACATTGTGGCAAAATTGAGTCCATGGGAGCTCATGGTGATTTGAGAGTGAAGGTGAGCATTTGAAATTGGTGAAGAGTTATATAAGGAGATAGGGGTCTTAGGAGTGACCTCTTAGTAGGGTAGTGAAGAATACCCAAGGAAGACCAAATAATAGGTCTTAGGAAGAGAAAATGTGCTCTTGAGAGATAGCACTCCCCACCAAACTTATATCTCAAGTATTCAAATGGATCTGTAGGAAGAGGCTTTGTAAATATATCAACCACTTGTTCCTTAGTAGAAACATACTCCATGTTGACTTCCTTATCTGCAACCTTCTCTCTAATGAAGTGATACTTTATTGATATATTCTTGGTTCTAGAATGCATCACTAGATTCTTTAAGATTTTGATGGAACTTGAATTATCATAAAGAATAGAGATAGTTTCTTTGTATTCCACTTTGATGTCTTTTAACATCTGATTCATCCACAAGAACTGTGTACAACATGAAATTTCCACAATATATTTAGCTTCTATAGTAGAAAGAGTGATGAACTCTTTCTTTTTACTCATCTAGGAAACCAATTTGTTCCCCAAGAAGAATACTCCACCACTAGTACTTTTCCTATCATCTATACTTCCTTCCTAGTGTGCATCTGCATATATTGTTAATGAGAAATCCTTATTCTTGGGATACCACAGTCCATAGTCAATAGTTCTTTTGATGTATTTAAGAATTATTTTCACTACATTGACATGATATTCCTTTGGGGAAGCTTGAAACCTTGATACCATACAAACTTCTTGCATTATATCTGGCCTAGATGCAGTTAAATATAGAAAACTTCCAATCATTGATCTATACAAAGTCTAATTTGCATAAGGTGACTCATCTGATTTACTCAACTTGAAGCTAGTAATCATGGGACTACTAACTGGTCTACAATCCTCCATGCCAAAAAATTTAAGAATTTCTTTTGCATAATTGGTTTTTGATATAAATATACCTTTATCCATTTGTGTAATTTGCAAACCAGGAAAAATATGAGTTCTCCTAGCATGGACATTTCAAACTCATCTTGCATGTTTGTGGAAAATATTTTTCACATTTTATCACTACTACCACCAAATATAAAATCATCTACCTATACTATACCAATGATCATATACTTACTTTCATATTTGAGATACAAATTGTTATCAGCATAGCCTTTCTTGAATCCTTGTTTTTATAGATACAGATCCAACCTTGAATACCATGCTCTTGGGGCTTTCTTTAAACCATAAAAATATTTTCTCAATCTGTAAACATAATCATCATTCTCTGATAGCTAAAAGCCTTCTGGTTGTTCAATATATACTTCCTCTTCTAGGTTTCCATTCAAGAATGCAAATTCGACATCCATTTGATATACCTTAAATCCTTTGTAGACTAAGAATGCAAGAAATATTCTTATTGATTCTAACCTAGCAATAGGGGAAAATGTTTCTTCAAAATCAATCCCTTCTCCTTGTGCATATCTTTTAGACACTAACCTTGCTTTGGTTTTGACCACAACTCCATCTCCACTCAACTTATTTTTGAATACCCATTTGGTGCCAATTGCATTCTTTCTTGATGGTCTAGGAACCAAATTCCCATGTTTTGCTATTTTTAATCTGATTGAGTTCCTCTTCCATTTCTTTCATCCAACTCTCATATTTACTAGCTTCATCAAATTTTTTTGGTTAAATCTGAGATAAGAGGGAAATTTTCACTTGTTCCTTGTTCTTTGCAAGTCTTCTTCCAATCTACACAACTTTATTCTTATCACCAATTATTTGATCTAAAGGATGATATTTTTGCACATATTTTGTAGGGGCTCATTCAACCACCTCTTTAGTTTATTCTTCTTTCTCTTATTCTTCCACTATTGTACCTATGTCATCCTCTTTTGACTCAATTTTAAGGTTGTTTATGTTAGACTTAGCTTGATTTGTATTTTCATCAACCTTGACATGTAAGATCTCTATAATTTTATGCAACCTCTTTTTGTAACATTTATAATCTTTTCTTTGATTGGTATACCCCAAAAATATCCCTTCATCACATCTTGACTTAAAAATTCCTAAATATTCATATTCTCTTTTAATATAGAATTTACTACCAGATACTTTGAAATGCTTGACTGATGCATGCCTATCGAACCACAATTCATATGGTGTTCTATCATTGTTAAATCTAATAAGATATTTGTTTTGAATGTGAACACCAAAAATTATTCTAGGCTTGCAAACACCACTTTCGACATAATTTTCTATTATCCATGGTCATGATTAAATAATGTTAATTATTTAATTACCTTTCTAACACATATTTCCTTTATTAATTAAATACCCCTTTTTCATTAATTCATTAATTCACTAATTCATAAATAACCTTTATTCAACTTTGATTAATTAAATAAGTCATGTTTATTTAATTATGTTGCTAACTAATTAATTCTTCCTTCTTAATTAAATAATTTATTATTTAATTAGCCCTTTGTCATATTTCAACTATAATTAAATATTCATTATTTAATTATTCATTTAACCCCCTGTATCTATAATTAAATATTTATTATTTAATTTATTCAATTCTACCCTTACAAGAGTCAAATTAAATAAATGACCTTTATTTATTTAATTAAATCTTTTATTTTTGAATGTTGAATTAAATTAACATTTAACTCATATTTATTTATTTATGTCACATTCTTCTATCAATGAGTTGACTAAAAATTCACTCACCTTCTGACTCAAGATCTATTTTTAGTTCTCCAGTTATCTCTAGATTCAACATTTGATTATCTCTGTGAGAGGACTCTTTGTCACAACTAGTTAGTTAACTAGTTCCAACTCATATGCATGTTGTGTTTATTAATTAAATATCTTTATTTAATTAATTAAGTCATGTTTGCATTCGAATGCATTATTCATCAACTTCTAACTTTGTCTTTGACGTTCAAAGTCTATTTTTTTTTTTTTCGAAGACTCTTAACTGAAGATTAAAATCTTGAACTTGTGTTCTATCTCACGTTCTAATTTAGTCTTTATCCTACAGTCTTTTCTGACACATGTTCTAACTCATGTTCTATCTGACACAGAACTCACATCGCATGGAATTCATCAATCTCATCCTTCGATCTCTCTTTCAATCTGAGCTGATCGTTCGAAAACCCAAAATCTATAAAATGGTCTATCATTATCATTATTCCTCCTCCCGAAATCATACACTTTTGAGGAGGACACTTATCTTCAATATTTTTCTTAGACACTTGATGAAGTTATGCTTACATCAATACTGAGAAATCTGAGGGCAAGAATACTTAAACAACAAAATGGAGAAGAGAAATCAAGATAATTCGAAGGAGTGAACACATATTCAGTGAGACCTTTTCAATTCATTTGTTTAGTTATTCATTAAGTTTATTTCCTAGTTCTTTGTTGTTTGATTTAGATTAATATTAGCTAGATTAAGATTAACATCATTTATTCTAGTTGCAGATACCTAATCTATATTTTATTCTATGTTACATTTGGTGAACCTGATGTGAACATGCTTCAAATTCGCACATCTTTTCATCTTTTCGTTTTTTTGTTTTTGTTTTTTTTGTAGGTTATCGTATGGCGCACCCCATCTGTCAAAAAAAATGACGCATCTATCCTCATGCACGACATCTTCCATATTTTTTGATGCATCTACCATCCTGAACCACATCTGCGAAGTCCTGAACCACATATGCCTATCAAAAAATTCATGAATTGCATCTGCCCATCGACATTGAGCTGCATTTGTGGCTCAAAATGCCGCATCTGCCTGGTAATAACTTTTTCACTTTTTAGTCATTTCCGTACATTGATTTTTTCATTGTTTCTATTTAGGTTGTTTTGATTTTCACTAATGTTTGTTTAGAGTTGTGTTAAGGTGAATTAACCTAGTGTTTGCAGGACAAATCATAGAAGACCATAAAAACACAAACCATTTTTTTCTGCAGGACGAAATTCAAAGACACCAAAAACATGAACTACTAATCAATTTGCATGTAGGACCTAATGCCTTTTTTTAAATTTTAGTAAGCTTTCTATTTGGTAGATAGATAACTATCATTTCAAATAAAAAGAATCACTATCTTCTTTGTCTAGTGCATTGCACATATTTTTCACCCTTTACGATTCAGTATATCAAAGTATCCTCTCCCCTTGCATAGTCATGTGATCCTGGGTGTAAGATAAACAGTTACTAACTCTAGAACTTGGGCCTATCTTGGTGAGAAAAAGTACTCACCCCAAGATGACTCAGACCGGTAGCACGCTAGATGCCAAGCGACTTCCAACTAGTATATAAAAGTGGATTCTTGGGGAAAGCCTAGGAATCACGCACACTATTTTGACGATATGGATAGAAATAGACTCTCACTGATGTTGGATAGTGCCCCACGAATGAAATTCCCTTACTAAACACCTTGTTGTAGATTTTCCAAAATCCCATCTATTTGCTAGCGCAGTAGGGTCGGCGCTGTGAAGCTGTCTTACATTTTTACGGTTTATGTGTGGAGATGAGATGTATGCCATGGGATTTTCATGGGTATAGTAGCTTGGTTGTCCTATATAAGTGAGTGTCATGGAGGGGAGCTAGTGGGGTCAAGCTACTAGTCATCCACCATAAATATGTGTAGCTAAAGAAATCCAAGTAAGAACTCAACAAGTATTATCTACAAAGCCTAGGTTGTAAATATTTTTTGTCTTAATAGTCCTCTCATCACAAACTAAAAATACATTGATTTATGTGCTTGCTTTTTCTATATTTGTCAAAAATCTTGATCAACAAACTAAGACAGTCAAAACAACTTTTGGAAAACTGCAATTGTCAAAAAAGTGAGTCACAATTGTCATGTTAAACACCACATTTGTCCTAGCGAGTCACATCTATTAAGGGAAAATCCGCATATGTTTGTCAAAAAAGTTCATTTTCATAGTCTGGATATTACGAGCTACAACTGTAAATTTTTGGGTCGCATGTGTGCATGCAAGCCGCATCTGTCAATTTTCAAACCGCAAGTGTCTGTCAAAATTTTTAGGTTCACTGTCCATATAGATCACCACATTCATATTACCAAACCGCATTTGTCATAACAAAAACTGTATCCGCCAATTCAGCGCATGCACATTGGTAAACCACATCTGTCAAAAATTCCAAACTCTGTCAATAACTGAAATAAGATTTTAGTCAAATCAATGCATGCACATTGGTAAACCGCATCTGTCAAAATTTGAACCACAATTGTTAGGTGAACCGCATTTGACTGTCAACAAAAAACTTTGAAAACTGCAAACTGAGTCTAAAACATCACTGTCACTTTCGCTTCTAGTTCTTACGATCAACCTTGGATAGAAACTGATAAATTTTGCTCAAAATCCTTGCATCATTAGGTGTCATATACGTCTTAGTCATAGTCAATGTCTTAGTCATAGTCATCCTAAGTTGCATGCATATAGATACTTCCTTGGAAATTGCATATCACATAATAGATAACTTTCCACATCATTGGATACATTCATGTTCCGATTTGTCACAAGTCATTGAACCTAGTCACTTTAGTCCTATTTTTGAATCTTTCTAGCTCAATAGTCTAGTTTGGGAAATTCACCTTGTCAATTGTCCTTGTCCTACAATCAGGTTCCTTGGTCAAACACAATTCCTTGCATGCATTTATTCCATAGGCGGTAGTTTATACTCATCTTAGACTCATTTATCATCATAGTCTACTCAATATTTTGCATATTGTCCATCCTATCATACATCATCTTAGTATACATCATTTTAGAAATCACTTTTAGCAACATCCTTTATTTTTAGAAAATCCAAAAACATAGACATAGGACATATCACTTTTTAGACATTGTCTGCATTACCCCATTTTGAGCAACTTTTCATGGTTGAAACAAGGTCTCAAAAGAAACAAAAAGCAATGTCAGATCCTAGCAAATTTGTCAATCCATTCAGAAATCAACCATCAGGGAAAGAAAGACCACATATAGCTTTGCTTGAGAAACACATCACTAGGGACACACTTGGACAAATTTACATTGAAGACATAGATGCAGCAGTACAAGATCCTGAATTTGCATCCTTCATGGATGAGTGTTTGGAAAATGATCCCCAATGCTATCTAGCAAAGTTGCTAGTAGAAGGTGCCACACTACCACCAGGATTTCATATTCATACTTTGAAAACACTATCTACTCAACCAACGTAAAATGCGATGTCAAGTGTTTCAATTCCCCAAATCACCGCACCAATATCAACCAGTATACCAACTCAAACATCATCAATTGTAAACACAACTCCTTTCAACATAACACAAGGTTTACAATTTATTGTGGGATAAACTTCGTCAAACCCCTTTGGCACCAACACGACTAGTAAGAGATCCAAAGTTGGCATGAATATACCTATACCAAATCAGAACATGCAAACTAGATATATTCCTATACCAAATCAGAATATTTAGACAAGATATATTCCTACACCAAATCAAAACACACAGTTAGGATATATTCCTATACCAAATCAAAATATTCAAATAGGAAATATCCCTAATCTGAATCAGAACGTTCTAACAGGATACATTCTCTCGCCAAATCACAACCCATCACATAACATGGCATTTCAAAATATCTACATTGATCCAAAAAATGCCAACATGTCCTTGACACAAGTAGATGTCCTCCAAAACCAAATACAAACTCTTCAACAGCAGATGGAAAACATGTCTATGTCTGAAAAATGAACTATCTTAGTGCAAGATCTATGTCCATGTCCATTCGAAAAAGTGCTCTATATGACACCTTTCCCCTATGGATACATTATACCGAATTTGCCAAAGTATAATGGGAGGAAGAATCCTTTGGAACACATTAGAGAATTCTCAATGGCATGCATGGACATATTGTATGACCCCACATACTTGATGCAACTATTTCCATGAACCCTCATAGGGATAGCGTTGGAATGGTTTTCTAAATTACCATATGGTATACAATCCTGGGGTGAATTAGCCAAGAAGTTTGTCAAACATTTTACCTTTAACATAGACAATGAAGTAACAATAGCAACCTTGTTCCACAAAACACAAGAAGACGGCGATAATTTCACCACTTTCTTCCAGAGATGGAGAAGTCTAGCTAGTAGATGTCTAGTCAAAATACCCAAAAATAGGTCACGATATTCCTCGAAAACATCAATCTGAAATTGAGAGGTGACTTACAGGTACATTGTTGCACTTCATTCCTAGAATTGGTACAAAAGGGCATCATCCTTGAAAAGGGCCTTATTGATAAAGGCAAAATAAAAGTACCAGGCAGAAGCCCAATTGTTCAACATCCAAACGCACCAAATGATAGAAACAAATTCTGGTCTAGAAACAAGAATGTCACGAATGACGGCATTGTTGATGCTAAAAACATACATACATGACTAGTTGTCACACTTAGAGGATACAACCAAAATGCATACATGATGAACAATTTAGATGAAATGGCTAATTATGTCCAAAATTCACAACAACAAAGACCACAAAGGAGATTTCCTACACGTGAATTTACACCTTTAGGACAACCGATCGAGATGGTTTTCAAAGAATTGGTCAAGCATAATCTCATTAAACCTTTGGAACCACAAGAATATGATCCTGGATAGTTTAAACCTTCATGGTGGGATGACAATGCATATTGTGACTATCATCGCACAAAAGGACACAACCTACAACATTTTCAATAGTTAAAGAATATCATAGAAGACTTTGTTGAAAATGGAACCATAGAGGTAAATGGGCAGAAAAATACTAACAATTATCATAAGGTCTTCATGGACCCATTACATGACCACACAAAAGGAAAAGCCTCCAGTTTGGGAACCAAGAACAATCCATCTACCAGCTAAACCAATACCAAGTATGACTATGGTAAAGGATCAATTGTAAATCACCTCCGAGCTGTTACTGAAAACGTCAACACCATCATCATTAAGAAGCACCTAGAATGTGTTGTGAACACACACAAAAATAAAATAACTATTCTAGGTCCTTCTTCTGAGCCACCTATGCGGAGGTACAAGTTTAGATATAATCTCCTCGATCAATTGAGAAAACCCCCACACAAATATCTATCTTGGAACTATTGACTTTGTCACTAGAACATCGAGCCATTCTTGAAAAAGCTTTGAAAAAAATGACTGTTCTAACAGACTTAGATGTCAATTACTTTGAAGAAATTGTGGGATAATTGACCAACTCGCATCATACCACATTTTCCCAACAAGATTACTCAACCGAAAAGTCTGATCATAATGACCCATTACATCTTGAAGTCCTAGTCCATCAAACCAAAGTTAGATGAGTCTTGGTAGACGGAGGAGTAGGTTTGAACTTGTGTACCCTAAAATTGGTTAAGGCATTAGGATTCTCAGAAGACTGCATAGACACTTCTAAGAGTATAGTCATCAAGGCTTACAATGATGAAGAAAGATTATCCAAAGGAGTTGTCACACTCCCTATCAGAATTGGCCCAACAATTATGAACAACAACTTCCAAGTCTTGGATCTCACCCTTCCATACAACTTTTTGTTAGGTAGACCTTGGATACATGTAATGAAAGTTGTACCTTCATCATATCACCAATGTCTTAAATTCCCGTATAATGGCATTGAGATCACGATTGATGGTGATCTAGATCTTTTTCAATATTGTACAAGCCTAACAAAAATTCCACAATGACAAGTACCAGTTAACCAAGAAGCTTCGTCATCCACTTTATCCCTATATGTTGACCCATCACATCTTACCAAGTCCATTTCATTCAAACCACCATCAAACACTCCTACGGTTGAGATCCAAGACAAGGGTTGTGGCGAATATTACATAAACGCATCATACTATGTCATTCAACTGATTCCACCTAAGGAATAAGGCTTACCCATGGCAGATAGAATGCAGTCAGTAGTCACATTCCATGTTCCCCCTACAATGACATTGACCAAATGGGGAGAGTTACATGAATAAATTGTGAACCATGGTGATATTACCTCTTGGTTGTATCAAGAAGACAATGAATACCCCTCACCATCTATTCAAATAGCTAAGGACCAATATGGAAAAGGCTTTAAATTATATGCAAAATGAAGGCTATGATGAGCACAGTGGGTTACAACTACATCAGAATGGAAGGATAGAACTGATCACTATCTCACCATGAACAAAATACCTAGGGCTAGGGTGTTAGCTGCTTAGAATTGGGTTTACTAATACTTTGTTACCATTTCAAGAGGAATATTGTGCTTATGCAGGCATTGAGACATCTCATGAACCACTTCCCCTAGTCTACAATGAGTCTCATGAACCACTTCCCCTAGTCTATGATGCGTCTCATGAATCACTTCCCCTGATTTACGATGAATCTCCCGACACAAGCGATTGGGAATGGGATTATTTTTCCTCTACTAGTACCATGAACATAGATGATCTCTTTGGAGAATTGGACCTAAAGATAAAACCTGTACCAAAACCAACTAGTCCCCATCATAGGAAGCACTTGTCTAAAGAAGAATGGCATAAATAATATTATTTGGAAACCCTTGATCATGCATCTTGGGCACCTGCCGAACCATCTTCTAACAACTTAGCCCTTACTATAGTCCCACAACAGAATATACCTAGAAGAAGAATAAGAAGGATTTAGTCCAAAAATTTTATGATCATGTCAACCACTCTCTATTCACCTTGTTAGCTGCTACCTTTAAAAACTCTGATGATGGCATGCCTCTCATATATCCTAAACTTATCGACTAGGATCAACAAGTTACACCCATCATAGATACATTCGAGAACGATGAAGTAATTACTGAGTTCATGGGACTTCGAGAAGGCATACCAAGAGGGGATCATAAAGCTGGTTTTAGCATAGACTTGGATGAAAAAGCATATTTTGGGGAGTCTATTTACACCTCTAGTCACAAAAATGAAAATAAAAAGAAAAATGATGCATCCCTAGGTGAAAACCGAAAGGCACCTTTGGATGAAGAAACAGTCAAAATAAAGGACATATCCAAGGGAAGAAACCTCTCTAAGGCACCCAAGGATAGAGGTTTAAATTTTCTCCCCGTTGAACAAGAAAATTCATCGAGGCTAGTAGAAGATTATGTTGCAGTCAACATAGGTACAGAAGAGAATCCTCGAATGGTATATTTTGTAGCTTCTTTAACAGAGACAAAAAAAAAATGAGTTTAAGGACTTCTTCAAAAATAGATAGATAAACTTTGCATGGTCGTATGCTAACATGCCTGGGCTGGATCCAAACCTTATCTTTCACCATCTACCATTACAACCAGGGATTAAGCCAGTCAAACAGAAGCTAAGGAAAATGCATCCATAGATTGCTCTACTGGTCAAGGCAGAACTTAAGAAACTCTTGGATGTTGAATTTATAAGAGCTATAGACTATGCAAAGTTGATTTCAAATCTTTTACCTTTGACTAAACCAATTGGGGGCATCCACATTTGCATAGACTTTAGAGACATCAACAAGGCATGTTCTAAGGATGACTTCCCTTTGCCGAAAACAAACATCATAGTAGATCTTACAGCAGGATACGAGATGCTATCCCTCATGGATAGTTTCTCTGGATATAACTAAATCAAAATCATGCCTGAAGACCAACACAAGATAGCTTTCATGTGTCCATGGGGCATGTATTGTTGGAATGTTATGTTGTTTGGGCTTAATAACATAGGAGCTACCTATCAACGGGCAATGACTACAATTTTCCATGAATTTGTACACACTCTCATGGAAGATTATGTGGATGAAATTATAGCTAAATAAAAAACAAGGGCAGATAATTTGAAGGTTCTAGACAAGATATTCTAGAGGCTAGAGAATTACAACATCAGGCTAAATCCGAAGAAGTGTGTCTTTGGAGTGAAATCAGGAAAACTGTTAGGATACATCATTTCCAAAAGTGGTATTGAAGTAGATCTAGAGAAGGTAAGAGCTATCATATAATTGCCTCCTGCTTTCAATATTGGTCAACTAAGAACACTACAAGGAAGATTATAGTCCATCAGGCATTTCATTGTACAACTGGTAGACAAAATACACCCATTTCAACATTTGCTCAAGAAAGAAGTACCATTTGTGTGGAAACCTGAATGTCAGGAAGCTTTCCAAAAAATCAAGGACTACTTTTTCACTCCACCTATTTTAATGCCACCTACAGATGGAAAACCATTGATACTATATATTTCAGCAACTCAGTTAGCATTAGGAGCTCTTCTTGCACAAAATGATGATCAAGGTCATGAGAGAGCAACCTACTACATCAATTGTACCTTGGTAGGATATGAATTAAAATATAGCAACATTGAACAAGCTTGTCTTGTGGTAGTCTTTGCTACTCAAAAACTACGACACTATATGCTCAATCGCCAAAAAATGTTGGTTGCAAAGATTGATCCCCTCAAATATCTCCTAAGTAAGGCAGCATTAACAGGTTGATTGGCTAAATGTGTTATGATACTTAATGAGTATGACATCCAATATGTGGAGAGGAAGGATATAAAAGGACAACTAATTGCAAACTAATTAGCAGATGCACCCATGAAGACAGACCATCCTTTAGTGGCAGATTTTCCTGATGAATTTATCTTTAACATTGACACTAGAACAGACTAGAAATTATACTTTGACGGGTCACATACACAATGTGGTTCAAGAGCAGGTATTATATTTGTTACACCTCAAAGTGACACCATTCCTAAATCATTCATGATTGCTTTCCCTTGCACCAACAACATAGCAGAGTATGAAGCCTTAGTGATAGGATTAAAAATGGCAGGGCAATGGAAGATTAAGAGTCTACATGTTTTTGGTGATTCTCAGCTAGTAGTCCGGCAATGACTACAATTTTCCATGAATTTGTACACACTCTCATGGAAGATTATGTGGATGAAATTATAGCTAAATCAAAAACAAGGGCAGATCATTTGAAGGTTCTAGACAAGATATTCCAGAGGCTAGAGAATTACAATGTTAGGCTAAATCCGAAGAAGTGTGTCTTTGGAGTGAAATTAGGAAAACTGTTAGGATACATCATTTCCAAAAGAGGTATTGAAGTAGATCCAGAGAAGGAAAGAGCTATCATATAATTTCCAAAACAAATAAACTGCATAAACACATCACCATGTAGAAACATTTTATTCATAACACATATATACATACATCATATAGGAAACATAATCATATAGAAGCAATCCATCACCATAAAATAGAATTGCATATCATATAGAAGCCGCCAAAATCATATATATATATTGCTCAAAATAATGTGTCACAGTAAAATGTCAGAATGTATCAATAAATAAAAATGAGCTCGCAGGCTCTTTGATCAAAATACAATGTCTACATATGTAACAGTATCATCGTGTCCCACTGCCACTACTGTCACGTGGTGAAGGTGGTGGGAAAAGCCTCAAAGGTGCTCTCTATGAGGTGGAAGGCCTGTCATACGGACCTATCCTCGGTGGTCCTACCACACCCTCTATACTTTGTGTCTTGGTATGACTCCTGCTCTGTGATCTATGGTTATGAACCTCTGAGAATCTAGGAGCTTATCTCTCTGGTGGCACCGCTGCCTCATATAAATCCTTGTAATAGGTAGCTCTCTCAACTGATCTGACTAACTCTCATTCCATGCCATCAGATGAGGACCCACTACAAAGGTGTGTGATCTCTGTGAACTTCTACTCTATCCCCTATCGCTGAGCTATGGCCTGATCCCTCTCCATGAGTGCATTGTCTCTCTCTGCACGGATATTATTTCTCTTTGTGCGGGCACTATCTCTCTATATGAGCATTGTCTCTCTCTATCCACATAGCATCAAGCTCTATTGTCATCAGTCTCAATCTCTCATCCAAGGCCTCCCTATCACCATCCCTAGGGGCATCATCCTCTAGTCTCCCCTCCACAATCCAATCCCTAAGCTCTCTCTTCTGCTCCTCCATTGGTGCCTCCTCCTCAACATCATCCTCCCCATATTCTACCAAAATACCTAGATGTTCTATATCCATATACATATCCACATCATCTATGACATCCTCTCCCCTAATATCCACCTTAGCTAACTCCTCTACAACTGCCTCCCATGCAGCATGCTTGTCTCTGCCTTGTACATCATCTCCACCTCTAATGTCCAACATCGGTACATCCTCTACCACTACCTCTCGGATAGGTGAAATTCCACCTACCCGACCCCCTCTCTGTCCTATTTGTCCTTGCCTACCACCTCTTCCATCATCACCTCTCCCTCCAACTCTACCAACTCTGGCACCTCCACCTCTTTGTCATCCTCTTGGTCCTATGCCTCATCTCTCCACTGGTGCCAACTGATCTGGATCGGTGTATGGAATCAGACAATGCTCCACCCACCATGCGTCATATGCCATTGTTGTCCTTGGGTTTGCTAATCCATCTCTCCATCCCCACTATACTGGTTGTAAAGCCTATATCTCTACCTCTACGATAGCAACAGGAATCATGGGCCCCTAATATGGAACCTCTCTCGAAGAATGAGAAAACTCTTCTCTACTCTGAGGGTCATCCTGAACCTCATCGAACTGTCTCAAAACCCTATCCGGTAGATGTCTCTCTATAATATGCACACTTGAAATAGTCCTCCCAATCAGGTACTATGTCTATGTGCAAAAGGAAAAATGTATATCCTCATCCGATCACTCCTCACAGTCCATGTATGGTCTCCAAGTGAATTGATCTAGAATGTCGAGCGCATGTCTCCAATATCCAGTGTCTCCCACATGGTTTTGAGTGATGTGCCCCATGTATCAAAAAACATATGGAGCTCTCTCCCATCACTCTATAGTAACCAAAGGATGAAACACAACTATCCTCTCCCAAGCCCACACCATCAATAAAGTGGTCCCACAACTCAACGACTGTGTGTCTTTGTATGCAATATCATGTAAATGGAAATACAACATCCCCAATAGACATGGACCCCACGCATACATGGTCTCTCTCTCCAACATCCCCACCAACATCTCACCCCATCTGACTAGAAAACCATGACCCTGTCGGTCTAGTAAAACTATCCCCCTTATCAGTGTACATAATATGTATTCAATCCTCTCGTATCTATCCACCAACACCGACCATCTGATCTCATAGTGCTCGATGTTGAGCCTACTGATACCATCCACCTAATAAAATCTCGCTAACTCGGTTAATCTGCACTGGGTATTTTACATCACCCACTCTCCTCTAATCGGTAGTCTCAGTATTCTGTACACATCCTCCAATGTGACAATCACCTCCCCAGTCAGCAAATAAAATGACTATGTCTAAGAGTGCCATCACTCGCACAACACAGGAAGCATCCCCCTATTTGCTCGAGTAGTGCGCATCGACAGATAGTGACGTAGACCAAGTCTCCATAGAAGTCGTATCTCCGTCTCCATAGAAGTCGTATCTCCACACTACTCAAATGATCTCTCAGATCAAATTTATCCGAACGAGTCTCCCTTTTATAGATAGGATCCGATACAACCTACATTTCAACCATGATGTCAATATTTTCAAACATTTTCCTTAGAATTTTTTTTCGAAACTTTTACCAGCCAAATGCAGCTCACTGTAATAGATGCAGTGCACTCTTACAAATGTGTTGCATGAAAACTCATTTGCATTGCACATTTAACACACCCATTTCTACCCACTACAAATGTGGTGCACACAAACCAAATGCGGTGCATTTTCTCTCAATCTGTCTATTTCATGCAAATGCATTTCACTAATGCACATGCGGTTCACCACCCTACATGCGTTTATCCCTAATGAACATGCGTTACATGGATACATATGTTGTGTAGTATAATGCAAATGTGTTTAATCCCTAAAATTTCTAACCTAGCCTAGACGTGTTTTTGCACATGCTTCATTTCACAGTCAATTACGGTGAATACGACGACATATGCATCGATCCTAAAAGACCGCATATGCTAATTAACTTTTAAGGACCTAAAACTACATACAAAAATAAATTTCAAGAGATTGTTTTTGGGTAAATACCGGTGGTCCTGCATTGGCTGGCCACCTGAAGGTCCAAATTCGATATCCTTGATGCGCAACATAGGGAATAGGTGCCATCTTCGTCTGCTAGTTAGAGAAAATTCTTAGTTTTCCAAACTCTTCCGAGTGCAAATGAATTAGTTTTCAACCTAATTCTTATTTATAGATAGGGTTTGGGTGGAATTTATTCTACCCTTGTCTATTGGCCACTTAACCTTTCAACTTCAAATTACCCGTACACATCCGTATCACCTCCAATTTCAATTCCGTCAACTCCATAGCATTTCTAACTGTCAAATTGACTTATCGAGAACATTTCCTGATTTTTTTGAAATTTTTCAAAAATTGTCAATTTTCCCAAGGGGGCATACCCTAACTTGTTTCATGTTGGGGTATATTTTCTTTGACACAACATTGAAACAACATTGTATCAAAGAGGGGCAAACTGTAGACACCGAAAACTGGTCTAGGCCTGCGAACACCACTTTCAACATAATTTTCTATTATCCATGGTCACGATTAAATAATTTTAATTATTTAATTACCTTTCTAACACATATTTCCTCTATTAATTAAATACCCCCTTTTCCTTAATTCATTAATTCACTAATTCATAAATAACCTTTATTCAACTTTGATTAATTAAATAAGTCATGTTTATTTAATTATGTCGCAAACTAATTAATTCTTCCTTCTTAATTAAATAATTTATTATGTAATTTATTCAATTCTACCTTTACAACAGTCAAATTAAATAAATGATATTTATTTATTTAATTAAATCTTATATTTTTGAATGTTGAATTAAATTAACATT
This sequence comes from Sequoiadendron giganteum, assembly GCA_007115665.2. Classification (NCBI taxonomy): domain Eukaryota; kingdom Viridiplantae; phylum Streptophyta; class Pinopsida; order Cupressales; family Cupressaceae; genus Sequoiadendron; species Sequoiadendron giganteum. The sequence goes on from CM021109.1 coordinate 576,431,761, forward strand.
TAATTCATATTTATTTATTTATGTCACATTATTCTATCAATCAGTTGACTAAACATTCACTCACCTTCTGACTTAAGATCTATTTTTAGTTCTCTAGTTATCTCCGGATTCAACATCTGATTATCTCTGCGAGAGGACTCTCTATCACAACTAGTCAGTTAACTAGTTCCAACTCATATGCATGATCTATTTATTAATTAAATATCTATATTTAATTAATTAACTCATGTTTGCATTCGAATGCATTATGCGTCAACTTCTAACTTTGTCTTTGACATTCAAAGTCTATTTTTTTTGTTTTCGAAGACTCTTAACTGAAGATTAAAATCTTGAACTCGTGTTCTAACTTAGTCTTTATCTTGCAATATTTTCTAACTCATGTTCTAACTCACATTCTATCTGACACATAACTCACATCATATGACATTCATCAATCTCATTCGTTGATCTCTCTTTCAATCTGAGATGATCATTCGAAACCCAAAATCTATAAAATGGCCTGTCATTATCATTATTCCTCCTCCTGAAATCATTCACTTTTGAGAAGGAAACTTATCTTCGATATTTTTCTTAGACACTCGACAGAGTTATGCTTGCATCAATACTAAGAAATTTGAGGGCAAGAATACTGAAAAAGAAAAATGGAGAAGAGAAATCAAGAAAATTCAAAGGAGTGAATGCATATTCAGTGAGACCTTTTCAATTCATTTGTTTAGTTACTCATTATGTTTATTTCCTCATTCTTTGTTGTTTGATTTAGATTAATATTGGTTAGATTAATATTAACATCATTTATTCTAGTTGTAGATACCTATTCTTGATTTTATTCTATGTTACAGAATATATACAATAGTTTGTACTACTTCTTTCCAAAATGTATCTATCAATTTGGCCTCATTCAACATGGCTCTAGCCATCTCCTTCACAATAATGTTTCTTCTCCCTACCACACCATTTTGTTGTGGTGTTCTTGGAGCTGAATACTAGCATTTGATTCCATTATATTCATAATACTCCATGAATTCATTTGACATAAATTCTCCAACTCTCTAACTTGAGACATTTGATTCTTCTCCCAATACCATTTTCTACTAGCATCTTATAGAGTTTAAATTTTTCAAATGCTCAAGTCTTCTCCTTGATAAATGTGACCTATACCATTATGGTATAATAATCTATCAACAACATGAAATATATTTATCCTTGAAACTCCCTTGTCCTCATTGGACCACATAGATTAGTATGGATTATCTCAAATGGCTTTGTAGTTGAATAATCCTTTGTAGGAAAATTAAACTTTGTTTTATTTCCTTGTTGGCATCCTTGACAGATGGTATTTTCAGGCTTTACAATCCTAGGAATATTTCTAACTAATCCTTTTGATCTTATCTTCAATATATTGCAAAACTTTAAATGTCCCACTCTTCTATGCCACAACCAAATCTCATTTGTTTGGCTGATTAGACATGTTTGGCCTAGTACATCATTGATATTGTATATATTACTGTCGGTCCTCACACCTTGAGAAATTGTTTTATCATTCTTTCTTATCTTGCAACCTTAAAAATTAAATACAACTATGGATCTATTATCACACATCTAACATAAACTAAGAATATTATGTTTTAGACCTTCAACATAGAGCACATCTCTAGTTTTTTTATTCCCGTCTATGCTCAAAATTCCTTCACCATGAATCTTGACAACAGTATTATCACCTAATCTCACTGATCCTCCTTTTCTCATTTTAAGTTCAATAAATTTTCTTTTATCTCCTATCATATTCTTGGAACAACCACTATCAATCCTCCACAAATCTTGTTCCTTCCCATGTAATTTTTTTTAGGCAATCATGGACTAAGTAAAATTCTGCTTTTCTCCTTCCATACCTCATAGGTTTATTTTTAACTTTTTCTTCCTTTTTCTCAAAGACCTTAGTTTTCTTTTCATCTTTCAGAGGTGTGTTTTTCTTCTTCTTAGAATGAGAATTTCGTCTTACAAATTTTTCTCTACAATTTATAGCTACATGACCAAAACTATTGCAATTCAAACAAATTATATTCATATCATCCAAAGGGGCAAATGAATTTGTACTTAAAAAATTTGTGTTTCTTCTTGGAATGACTTTACAATTAGCCTTGTGACAAAAATTGTTACAAGTATAGAAATACCCATTAAAATATGATGAGTACTTTGTCATGGTGTTTCCTTCAGTTGGATGAGGATATCTTATTTGTCTATTTCTCCTTGAATAATATACTCTTGTGAAACCATCATTATATGTTCTCTAGTATTCTGATCCTTTTGTTGTTGATCAGGAATCAGCCTATTAAAATTTCTTGTCTTCAATTGGTTCCTTCTCTTTAACATATTTCTCAACTGTAGTTGACTTCTTTTCATCTTTAGAGGCTTCTCCTTTATCAATTTTTTTTCCACTAAGGACTAAATTTTCTTCTAATCTAAATATTTCATAGAGCTTTGCGAAGGCGTCAAAAAAATAATTCTTTCCTTTCTCAAGTCCTAAACCCAATTTCTCCTTGTTATCTGGCTTTTGTGTACCTAGCAATTCATCTAGAATATCAGTACCACCTTTTAACTTTAGACCTTTATTGATCTACTCATTAGCTTTCTCCAATTATTTTCTTAAGGAAACAAATTCTTCCTCAATTTTTGAGCATCTATCCATCTCAGCTTATAGTTTAGATTTCATAACCTCTTCAACTATTTTGAGCTCTTCTACATGAAATTTTAGACCAACTATCACCTTATTGGATTCCTCAAGTTCTTGAGTTACTCTGTTAGTCTCCTTTTGAGCATTCTTTTTCAGTTTCTTATTTTCCTTCTTAAGATCATAATATTTATCCCTTTACTCATCAATATCTTCAAGAGAACTAATTAATTCTCCATCAACATCAACAACTGCCTCCACTTCTTCTTCATCTGAGTCCTCAATTTATGCATCTTTATGATCCTTAGTTTCTTTAGCCATAAACAACAATTCTCTTCCATCTTCATTCATTACAAGGGCATGGTCTTGATCCTCTTTTGAACTATCACTAGCATCAGATGCTTCACTTTCTTCATTGATTTATAGACTCTTCTTATTCTTTCCAAAAATTATTCCTTTTTGGATAAACCATTTTCTTCTTTTTTCTATCTTCTTCTTCCTTGGATTTGTCCTCTTTACCATATGAACAACTTGAATAAAAATGACCTATTCTAGCACAATTAAAGCACTTGAAAGGGAGCTTACCTTTATACTTTTAGTATCCTCTCCTTAGTCTTCTTATGAATTTTTCTTCTTCCTCATCAGTTTCTTCATGATCAGATGTGATGGAAATAACTTTATCTTTCTTATCAGCATCCTCTTTTTCTTTTTTGACAACCTTAAATGTAGCTTCTCTCCTAGATGTCTCAGCATTTGGCATTCTCATCTCATATGAATTAATTATTCCATGCACCTCATTAGGATTAAGTTTATCAATTTCTCTTCCTTCGATAGTAGAAATATTGGAATCATATTTAGTTGTCATAGACCTGAGAAATTTCAACACAACATCTTCTTCTTCCAGCTCTACACCATATCCTTTAATGAAATTTACCACATCAACTCTCTAAAGATAGTCTACAATCTTCTCTTCTTTGGTCATCTTCAAGCCTTCAAATTTTTCTCTCAGCACTTGTAACTTTTCCACCTTCACTTTGGTGTCACCTCCATAGATCTTTTTCAATTTTTCCCAGAAATCATAAGTAGTTTTACAATGCATAACTTTGCCATGCACAGAATCAAACAAATTGTTCATAATGGTAAACCAATCTTTCTTATTGCTCCCATAATCCTTCTTTCCTACAAGATCAGTAGGAATAATAGCGGGAATAACAAGAATAATTTTTTCCATCAAATCTAGGTGGCTTTCTTGAACCTTCTTAACATTTGATTGTGTTCACCTATCTAAGATCTACCAAAGTTTATTAAGCTTCTGCTAGGGAACCTAGGGCTCTGATACCAATTTTTAGAAAACAATGATCTACTCAGAGGGGGGTGAATCAGTAGATATTAAAACTTTAAGACTTGAAAACCTATTTATAATTTCAACATTACAACCCAAATGTGTAGATTAAAATATAAACCAATATAACAATCACATGCATGTCAAACCACAACTCAAAACACTAGATATACGTGGAAAACCCAAGGTGGCAAAAACCACGATGACAAAATTTGCTTGAGGCTGCTACTTAAATCCAACATCACAAATTAAATCTATGTTACAATGTTTAGGGCTACAACCCAAGGAAGCTTCAACTCCCCAATTTAGAAGCTACAACTTCAAGGATGCTAAAACACCCTACTTTTGGAGCTACAACTCCAAGGAGAATACAATCACCTAGTTTGAGCTATAACTCAATTCAATGAGGCTACAACCTCAAAAATATTACAAGTTCATAAATGCATATAATTAAGTTCTACTCAACCTAAAAATTCACCATTACATTCAATTAATTGTTGCACACCCTGCAACTTACACTACTATTTTTGAAGCTACACTCTCAGCAACACTCCCATGAATGCAAAACCTAGATGATAATCTGTGTTTTTTCTAGGTTACACATATATATGCATTCACTATCTCCACTCATAGCTCTCTCTCTCTCTCTCCTCTTCTACTTCTTATAGAATAAAACACTTAGACTATTATATGATTGTGTTAATTTTCTTCTCTCAACCGATCTGCAATCTCTTCCTTGATATTCTCTCTACCATCCAAATAATCTCCAACTTACTATTAGCATTTTCTTCACATACTAACTTCACCAACAAGCTTCCTTTTCCTCAAGCCACAAACACCACTATCTATCTCATAATTTATTTATCTAATAGATTTTACCAGATATCACCATATCTTGCATCAAACCACCCAACATTTAATTTTGTTGTAGATAATTTTCCTTCCTTTGCATCAACCAAACCCTAAGATCGAATATGTAGTTAATGCTTTCCCCTAATCATTCAATTTGATATTGATCCTCAAATATTTTGCATAATGTGCCATCAATTAATAGATCAAATATTTATTGAAATTGGTCATTGGTGCAGTTAGACCAATTAATTTTCATCTCCAAGTTGGTTTGCAGGTGAAACCCTATTTACACATAGTTAGCCATTCATGATTTCCTTGTTCAAATATAGACCATCGATCTCCAAATTTCATACCATGATCATTCATTCTTTTTTCATCATCACAACTTTAAAATTCAACTATTTGATAAATGGTTATTTAAATCTCCTTCATTGATCATACCCTTTGCATTCATTTCCTCGATCATACCAAGCTTCTATATACCATCAACTTGCATCATTCGATCAACTTTGTTTGATCAACACCATTCCTCACTATCCCCATGGGTCTTGACCGGGTCCCATTGAATTCTCAGTGGGGTATGTAGGCTAATTACACCTATCAACATGACATCACTTTCCACTAACTCTATATGCCGCCTTCATAGTTCCCACCATTCATAAATTGTGCACCTTAAATCTTGAACATTTGATCACCATCATTCCCCACTAACCCCAAGGGTCTTGACCGGGCCCCACTAAAATCCTAGCAGGGTATGAGGGCACTATTTGATCTTCCTTGTCAAATATCTATTGCTCACTTCTACCATCAGTTCATGGCATACATCACCTTCCACTATCTGGTCCCACCATCAACATTATACCCACCCATCACATATTGCTAAGTCATCAAAAATTTGAACTTAAGAACCTCTAGTCTAAGGTTGTGAAGTTTTAAAATCTTGTTGGAAGTTTTTTAATATTGTCATTGATGTCACCATGTTGGTTTGATATTGGGTACTAGTGTGAAGATCGTGCTTATCTCATCTGGTATTTGATCCAGTATTTTTGGTATGTTGGTCTGGATATCTCCTCTAGTAATATGTATGGTCTAAGGTTTTGAAAATGGTTTATAACGGCTGGAAGCGCGTATACATGATCAAATCTAGCATCGATTTGTAAATATTGGCCAGCATGATATTGCATAACACAAGAGATTTACTTTTGATATGAAGATAGATAAGTTATCATCTCGAAAATATATTTTTCATCTATTAGTCCAACCCAACCAATGCATATGGTTACATCGAGTATTTATACAAGATAGCTAGAGAATGAAAAGTGTGGAAGTGTGAAAAAACAAAAGAAATGTGAATGTGAGGAGAAGTATGTATGAGCGAAGTGTGAATAATGGTTGAAGATCAAAAAATATTCTAAGCATCAAAGGAACTGAATCTGCACATGTGGTGTATCTTTCTCAGTTCAACTCTTGGTAGTTAGCTAGTTTACATTTACTTATTCTGTAGGAAATGAGCATCCATTTTGGATAGTAAGTCCTTGTAAGAAGTGAGCTTTTGTTTGTGGCAGTGAACCTCTCATTACCAGTTTTGATATAACTTTATATATTGTGAGTTAGTCCTCACCATGGTTTTTCCCTTATTAGGTTTTCCATGTAAAATATGGTGTTCATGTGTTCTGGAACTTAATGTTAAATTGTTACTTTACTCTACTCTATGGTGTAATAATGTTTTAAGTGTTTGGTCAATGTGTTTGTGTGGATACTGATTCACCCCCCCTCTTAGTATCCAGTTTATTTAACAATTGGTATAAGAAATTTGGTTCCTCTAGATAATTTTAATAGCTTGAGGGAGATATTATAGATTGAACAACGGATAAGGAAGAGCTACAGACTACCCTTGAAGATCTACACAAGGTTGAAATTGAAAATAGATAATTGAAGGAAAAGCTTGATGAAGCAAATGAGTGTCATAAAATTGAAAGAGCAACTAAAGAAATTCAAGGAAAGATATAAAGAAGTGAGTGAGGATTTGAAGCAAGGAAATGATGAGAACACTAGACTGAAGTTGAAGATAGATGAAAATAGGAAAATTGAAGAATGTTTGAAAATATTGATACAAATAAAAGTTGATGTTTGTCATAGGCTTGAACGGGAAGTGATGGGTCTAAAGAAAAAAATTGAGAAAGAAAAAATTTGTGAAGAAGATTTCAAGACAAGCTCCACCAAGCTTGATGAATTGATAGTAGGAAAAAAAACTTCTAAAGAAAAAAGTGTCTTAGGAAATTAATCTGATGGAAAAATGCAGAATTCAAATACAGTGAATAATGAAAAGACTCTAGAAAAAGGAAAGCACAAAAGAGATTTTGGAAAGAAAACAACCTATCAGACAACCAAATACATTAAGTTACTCATCATTCAATGGTATTTATTTTTCATGTAATAAGTTTGGTCATAAGGAAACTAAGTGTAGGAGTAGGTTGAATCATTTTTCTGGTCCCTTCTCTAGACATCATTATGCATGCAAGAAGATATGACATAAAGCTCTTGAATGCAGATCTTCAACTAGTCGAGTGATGATGAATAAGTTCAATAGAAATGAGTCATTCAATGGTTATTGTTATAACTATAATATGTTTGGACATACAGAAAACCATTTCAAAACAAGGATGAATGGAAATCAGACAAATCAGAGAAATATTGTTTTCTATTATTACAAAGAACTAGGACATATCTCAAAAGTTAGAAAAGATGAGTAGTCTACTCCGGTGGAGAATGTGGAAAGGATTGATAAGGAAGAGGTTAAGAAGGAAATGGGAAAAATATGGAAACATAAAGAAGGATCTAATTCTACTAATGCATCTGTACCCTCATTTGGTATAGATGAATCCTCTGAGAATTAGACCTAGCTTGGTCTTAGGGGGAGCTTAATCAGAAAATCAATTAAACCCCTAGAATTACGATGTGTCAGATGTTCGCACGTAGATATGTTGTAAAGAACGATATGATAGATGTGTTGCAAAATAAATCGGAAGAAAAGATGCAATCCTACTTGTTTGTGGAATAAATTAGGGTTTCTTAGTGTAGATGGAAGATACATTTGTCAGCTTTTTTTAATTAATGCAAATTAGGGAAAAATGATTAAATATAAAGGTAATCTCACAAATATTTTTGGTCATCAAATGCATTCAAAGAACTTTTGGAAGCACTTGGAACCTTCTTGAAGAATCTTTCAATTTATTTGAAGACCTTCGAAGAAATAATTATGGTCGCTCAATACAGGTAACTGAAATTTCCCATCTCGCGGCAACAAAGGAAAGGTAATAGAAGAAATTTCTTGTTAAAATTTTGAGACCTATAATGGAAATTTCTAAAAGGAATATCCCTTTGAAGTTGAAAGGAGTTGAGATGGATTAGTTTGATCGTCAAAAAATAAATAAATTGGAATTATGGTTGGAATCAAATGACTTGTAAACATACAAGCCCTAGGATTGGATATATGGGGAGAATTACTTTGGCTTGCTAGAAAATAATTTATCCTATTCCTTCTAAGAAAACTCAAGGATGGTAGCATTATATTGGAAAAAACCTATCTCATTTTGAAAGAAGCAATTGAATCGGTTATTGGACTCTATGGAATTGGAGAACTTCCAAGATAAAAAAATAATAAAATACAAGTGGAGGAAATGACAAGAGTCGACAAGGACCCTCGAGCACTGTTGATCAACACTATTGATGATGCCTTGGTTAGGTATGTTACATATGGAATGTATTATAAAATATTCTTCACAAATTGTGAAGGCTCTACTTTGGCCATTGCATTTTACCTAACACATAAAATGGTAAAGGAGAATGTGCAATTTGATCTTTGTAAGTTAATTTTTGAAAATCTTACTGAGAATATACAAATGACACTAGGAGAAGGATATCCATTTCATTTTAGATCCTTTCTTACATGTTTGGTGATTTATTTTATGAAATCCCTATTAGGAAATAAAGATGTTGAGTGGGAATCTAGGATTCCCATTGCAAAATAGTTTCAAAACAGATATTCAGGCACCTAGAAAGGTTGGAAGATAAAGCAAGTGCATGCAAAAACATTTTAATATCATTGCAAAATGTGATGAGCTCCAGTGAGATCATTGTAAGTTGATTTGAGGAAGGTTCTTCCTCTGGGATGAAGGAATTGTAATTAGTCACTAGTGATTCTCATTTGGAATTGAAGAAAAGAAAATTAGTCTCTGAAGATGTCATTGTTGTCTCTGAAGAAATGAAAGAAGAAGAAGAATCTTTGGCTGAATCTGAATCCTCTAATACAAAAGGAATCTTGTCCATGATAATACAATAAAAGATGAAGAAATTTAGTGATGTATGGAGTACGTCTTCACTCATTGATAGACTTAAAACTGACGATGTGTTAGTTGATTATCTACTTCATAGAGGTATTGATGTATCTAAATTTTTACTTGAAAATTTGGTTGAAGTAGTTGAAGAAAAGATGTTTTTTGAAGGTCTGAGAGGACCTAAATTGGAAGCTTTAGTTGAAAAGAGGTGTTCAAAGGAAAAGAAGAGGTTATTTGAACTAATTGTAGAGACAAAGAGATGCATGAAAGAAATGACAAACATCTATAAGTATTGTCTTTGATGGCCTGCTGCAGTTGACAACTTTCAAAGGATAATTGAAGCAATAGAAGCTAAAGTGAATAACATTGGGAAGAAATTTGATATTGTTTAGGACAAAGAAGGGAAGAAAATTCTGAAAATTGGTGAGCTTAAGGTTGAAATGATCATTGTACAAAGGAAAATGGATGACGTAGTGAAGATGTTTTGGCTTCTTAAGGAGATTGTTGAGGTCCGATTAGATCATCTTTCTGGAATATTCCCTAATATAGAAGACTATGAGAAACAATGTTCATCCATAGATTGGTCATCCTCCTTCACAATTTTGGTTTTATTGGATAGTGTATGTGCAAGAATGGATTCATTAGTATTGGAATGGAAGGAATTGCTTCATGTGATCAAGGAAAGGTACAAAAAGGTGTTCTAGGTGAAAAAAAAATTCTGGTTTGAGAAATTAGATACTCGAAAGTCTTTAAGTCTTGAAATTTTGAATTAAAATCTTCAAAGGTTGGATGTCACCATGTTTTTATCTTTTTTTTCGCACCCTTTTCCATTGATGTCAAAGGGGGATAGATTTGGAGTTTTGAAGTTTTGGGGAAAGTTTTGGAGAATTTTGAATAAAAAATGTTCCACATGTTGCCATCAATTACAAAGAGTGAGATTGTTGGAAGTTTGTCAATATTGTCATTGACCATGTTGGTATGGTATTGGGTACTAGTGTGAAGATCATGCTTATCTCATCTGGTATTTTTGGTATGTTGGTTTGGATATCTACTTTAGTAATTTGTATGGTTTGAGGTTTTGAAAATGATTTATAATAGCTAGAAGTGCATATACATGATTGGGTTTAGCATCGATTCATCAATCTTGGCCGACATGCTATTGCATAGAATAAGAGAATTAATTTTTATATGAAGACCGACAAGTTATCATCTTGGAAATATGTTTTACATCTATTAGGCCAACCCAACCAATGCATACAATTACATCAAGTATTTATACAAGATAGCTAGAGAATGAAAAGTGTGGAAGTGTGACAAAGAAAAAGCAATGTGAATGCAAGGAGAAGAAGAAGTATGTATGAGTAAAGTGTGAATAGTTGTTGAATATTAGAAAATATTTTGAGCATCAAAGGAACTGAAACTTCATATGTGGTGTATCTTTCTCAGTTCAACTCTTGATAGTTAGCCAATTTATGTTTACTTTTTTTGCGGACAGTGAGCCTCAATTTTGGATAGTAAGTCCTTGTAAGCAGTGAGATTTTTTTGTTGAAGTGAGCCTCTTATTACTGGTTTTGATATAGCTTTATATACTATGAGTTGATCCTCACCATGGATTTTCCCTTATTGGGTTTTCCACATAAAATATGGTGTTCATGTGTTTTGGAGCTTAATGTTAAACTGTTACTTTACTTTTCTCTATGGTGCAATAAAGTTTTAAGTGTTTGTTCAATGATTTTATGTGGATACTAATTCACCACCCCTCTCAGTATCTAGTTTATTCAACAAACCCACAACACACTGACAACAAAGATAACCCCATCGCTCCATCACTAAGTTTTTGGTTCATCAAAATCCTTAACCAGGTCGTGGAGTTGTTAAATTTATTAACTCCTTGATCCATCGATCATGCACTATCACTTGATGTGAACCTCAAGCCTCGTCATCTAGTTTACATCATGTGAGGGGTTGGTTATGGGATGAACATGATGGGATTAAGTCATTACTTAAGCTCCCTACAACCACTAAACACAAGTCACCATTGAAATAGAAAATTTTGAGGACTCCATGACTGTAAATGGGTTAGGGTTTATCTATAAACCCTTGAATCACCCAAGAGAAAAATTAAATCAGTTTTAGGCATATCCTTCACTTTCTTGACCTATAGAGCACATCAGTAGAATGCTCTCAAAAAACCCACATTGAATTTGTAGCTTGTTTCCTCCTCTATTTTACAAGAGATTCTCTACAACTTTGTGACAAAATTGTAGCATATGCATTCATGAGCAACTTGTACCAATGCTCCCATATTCATTGCTAACCATAGCCCCTTGACATCAATGACACTTTTCATTAATGCCAACATCCTCACTTGCATGATCAACTCCATTTCATCTTTGATCTTCTTTCATCATTCCGACAATATCCCTTGCATGATTTCCCCTTTTGACATCATTGACAACTATATGCCAACAAATTTAACATGTATTATTTTTTTTACTAAAATTTTGTAGGTAAATATCCTAAAACTAAGGATAATGTAATCTCATCATATAAATTATCATCTCGAGATGTATCACTAGTAGATAGTGCTAGATGAGCATCATCTAGTACACAAGGTGTGTAGTTTTCATGAATCAAGCATAAAATTGAATTAATATCCACCAAAATGGATGAAAATGTATCAAAAAATTCAATGAAGGAGGTGCAATTAGATGTGCATGAAAAAACTGACTCATGCAACAAAAATAATCATCAATATATGAGAGAAGGATTATGTATCACCAAGGATAAAATAATAGGAACTAATGAATCATGGAAACATAATATAATTCTTTCTATATGCATGAAGATAATCTATCTAGAAAAGGCTCATAAGGATCCATGGTAAATAATCTAATAATGATACACAATAAAGGGATGGGTGGATGATTGATCAAATAAATATAAAATTGCACTAGGAATGTCTCAAAGCTTAAAAGAGAATAGTAATTAAGAAAAAAATAGATATAAACAAGGAAAACTTTAGTGGTGAATCTTCACCAATTGGTGAATATTAGATATCATCCAAGTCAAAATTAGTGAATTAATCACACTCAATAGGGTGGCCAAATTTCTAGAATTTTACGAATTATCATTTCAATGCATGTCCATTCACCCTTGATTTATTTTATCAGGCATATTTAAGTAATCAATTCACCATAGAAAACTATGCATTTCAAATGGCCCGATTAATATTTTCACCTAGAATCTCAAAAGCATGTAATAAATCAACTACATATTTGCTAATACTTTAAAAAAAAATTGTGTATCAGGACCCATTTCACCAATCAAAATTTACAATTACTTGCTTGTGAGGATAAATTTCACCAATTAAAATTTACAAATAGTTCCTTATGAGGACCCATTTCGCCAATAACGTTAACAAATAATTACATTTGAAGACACATTTCGCCAATTGTTGTGACACCTCCATGCTACTCATAGGGCCATAATCACCTTGAAAATTACAATGTATCGTTGTATAATAATGTGGGACTAGGCAACTTTTTAATGTACCTGTATACACCTAAAATCGATTTGGATAATATAATTAATTAAATACAAGTTATTTAATTAATAAACCCCTTGTAATTCCTCTACTTATAAATAAATTTTAAATTTATTTATATAATTCACTTTTTCTAATTCTTCTATCTTAAATCACATTCTTCTAATTTTAATTAAATAAAAATAAAATGAATAGTTTGTTTTATTTAACTATCTTTCCTCTCACTAAAATTAAATCCTAAATTTAATTTTAGTCACATGTCTACAACTTTTCCTCTTTCCACTTCATCATATGTCTCAAAAATTTAAATATCCCAAATATTTAATTTGGGTATTTATCCTCAACAAATTTGGAAACAACTTTGGGACACTTGGCTCTCTTTCTCCATTTATTCCCCTCTACACTTGGAATATTATTTTCATGCAAGGGAAGACTCTCCTTATTTCTCTCTAACTTATTCATCCTCCACTCTTCATCTATCAAAATTAAATCTAGAACTTTGGTTGCTACCACATCATAATATGCCTTGGAAAATCTATAAATATAGCCTCATTCTATAGAAAATGGATCCCAACTTTGAGAAAACTTACTTTGCAAAATTTTCATTAGAGAATTTGAGCACTTTAGTATTTGGGAATTCATCAAATAGCATTTAGAAGCATATTTGTTTAGAATCATGGCTTCAATTTTAGCTGCATTTTGATTTCTATAGTTTCATACAACAACACCATTATCATAGCATCACATCATATAGTTCATCAATCACCATGTAGGAATAGATTTACTACATTTCAAGCATCTTGTTCTTCAGGTTGTCATTCTAACAGTCATAGTGCATACACAATCTGAGAGCCATTATTATTTAATGAATCCTTGAGGATAGAGAACAATGGAATGGTTTTAGAGAATGTTTCTTTATTTCAATTCAGTTAGATTTGTCATTTAAATTCTCTAATATAATTTTTCATTGATTTTGTGTGTTGTTGTTTACTAGTTCGCATACTTTACATTTCACACACCACAATTAGGCACCCACTGTGGGGCCTAGCCCCATTTTTATTAACATTTTCTAGAAAGTGTGTTTACAGGTTTTGACGTGAATTTTGTAGCACGACCTTGAGTTCTTTCAGTGCATACGAAACATCTTATGGCACATCTGATCCTTGTTACGGCGTATCCAGCCCATCTTTCAGTGCATTTGGCTTATATTTTAGTGCATTTAATATTTATTTTAGCGCATTTAGTATTTATTTTAGCACATTTAGTAGTTCTTTTAGTGCATTTTCTTGATCTTTTGCACATATGGTCTTTGTTATGGCGCATCTGGTTTACTTTGAAGAAATTCAAAATTTTAAGAATTGATCAATATTTTAAGTGTTGCAAGTGCTTAATACAATCGTCAAAGACAAATATCTGAAACTACTGATGGTGTTTTCAAGGGCTAGAGTTGTTTTATTGTCTTCTTTTTATAAATTTATGCACTTAGTTAATTAAAAGGTTAATGAACCCCTTGTCTACTCTACTTGTAAAGTGATAGGCTTATGCTCTCCCCTTTACTAGGTGACCAGAATTCTATACTCACTCTTTTGTGCTTTGTGAACACCTTTAAAAGGCCTATCATAGTGGGAAAAATTACTCACCCTATGAGAATGACCTAAGTGGGAACAACTAAAGCCAAGTTTTTTGACCCACTATAATCAAAAGTGAATTTGGGGAAACCCACAATTCAACGATAGTGTGCAAGATAACATCCCCAAAGCCTTTGTTCTAAAGGTTGAGAGGTCTCTTGAGGGAGTATCATTTTCTACACCAAACAAAAACCCTTACTACAAATCGTAAGTGTAGAAGCCAACCAAGTTAGTCTATGAACATTCTTAATATTCAAAGTGCAAGGGGAGGGAAGAATCTACCCCCAAGATACTCACCATATAACTATTAGGGATTATTGGCCAAAAGTGGAGGATTCGACTTTCGTTAAGACCTAGGAAAGGAAAAAACACAGGTGGCCTCTAGGAGGTGACACGACTGTGTGAGCCGACATAGTTTTAAGATGTGGGCTATGATATTATGAATGATCTTTGACATTTAGAAAAGTGTTTGATCTATTTTATCTTGTGCTATGCATGTGGAAATCCAAGGAATCAAACCAGATTCTTGAAAGCACCCTTAATGTTTTAGCTCCTACGCTGGAATCAATTGTTTTACAACTTGTTGTTTTGTTTGAAGTCACAATTCAAGAAATCTTCCATTTAAGAACACTTAATTCACAAAATTCACGGACAAGAAAACAAAACAAACAATCATTGATAAGAAAATTACTCCCTAGAAACATCCATTTCATTGATTAAAAAATAAAATAACCAGATAGACTATCAAAACAGTGAACATTTTCTAGATTAGCACATGCCTTCCCTATTTCAGTGCATTGAACTTGTATTTTGGCACATCTAAGTCATTTTCTAGTGCATATAGCCCATTTTCTAGTGCATTTAGGTTATTCTCTAGCACATTTGTTCCACTTTCCAACACATTTACTCTTCCATTTAGCCCATTTACCTGATATCCCAACAAAGAATTTAGTTGAAATCACATTTAGGGGAAGTCTAGTGTATCACTGACTGCTTTAGTGCATATATCCCATTTCTGGCATATATAACCCACCTTTTAGTGTATTCAGTCCATGTTCTAGCGCATTTGATCCATTGTCTAGTGCATTGAGTCCATTTTCTGCCACATCTAGGGGACATTCTAGTGCATCCAAGCCATATTTTAGCACATTCATTCCATCTTTTAGTGCATGCAATTAACTCAAAACTAGAGAGAAAAATTCATTGTTTATACAAAAACTAAACTCACATTTCAGGATCCTTTTCAAAATAGAACCATTCCTCAATCATAACAATGTCTTAAACTTAGTGAAATTAGTCTTTACAAGTGAAATTATCTTAATTAAACTAAGACCCGGCATCTTAAAGTTTCTAAATCATCAAACACATCTAATTGTTAAGCTAATTTTCATCATCAAGATTTATCATCTTCCATCACAAAACAAACTTGTATAGTCAGACTTAACTTAGTCTCATCAATAGAATTTGTCATTCTATTTGACTTAGTTATTATCCTTAGCACTCTTCCAAACAAAGATCCAAGTTTAGTGAAAATTATAACACTTGTATGCGTTAGTGTAGGTTTTTATTTCCTAGTTGGGATATTTATTTTCCCTTTATTACTAGTTTTTTCCTACACCTTTTTAATCTTGCTTAGGTTAATAAAGCATGTTTAATTAGGTGAGAGGATTATGAGGTGTCACCTTCCTACATGTGAGCATCCATTTTCTATTTTGGGAAGATACCTTGCTATCTTTAGTCCGATAGATGTTTGCTCCTCATTGGTCGGTGTTGCCATCTACACCCCTCTCTCTTGCCTATATAAACACGCTACCTAGCTTGTATTTTCAATCAATATGGAATGCATTGTGTAGTTACTCTGTCATTCTCTTGCTTTGAGCTCTTAATGCAATTTTGTCTCTTCGACTTTTGCATGTCTCTCGGAATCGCTAGTTTGCTTTCATTTGCATTTCAGTTTATGTAGCTTAGATCTCTCTTTCAGATTCTGGTTTTTTAATCTTATTCAAGATTTCTAACATGGTATCAGAGCTGTAGTTTGAGAGTTTTAGGTTCATTTGATTCTTGATTGAGAGATTGAGTTCTATAAGATCTTGTCAATCCCGTATGTTCTTCTCTTGTGTTTTATAATGATCTGGAGAATCAAAAAGGATATAACAAGACCCATTAACCCCTTTCTTTTGCATGCAATTTTTTGTGAGATCCGGGTGATTGCAGAATTTCTAGTTGTTTCAACGTGTCCCAGAGGCTCGAGAAATTCAGAAATTGCTTTCGTTTCATCTGATTTGGAGATCATGTGAAAAAGTTGCAAATGGGGGTTTGAAGCTCATATTTTATGAAGCATCTTTCAAACGGGGTATTTTCAGGCCAAAAGAATATTTCTATTGTGTCTGGAAGGCCCAAAAACCCCCATTTTCATATAAGGGTTGTGCAGATCGGAAATCAGAAGCTTTGCATGTCATTTTTCCCTTCTTGAAGACGTTTTTTTACACTGTGGCTACATTCTGTGAAAGTGATAAATAAAAACGCATATCTGGGTTTTGTTCACTGCATCGAAAAACCATTTGGGTATTAGTTAGTTTTTTCATGCAGGCAACTAATCATGTGGAAATCGCATTAGAAAGCTTCAGTTGGACCCCTCACCATTGCAATTTTCATTTTTCCACCTGATTTTCAAATGGCTCGTTCTCAGCCATACAGAGGTAATTCTCAGTGAAATTTTTTTTGAAAAGGGGTGGAATCGCATGATCTTTATAGTGGTATAATCTGTTTTTTCTCAAGTGACCTCATTTTTCCAAAATTTAAGTTTTCTCATAAGATCTGAAGGACAGTTCTCGTTTTTTGAACTTCAAACTGCTATAACTTTCTCATATGATCTCAGATTGAGGTCATTCTTTTTTTGAAAGTGGATATTTTTCTGAGCACTACGCAATGGTGTAGATTTGAAGTCATTATTCAGAGATAATTTTTTTTACTTCAGTATTTGGATCCATTTTTGGACATTTGTATAACTCTGGAAAATAACTCCAACATTGTAAACACACTGATCTATAAAGTGCCAAACAAATTTTTCTAGGGGGGTTTCTTTGATTGAGTAAAAAGGGGGGTTCATTGTGTTGACTCTTGTTAGCACATATTCTCTTTTAGAAACATGATTTTATGCATCATAGTTCATTATGGGGTTCTCATTTCATCCTGCTTTGATCATGTTGAAATGGGGAAACTACACACAATAGAGAAATGGTATCATCACACATCTCCAATGGCTTTATTTGCTGCCAAATTTGTATAATATTGTTCCCCCTCTTGGTTTGGAGGACATTTTTGAGGGGATATCACTCCTCTATTTAGATCATACTTTGGAGAGTTTTCTAGAGTCTCCTCATCTTTGTGTCTCAATCTTGCTTGGAGATCTTGAGACTATCTTGGAGGCCCTTTCTTTCTCTTCAGAGATTTCATATATGAGACTTCCTCCATCTTCATCAGAGTTTCTTCTGCATCTACCATTAGATTGGCTTCAGTCTTCTTTCAATGGTTTTGAGGACACTTCATTATGGGGGGGCAATCAAGTCTCCATCTATTCCTTCGATGGAAGGAACATCACAATGCAGTCTTTGGATTTTGTTCAGCATCTGTTTCCGCATCGTCCTGATTTGTCACCTTCTACATTGATTGGGTATGTACCTGAGTGGGTTGTGGCATCTTCATCTTCATCAAGCAAGGAGACACATGAGTAGCTTTCAGAGATATGATCAACATTCATATACATCCATCCTTCCCTCAATTCCTATCTGGAATGGGAAGCATCTCTGCACTTGCACTTGGTTTTGTTTCTTCTGAAAGGGAGACAAGTTGTTTGTCGACATTGGATCATGTTTTGTCTACATACACTTACCTTTTTTTGCAGGTGATCACATATTTTGGGGGGACTATATTGTCTCTCTATTTCCCTCCTATGGGGGGGGCATTGATTGTATTGTATCCATGTGATGATTGTTGTCCTTGGGGGGATGATGTTGAGTCCTCCAATCATCACCTTTCTGCATTTCATCTCCTTTTTTTCGGAGAGGGGTTTTCTTCCCATTGGGTTTTCCCCTTTTTTCTCCATTTAGTGGGAGATTAGTTGCATTTTCATCCTATGTACATGGGTACCTAATATGGCCATCAGCCGGGACCCTTCTTTATACCCACCTAAGCAGCGCTTAAGGGGGGGTGTTAATGTAGGTTTTTATTTCTTAGTTGGGATATTTATTTTCCCTTTATTACTAGTTTTTTCCTACACCTTTTTAATCTTGCTTAGGTTAATAAAGCATGTTTAATTAGGTGAGAGGATTATGAGGTGTCACCTTCCTACATGTGAGCATCCATTTTCTATCTTGGGAAGATACCTTGCTATCTTTAGTCCGATAGATGGTTGCTCCTCATTGGTCGGTGTTGCCACCTACACCCCTCTCTCTTGCCTATATAAACACGCTACCTAGCTTGTATTTTCAATCAATATGGAATGCATTGTGTAGTTACTCTGTCATTCTCTTGCTTTGAGCTCTTAATGCAATTTTGTCTCTTCGACTTTTCAATGTCTCTCGAAATCGCTGGTTTGCTTTCATTTGCATTTTAGTTTATGTAGCTTAGATCTCTCTTTCAGATTCTAGTTTTTTAATCTTATTCAAGATTTCTAATAGTATGTGTTGGCATATGGCTTCTATTTTGGTCATTGATGGTAACCTAAAGTCATTCATCCAATCCATAGTTTAGTACTTGTTGATACCGACAGATAAAATGAAGAACATGGTATCTGATTAAAGGTAAAGATGTCAATCTATGTACCTCACCAAACTATTATTTTGAGTTGTGGATCTCAGATAAACATATGGTGATATTCTCACTATCTTATTCAAGAAGTATTGAGATTTTCATACACTAGTGTATGATCTAGGAGATCCGATGCATCGATTTTTTGGTTATCTGTGCTAAAAGGCTGACTTAGCGAATATAGCCATTGCGGATATCTAAGGAGTACTTTGTTAAATATTTCTATGTTTTAATATGTTTATTTGGGTCCTCACTATGCTATGACTGACTATGGGTGGTGCATATACAAAATTAGTTGTGGATTTAGCTGACAGTTGGAAATTATTTATGTTTTATGAAAACCGACATATGTATGATCAAATCTTTGGTAGAAGAGATATATATGAGATCAGTTGTGTCATTTTGAAGAAGTGAATGTGTGTGATGTGAAGTATATTAGTGTGTGGTGTGAAATTCATAAGGATAACACTGTGAATTTATCTATGTATGGATTTATGATGTGAATTGCAGAGAAGAGTAGAGCAAAGTAGAGTGAAGAGCATAATCAAAACAGAAGGTCCAAAATATGATCTATGAGCCTAACCAAAACTATAACCTACCATACTGTACATGCTATTACTTCAGTTCAATCCTTCAGATGGTTTTAATTTGAACATTTTGTAAGGCATTGAGCCTTTCTATTTTGAGCAGTGAACTCTAGGCAGTGAGCCTGAATGCAAGTGCATTCCCTTTTTGTAAACCTTATATTTGAGTACTCAAATTGTGGATTGAAATCCACTGTGGTTTTTTTCCTAACAAGATTTCCATGTAAAAATCCTTGTATTATGGTGTTGTGGATGATTACTTTGTGTTTTTGCATCTTTCCTTTGGTTTAATGCTGAAATGGTTTAAATATCAAATTAATAAAGTTCAAATTTGCAGAACACTGATTCACCCCCCTCTTAGTGTTCCCTTGAGTCCAACAATTGGTATCAGAGCATCTGGTTCCTCAAAAGAAGGTTAGTAGCTTGAGGTAGATCTTGGAATGTAATAGACTTTGGTAGTCTTCAGTAGTATCTTTTTTTGGCACTTGATGACCTTGATCAGTCTAAAGAAGATGTCTGGGAATTGAAAACAAATCTTAGGGATGCTGATAAATTCATTCATACATTGAAGGGTTAGATTGTTAAATCTAGGGAAAAGAGGAAGGATCTCTATGATTAGATTAAGAAGAAAGAAAGAAAAAACATGAATGTTTCTCACCTGAATCTGTACACATCTAAAAATGGTCACGGCTATTCAAACCTGATAATTAATTAAATATGAATTATTTAATTAATATTCTAAAGTCATCTACATATAAATAAATTTAATTATTTATTTATATTGTTCATGTTTCCAATTCTTCTAGTTTAATTAAATAAATAAGTTTATTTAATTATTGTTATTTTCTTGTTAATTAAATTAAATAAATTTCATAATTTATTTATTTAATTATCATTTAATTTCTAAAGTTTGAATATTTAAATTCAAAACAATGGAATATTCATCCTTCATTTCACATTTAAATATTATATATTTAAATATCTTTTTCACCCCACTTAATTAAATATCATAAAATATTTAATTACTTTTCTTTTTCACTTGTCACACATAATTAAATAAATTTATTTATTTAATTAGCATTATCCTCAACTTTCAACCAATTTTCATAAATGAGGAGATAAATGCCATGTTTGTCTCTATTTTTGAATGAGGATGGTTTTGTGGGTTGAAAACATTCTTACACTTTCCTCTCAACCTCCCACCTTTCTCTCAACCTCTTCATCTCTCACCATTCATCCTAACATGTTTGAATCTCAACTGTCGATCTCCACCAACTAGATTCTTGCCTTTCAAAAATCTATAAATACAACCTTCTCGTAAGTAGATTTCATCCCAGATTTCATATGCAATTACTATAGTTGCATTTGAATTAGCATATCAGCATTTTAGAAATATCAAACACAATAATTCAGTTCAATTTCATAGCTTAAATCATATAGCAATACACATGCATTTTCAATCAATCTCATTCTCCTAAGTTGTCATTTCAACAAGTTGTTGCTTGCACAACTAAGAGCCAACAACTTTAATCAAGTCCTTGGAGATAGAGGACGATGGGATGAATTTGAAGGATCTTCTAGTGTTTAGTGTTTGCATTTATATTTTCTAGATTATTTTCTTTCAATTTAATGTCTCATTGGTGTGTTAGTTTATCTTATTAATTAGACCACTTATTCTAACAACACATTTTTGGCGCCCACCATGGGGCTTCCCCCATTTTTAATCTTTTTATTGCAGATTTTTCTGACATGTGATGGATTGGAGTCGCTCTTTGGTGCATACAAGCCTTTTTTCAGCACATCCCTAGACTGTTTCAGTGCATCCATGGATTGTTTTAGTGCATCCATGGACTATTTTGGAGCATAGATGACCTGTTTTCATGCATCCCTTCTTGATCATTTAGCGCATCTGTTAACTATTTTGGTGCATAGACGACCTATTTTAGCACATCCCTTCTTGATCATTTAGTGCATTTGTTAACTATTTTGGCACATTGGTGGCCTGTTTTAGCACATACAGGGGTTGTAAAATAAAATGTTGATTCTGACACCATCTGCGGACAAAAAATTTCAATTCGGTTTAAAAGTAAAATGAAGTAATCCTAGGAGAGAAATTCAAAATATGGAATTTATCAATCCTAGGATAGTCACCAAACTTTATTTCATGCAGGTTAAAATGAATCCAATGCTTTTTGTGAAGCAACATCTTCACTTAGTGTAGAAAATTGTCATTTGGATTTAAAACTCAACCACTTGTTTGTTGTGATTGTTGGGTAATAGGTTAATGCTCTCCCCTTTACTGTGTGACCAAAACACCAGACTTACCTTTTTCATTTTATGCATTTCATGCTTTATTACAACCTTTAGAAGGCCTTGCATAGTGGGAAAAAAGTACTCACCCTACGGGAACGACCTAAGTGGGAACAACCAAAGCTAGGTTTTCCAGCCCACTATAATCAAAAGTGAATTTTGGGGAAACCCATATTCAACAGAAGTGAGAAAGATAACCATCCCCAAAATATTTTTTCTAAAGATTGGGACGTCTCTTGAGGGAGTTTATCTATTTCCATGCCGAACAGATACCTTTAATATGAACCATAGTGTAGAAATTCAGTTGTGTCAGTATCTAGTGTCACCATATAATCACCACATATTTTTTTCTCAAGGGATCAAGAAATCTAACCTTGAGTACGCACTTGGAAAAGATAAAAACACGAGCACCCTCTAGGGGGTGACACAGCTATGTGAGTTGACGCAATTTTAAGCTGTGGGCTATGATTCCTATGATGACCTATTTGACAACTAAGAGTGAGTCTATTTGAATTACTTATCTTGTGAAAAACCTATGGAAATATCAAGAACATACACTCTTTGTTTAGATTTTAGGATTAACAAAATGACTATCTGTTATTCTACACTGTGTTTTTCACATTTAAACTAGATTAAGATCATCTGCAAATATCAAACTATCAAAAAAAATTCATCTCAGAGAAATAATTGGTCAGTTTAGCACATATGTGCTCTATTTCAGCGCATTTGTGCTTTGTTTTGATGTATCTATGCTTTGTTTTTGTGCATTTGTGCTTTGTTTTGGCGCATCTATGCTCTGTTTCGGTGCATTTGTGCTCTATTTCAGTGCATTTGTGCTCTATTTCAGCACATTTGTGCTCTGTTTCAATGCATCTGTGATTTGTTTCAGTGCATCTGTGCTTTGTTTTGGTGCATTTGTGCTCTATTTCAGCGCATTTGTGTTATGTTTCAGTGCATCTGTGTTTTGAGCCTAGGTAATTTTCTAACATTCAGAAAATCAATCATCTTAGTTTAGTCTTTTTCTATGCTCGGGGTTTGGAATTCTGCATCTTTTTCCAAAAATACCCTTGAGAGGAAGATTAAGAAGCCAAATAAATCTCTCGGTTATAAGAAGTTATCGAAAAAGAGGAAATTTTTATACCAAAGTCGAAAGGTCTTTCTTGAACACAAGACCTTTATTCATCAATATCACGACTTTGTTAGAGGTTTCACTGGCGATTATGTTGTAGAACCTTTATACTCATGAGCCTTCTCTCAAAGAAGAGCCCTTTCTCAAAGGCACAACCACAATTAGCATATTCGTCTTTCTTATATTCCCCAACCTGTAATTGTATACTCTACAAAACCTAATCAATTTATGCAATAGAGAACTCAAGCGCATTAGGCTTTTATCACAAATTCATCTTTTTACAAAGCTATGATTAAAATTTGCAAAGTGCAAAGATCATCTTTATTTTTGGTTTAATTCCCACAAATAGGATTTTCATCCTTCCAATCAGGGAATCATGAGCTAAAGATAAGAAATCTCATATGTCATATAATCTTCATTCTATCTCAACTTTGATATCCATCAAAATTGAACTATTTCATTTCTTTGATCAGAGTTAGGAGAAATTTGGCAAAGCTTATGCTTGTTGGCACGAGATCTCGAAAGCACATAGAAAAGGGTGAAAGAGAAAATATAGTAAACAAAATGGGTGATAGTAATGATAGGGAAGATAATCCCTTTCATACTAAAGAGATAACGGAAGAAAAACTCCAAGAAGCAGAGCAGGATCGTCAATCCCATACTTTTATGGAAAAGATTTTAGAACAAAACAAGGAAAGACATTTCCTTTCATTAGCTAATCAAGGAGCTAAATTACCTGTTGATTTTGACATGGAAGGGATAAAAGAAAATTCTGAAGCCCCTCTTAATGATGCTAATACCCTTACTCTATAGTTAAAAGCATTACAAATGCAAATGAAAGAAATCCAAGGGGGTACAACAAAGAAGTATGTTTTGGATGATATATGCCCTTATCCATTTGACAGGAGTCTTCAAATGATTCATTTTGCAAAACATTATGAAATCCCTAAATTTGATAGGTACAATGGGAGAACTGACCCCATTGAGCATGTGAGGGATTTTTGAAATATGAGCTTAGAATTCGCTCATGAAGATACCTACTTAATGCAATTGTTCCCACAAAGTCTGAGTGGACAATCCATGGAGTGGCTTTCAAAGATCACCCCCTCATTAGAACATTTGAGGAGTTGATAAATAAATTTATATCACAATACTCCTACAACATCCAACAGCAGATAACCATGCTTGATCTTTGTAAAGTGAAACAAAAGATAGGGGAATCTTTCACCACTTTTTTACAAAGGTGGAGAAGGGTATTTGCTAGATACTCCTGTCCTGTTCCTAAAACAAAAAATATGGAGATCTTTATCAATAGTCTGAATCAAGAGATGAGTTATAGACTAAATCTTCATTGTCCTTGATCATTTGAAAAATTGATTGAAAATGTGATTACTATTGAAGGTGTCTTGGTTAAGCGTGGAGTTCTAAAAATTGATAAAGAGGGTTCAAATTCGTACAAAAACAATATTAACAACAATGACAAGTCACAATTTTGGACTAAAAATAAAAATGTTGTAAATGATGGGGTAGTAGATGCTAACAACATGAATGTGAATCCTACCGTCCTTAATGTATCAGGTGTCCAATGTAGAAATAATGATGGAAATTCTAGTACCCAGGGAAATGTTTCCAATCAAGGGAATGTGACTAATAATTGTGGAAACAATTTTGGCAATAATCAAAAATCAAATGCGCCCAGATCTTCATGTTTTTTGAATCAACGGAGTTTTACTCCCTTGGGCCAATCTTTGGAATCCATTATCAAAGAATTATTGAATCAAAATGCTATTACATTGCCACCACAAAGATATTATGAGCCTCGAGTTAAACCACCATTGTGGAATGACTCACACTTTTATGATTATCATAGGTGTAAAGGTCATAAGACAAATAATTGCCAAGGGTTGAAGAATGTTGTTCAGGATTTAATTGATAATCATACCATTACAGTTGAAGGGCACAATGTCAATGATGACCATCAGGCATTTAAGGATCCTCTCCCTAATTATCAAAATGGGGAATCTTTGGGTGACAAGGGAAAGAATTTTAATTATGTCCATGACACCATTATCAATCATATTTATACTGATGATCAACAAATCAATGCTATCTGAATCAAAGGTAAGAAAGAATATCAAGAGGTCAATTCTACGACAAGGGGACAAGCCAAAATTATTGTCAAAGGAAGCTCATCTAAAGCAGTAGTTCCCCCTCCAAGTCAATATAATTTGGTTGATCAACTACGAAAAACATCAGCCCAAATTTCTATCTTGGAGCTCTTAAATTTATCACCCACACATAAGGACATTCTGGAAAAGGCACTTATTGATACAATGGTCTCTCATGATCTGGATATCAATAAATTTCAAGCCATGGTGGGACACTTGTCCTCATCCACATGTTTATCCTTTACTAAGAAGGATGACTCATCCATAACCCATCCACATAATTCATCACTCTACCTAGAGGTTATGGTTCACAAAGCTTGAATTAGACATGTCCTAATAGATGGGGGAGCCAGATTAAATATTTGTACTTTGAAATTAGTCCTTGCTTTGGGATATTCTAAAGAATCTATAGATCTAAGAAGGAAGATTACAATCTAGGCATATGATGATGAGGAAAGGGCTTCCAAAGGCCTCATCACGCCACCAATCATAATGGGACCTTTTGTTAGGTTTTAGATTGGGATCTCTCCTATAACATACTCTTGGGTTGTCGATGGATCCATGACATGCAAGTTGTTCCATATACTTATCATCAATGCTTGAAGTTTCCATATGATGGACAAGAAGTAACAAAACCTATTGATCACATTAACATTCAAACTTGCTCTAACCTAAGAGAAACTCAGGACACACTTGTCCCACATAATAGAGAGGCTTTGGTCATCTCTACCTCCAAATACAATGAGCAAGCACCATAAATTATAAGTAATTTTGGTGCTAAGCTAAAATTGAAAGATAGTGGAGTGGGAGAATATTATGTATCTCTCTCTAATTTACTCATATCTCCAAGATCCCATGGTCAACCATCAACATCCATACAATAGGCTACAACAACTTTGGCCTCTGCTTTAGTTCCCATCACCAAGTTTAATGGATTATTTATCAAAGAAAATGAAATGGAAGATAGAGCTATCCTTGATTGGCTCTATAAAGATGAAAGAGAATTAGTACAACATATCAAGTTACCCACAAAACAGTATGGAAAAGGTTATGCAATCATGCATCAAATGGGTTATGAAGGAAATGGCCCTATCGATAAAAGAAAAGAGGGTATCATTGAGCCTATCCAACTAAAAAGAATGCACTCAAAAGATAAGACTGGGTTAGGATATGGTGAAGATACAAAGGAAGTAATTCAAAGAATGTCCAAAGAGGAGTTAACTAAAAAAATCCTGATAATTCGAGCAAATAGTTCGGACACTGACTCCAATGAATATGAATGGGATGATTTCTCTGATGATATGTTCATCTCTGAGAAAAGGATGGATGTCATACATAGATTCACACCCGCATTCTTACAAGGGGAAGCTCAAGGCCTCTGCTTGATTACATTCTACAAAGGGATCATGACTCAGGTGAAATTGATTTGATTCAAAGTGAGACAAATCATCCACAGGAGGATACCATACTAGACCTCTCTTGTAATGATGTTAATAATAGTATCATGACTCTAATGTATAGTGACCTTACTCATCCTAATGATCCATTTCCTTTGGT
This sequence comes from Sequoiadendron giganteum, assembly GCA_007115665.2. Taxonomy (NCBI): domain Eukaryota; kingdom Viridiplantae; phylum Streptophyta; class Pinopsida; order Cupressales; family Cupressaceae; genus Sequoiadendron; species Sequoiadendron giganteum. Next base: position 576,458,692 of record CM021109.1, read on the forward strand.
CCATCCCAAACTCATTGATTGGGAACAAATCACACCTATTGATGTCCCAACTTTTCCTAATGACGAAACCATCATAAAATTTCTTTGTTCATCCCATCCAAAAACAAGTTCCACCAGGGAATCACAAGATCAAAGTTTTCAACAGGAAAGTGTCAAGTTTCTCAACTATGAAATAAATAACATAAAAGAAAGATTTAATGGTTAAAACCTAACAAACGCACTATTAGATCAAGAAAAGACAAACATAAAAAGCGTATCCAATAGTGAAAATATTTCAAAGGCACTAGAGGATGGGAAACTTGACACTCTCCCAAAACATTACTAGGAAAGGTCTTATATTCTAATCGATCCAATAGAGGCACTCAATATAGGTACTACAGAAAAGCCCAAAGTCTTGCAATTGGACGCATCTCTAATAGAGGAGGAAATACTAGGATTCACAAAATTTCTCAAGAACAACCAAATCAGTTTTACATGGTCCTATGTGGATATGCCTATATTGGATCCACATCTCATCATGCATCATCTATCTATTACATCGAGGGCAAAACCTGTGAAGCAAAAACTTAGAAAAATGCATCCACATGTTGCATTGTTGGTTAAAGAAGAGTTAAAAAATCTTTTAGATGTTAGATTCATTCAGTCTATCGACTATGCAGAATGGATCTCCAATATCGTACCTATTTCAAAGCCAAAAGGAAGAATCAAAATTTATATAGATTTCAAGGATTTAAACAAGGCATGTCCTAAAGACGATTTCCCTCTACCAAACATAGATATGATTGTTGATTTAACTATTGGAAATGCAATGTACTCATTAATGGATGGATTTTCAAGATACAACCAGATAAATAATCTACCAGAGGATCAGGATAAAATAGCATTCACATGTCCTTGGGGTACCTATTGCTGGAACGTAATTCTATTTGGGTTGAAGAACACAGGAGCTACATACCAACGTGTAATGACAATAATTTTTCATGATATGGTGCATACATTCATGGAAGATTATGTCAATGATCTCCTTGCCAAATCTAACACCAGAGAAGAACACATAGATATCTTATCTAAAAATTTTAAAATAATGGAACAATTCAAAGTAAGACTTAATCCAAAGAAATGTGTCTTTGGAGTAAAATTTGGAAAGTTGCTAGGTTACATTGTATCAAAAAAGGGAATTGAAGTGGATCCAGCTAAGGTACAAGAAATTCTTGATATGCCACCACCAAGGAATATTAGTCAACTGCGCTCTTTGCAGGGACAGTTACAATCCATCCAAAGATTCATTGCCCAATTGGCGGATAAAAGTTTACCATTCACTCATCTCTTACACAAGAATGTTCCATTTAAATGGGAGGACAAATGTGAAGCAGCGTTTGATCAGATAAAGTAGTATCTCATGAATCCACCAGTATTGATTCCACCAGTGCAAGGTGCACCACTCATGTTGTATATTTCTGCCACGGAAGTGTCCCTAGGAGCATTATTGGCACAAGAAGATAACTCAGGAAAGGAGCAAACGATCTATTACATCAGTCAAACTTCGACAAGTCATGAGCTAAATTACACATTCATTGAAAAAGCTTTCTTAGCAATAGTTTTAACTTCTCAAAAGTTAATACATTACATGCTAGCACATACAATAAAGCTTGTGGAAGATTGATCCACTCAAATATCTTCTAAGTAAGGCAACCTTAACTAGTAGGTTGGCTAAATGGGTCATGATCCTGAGTGAATTTGACACTAATTATGTGGATCAAAAATCTATAAAGGGACAAGTAATTGTAGATCAATTAGGAGAAGCACCAATTCTAGCACAACACCCTATACACATTGATTTTCTTGATGCTAATGTATTGACAACAATAATTAAGAAGTCATGGGCACTCTACTTTGATGGTTCCTACACTCAACACGGTTTAGGAGGAGGGATTATTTTTATTACACCTCAAGGACATACAATTCCAAAATATTATCAGCTAATATTCCCTTGCACAAACAACATAGATGAGTATGAGGCACTATTAATTGGCATGAGAATTGCAGTAGACTAGAAAATCATGGAACTTCAAGTTTTTGGTGATTCACAACTTGTTATAAATCAAATCAATGATGAATATCACACTAAGGATGAAAATTTGATACCTTATAAAGGGATGGTGGATGATTTCAATAAATACTTTCTTGATATCAAGTTCATACAAATTTTGCATATTGACAATAAAGTGGTTGATGCAATGGCTACAATAGCATCTCTACTCTAGTTGTCAGAGAATAAAACACAATACAATTTAATAGTGGAACAATTGTTTTCTCCCGCCTATGACAATCCATAAACTCAAATCATTTGCCACTTAACCAGTTCTGATTCTCCCTTATATGGCCAAATATACACTTACCTAAAGGATACTACTTTACCTTTAGATTTGTCTAGAAATCAGAAAAGAAATTTCATCTGTCAATCCTCCCATTACACATTAATTGCTGACGTATTATACCGGCGTGGTCTGGATGGTACCCTCAGATTTCTCAAACGTGATGAATTAGAAAAAGCTTTACAAGAGGTATATGGTGGTATTTTTGGGACACACTCGAGTGGATTAACCTTAGCAAAGAAACTTGTGAGATTGGGTTACTACTGGCCGACCATGGAAAATGAATCATTCATCTTTGTGAAGATATGTGCAAAATGTTAGATTCATGGGAATCTCATTCATGCTCCTACTCAGGAATTACAACCTTTCACCATAACATGGCCTTTTTTTCAATGGGGATTGGCTCTGGTTGGAAAGATACACCCGTCATCTTCAAATGGATATAAATTCATCATTACAGCCACTGAGTATTTCACTAAATGGATTGAAATTGTTCTGCTAACAACTATTACTGGCAAACAAATCTCTTCATTCATATTAAACTATATCATCTATCGATATGGTATTCCCAACTCCATTATCACAGACAATGGAAGACCCTTTAAAAATCAGGATGTTGATGAGCTATGTGAAAGATTTCGCATCCAACATAAGTTTTCTACACCTTACTATCTACAAGGGAATGGTCAAGTTGAAGCTTCAAACAAAAAAAATTTGAAGATTTTGAAGAAAACAGTAAATGAAGCAGGTTGTGATTGGCATGTCCAATTAAATCCAACATTATGGGCATACAAAACAAGTATTCGCACACCAACAGGTGCTACTCCCTATGCTTTGGTCTATGGAGTGGAAGCTATTCTACCACTAGAATTTGAGATTCCTTCATTTCGGGTATCACTAAAGGGGTTGATCATTGATGAAAACTACAGAGTATCAAGGTTGTAAGAGCTGGAACTGCTTGATGAACGATGTCAAACTATGATTAATCATTTGAAGGGATATCAACAAGTTATGTCCCACAGCTAAAATCATAGAGTTAAACCATGAAATTTTCAAGTGGGTGACTTGGTTCTCAAAGAAAACCCTTGTAATCAATAGGATCAGGAAAAGAAAGGCAAGTTCGAACCTAATTATTTGGGCTCGTTCATTATCATTGCGGGATATGGATTGGGGGCATATCAATTGTCAACATCAAAAGGGGACCTATTTGAAGATCCAACCAACAACATTCATCTGAAGAAATTTTATGCCTGAAAATATCAAAAAAAATATAAAAAGTCCTCAAAAAATACAAAAAAATCAAAAGAGCAAAAAAAAGAGAAAATACAAAAAAATCAAAAGAGAAAAAATAAAAAATAAAAAATAAAAAAAATAAAAGAGAAAGAAAAAAATCGTTGCCTTGATGAAAACCTGGCAAACAAGCATCCTGGTAACAAAAAAAAGAAATCAAGAAAAAGTGCAATAAAAATAAATGGTGAAAATCTGGCAAACAAGCATTGTTTGTGATTTTGTTTGGGTCTCTCATCTATTAGGATACATTCTACATATCCATGTTTTATCGGCATCACATACATGCCTAGCCATCACATTCACATCATACGTCACAACATCTGCTTGAAACGACAAGGATCTCATCATGGCTTGATGATTAGGGTTATCCTTAGCAGTGATTATGTCTAACATGAGTCAAAGTATAGGGTCACTAGGGGGGGGGGATTCGCTTCTTGGAGCTTTCTAGGTAGGAAACTGGCAACATGTGTCAGGAATCGAAATATCAGAAACAACAAGCTTATCCAATTAAACTAATTCCACAACGATTGTTTTGACAAATAACTAAAACAAATTGGATGATCTTAATCTGAGTAAAATGAATGACAAACTTAAAGCATAAGTTGCAATTTTTGATTTTATATTTGATGACATCATATCTTTGGAGTGGTTCAATGATGTACTGAACTAGAATCACAAGGAAGAAGTTTGATTGTTCTTGGCTTGTTGTTTGTAAGCTAATCATTAGTATTGTGCAAATTTGTCATGTGACATGCTCTACAACGTACCATTGATGAAATTTCAGAATTTGCATAAGAAAATGGTTAACTTTTGTTTGTTTATGCAAGCAATACTCAGGTCATCTTGTTTCAATTATACCTCGATGCTTGTATTAATTTTCTATATCAAAAATCATGAAAGCGGTACTCAGGTTATCATTGGTGCTAACATACCCTTTGATTCTTGTACTAACTTTCAACATATCAAAAGGGTCAATGATGAAAATCACGCACAACATGAAATGACACACAAGAGAATGATTCATTACTACATTCTAGGACTGCATGATTCATTTAGGTTTGCATTTTGAAGGCTGTTTAAAGTAGATTTTTGAAGGTTGGTAAAAATTCCATATATCTTTTCAAACCAACGATTGAGTAAATTTGGAGATTGTGGCATTTCATTACATATCATTTCACCATCACTCATTTAGGTTATCATTATCATTTCATAATAATTATCATTTTTTTTCTTTTCTTCTTTTCATTTAGTTCATCATGATCATTATCTATCATATGCATGGTCATTATTTTAATCATTCATTATTATATCATTTTGTAACATCAACATTTACATTTATGTCACATACATATACATTAAAAGTAAGGTTGCATCCATTTCATTTATTTCAAATCATCATTTAGGTTATCATTATAATTAGTTCACCAATTACTATCATTATTATCATACTACATCATTATTCATGTTATGTGCATATCATTCCATAATTTTTATTTTTTTAATCATCTCATTTATACATTCATTTCATTGCATATCCATATATATTACTTTTTCATCATTGTTAGGTCTCATTCATTTAGTTTACATCATATCATTTTTCATGTCATTAAAATCATTAATCATTACATCTTGCTTAAATAAAAATTATCATGTTAGAAATCATTTCATCATTAACATTCTACATCATATAATCATTGCATCATCATACATAAGATAAACGCATCATCATTTTCATACCTTCATCATACATGACATAGAAAATATAAATAAACATGCATCCATAATCATACATCATAAATCATCCATAACACATGCATAATCAAAATCACCAATGCATCTCATAAATCTCATAAAAAAAAATGTCTAGAGGTACAAGGATATCAAATGTTTCAACAAGATATATAAAATACAATGAATAAATGTGTCAAAATTCTCATCATTGAGGGGCATCTGGCTGAGGCACATGGCTACTACTGTCTCCTGAGGTAGTAGGTTTTGATGGATCTCTGCTCCCTAAGGCTCTGATCTCTCATCTAGTTGGCTGACCCACACGCCTGGTAGTGCTCCTAGAATGATTGCGTGAATGGGTTCGAGACCAAGTAGTTGACTGTGTGAAGGCAATCCTCCTCTCAGGTGGTACTGCCTCAAAGTATCTCATCCTAGAATACTCAACCTCCTGAGTAGTCTCCAATCCCTCTTCTACAACCTCCCCAATGGAGGTTCTCTCGACTCATCTGAGGAGTCTCTCAATTACCCCCTCAGCCTATATGCATCTCTCCTGGAAGTTGTCTCGCTCTGCCATAAGTTGAGCTATTTGTGGGTTAGGAGGTGGTGGTTGTGCAACTTGTGCCTGTAGTTGATTGATCATCACATGTTCCTGTGCTAATTAACTCCAAAGAGTCTGAACCTCTGCCTGCAAGGCATCTAGTTGTCCCTGCGAGGGAGCCCTAATAATAACCCATGGAGCCAAAGTACTCGGTTGATCCACCACTCTCAATGTCCATGGCCTTGTACTAAAGGCAACATCAAATAAAAATATCTACCCACCACCCCCACCACCTCCACCATCCCCACTGTTGTCATCACTGTTGTCAGCATGGCTGCTAGAGTCATCTCCCTCATCCCCCTCCTCATCAATATCCATAGTTGCTACATCTTGTACCCCTGCCTAAACCTCTCCCTGTGGCTGCCCTCGTCCTTGTTGTATAGATGGTCCTCCCAATAATGGGGAAGGCTCCTATGGGCTAGTGAACCTCAGAAAAGGATGCATATAAAAGAAGGTTGAATAGGCATCCATCATCCCTGCATCTGTCACCTCTAGGTGCATCGCCTAGTAATTTGGCTATAAATCAAAATAATCTTCCCTAACAGACTCTCTAGTCACGAATGGACCCCACTCTGCCACATCCTCCCGGTGCCTAGCATAGTGTGCCACACCTTGTGGCATCATCTATACTAGTCCAAACTATCTCAGGACCCACATAACCAGAAATCGCTCGATGATAAATGGGGTGCATCCAATCAGGTATCTCGATCTAGTGCAAAATGGAAGCTCTATATCATTTGCCTCTCAGTGGTCACAATCAAGATACGGTCTCTAGATGGTGGTATCCATGTCATCCAACACCCTCCACCAGTACTCTAACTTTTCCAGCCTCGGCTGGACAAGGGGACCTATGTAGGCATAAACATATGGGAACCCAAGAGGACGATCCCTCCAAAAAATGGGATGAGTGATCCTAATCCACTCCCATGCCCATATCTGAAGAAGAGTAACTTTGTAGGAGAGACTCTTCCCATCTATGTACATGACTTGATGGAGATATTGGTATAGATGGGAAAGTATGCAAGACCCCCATGCATATCTAGTATGATGGAGAAGCATGTCCTCCAAGATCCGACCCCACTTGACTGATAGTCCCTTTGACTTGTGATTAGGACAAAGGAAACCTCTAATGAAACCTACTAAAACTAAAGGCACTGGGGCATATCTCTCCACCATATCCTTCCAAGGAATCTCATATCTATAGACATGAGGATCCTGGAAGAATCGTCTCAGTGCATCAGTCCCCCCAATCTCCTTGTGATCATAGATCACAAGCTCACAAACTATAGGAATACCCAGAATCTTGTACACATCCTTTGGAATCATAGTCATCTCTCCTATGGGAAAATGAAAGGTGTTATGCTCGCTATGCCACCTCTCAGCTAATATAGTTAAATATGCCCTGTTGACCTGATACTGCGGAATCCTCAACAATGGACTCAACCTACATTGGTATATAATCTCTAAATCATCCTCAGATAGCTATGGAACCATCTCCTAGGTATAAGGAAATCTCTCTCTAATCTGGAGGAGGTTAAATTCCTCCTTTATAACATCATCAAGCAATCATACAAAGCAATCAACAAGCAATCTCTAATCAAAATCAAGCAAGTTCATCACTTGTATTAGACAATCAGCTCAATCAAATCAACACCTTTTATTTTCAATCACGGAAACAAATCTATCTATCATTTCTACTGTTTGTTTTTCATATCGCATGGAAACAAATTTAACAGTCAATCAACTCAATATCAACACTTATTTGTCTTTCAATCGGGAAAATAAATCTATCATCTATCTATTTGTCTTTTAAGCAAGAAACAAAATTTATCTTTACTATTTGTTCTTCAAACGTGAAGACGAATTTGTCAAAAATAGCTAATCTATTCTTGATGTTATTTTACAACATATAATCAAGTGTCTAATCTAGCAACAATCATCAAGTACATATCAAGTTTCACTTCAAAATTCAAAATCGGCAAAATCCCATGGATGTGCTAAAATAGTCAGTCAATGCACTAATTCATGAATGCGTTATTTAAATCCATGGATGCGCTAAAACAAAGCTGCAATGTGTAACTCCGTCAATGCACGATTCTATCTAGTCTATGTGCTAAAATAGACCTTCTATGCGCTAAATCATCGATGTGCTATTTTATCAAACAAATGCGCTAATCTATCTCATCAATGTGCAAATGTAATATATGCGCTAATCTAGCATCCTACATGGGCAGAATTCCTGGATGCACTACTTAAGGTTTCCTATGTGCTAATATACACATCTATGCGCGACTGTTTTATATCTATGCGCTACTTTATCTATCCTATGTGCTACACTATGGCTCGTATGCGCTAAAACGTAATGTAAAAAATCTTAAAAACTCAAAAAATCATGAAAATCAATCCAGAAATTTTACAAAGAGGATCAAGTCGACTTACCGTAGGTCCGTATGTGGCTGGTCTCTAATGACGGTGGGCTTGCTCGAATCTATGGTGCTCATAATGGATTGACATCTTGTTTTTATCTCTTAGAGCTTTGAAAAATTACTGCAAGTTACTGTTCAAATGACAATGACTTTTCACTTTTTCCACCTTTTAAGGGGGGTAAAAGTGAGAAATTATTCAAATTTTTACTATGCAAAGTGCTATTTCGAGAGCCAAATTGCAAAATCTCTCCGAAAATCATCTAGATTCTTTCAAATCATCCTCATCATCATTCAAATCATGTGATTTATCTCTCGAGGGGGCATATAACATCGGTAATTTCTAAATTCTTTGAAGCAATGCGTAAAACACATCACTTCAAAGAGGGGGAAAATGTACACATCTAAAAATGCTCACGATTATTCAAACCTGTTAATTAATTAAATATGACTTATTTAATTAATATTCTAAAGTCATTTACATATAAATAAATTTAATTATTTATTTATATTGTTCATTTTTCCAATTCTTCTAGTTTAATTAAATAAATAAGTTTATTTAATTATTGTTATTTTCCTCTTAATTAAGTTAAATAAATTTCATAATTTATTTATTTATCATTTCATTTCTAAAGTTTGAATATTTAAATTCAAAACAATGGAATATTCATCCTTCATTTCACATTTAAATATTATATATTTAAATATCTTTTTCACCCCACTTAATTAAATATCGTAAAATATTTAATTAATTTTCTTTTTCACTTGTCACATATAATTAAATAAATTTATTTATTTAATTAGCATTATCCTCAACTTTCAACCAATTTTCATAAATGAGGAGATAAATGCCATGTTTGTCTCCATTTTTGAATGAAGATGGTTTTGTGGGTTGAAAACATTCTTCCACTTTCCTCTCAACCTTCTACCTTTCTCTCAACCTCTCCATCTCTCACCATTCATCCTGACATGTTTGAATCTCAATCATCGATCTTTGCCAACTAGTTTCTTGCCTTTCAAAAATCTATAAATACGACCTTCTCGTAAGTAGATTTCATTCTAGATTTCATACGCAGTTACTATAGTTGCATTTGAATCAGCATATCAGAATTTTAGAAATATCAAGCACAGTAATTTAGTTCAATTTCATAGCTTAAATCATATAGCAATACACATGCATTTTCAATCAATCTCATTCTCATAAGCTATCATTTCAACAAGTTATTGCTTGCACAACTGAGAGCCAACAACTTTAATCAAATCCTTGGAGATAGAGGATGATGGGATGAATTTGAAGGAGCTGCTATTGTTTAGAGTTTGCATTTATGTTTTCTAGATTAGTTTCTTTCAATTTAATGTCTCATTGGCGTGTTATTTTATCTTATTAATTAGACCACTTATTCTAACAACACATAATCAAACCTTGAAGGAAATAATAGAAGAATGTGAAAAGCTTGCTAGAGACAATGCTACCCTAAAGCATGAAATAGAATCTATGGTAATGAAGCTAGCTAAGGAGATTGAAGAAAGGAAGAAGAATGAGAAGAATTTTCTCAATACTTAAAATAAAGATCTAATGAATACAGAAGAATAAATGGAGAATTCGTTCAGTTAGAAAATGAATTACAACAATCCAGAAACAATGAAGAAGAACTTGAAAAATAGATTATTATTCTCAGGGATGAACTTACTACTGAAAATGAATACATGGAGAATTTTAAGAATAGTTCTGTTAAGCTTGATGAGCTGACTCAAGGAAAAAAGAATGCTAAAGACAAGTGAGGTCTTGGATATGAGAAAGGAGAAAGTTATGGATCTGGACAAAGAAACTCTAGGAAAGGAAATCAGATGAACAAAGATGGAAGGTATCTGGTAAGACAACCTAATGCTCAAAAATTCAATGGATACTATTTTTTTTGCAATAAATTTGGTCATATGGCTTCTCAGTATAGAATTAAAATAAAATCAAGTAATCCATCACTCACTGGTCAATGTTTCAATTGCAAAAATTTTGGTCATAAATCAATTGAATGTAGAACTATGTCAAACTACTTTGTCAATAGAAGGAATTTTGAATGTTATACCTATGGAATAATTGGGTATATTGATAATCAATGTAGATCGAGAAGAAATCAATGGAATGATTGTTCTAGAAAAGGAGGTGTTGTGTGCTACAATTGCAACAAATATTGTCACATTGCAAGATTTTTGAGAAACAAAAAATGTGGGTAGAAAAGGTCCAATATACAAAGACATAAATTAACATAAAGATGATAATGAAAAGGGAAAAATGATTATCGATGAAATAAAAGATCAGATGAAGAAGACATGGGTAAGGAAAAATGAATTTGATGCTGGAAATAGTTTTGCATTGGAACTTGCTTTGGGTAATTCCTCTGGAAATTGATCTCATGCCATTGGCCTAGGGGGATTTTTTCAAGAAAACACTTTTTCCCCTATTTGTAAGTTGGTAGCAGATCACAAAAAGAGTGTCAAAAGGTGTATTAATGATCTACAGAGGCTTTGGAAAATACTCAAAATAAAACTCAAAGAAATCATAGGTCCACAAAATAATTTCTCTTGTTGTCTGAGAAAATAGGGTATACGGAATACCTAGGGAAAATGAATTTATTACAAGTGTGTGAGCTATACAAGGGAATTTTTAACCCTCATTTGTCACTTTGCATTGAAGAAGAGAAGGAGGAAAGCACTCTGCAGCAGAATTTTGAAGGAGTGAAGTAAATTCGGTAGTTAATCTCTAAATTCATTAGGTATTTCAATTGTTTTTTAATCTCCATATAATTTGGTGTGTGGTTGTACGGAAGGAAAAATGGAACAAATCAAAGGGTCAATCAATTTTGATGAATACAATAGTGAGAATATTAGAGATGTAAGAAATATTTTTTCACTCGATGAATTGAAATGGGTAAAAGAAGCCAAAAACAAGAATTTGGACATTTGGAATGAGTTTCCCTATTTCGAGAACACAAAAATCGTGAAATTCATCTTGAGCAGATTTTGATTCTGGACAAACCCTACATCATTTCGAAGGAATTAATTGAAAATTTAACTGGATTATGCAAAGTTGGGGATATACCGAGAAAGAAATCCATTCAGAATAAAGAAGTTGAAACCCTAACAAGAGTTATTGGAAATCAAAGGGCACCGATAATCTCGAAAATAAAAAACCCTATGACAAGGTAGATTATGCATGGAGTATCATATAAAATATTTTTCAAAAATAGAGAAGGAGCAACCTCAGCTGGTGCAGTCTACATCTCTCACAGAATGATAATGGAAGTTTAGGATTTTGACCTATGCGGACTGCTAAAGGATAAACTGATGGAGAATGTGCAATTAACGAAGATGACAGATTACCCTTTCAGGTTTGGTACTATGGTCATATGTCTAGTAATGTACTTTCTGAATTGTTTATTGATGAACAACAATGTGGTATGGAAATAAAATGAACCGGTGTGCAAAAAAATCTATACACACTCTAAGAGTTTGGTAAACTGTGATCAAGAATTTGCGAATTTCTTTAAGATTTTGCTAGGAAAGATTGGCTCCATTGGTATTTATCTTCTAGTAAAAGCACTTGAATTTGGTTCCTCTTCCAGTGAGATGGAGAGAAAGAAGAAAAGAGAAAAAGTAATTGTTGTTTTTACTCCTCTAGAAGGCAAGATTCAAAAGATTGAAGGGGAAGGAAAGGAATAGGGGATTGTGGATATACCAGATGAAGAATCCAATGAAGAAACTAAGGACACACAGGGAAAAGAGCAGGATTCAGTCGAACCTGAACAAGAAAAGGAAATGACATAAGCAAGTGAAGAAGAAGATGACTTGAAGAAAGAGAAGCTATAACAAATTATTCATGAGGAAAGTGGAATGAAAAAAATTGTTAACTATTAGACCCTCATATGATCAGGATATGATTTTGAGTGTTTTGAGTACTCATGTTGTGTAAAGTCGGATCAAACTAGAGAGTTTGCAGAATATTTTACCTAAAGAAATGATTGAATGCATTAAGGAAACTATGGACTCTGAGTTTCAAAACAAAGAAGGACAAGTAATCTTACATTTGAAGGAACAATTCAGGCTATCACTTACCAAGTTGAAAAATAAAATGAATGAGATGAGGCAATGCATAAGTGCATTAAATAACATCTAAAACTATTGCATTTTTTGGCCTCTTGCACTTGGGAAATACAAAGAGAAGTTGGAGAAAATTGAAACTAAATTGAATGGGATTGGAAAATGTTTTGATATGTTTCAGGATTAGGATGGTACAATCAAGAAAAGATTTCAAGATCTATAGTTTGAGCACACAAAATTTCAATTCACTAATAAAACACTTGTAGACACTTTTTCGAAAGTGAAATACCTAACTGAATGTAGACTAGAATAGATGGTTGAGATACTAAGGAAAGGTGAAAAATTAGAGGATGTAATCACAATCTTGGAATCCCTCATTGAGATTTTCAATAGGAAATCTAAGAATAATAGTATGATCATAATCATTGGGATTGCAAAAGAAGATTGGAAGAAATTTGATTCGAAGATGAAAGAAAATCACAAGATAATTTTCTAACTCAAAGTAGCAGTTGATTTTTTTCAAAATTTGAAAACAAATTTGAATTTTTGGTCATATTTCGAAAGGGGATATTGAACACATTTTTTTTCAATCGTTGGCTTAAGGCTTCTAGCTTTGTCATTGATGTCAAAGGGGGAGAGAAAGCAGTGAAAAATGCCTTATCAATCTAAGGGGGAGCTATGTTTTGAAATTTTGAAGTTCGGCAACGTACTCATATTGGTTTTGACACTTACTCATTTTTCACTAAGTGTTGCCATCAATGCCAAAGGGGGAGATTTTTGGCATATGACTTCTAGTGTTGTCATTGATGGCAACGTAAAGTCATTCATCTGGTCCATAGTTTAGTACTTGTTCATACTGGCAGATAGAATGAAGAACATGGTATCCGGTTAAAAGTAAAGATGTCGATCTATGTACTTCCCCAGACTATTAATTTGAGTTTTGAATCTCATTGAAAGGTATGGTGATATTATCACTATATTATTCAAGAAGTATCAAGTTGTGCATTCACTGGTGTACAATCTAAGAGATCCAGTGCATCGATTTTTTGGTTATTTGTGCTAAAAGGCCGACTTAGCGAATATAGCCATTATAGATATCTAAGGAGTAATTTGTTAAATGTTTCTATATTCAAATATGTTTATTTGGGTCCTCAATATGCTATGATCGACTATGGGTGGTGCACATAAATAATTATTTGTGGATTTAGCTGACAGTTGGAAAGTATTTTATATTTTATGAAAGTTGACATATGTATGATCAATCTTTGGTAGTAGATATATATATGAGATTAGTTCTATCATTTTGAAGAATTGAATGTGTGTGATGCAAAGTATATTAGTGTGTGGTGTGAAATTCAGAAGGATAACGATGAGAATTTATCTATGTATGGATTTATGATGCAAATTGTAGAGCAGAGAAGAGAAAAGAAAAGTGAAGAGCATAATCATAATAGAAGGTCCAAAATTTGATCTATGAGCCTAACCAGAACTATAACCTGGCATATGTAGATGCTATTACTTCAGTTCAATCCTTCAGATGGTTTTAATCTAAACATTTTTTAAGGAAGTGATCCTTTCTATTTTGAGCATTGAACTCTAGGTAGTGAGACTGAATGTAAGTGCATTCCCTTTTTGTAAAACTTATATTTGAGTACTCAAATTATGGATTGACCTCCACCATGGTTTTTCCCCTAACATGTTTTCCACGTAAAAATCCTTGTGTTATGGTGTTGTGGATTATTACTTTGTGTGTTTTCATCTTTCCTTTGGTTTAATGTTGAAATGGTTTAAATATCAGATTAATAAAGTTCAAATGTGCAGAACATTGATTCAGCACCCCCTCTCAATGTTCCTTTGAGTCCAACACTATGCCCATTTTAACGAGGTCCCAAAAGAAAAAACTTGAGGAAAAGGAAATTGAAATTAAAAACACCATGGTTGAAAGTGAATAAAATCCATTTCATAGTTTCCACCAACTTGAAGGTGAGGAAATAACTGAGGAAGACATCCAAACTACATAACAAGATCCTACTTTCCACAAATTCATGGAGCAATTTTTAGAAAAATATGGAGACAAATACTTATTAATGATGGCTAAACAAGGTGTCAAATTTCCATATGAATTTTATGTTACTCAACTGAAAGAAGCACTCAAAAGGTCTGAAATTGATCCACCAAACACAAATCTAGTGGCGGTTTTGACTAATCAAATGAAAAATCTTCAACAAAAAATTCAAGACATGCAAAGAGAAAACACAAAAATATACTTGATACATGAAATTTTCCCATATCATTTCTATCAAGTTGTGAACATGATACCCTTTCCTAAGCATTGTGAATCTTGAAAGTATGATAAATATAATGGTAAAATTGATCCTATAGATCATGTGAGGGAATTTCGAACAATGAGTTTAGAGTTTTCACATGAGGAGACTTAGTTGATGGGATTTCTCCCATGAAGGTTGGGTAGATAATGCATGCAATGGTTTTTAGAATTACCCCCATGAATAAGGTCCTTTGAAGAGTTGGTTAACAAATTCATCACTCAATACTCTTACAATTTCCAACATGAAATTACCATGAAAGACCTTTGCAATACAAAACAAAAAAAAGGGTGAATCATTTCTCATATTTTTACAAAGATGGAGAATTTTTTTAGCAAGATATTCTTGTCCCATACCTAAAAAGGAAAGGATGGAAATCTTCATTGACAACATAAATGATGAGATGAGATATAGAATTGAATTGAAATGCCCACCCACCTTTGATAAAATGATTGAAAATGGAATTAAAATTGAAGAAGCCTTGGTCAAGAGAGGAGTTTTAAAAATCTGCAATGAAGGATCAAATAACACAAAATCTTCCAATCATTACAAAAACAATGATAAACCAAAATTTTGGAAAAGAAATAAAAATGTTGGTAATATGATGATGCATTTAAAACACAAAATACAAAACTAGTATTTAAATTGACAACACCTACCACAAAGACCAATCAAAACAACAACCAAAATGCCAATCAAAATGCCAATCAAAACAACAATCAGAACAATGTTGAATCTAAACCATTCCCATAGCAAAAACCATCAAACCAAAGAAAATTCACACCTTTGGGAGTCACTTGAATCCACATTAAGAGAGATTCTCACACATAGACTTATAACATTACCAGAAGCAAGAGATTGGGAACCAAGAGTTAAACCATCTTGGTGGAATGATGCATACTACTATGATTTTCATCAAAACAAAGGACACAAAACAAATGACTGCATGCAATTGAAACATTTGGTCCAAGATTTGATTGATAGAAATACAATATTTGTAGAAGGACCTCAAATGAACAATGATAATGAAGTATGTTAAAGCCAAAAATTTCATGCAAATTTTAGGTTCCTATATTGAAAAATTGGATTTCAACATAGAAAACTCAGTTGTAAAATCAGCCCTAGGAGCACATTTTAAAAAATAATAACTTTAGATCTATTCATTTTCATGCCAACCCACCATGCACAGATGTTCCTCTACCATATGTGAGTATCTCTACCAAATTTCAGCTTCCTACGGTCAGTTTTGACAAGGTTTCAAAAGACCAAGTTGAAGGGTTTTAGGAAGGTTTGTTGTTTACACAATTATAAAATTTGTTGAAGTGACCAACTTTGGAGGATAATATTAAGCAACTGGAAGATTTTCATTAAAAACCAATTGGTGCTTCAGAATCTCCCCATCTCAATGTGCATCCATACCAATGTTTAGAGCTTCAGGACATCATTTGATATTTTTTCACAATCAAATCCAAATGAGTTTTGCACAATTTTATGATCGCATTCTATAACAACTACAGAGTGGTCAAGATTGATTTTTAATATTTTTCTGAGGAAGAGGATTTGTGAAATAACTTCTTGCACACATGTTCATTTGACCTAAATTAACCAATTCCCAGTGTGGCAGATTCTCATAATCAAATTCGATATGTTTACAAAAGCGGCAAGTTGGCATGCTTCAGATAGTTTTCGCAAGTGCATTTTCAGAAAGGGTTGATTGGACTACTTTGAAAATCAATATCTTTCAAACCTAATTTCCTCATACAAAACTATTTGATAACTATGTTCCCCCATCATAAATCAATATACTGAAGATTTCTCATGACTCCAAGAAAATGTTTGATAGGTTTCACAAATCAATTCCAGAGGCAACTTGGTCTTATTTTTTTATAGTGTTAAGTGCTAGAAATAATTCTTTTGAGAAGTACTCACTTCAAATTCAAGAGGTATTTTAATGAAATATCATGAGATTCAAACAGTTGAGTTTGCACTTAATAGGACTATAGAGATAGTACTATTTAGGAAGTATATTTATAGAGAAGTGGAAAAAAGCTTAGAACTAGATAAATATTGGTTAGACCTTATTATTAGTACATTATCACTACAATCTTATAAAATGTACACATGTGTAGTGTTTCTGAATTTCCAAGAGGTCCCATGATATGCTACTTTGAAATATGAGAGAAAATGTTTCCCAATGCTGGCACTTGCAACCATAAAACTCATCAATGAAACAATTTCACAACAAGAAGCCAAAAACTTCTCAAGGCTACTCAAGATAGTCAGTTTGAGTAAGTAGTGCATAACATTTGAGAACATAATTTGTAGACTATAATTACTATTGGGTCAAAAGGAGAGTCTTCACTTTTGATAGGAGCATATAAAAGATTCACAATAAAAAATGGGCACCATTACCACCATCAAAAACCGATCCTTTATCAGACAAATGAACTATTTTAGGCAATGCTTTCTTTTATCTCATGTCAATAGAAGAGTATTTAGAAACCATGAGTCCTGAGAAGCATATGATGCAATTTTTCTATGATTTCAATGCATGAATTTGTGATAAACTTGAAGAAATTTCATTTACAAGGTTTGAGAAAAATATGAAATAGCCATATGTGAAGTAAAAAATTTGATCAAGAAACATTAGAAGTTGATGAAACACTCATTTATTTAGTTTTATTTCACACATGCAAAGCATGATAAAAAATATTGTAAAAGGAGCATGACACTAGCAGTAGTGGAAAGACCATTCCATTCCTAAAATCGACAACATGGTTGTTGGTTTAAAGAAAAACTAAAAGGAACGAGCAACTGGCACACCATGATTTTGAGGAAAAATGCATTGTTTTGTACCATGGAAGCGGAATATTGGGGACAAAGGAGGAAATATCTCTATGGGTAGAATGAGTAGGAAGCTTCAAACAATGATGACATCCCACGAATAATGTAATCAGACTATATTCAAAAAATGAATTTAATGTAAATGGTTTAGATGATTTAAAGAGAACGTGTGCATGAAATACAAAGATGATGAAGGCACTTCTTTTATGATTACATTTCTATGGGTAGAAAATTTGGCTCAATATTCATATAATTCATCAAATAAAGCAATCAAGATTGAAGTCTCATTCTAATAATAATATGATCCATAGAGGAATGAACTATGAAATTGAAAAGAAATAGCTTTGAGCCTTTCACTTGTGTCACTGATACATATGAACCTAGATTTGAATGCTCATAAGCATCACAAGGAAGCTATATACTTGAGGTTTGGCTACATAGATGTACATTGTGACTTTGGATCGGTGTTGCATGTTATATGAATGATAAGAGGATCTACACAAAGTCTTCATCTGGACTAAATTTTGTTTGATTGCATTTCCGTCATAAAGGGGAAAAGAAAAGTAGAGATAAAAAACAAATTTGATGTAAGCTATGTTGAGGAAATCTTTATAAGATCGAGTATCATAATGGGAATTTAAAAAAAAGGAAGCATTGATTAGATTCATGAGCTAAAAAAGGCTGAAATTGATGAGAGAAGTATTGCCAGGCTTCACAAGAGGAACATGAAAGAGAAAAAACCCTAAAATATTCGCAAAATGAATGAACTTCATCAGAGAGACAAGCAATTAGAATGAATCCCACATTTCTCTCTTACTGAGTTGGTCATACCGATAAGGATTCATCAGGGAGACATATACTATTGGGAGAAGAAAATAATATCTTTTTGATGATGCATGGCAGGCCGAATGTTTGAATGAAAATAAATATTAAAATGGATGTGCTATCATATAATTTGGGTGAAAAATATAGAAGAGATTTTAATAATTGTGCGAGTAATAAAGTGAGAACTTATTGCATAAAGGTGAAGGTGGAGAGATAAAATATTTTCTTCATGAAGTAAAATATTCTCACTAAAATATGAAATATTTTAACAAAGGGAGTTATAAGGTGAATAATTATTTTACCCACAAAATGCACAAGAGGTAAGATCTATAAAATATTTGCACGGGGAGTTGGAATATTTTCACCAATACGATTAAAATAATATGTAATTATTTTACCCAAAGGAATAATTTATAAAATCGGGTGAAATATTTCAATCAAGCAAGGTAAAAATGGGATATTTTTCATTGAAAAAGCTGCGAGATCGGGCGATTATTTTTAATTGGTGGAAGTACAAAATTTTCCACCAAAGGATAATTACTGAAGTTAATTTTTCACAAAGATGCAAGATGGAGATTAAAGTTAAAATTGTGAACCCCAATCCTATACCTGCATAAACACAACAAACAAACACATAGTTAGGTTCATATGCAAGATAAAAGAGGGATTCCCCATGAAATTAGATTGAAACATTAACATAGGAAGAAAATGAAGAACAATGTAAATGAAAGTAAATGAATCCTATTTTAATGAACAAAATATCAATCCCATGGGGGAATTGGTGCCAATTGGTGTGTCAAAATTGGCCTTTTCCAACCTCCTTTGTAAGATTGATGATGATTGATCCACTTCGATTGAATTCATGCATAACCTAGCTAAGAACTTGATATAGAGAGATGAAAATGGCTATCCTTGAAGATGGATTTGAGTATAATAATTTTACTCGAATCGTGGATGATAGAATGAGAGGAAGAGTCTCTCATTTATAGATTTCCAAAAGGGAGAAGAGAGTGAAATGGAGAAATGTGGGATCATTCAACATCCAATGGCCAAGTGCCACTTGTAAAGATGTGAATGGTTGAAGGTTGTGCACATTTTGGCCAAAGTGCCAATAAATGCAATTAGTTGAAATTTGAAATTGAGGAAATGACATGTGAGAGGGAAAAAAGAATGAAATAAATGCCACTTGGCTCAATGCACAAGGACATGTAAGAGGAGTGAATTATTTTTTGGAAGTACCTATCCACTTGGACTTTTTGAATTCAAACTTGAGGGAATATTCCCTTTTTATGCCATGTGAGGGAAAATAGAGATTTAATAAATGAATTAAATCCATTTTCATGTGCAAGTTGCATTCTCTAGAGGATTTTAGTGATAGGGATTAACTTAATCAAGATTCGATTAATTTAATGAGAGCTTAAGTGATTTGACCATTTTGACCTAGATTTTAGGATTGATTTAAATCAAAATCAGAGGAAAAATTAATTAAATAAATGTTCTTGATTTATTTAACTAAAAGGGGAAATGTTAGATTAAATGAAATAAGGTTTAATTTATTCAATTTAATAAGAATAATTTAGAGAATTTAATCAAAAAAAATGATTTATTTTATTAAATAGAGATATAAGGTTTGAAAAAATTAAATTGATTAATTTAATAAATAGAGAAGAAAGAATTAATGAAATAAATAATGGTTTATTTAATTAAGAGAGAGAAGGTGATGATAATCTGAGAGTGTGATTCAGGAAGAAATGTTGTTAGTAGTCGAGATCAAGTGCGCCGAATTGAATCTATATATTTTTCATGTCTACATTTTTCCCCTCTTTGAAGCAATGTACTTGTTTCATTGGTTCAAAGAATAAACTAATGTGATCAAATCTAAAAAAAATATCAATTTTCTAAATGCCCCATTGTTGCTCCAGTGGAAGGATTATGTTGGTATATTGCCTCCTCGAGAGATCCGACAAAATTTTGATTTTTTTGGATGATCTCGCAAAAAAAAGATGACAAGGTGCTTGACAAGCTCAAAAATGCCCCAGAATGTCAAAAAACGCATTAGAAAGACAAAGAAGACACAAAATGGCCCTCGGTTGGACAAAAACAGGATTGGGGGACCAAAACCATAGCTAGATGGCCCAATTAAGTCAAAAAATCACATTTTTCAGGCTTAAATAGACCTTGAGAGGTCACTTTCAATTCATTTGCATACTTAGTCTTTTGAAAATTTCACACTTTGAGCTCCGAGTCTTTGTCGAGATGGTGCAATGACAAATTCCTAGGCATGTGTCGAAGAGAGTACAAGTACATCAGTGGCTAGTCGCTGCAGGACCCGTGGTATGCACCCTTATCCCAAATTTTGATTTCTCATTTTTTGTGCATTAAATAGGGTCAAATTTAATTTTAAGCAACATAGTGCTATATAGTGCTGCAGAAATTACTTAGTCAATGTCGTGTGGTCCTAAATAGGGCCGCATATGCAAAGAGCATCATGCAACACAGTTTGGAGATTAGGGCTCCCGGGGTCAAAAATGACCGCATGCACAAACAACGTTGCGCGACACAATTAGGAAGTTAGGGTTGTCAAAGTTCACTGTGCAGCGCAGTTTGGAATTTTACAAATTGCGTCGCATTTGGAAATAGTGCCGCATATGCTATTTCAAATGCGAAAAAAAAAATGATGCGAGTGATAGATTTTTCTAGGAGACTTGACATGGTATTTTCCCTTGCACAGGAGGAGCTCGATGTACTTCATTCGAGGGAGCATAGATGGTCGGTGCTCTGCATATTGCAAGGTATGCACATGTATCTTCAGGAACAACATGATATTCTTCGTATTTGGTACATTGCATATTTCCCTCCCGTTCAAGCACACCTAGGTATGATGACTGCTTTGGCCGAGCAGTGGCATAGTGAGACTTCTTCCTTCCATCTTCCCACTAGCAAGTAAACCATCACCCTCAAGGATTTCTGGCGCATTCTTTTATTGCCTATCCATGGAGCCCAAGTGATTTATGATCCAAAGGAGGGTAGGGATGTTAGATTTGACATCATGGGCATTGATGAGCTCATCCTTTCCAATGGACAGATTGACCTAGAGTGATATTGAGGTAGAGTGCCCCCCTATACATTGATTTTTGCAGCTATTATTTCAGGTCTTGTGGCACCCAATTGGTGAGATCATTATTTTAGTCCAGGCTGGGGACTGTCATGGCATCGGATGTGCATTCTCTGAGAGTGCTTTGCCTGGGGACTAGTTTTGTCTGCCTCCTTATACAGAGATTTACATGAGTTTTCATACATGGACAGTTGGTCCCTTGAGGTTGAAGTTACTTTATTACACATCTGGGCATGGGAGCGGATCCTAGTACTTTGCCCAGATGTCACACCAATTGTCCTCGATATTGATGATCCTATTGTCTGGCGGTATGGCAGGGCACAGATTCATTTTACCCACACTCGCATAGGTGGCCTTGCTTATTGGTGATGGGATCTTGATAAGATGAGAGAGTTCATCTAGAGGCCTTAGATGGGCATAGGCCCATGGAATAATGATACAGATCAACTATTTTTTTCTCAATAGGATAGATGGATGTAGGGCCATGAGCATACCATGATAGAGAGGTATATCAAAGATAGGGTGGCCCACCAGTTCAGAGAGATGTAGGACAAGCCCGATGATCAATACGTGGCGATCTTTGCTCATACTATAAGAAAGATGGCATGAGGCCAGCCCATCCTAGTAGCTGAGGTAGTGTCCTCCTTCAAAGAGTTAGTGGCCCGACCGTGGTCATATGATGAGGGGCTAGTGGATGTAGGGGTGACTCCAACGTACAGAGCCTGGTTTAGACCTCCTTTGAGATTGACAGTTCCTAGTGCAACACTCCCATGATGGAGACCTAGAGGTAGATCAACTGACAGAGGGAGAGGACAGGGGGCCAAAGGTGGCAAAGATGGAGGGAGGGATACAGGATGAGGTGGACCACCTCCTCATCAGACACCTCCCATAGATCCGACACAAAAATTGCCTCCACAGGTAGGGGTATAGGTTGATCAACCAAGAGATGGGGGTAGAGCAGTCCCATAGTGGAAACCAACAATGTAGCCAGACCACAAAGATGTGTTGATCTAGCAGTTGCAAGGTTAGATTTAGGTATTGAATGCAGAGAGGGATGAGGCTTGATAGTAGGTTGTGATGGTTATTTGCTGAGAGAGACCAGGCTCAATCTAAGAGGGATCAGGAGATTGGTCAGCACAGGTAGTTGGAGAGTACAGCTTCATCATCTCAGGGTTGATATGTTTCTTTATAGGTGTACATAGAGGTAGTCAGGGAGGCCGAGTATTATCAACAACACTATAGATAGGTAGTGCAAGCATCAAGCCGAGTGCCAGACTTCTCTCAACAGATAGGGATGAGACCCCCAGAGGATCATGGTGAGAGGTAGGTGGGAGAGGGTAGTAGCCAATAGGGCTAGCCCTTTGATCATTGACATATTCCATTTTTTATTTATGGGTCTCGATTACTTGCCCCTTTTTGTAGTATATACCTTGATCGTACACTTGATCTAATTTTGTATCATGATAGTATATTCCTTGATGATATATATGCGATGATTTGCCTTTATGAAATGTTTTGTAGTGTATGATATGCATTTCTTAATTTCCTATATGCTATGAGATGTTTCTATTTCTTATGCTCATGTGATACGATGTATGTTTCTAGTGGATGTACTTCTTTTTCTTTTTCATGCATTTTTTAATGATGATCCTATGAATGTAATGTATGCTAATAATGGTGTATTGAGGTGCAAATGGGAATGGATGCTAATGATTATGTATGATGTAATGAAACGATTTCTTAAGATGCTTAGAATAACAAATCCATATTATTCCTCATAACTTAAGACAATTATATGATATACATTTTATGTTAATGATCTAGTGGATGCAGGGTGTATGCATTGGTGATGTTCCGATTAACTTTCATGATACCATGTTAGTATGCAAAGAAGATAGAAGAACTTAGAATCAATGAGTTAGTTAGGATGATGGTGATTTTCTTACCAGGAGTCAGGTGTTTTCAAAGAGCCAATTACGTTATGTTTTATAACACACCTAGGTACGATGCATCAAGGTATAAATAACCAGGATGGAATTGTACCTAGTGTGATGGACTTTGACTTGAAAATCAGATAGGAGTATTATTGTTCACACTTAGCATACACACTTCATTCAGGATGTAGTTTAGACATTCTAAATATCTCAGACCAAAACATAGGAAAGCAAGCTTTCCCATGTGGTCAACAAGATATCTAAAACATCCTCTCCACAAACAAAACAAAGTGTATATGACTAGGTTATTTTACAAGTGTCTCCCACAAGTGTAGTAGATAAAAGATACAATGATCCTTGCCTCATTCCTTTCTCTCTAAACCTATTTTGTTTAGGCATTGTTGATGCAAAATTTTGTAGGTAGCAGCAGTATTATAGGAAACTTAGCTATTGTGGGACATATTGCGCTAGCTAAGTGACCTCGAGATTTTATCAAAGCCAAATCTTCCTTTAGTGGGGGAGGTAAAAGGTTAGAAAGATAGAGAAATATAAAATCTACACTACAGGTGATGCGAAAGAATCATAAACAAAATACCAGAGAACGGTGCAGGATGTAAAGGCTCGAACCACCAAAATGTTGTTTATCAAGTAAAATTTCTCAAAAGCACTTTAAACCTAACAAATACCCTCTAGTTTTCATAAATTAATCTAGCATAACCTTAGCCAACAAAGAGGAGTCGAGAAAATATGATCTATATTTATCGACCTATGGAAGATCGCAAAAGCTTAAGAACAGGCATTCATACAATATAAGAAAATAATAGCACAGACTAGTAGTCTTACTGAATGCATGAAAAACAAAAAGACCGAATTGATTTGGCATAGTCTGGAGTCTTCAAATTTAATAAAATTATTACAAAGGTTTTTTTTGCAATGCTCGGGATTTTTTTGCAACTTAACAACAACCTAATAAAAGAGAAACATGGTCGCATAAATAGGCCAGTCCACCGTCTGAAACACCACAGAGAAAGAAAAACCGTGAGCTAGGATCGATGCCCCAGATCACCTCGAGTCACCACAAAAAACATTGATCGCCCAGGGGCATGCCAACAAAGTCATTATAGGGAACAAAAAACCATGCAAAAGTAGAAAAGAACACATAGCACCACAGAAGAAAACACAACAACAAGCAAGTACAAAAGGCGCAATAGTAATACCAAGGTAACCGGGCATAAAGAACTACAACGTGTTGTGTCGACGGGGCCTAGAAAAAAGATGAAGGGACACCTAGCGAAAAGGTCTAAGAGGGAGCCATGTGGAGCACACCAAGTGAAAGAAACTGCAAGGTGGACCCAGTGCAGAAAACATCTAGAGAAGTCCACATTTCGCACAGAAAGAGACCACCAAGAGCAAAGCGATATGAAAATAAAAAAGCTTCAAGGGGAAGCCACGTGGAGCACATTGAGCGATGTGAGCGATTTAACGGAAAGGCACAGCCACGAAGATAAAATTAAAAACCGTGAAGGTTGGAGGTTTTTGCAAAATATTTTGGTGACTCATAGGGACATTTCGCTCGCTGAATGAAGAACCCTAGAAAACCTCGGTTCAACATCCCAGAAAATTGCTCACAACCTCGAGAGGGCAGCCTACAGACTGGTCTAGACCTTGTTTGATGGAATGGAGAGAGCTCACATATTTTCAAGTGCCAATTTTAGATCCATAATTGCCTTGAAAGGCAATCCACCAGATATTTTCATCTCTAATTCTAGCTAGAAGAAGAGCTGCGCCAACTGATGCACAATCCCTTCAATATTTTTGGTGATTGGAGATTGATCATAATATTGGAAGATAGAAAGGTCCTACTTCTTCTCCTTGATGTTTGCAACAATATTTTCAACACCAGCAACTGCCTAATCTACAATGAAGGGCTAAGGGAGGCCTCTCTGAGTTAAGCGGGAAAACTTTGCTCGCATATCACTGGTAACCTGGTTCAACCTGGCCCTGCATTCTGCCACCTGCTGGACAACCTCATGCATATAAATGAGGATTCTTATGCCCATGGCTGCCATGGTTCGGTCCTAAATACCCATGCTGCTCAGAGCCTCATCGAAAGTTGTATACAATTTTCCCAACAAAATTCTAGCCTCTGGAACCTTATCGGAAGTTACCTCCTGAATTTGTTGGATTGTTTCACCTACCATTCTACATAGGCTGGCTACCTGCACCATAAATTTTAGGGTGGGTTGCAAATTAAGGCATAATGCCTTGAATTTAACCTAGTATGAAACATGCAACTCCTTGGCAATCTCCAATGAGCTCATCTGAGGTGCAAGAGGTTGGGTCCTCAAGATTCTCAACTCCGCTTCTCTACTGCTCAAGTCTACCTTTAGCTCCGATAGGCCTTTGTCCAATGTGGACACTTGTTCTCTTAGAGTGGAGATTTCCTTTTCTTTTTCCTTAAGGGCCAATTCAGCCCGCTTTGTTTTCTAAATCTCTAACTCTAAAGTGGCATTCATTTCATTTATTTCATCATTCGTGCTCTATCGAAGCTTGTTCATACCTTCACTCAGTTGTATAGACTCAACATAGAGCTTTTTATCATTTGCTCGACTCTGCTCAACCTCATGCTGGAGAGTCGGGATGATTTCTATGCTCATAACCCGTAACTCCTTGACCTTGATTTCAAAAGCACTCCTCTCCTTCTCCAAGTGACTTATTTCATTTTATTTGGCCTTGTACTTGTTCACCCAGATATCGACCTTTCCCTTCAGCTCTGAAATTTTCTCCTCTCTTTTCCTTGCTTAGCGATTGAGCTTGAGGTAATTAGTGGTTACAATATTTTGATTCGCCTCCATTAGCTCGACCTTATCTCATGGGTCGGCATGCTACAAGTCTATCCCAATGGCGTTGATAGAGTAATCACTTAGTAGCATTTCTCCTACCAATTTAATCACGTTGGGAGTGATCTTTGCAAACATTAATGAACTCTAGCTCTCATTGAACATAGTTTGCAAGAGAGGCTCTGCTTGCTTTCCCACATCCTTTTTTCTCCTCCTTTTCATTTGGCTAGCATGAGAATTTTTGTTTGCCTCCACCTATGAGAAATATTCCTAGGAAGGGATAACTAGGTCACCAGCAAAAGTAAACTCTCGAGGGAGTGCTAGCGGGAAAGATAGCATACTCAACACATCAGTGGTTTTGCTAGGCCTTATTATAATGTCCGGGGAGAATGGTAGAATGAATTGGCCACTCAGAGGGGATGATAGTGTGGTATAAGGAAAGGTTGGGCCTTGGGGATAATAATTGTTGGCTCATGAGCCCAACACTTACGCCAAATTGTGTTTCGGGTAAGGGATGGAAAGCAAAGGATGAAAGTGGGAAACCAACAGGGGCAAGACTCGACTGCCAAGGATATCTAGTGACAAAGAAAACTGGTGTAGATGAAAATGTTGGGGCATACAGAGAAGAGACTAGAGACATATTAGAAAGAGAAGAGGGAAGAAATGATACCTGAGGCTCATGAGGAGCTGCAGATGATACAATCGCTTCCTCCAGCTGCTGCTCTTCCTCCCCACTGGATTCTCTTGTCCGTGTCCTCTTTCCATCCGGAGAATCGTCAAGATCTACAATGACCTACTTTCTACTACTGGTAGTCCTTGCCCGCTTCTAGAAATTCCACATTGAACCTCTCTTCCTGAGTAATTGAAGTATGTGCTACTTCAAAGTTGAGCAAAAACTCATCAACAACATGCTCAGAATGCAAAGTTTCTGATACTAGTTTCATCTTGGCTCCATGTTTGGTCCTCAAAATTAGGTGTGACCAGTCCAGTGCTAGATATCCTCTGACATTTGCTATGAATTCTCGAGACAAGAAAATCCCAAATAGAGGAGGAATATCAATGAGTACGATATCCTTATTTATAGTGATACTAGGGCAAGCAAACAATGTCATAGGCAATCCCTTGATTACCCCGACGGTATCAACCTTATTTCCATCTAGTTGCATGACTCCCTTGTTAAGAGGCTCATATTTTAAACCCAAAGCATCAGCTACTTGCTTAGGCATGATAGTGGTGTTGGCACCAGAGTCAATCATACAATTATGCAACAGCTTGTCACCAATGATAAGTGTTAGAAAAAAAGGCTTGGGTTTAGGCTTAATCTTTTTTTCAGCTTCTTTCTTTTCCTTGTGTTGATTTATTAGCACTTTATCCAGGTCTAGCTTGGATATCTTTTCTTCATTGAACTAAAAAGGCCCCTTCATATCTTCCTCTCCTGAAAATTTCTTTTCTAATAGCACCTTTTGTTCCAAAATAGCCAGGACATCCCACAAAGAAGCGTTGGTAGAAGACTTCTTCAATTGTTCCACCATATTGAACTGTGCTCGTTACTGATGAGTCACGGTTGCTTGATCTTTAGGTTTCACAATTGGTGTTGGCCTCACGACTAGTGTATCTATTTGTTTGGAAACAATTGGGATGATCATAGGAGCCTTTGCCTTCAGAGGAGGCAGATTCAGAGAACTAGGAGGAATCGAGCTAGTCTATTGTGGGATTGATGATGGACTTGCCAGTGGACTAGGCATCGGCTGAGATGAAGCATTAGTTGGTGGAGATGTGAAATCTTCAATAAATATCTACTTAGAACACATGTTGTAATCAGACTATACTCATGGAATTTGAGTTATAGGAAAATCATTTGGAAACACTGACTCCTCCCCTTCCATCCATGAAAAGAGCGCTTGGTCTGGAACTATATCTGACTCTTGCTGCATGGATATCCCTTACATTTTAGCAGAAAGGACAACATTTTCCATTTGTTGAGAGGTGTATGATTGGTTTCCAGGATTAGGTGCGCCGCTTTGGCTACGTTGGTCTACTATCTTTTGTTGCAAATTTCCTCGCAGATAATTTCTTGGCATGTGCACATCGTTACAAGGAAAATACCATGAATTAGCATCTTTGGCTAAGTTGTTTTGTCCAGCCACCAGATCCTTATTTGAACTAGGATGAATGGTCTACATCGATAGAGTTACCAGAACCATCTAGTTACTCGACTAAGCCTGAGTAGTTCCACGCGATCTATCTTGCCACTGGTTTTGTTGATACAAAGATTTTCTACCTTGGTAATTCTGGTATGTCAACTTTTGATAGCTATATTGTTGTTGCTTCATGGTAGTCAATTGATTAGTCATGGCCTGCATTTGTTCTCTCATCTCGTTCATCTCAATAGCCAAGGGATTAGGTAATGGAGCCACAACTAGAGTTGGGCTCAAGGCTATTTTGGGATATACGTACATAGATTGGGGAGGAGCTATAGGAATGCTAGTTGAAGGAACTTTGGCTTCTGCAATGTGGCACTCAGGAAAAAATGGCATGATGGGTCTCCGTGCCAACTTCCCAGTAGTGATTAGGTTATTTTCCGTAGTGACAGCCAAGGCATAATCATCAGGAAGAGTCTCTCTGCCAAGAGCCTGCGACATCATGGAAATATCGGGGTTGATGGACTTTAAATAGAACATAAAAACCAAGTCCAGGGGTGGAAGACTACCAACAACCACTCTCTATTAGGTCGAATGGAACCTCGCATTGAAATCAGGCAGAGCTTCATGAGGAGCTCGCTTTATATTTTCTAGTTTATGGTACAATGAAGATTTTTCGCTAGCATTTGAAAAATGCTAATAAAATGAGGTTCCAAGCTGGTCCCAAGTGGCAATAGTATTAGCCCCAAGATTCCTATACTAGTTCAATGCCTTTCCTCGAAAAGAGGCAATGAGCAATATGAGGGCTACATTTTCATTTGACACACCATGTACCAAACATACATCTGCTACATCTTGTAGGTGTTCCATTGGTGTCTTTGACTCATCCCTAGAATACTTAGGGATAGATTTTAGAGTGGAAGCAGGGATTGGGACCCATATTGCAGGAGACATAGGTGCTACTAGAGGACTACCAACATCCCAGGCTACATAGTTTCTAGCGGACATAGGTGCAGGAGAAAAAGGCAGCTGTAGAGATGGGGGAGAAGGAGGAGGTGAAGGAATACCTTGACAGCCTCTCAGATGCACATAAACTAATGGTGGTACGAGCTGGCCAAGAAATTGTGTAGTCTGCGACCTAGTTACAGGTTGATGGCTCATACAAACTTATAAGATCAAGCTAATGTGCTTAGTTTGAGTCCCACCAGGTGTGCAAGAAAAAAAACTGTTGATGCAATATTTTGTAGGTAGGAACAGTCTTATGGGAAACTTAGCTATTGTGGGACATATTTTGCTAGCTAAGTGACCTCCAGGATTTTGTTGAAGCCATCTCTTTGTTTAGTGGGGGAGGTAAAAGGTTAGAAAGATAGAAAAATATAAAATCTACACTACAGACGATGCGCCAGAGTTATAAACAAAAATACTAGAGCACAGTGCAGGATGCAAAGGTTCGAACCACCAAACTGTTGTTTATCAAGTAAAATTTCTCAAAAGCACTTTAAACATATCAAATACCCTCTAATTTGCATACAATAATCTAGCATAACCTTAGCCAACATAGAGGATTCGAGAAAAAACATGATCTGTATTTATTGAGCTATGGAAGATCACAAAAGTTGAAGAATAGGCATTCATACAATATAAGAAAATAATAGCACAAACTAATAGTCTTACTAAATGCATGAAAAACAGAAAGTCTAAATTGATTTGGCATAGTCTAGATTCTTCAAATTTAATAAAATTATTACAAAGGTTTTTTTCCAAGTGCTCAGGAGATTTTTGCAACTTAACAACAACCTAACAAAAGAGAAACATGGCCGCATAAATAGGCTAGTCCACCACCTGAAACACCATAGAGAAATAAAAATCGTGAGCAAGGATCGATGCCCCAGATCACCTCGATCCACCAAAACAAAACATCAATCGCCTAGTAGCATGCCAACAAAGTCATTACAGTGAACAAAAAACCATGTAGTAGCAGAAAAGAACACATAGTGCCACAAAAGAAAATGCAACAACAATTCCAAGGTAAATGATGCATAAGGAACTGCCACGTGTCACGCAGATGGGGCCCGACAAAAATACTAAGGGACACCCAACAAAAAGCTCCGAGAGGGAGCCATGTGGAGCACATCGAGTGAAAGAAACTACAAGGCAGACCCAGTGCAGAAAGTAGCCAGAGAAGGCCACGTGTTGCACAAACAAAGATCAAAAATAGCGAAGCGATATGAAAAGAAAAAATCTTCGAGAGGAAGCCACGTGGAGCACGCCGAGTGATGTGAGTGATTTAGTGGCAAGGCTCAACCACGAAGAGAAAATTAAAAATCATGAAGGTTGGTGGTTTTTGTGAAACAGGCATCATCGAGAGGTCCTTGGAATGAGTATAAAATAGGATAAGTCAAAGAAGACTAAATAAAGTAAATAAACAAGATAATGTTCTTCATACCACTAGCCAAGACTAAACTACTATGAGATACCTGATTCTTATTTCTATCATGGGAAGGATTCATCCTAGGATATGTTGTGATCAGGGTTTTGGTGAGATTGACTGGATGATAAGCTATTGATACTCTGAGTTGACCAACTTGCTTGCTTACTGATTTAGGCTTTAGGACTTTTGACGATTGGGTGTTCACTTTTGAACCTACTAGATTTTCTTTTGACTGACTCACCGAAGGATGACAGTTAATGACTAATATTATTATGAGTGATGATAATCGTGGGTGAAAGCGAGATGAGATGAAAGCACCATTTTGGATTTTTTGGTATTTTTGAGATTTACGATGAAGAAACTAACTTAGAGACCTATCCTAGGGGTCTTGGGAGCTGATCTATAGATTAGCCTTGCCTACGTTATACATGCAAAGACCACGTAGTTCGACTAATGACAAACTTGACTCAATGATGAGATAGATGGGAAAACAGGTTGCCATTTTATTATGACGAACATCTAAGGACTAACCTAAACTATCTCGTGTGATGATCAAAGATCAACCTTTCCTACATTCAATCTCAAAGATGACGTAGTTCAAACAAGGTGGAAGACTGACAAGACTTAATGATGAATTTTTGAACATTTTCTGAGATTTTTTTGATGTTCTGGATTTTTTATATTATTTGGATGTTGATATACATGATGATATCAGTGCTCTATTTTGGGATATTTTTGAAAACTAAGCTAGGGTTGATTGATCAGATTGATGGATTTGTGATGATAACATTGTTGAGGATACACAACAATGCAAGGATAGTGTTAAGCAACACAAGGATTGGGAAGGATATCCCAATAGATTCATTGGATTTTGATTGATCAGGATTGATGAAGCTTGATTTGGAACAAAATTGTTTTGATGATTTGATGTGATGTTGAAGTACACATTAGATGCTACTGATATTGATTTTTTGGATCGATGTTAGATGAAAGATAAATCTTGATAAGGAATGTCTTCTTGTCAAAATATGCCATGGGCTACTAATTTGGCATTTTCATTCACAAATGTTTGACCAATTTTATTTTACATTTTCCAATGTTTGGATCACCACATAAGTTGGAGGATATAGATCCAGATTTATTCCCAAAGAAAGATGTAAATATCTACCCCCAATTTCTAGCAATGTATGGAATGTCATGGTTGGATGCTTGGATAGATGGATGGATGGTTATGGTAAGCATGCAAAGGATGCCAAGGATTATCTTGAGACAAGATAAGGTGTTCGAACAAATGAATTCTCATTTGGATAATTCTTCAAGGCTCAGATAACGTTGGGTAGGATAGGATCAATGAAAATGACCCATGTCAAGATGTTTACCATAAGCAAGTGTAAAGTGTGCACCAAAATTTTATGAGATCAAGACAACTTGGATTATGGATGCAGATGAATAAAAATGGATTGGAGAAATGGTTAATGGATGAATGGATTTATTATGGATGGAATGTTGGCTTTATTATGGATGTGATAAGATTCTTGCTCCTGAATTGGTGCATCTAGATGCTCGATTCTACACATGACACATTTTTTCCAGGTTTTCATCATGGTACTTATCCAAAGCACCACCGAAGTGGTTTTCTCTAGAGGATGATTTTTTTCTTTACTGTTTTCAATCCTTTTTCTAAATTGTTTTTTGGATTTTTTTTTTGGATTTTTTGAGAGATTTTGAGCTTATGTTGAACGACCTGGTGATGCTGACATTGGTTCTTCTATCATAATGTTCCATCGATATCCTACTTGAAGAATTTTTTTTGCCAAGATACATGCACTTGAATGCAAATTTTGAGATTCCTAATCTGCTTTGTTGATACTGCAGTTAACTTTGTCTTTGTGTGCACATCATGATAGAGTGCCTTCTAAATCCTTATTATGAAGGGTCATTTCCAAAACATGGTCAATGTGAGGATTCGATATCATGCATGGAGGCATGAATGGAGTGTGTTTAGGAATACAATATGGATTGGTTGATAGTTTCGAACCTTTGACTCTCCAAACCTGGGAAGATGAGAAATTGTGGATGGATATGGAAGTGTGTATGGAATTATGAACAACTAATTGATATACCTTGTATGTTTCTTGAGAAGCCTTTGTTTACCTTTGTAGAAATCTTTGATGCATACTTTTCCCTTTTTATTTTTCCCATAGTTTCTTTGACTAATGGAGTATGATGGGATCATCTTTCTTTGCATCTTTTGGTATCCATATGTATTTGATTTGTCTGATATGCTTCTTAGCTTCTTTTTCTTTGATAACATTTTTCATGCTTTGATTCAAATATCCCTTTTGATGTTGGTCCCAATTCGTGGATGGGGTGATGGGTGGATGAAGATTTGTGACGTGGTGGGTTGTAGTATTGGCATTGGTTTCATCATAAGGATCCTTCATGCCCACTATGTTGAAATTTTTTTGAGACAAAGTTGCCCCCAGTATGGTGATAGTAGCACCTTTTTTCTTTGATTCTCCTTGTTTTGAGCTTTCTTGTTCAGAATGCATTCTCTGACAAATGACCACTGTAGATGACATTATTCCAATTTGTTGCTTTGCTGACTCTAGAATATCTTGTTCATTCTGACCTATTTCCTCAAGTGGATAATGTTGTATATCTTCATTCATGATGTCCTTAGTCTGAATTTGGGATATATCTGATCCTGATGTTGTTGAAAAATTAGTTTGACTGTAGGAATCAATAACCTTCTCTTTTTGTGTAATAATGTTAGGAGTAAAGGAATCCTGTTCTGAATGAAGATCATCTATGTGTCCATCTAAGGAAATAATCTCATGGGTAGATGGAGGAGTATGTATTATGTGGATGTGATCATCTTGTATAGATAGGAGGGCGTACATTATATCACTATAGTAGATTGGAGATACAAATTCTTGATCTCGAATGATTTTGGAATTTCTTTCAACATGCTTTGGATCAAGTTCTTGACATGGGTCAATTTCAAAGGATGGATTGTTTACAAAGGTTTCTTGGACATCGTCATAAGGAATGGGAAGTGTCTCTATATCCTCTTGATCTTTGAGTGGATTTGGATCAAATGGTGAGTTGAGGATTTCTTCAATATCTGTAACCATGAGGTCAAAGGATGTCAATATATCTTGGAAAGGTCCATTACTAGACTTTGGTGAAATATTTTTATCATGCTTTGGAATAAATTCTTGAGATATGTCATCTAACTCATTAGGTGATGTAGAGACACTTTCAA
Source organism: Sequoiadendron giganteum (assembly GCA_007115665.2). Taxonomy (NCBI): domain Eukaryota; kingdom Viridiplantae; phylum Streptophyta; class Pinopsida; order Cupressales; family Cupressaceae; genus Sequoiadendron; species Sequoiadendron giganteum. Next base: position 576,492,923 of record CM021109.1, read on the forward strand.
CATGATCATTGGCCGAAGGATCTTGATCATCATTTTCAATAATTGTGGTGGGAGTTTGTTTCAAGATTTAATGAGTGAGTGGAGCTTGTTGATATGCCTACATTTGTTGTGCCAACAATGCTTGTTGTTGGTCTTGTTAAAGATGTGCCAACACATCTTGTTGTTGGGCTAGTAATTGGGCTATTTCCTGTCACACCTGATACTATTGTAGGCCTTGTTGAAATTTGTGTTGTTGAGCTACTTGTAATTGTGCATGGTATTGAGCATGGGCTTGAGCATGAATTTTTTGGACTACTTGCAACATGATGCTGGATGAATTCGCCATTTTTTGTTTTGGCCTTATTGCAAAATTGAACCTCTAAAGTGTTTAGGACCAATGATGAGATGAATGATGAAAGGGTGAGGGGTATGGGTGTTTGAACTTCTAGGAACTTTGGATCAATGCTATACTTTAGGACTTGGTTTGATTTGATTTTGATATTTTGACTAGGTGTGTTAAGCCAACCAAGATGATGGTGAGTTTGTAAATCCTAGGAAGTTGTGTTATCCTAGGGAAAATTCACATAAGAGAATGAATTGGCTAAGTGTTCTAAGCCAATCAAAGTGATCATGAACAAGTAGACCTCAGGAAGTTACATTATCCTAGAGGAAATTTTTTTCAAGAGGAGTGATAATTTGACTAGGTGTGTTAAGTCAAACAAGGTGATTATGGATTGGATAATTTGATTAAGTGTGTTAAGCCAAACAAGGTGATAATTGATTTTTCCAAAAAAATTAGCATAAGTGATGTATCCATGGTTCCAAAAGTTGTTGGTGAAATGGGATTTTGATAAATTTTTGGATGGATGAAGTGTTTGACTTTGATTCTAAATGAACCTAAGAGGACCTTAAGACCAAGATAATGAAGAACATGATTTTCCCTAAAAGTGGTTCAAACCATAAGACCAATTTTTGCATGGAAAACCATAAGATAGAAGATTGCAACCACATGTGTGCGGTTCAATTAGGGTTAATCTTGATTAATGAATTTTATTTTTACCACAATCACCTCTTACTTATTTTTTCAAAATGAATGTCCAATGTCCTAATTTTCTTTCATCCCACAAAGTGCATTATGTGGAAATCAAGGAAATCAAGGCAAAGGTTTTTAGTGTTGACTTTGGGAGAAAAAAATTGATAGTTAAACCCAAACACTTAGAAACCTCTAAGGACATAATCCCTATGGAAAGCAAGAGCACTTAGATTTTCCAAAGGATATTTGTTTCCTCCAAAGGGTTTGAAATTTTGAAACTCTTGTGAATGTTTGTTTTCAAATGTTTCGAGACCCAAGAAAAGTGTTTTGATTTCAATGACATGCACAATCCTACTATGAAGAGACAATATTTGTTGGGATACCACTTGGATGAATTCAATGCGGATGATTAGATGTTTGACCACATAGGCTCCCCCTTATAGTGCACTCACTTCTCAAGTCAGCTAAGCATCAGTACCCATGAATCTCCCATGGCATACTTTTCATCTCTACAACAGAACCAGATGTATATGTGGGGAGGCTTCAAAGGAAATGACCTTTTGTACCAACAAATAGTTAAGGATTTTGGCTTTTTCTAAACAAGGGTTATAATGCGGGCATTCCATTCATGGAGGACTATCCGTGTGGTGAGAGACCGTTGTTTCCCTTCTTGTTGGAATAATCTTCGTGATTCTCAAACATTCCTCAAGAATCCACACTTATATACTGGTTGGAATTCATTGGGATTTAGCATGTTCCCGGTTGGGTTGTTCCCTTGGGTGATTAATTTTTCCCACAAGGGAGGCCCTCTAAGATAAACAAAAGAAAGTAAGCATATCCCTTAGTTCAATTGAACTTCGTTAAAAAACAAAGGGAAAACAGTCACAATATGCCACACTCACTATAAGTGTGGATAAAGTGAAAAGCACAAAACACACTTCTTAATAAGACATTATATCAAAGATTAAACAAATTGAATCAATTCAAAATAGTAATCTATTGAAAGCATCATATTATTCTCTATCTTCAAATATTTATTAAATCACTATGGCTCTCAGATTGTGAGTGCACTATGATTGTTAAAATGACTATCTGAAGAACGAGATGAATGATAATGCAATGATATGGAACTAGCTATGATAATACTAGATGATAAATGAATTAAACTAGCATGAATTGATATGAAATAGATAATTGCAGCTACAGGAGGCAACCATGGTATGAAAGTTTGATTCTTGGATATTGGATGCTTGATGCCTGAATTCTTGAAGAGTAAGATTGCATTAAGTTAGATTATCTGGATCTTTTTCTTAGTTCAATGAGGTTGTATTTATAGAATTGTTGGCTATAGAAATGCACAGGGAAGGCATTGAGAGGCTTGGATTCAATCTGGAGGATTGAATGGTGAAAGATGGAGGAGATTGAGAGAATTTTGGTGATTGTCTCTACGCATGAAAACACCAGGCAATAGCAGAGGAAAAATTGATGGAGGAGGATTGAGAGAAGATTTTGGAATTTGTCTCCAATTTGTCTCCAAAACTTCCCGTGAAGTTTCAAAGCATTAATTGTGACATATTTTAGACATAAATTAGACATAGGATATCTAATTCATTTTTGAGGAATTATAGATGGAATATTCCTTATGCTTTAATTCAAATATTTTGATTTATTTAAATTAGCAAAAAAGACGAATAAATAATTTAATAAAACGAACTATAGAAGTTGTTTATTAAATTAAACAAAAGAATATGGCAATTAATCAATAAAGTGTTTAATCTATATTTAATTAAATTAAGATTGATGTGATAGAATAAAATAGAAAAATGATAATTAAATCAAACAAAGTATTTAATTTTGTTTATTTAATTAAGATGAATTTAAATGTGAATGTGAATGTGAACTATATAAATAAATATTTCTCTTTATTCAAATAGTAGAGGAAATTAGGATAGTCAATTAAATAACTTGTATTTAATTAATTGGAATTCTCCAGACCAATTTTACGTGTATATATTTTTCCCCTTTTCGAAGAAAATTTTGCTGCTACTATCAAGATCGATGATAAAAAAATAATTCCATATGCCCCAAACATGCCCCAGACATTGATTTTCAGATGATTACCGATAATATGCCCCCTCGGGAGATAAATTATTTATTCATCATATCATCATCAAATTATCAAAAAATATAAAAAATTGAAAAATTCCAAAAAACACAAAACACACTTCTTAATAAGACATTATATCAAAGATTAAACAAATTGAATCAATTCAAAATAGTAATCTATTGAAAGCGTCATATTGTTCTCTATCCTCAAAGATTTATTAAATCATTGTGGCTCTCAGATCGTGAGTGCACTATGATTGTTAAAATGACTATCTAAAGAACGAGATGAATGATAATGCAATGATATGGAACTAGATATGATAATACTAGATGATAAATGAATTAAACTAGCATGAATTGACATGAAACAGATAATTGCAGCTATAGGAGGCAGCCATGGTATGAAAGCTTGATTGTTGGATATTGGATGATTGATGCTTGATGTGCTTGATGCTTGAATTCCTATAGAGTAAGAGTGCATTAAGTTAGATTATCTGGATCTCTTTCTTGGTTCAATGAGGTTGTATTTATAGAATTCCTGGTTGTAGAAATGCATAGGGAAGGCATTGAAAGGCTTGGATTCAATCTAGAGGATTGAATGGTGAAAGATGGAGGAGATTGAGAGAATTTTGGTGATTGTCTCTATGCATGAAAACACTAGGCAAGAGAAGAGGAAAAATTGATGGAGGAGGATTGAGAGAAGATTTTGGAATTTGTCTCCAATTTGTCTCCAAAAATTCTCATGAAGTTTGAAAGTATTAACTGTGACATATTTTAGACATAAATTAGACATAGGATATCTAATTCATTTTTGAGGAATTATAGATGGAATATTCCTTATGCTTTAATTCAAATATTTTGATTTATTTAAATTAGCAAAAGAGGAATAAATAATTTAATAAAATGAACTATAGAAGTTGTTTACTAAATTAAATAGAAGAATATGGCAATTAATCAATAAAGTGTTTAATCTTTATTTAATTAAATTAAGATTGATGTGATAGAATAAAATAGAAAAATGATAATTAAATCAAACAAAGTGTTTAAATTTTTTAATTTAATTAAGATGAATTTAAATGTGAATGTGAATGTGAACTATATAAATAAATATTTCTATTTATTCAAACAGTAGAGGAAATTAGGATAATCAATTAAATAACTTGTATTTAATTAATCAGAATTCTCCAGACCAATTTTACATGTATACACTCACATGTTGGAACTGTAAAATTTTGATAGTCTCATTAACCCTTCATGCTTATTAGTCTCCCAAGAAATTCATATTACAGACATAAAATTTCCTCACATAGCATTTTCACCAAGGTTCGGGGTAAATTTTATCATATAGCCCCATAAAATTCATCTGACATTAAATCTTTAACATTTGAAAATATCGGCATAAGTTGATGCAGGTCTCATTGATAATAATATACATCTCTTCAGTATATCGGCAAGACATCAGAAGTGTCATACCGATGAGGATATATGCCAAGAGAATGTGTGTTCACATTATTCTTTCGGCAAGACAAAATGTATCGCCGTGACGATGTGAGGTCATATCAAGCTAAATTTATTTTTACCGATTGGAGTATAATAAGGTGTATCGGAAATAATATAGTCATTGGGGTGATATTTCAAAGGACTGCCCAAAGAATTCACTTGTCTTGCCGATAAAGCAAAGGGAAGACTCATTCGGTAATGTAGACATGGAAAATATACAAGTTCGTTTTGGCACACCTGATCCCGGTTACTAACAACGTTTCCTCTTAAATCACATTCTCAGCATTTCATCACTTTCTATCTTTTAATTCAATAAATCACTATCTATTGGATTAAGTCTTCCTCTTTCAATGATTAAATTAATCAATTAATTTAATTAACCATTGCATATATGTTTAATTAAATAAATCATTTTATTTAATTAAAATATCTAAAGTCCTCCTATTAAATTAAATAAATTAAAACCTTATTTGATTTAATCTAACATATTCCTTCGTGATTAAATAAATCAAATCATTTATTTAATAAATCATTTCCTCTCAATTCTTGACTTAAATCAATTCATAAATCTAAGTCTAAATTATCACATCTCCTAAATTCCTCATTAAATTAATTAATCCTTGATTAAGTTAATCCTTCTCACTAAAATCCTCTAGAGAATGCAAGTTGCACAATAAATCAATTACTTTGATTTATTAATTCATCTATTTTTCCTCACAAAGCATCAAAAGGGAATATTTCGTCATTTTAATTCAAAAAGGCCAAGTGGAATTGGTCCTTCCAACAAGGCATTCAATGCCTCTTACATTTCCTTGACCTTGAGCCAAGTGACATTTACTTCACTTCTCTTCCCCCTTCAACAAGTCAACTCACCATTTCAAATTCAAATTTATGCATTTATCATGCACATTGGCCAAAATGTACTCATTCCTTATCCAATCACATGTGGACAAGTGGCATGATGCCATTGAATTATCTTTTATCCCAGATTGCTCAATCTTGCTCACTTCTTCCAAATAGAAGTCTATAAATTGGAGACCTCTCCTCTCAATCTTCATCCACAATTCACATGCAAAGTTACTCTCTACAATTGAGAACTAATTTTGCTCATCACATCCAAGTATTCATCATATTTTCATATTTGCACCAAGATTATGCTCAAATCTCTTTGGAGATTTGACCATTTCTAGATTCACATATCATTGCTACTTACGAATTGGGAAAGGGTCAATTGCAACACATCATTGGCACCAATTCCCCCATAAGATCATAAATCTATTGGCTAGATTAGGATTTACTTTCATATTATTTAAGTTTTGTTATTTTCCTAATTTTAGTTTAAATAGATGGATTTCATGGGGAATCTTCATATTTGCATGCATTTTGATCTAAAACTAACAATGTTTGTCATCTTTGTGCATTTGCGGGTTTAGGGGTTCATAGGTAAGATAATTATGTCGGGGAGAGTTTAGGGAGTCTTACCAACCCCTTGTGTTATACCAAAATAATTGAGCATATAGAGATAAAAGTTGTTTCACAGACAACGTGCGTGGTCTCGCCGAAGAAAAAGTGTATCGATAAGATAAGTCTCAACGGGGAGATCTAAGTGAGGTCACGGAAAATATTATTCTGTTAGAGTGAAGTGAAGAGTCGTAGGCCTAATTTGTTAAGTCTGGGTGACAACTTGCTTCTATGAAGGTCATGGCAATATAAAAAACTAAAAAGGAAAACTATCAGGGAGACTTGTGATGTCGAGAGAACTACATGATGTCTTAGCGGATGTGTGAATGTTGAACAGACAGATCGTCCAGAGATTTGAAATGTCTTGCCGATATGATACCTAATGTGATAATGATAATTTCAAAAAACTTGCTTCATTCATGTCTCAGTGAAGACATTAATGGCACCATGAAGCATAAAAGATTTTGAAAATCAAGGTGAGCTCAATTGAAATCATTTTTTTGTAGAATTGGAAGCAAAGTAGAGTAGATGAATGAGCAAAACAATCAGAGTGTTCATCCAACTTGAATTTTTAGGTGAAATACAGTAAGTTCCTCATCCTCTAAAAATTGTAAATTTCAAAGAATGGAAGGCACTAGTTCAGAAAAGATAAATGGAAAAAAACATGGGGAGGTGTAGTCAACCAAAGGGAAAAAAGAAAAAAAATGAAAAACGACCAGAAGGCTCTGAGAGAAAATTAAACCAAGATCTCATAGATCTGCTGCCTAGTTCAGGACCTAAAGCTAGGCATTCTGCACAGCTTAAGGTAGAAGTAGATAAATTGGATGACAAATGTAAGTTCATAGGAGATGTTTAGACCCCAATTAGAGGATATGATTTGTTTAGTTTCCAGTACCATAGAATAAATCACTTCGAGCGAGTATGTAACCCGTGGAGGCTCAATTTGGGAAAACTAGTGTGCCCTAATGTTTTTGTTGATGTCAAACTGGTGAGATTATTGGCTGGTCATTATAATCCGAAGAATAGGGCCATATGTGATTTATCTGGGAACCCAGTGATACATGTGTCTAAGAATGCAATAAGCGAGGTCTTCAAGTTAGAAGGAATATGCAATAAGAAGATCATAAGTGAGGAGCTCGAGAGTGAATTCAGAAGAATGGATACCATTTACAAGGGCCAAAGGTTACCCCTGCACAAAATTAGGTTTCATGGCAAACTGAATCTGATGGAAGACAGCAAGGGACCACCATTTCATGTGGATCTCTTCGAACCCTACATAAAGTACACTTATTTTTCAGTGGGACAGGTATTGGGGATGGAGTTCCTAGAGCATATAATAGTTATACCTATGGTGATTATTGTGAATGTTCAATATCATAATTCCAAGTCTTTTGATTATGCTTCACATGTGTTTAAAGATCTAGATGTAGGGTTAATGGCAATAAAGAATGGAGCCTTTTTCCTACACCTCAAGAATTATTCATTGTTGATGCACTTAGTGCTATATTTTGGACAGGAATTACGATTGTGGCCCTAGGAGCTGAGGATTTCGCAATTTGATAAGGCAAGCCATTGCCTATTCAGTTATGGACTACTATTTGGGATAGCAAGTTTTCTAATTCTAATTTGTTGCATTTTGAAGAGTACTTTGTAAAGCCTTTGTATAGGTTTTATAATCATCCTTGTGAATTTTCCTTGTCTAATGAAATAAAGAGGTTTCCTAGGCCTAAGGATTATAATGGACCAATTAGCCACAACTACGGGGATTGGTACTGTTTATAAAATGCCACTAAGATTAGGGTCTATGGTTTTGAAATTACTCCATTTATTTTGCCTAGGACAGTTCCATATAGGATTGTATATCTATATATTTTTAGGAAAATAGATTTCTCCAGTGTCATGAACTTAAGCTCTTATGGGAAGCAAACTTTTATGCCAAGTACGTTGTGTTTTGGTAATTTTACTATGTTAGCAAAGGAGGGATACAATTTAATTTTGGATAAATTATTGCATTATAACATGATAAAAGAACCATCAAGGAAAAACTTTGATCCAGAGGGATATATCCATTCTACCAAATAGAGGATAAACTTTGGAGGGTATCAACATGCACCCTATGAGTCTGATGACATAATTAGAAACTTGGAAGCCAAAGAAGCAGAAATGGTAATTGAGAAACATGATCAATAATTGATAGATGTTGATATGTTGTCTTCCAGTAAAGAAGTATTAGAGGCTAAGAGGCCACAAGGTCCATCTAGAAAGGTATCGAGGACAAGAACTCAGGATTACACCTATTCTACCAAAGAGATGAATATTGAGGAAACCGTGGATATGGATACAAGACATGAAGTATATAGGTCTTTTATAGTAGATGATAAATTTGTGAAAACCTCATAATTCAAAACATTCTTATACAAACAAAAAGGAAAATAAATAAGAGGATTGGTTGACAATGTCACACTAGGAAATGAGGAGCAGTTGTTAAAAAACTTGAGGGATGAGGTGGATAAAGAGATGACAAGCATGACTCTTGAGAAAGGGAGAGAAATGTTGGCAAAGGCTAGTGTCATGATTTTACCAAGGCTAGATCTAAATTCTTCATTAGTTTTTGACAGTTTCCTGGAAGACAACAATGCTACACATAGGCTCAACATAGAAAAGGTGACAAAGGTGTATACAGGGTCAAAATATAATCCTAACGAAGAAACATTGATGATCTGGTCTTTATATCCCCCCACAAGAAGTCAGTTGTCATTAATACTGAGAAGGAATTTGGACATGTCATGACGTTGAAGACTAGAGAAGCTGATCCAGTTGCAACAATGGAAATTGGGATCAATACAGCTAAATTAAATAAATCCTAGATACAAGCATTGATCAAAGAGAGAGAGATGTACAAAACTAATAGTGAAAGAATACTGAGAGAAAATGAATGTCTAAAGAACATGGTAGGTACTGCAACAAGGCCAACAAATATGCTCACCCAAGGTGAAATTTCATAGGTGAAGGACCATTGGGAAGGATCAAGTGCATACTCTCAGGGTAAAATGGACACACTTACTGCAATAATCAAAAGGCAGCAGGTTGCTTTAACCACTTGGTTAAATAAAATTTGGGGAAAACATTCACGATACGTTGATGCAATAAAATAACATAGAAGAGTCGATAGAAGAATCCAAGAAAAACTTGAGGAATTAAAGCAAAAGGATACTCCTAATAATGTAGGGATTGAAAATTCTCATCATATCATGGATAAGAACAAAGTATTCTTTGAGGAGCTACAGGAGGATGCGTAGGAATTGATAGAAGCCGCCGAGAGAAGATTGACTAGGTTATGTGATGAAGAAGGGGAATTAAAAGAAATGGCTACATGGAAGAATGAATGTGAATTAGTACTTCAAGAAATGTTAAAGATAGCCACTGCAAAGGATGCAACGTTGGATGAAGCATGTGAACAAAACGAACGAATGGTGATGATGGAGATCTTGATCTGCGATGTGTTAGGAGATGCAGATACAAACGAGCATTGAGATTACATAGAACACATGTCTGAAGTCCACTTGTGGCTCAACAGAGCTTAGTTATTGCTAATCTTTTTAGTGTTTTATACCTAAAATAGTTTTTGAAAGGACACATCCTTCCACCCACTAATGTATAAGTATCCGTTGTTTACAAAGAAGGAAGAGGATGATTTTAGATAGAAGATAGTTAGTAGGAGATACAATATTTTTCAGAATGTTTGAAGGAACCATGTTGCATGTATAAGATTTGAACAAGATAATGAAATACTTATGATTTGGTAGCTCTATTCTGGTATCAGTTGTTTGTTAAATTCTCTACAGTTATTTAAGTTGAATTATCAAGAATATATTCAATTTATCAGTGCACAATTGTTGTAACTATGTGATTTTATTAATCGAGTTCTTTAGAGAATAATTAAATTCCTTTCAGTCAATTATAGTAATTTGGGAATGTTATTTGGATCAGTAAGAAGAATCAGACAATTATGATTAATATTCTGCCTCAAGTAGGGTTCATTAATCACACTCTTGCATGTTTATACCAGTTATTAAATCATATATGCCAAACAACTAGACATTTTTCTTGATAAAATCCACTCATCAAAGACTTTCATTTGACTTCATTTACCCAACAAGGCACTGGTCTCCCTTAATTTCATTACTTAGTTTTATCTATTTCACTTGACATATGCTAACTGAACATACCAAATTTAGATCCTATTAGATATTGCGTATACAATTTATACCAAATTAGGATCATATCTCTCCACTATCAAGTTTTCATTTGTGGATAGTTTGGTCAAGTAGGAAGCATATTTCAAAAAATTTGTGATTCACATAGGTGCACCCAGCTAGGTTTAGTAGAGCCTTAATAGTAGAAGGTTCAATCATATTGGTTGGCCTTGTTAGTTGGCCAATAACATTGTGAGGGCTTGGAAATCTCTTGTGGTTCTTTCAAACTAGTTTTTTTGAGACCCAAGAAATTGGCAACTCTACTAGGGAAAAACTTGAGAGAAATCTGGTGGTAGACATCCTTTCCATATAGATTCATTGAAAGAGAACCACAATTAAAATCTGAAAATCGACTTCGCTGGGTGAAATAATAACATATTTTCTCACTTTTAGAAAAAGTGGGTGGCAACTCTGAATGAACAAAAGCATTGAGACTCATATAATAAGATACAAATAAAAAAGGAATGGACCTAGAGTTTAGACCATCACAGTTTCTCAAAACATGCAAGGAAGGATATCATTGTACAAGGAGGGGGATGGTCCTAATGACAAAGGTGAGAGAACCTATAAAAATGATCAGGGCAAGAAGGTATTCAATGACCTAGATCCTGCCCCAAAGAAGAATATCAAAACCACCGATGGAAACACACAACTCATACAATGCATTAACAAGTGAAAATAGCCCATCTAAGGAGCTTCACACTCCTGAAGAGAAGAGAAATACCTTCCATTGAATAATCCATGATAAAGATGAAGAGTTCATGGATGAATTTGAAGCTGAAAAGAGGAGAGAATTTGAATGTGATCAGAGAGCTACACTTTTTGAGGAAGGACTTGAATATGAGGTAGCATCTAAAGAAAATCATGAACTCATGATCCAAGATGAGACATATGCACAGTGGGAACGTATGAGGCAAGAAACAAAAAGGTCAAGGATATAATATGAGCAAAGGCTTTAGGCAATGAAGGAATTTGAGAAATTGAAGTTACAGAAGGCTCATGTTAAAAAATCAATGGATAATTCACCCAAATATACACCCCCTCATAAGAACAACAATATGAAGCCATCGCATTCCCCACAGGCCCACCAAAATCAGCCAAGGAATCAATATAGAAACACAAACACTTCACCACAACACAAAATATTTAGCTACCTCCTCATCAGCAATATGTACCCCCACAAGGTCAGCAATATGTGGCAAATACTAACCCACTATACCAGAATCAGCATTTCCAAAATCCCCATCCACAATACACAACAATGATTAGAAAATTTGATCTTGATGGATTTGAGATCTACCCTTACCCTCTAGACAACAACTAGAGGAACCTAGTCTCTAAGTTCACAAGAATTAATGCAGTTACAACCGAGGAGAATCTGAGAAACTTTAAAGTAGTTATTCAAGACTTGGATATGCAATATGAGGATGTACAGATGAGATTATTCATGATGTCACTGATTGAAGATGCCAGGGACTGGTTTAACAGTCTACCAACAACATCCATTTATTCCATTCATGTATTTTATGAATAGTTTCTTCACTAGTATGGGAATCAGTGTGCATCATATTTTTCTTTGCATGAGTTAGTGACTATCCAAAAGCATCAAAATGAGTCAGCATATGATTTTAACCAAAGGTTTGTTAAATTACATAATAAAATACCTCAGGGATCCAAGTTGGTTGATGCTGCTACGTTGAGTATCTATTTGAAAGCCTTTGATGCCAAGATAGGATATGAATTGAGAAACAAAGATCCTAGGAATCTGGCTGAAGCCCAAAAGATAGCATTAACTATTGAAAATAATAGGAAAGATGCAGGGATGTTTTCTAAAAGGGAGAACCCTAGGGCTCCCCCATATGCTCCCCCAAATAGACAAGAGAACACATATAGGAATGAAAGACCAAGGCTGCATGACATGACTTATAATACAAACTAGAAGGATGGGAATACAGTAAATGATAGACCAAGAAATAAAGAAACATCAGATTTATTGAAAAGGAAAGGAGCATATATGGTAGATAAGAGTCCCTGGTGCTCTGTCTATTATGCACCTCATTCCCTAGAGCACTGTGTTACAACTCAGTCAATACTAGAAGAAGACACACTAGAAAATGATGGTGGTGAAGATCAGAATGTCTATTTAACTTCCCACACTCTTAACTCTTTGGAGCGGGAATATTCATCTTCAGAGGAGGAAGGATATGAGTATAATGTTGATCACCAAAAATACAATATTCATATGGAAGAGAAGCATGTTTTTTCTGATCATGAAGAAAATGATAATGAGAAAAATCCCCCTGTTGCATCATGTCAAACTAATAGGTACAATGTGAGGAGAACAAGTGAAGAAGAAATTGAAAGCTTGACTATTGTAGAAGTGGAGGAAGCTAGAAACAAATACCGATTGAGGAACATAACAGTGAATAGAGATGAGGGTGTCCCAAGAGGAATATTTGTAAAAAATAAAAAAGTATCAAATGAGACATCAAAAGGGATAGATGATAAGCAACCGGACAAAAAGGAACAGAAGGTATCTCTTAAGGAGGAAAGTAAAGAAATCCCCATTGACAAGCGAAATCCAAATTAAACATCCAAAGGGGAAAAAGAAGAGAACAAAGTTGAATTGATAGAACCTAAAAAGGTGATTAGAATTGAAGGTACATCCTTTGATTTCATACAAGCCTTATCTCAATTGAAGATGTATGTCCCATTAATTGAAATTATGAAGATCAAGGAATATAGGGAAGGTGTCATACAATTAATGTCTAATGGAAATCAAAATATAAGCCCTGAAAATAAAGAAGTTTCTAAAATCAATAATAAAAGGAAGGAGGTAAAAATCCCAGAGGCCTGCCTAATGAACACACCATAGATTGACCCATTCTATACCACTTTACTCATAAGTGGAAAAATAGTAAGAAATTGCATGATAGACTCAGGTGCCTCCATGAATATCATGCAAGTAGGGGTAATGAAACAACTTGGCATGTGGATAGATGTGGAAGGAGGTAAATGCTATGCCATGGATAGCAAGCCTATTCTAGTTGTGGGAATAATGAAGAATGTGGAAGTAAGATTAGCATCTTACCCAAAAGCTGCCTATAATATTGACATAACCATAATTGACACACCTCCCCAGTTTGGAATGATTCTATCAAGACAGTGGACTGTAGCAGTAGGAGGCAATGTACAGTTTGATTTATCAAATGCCACCATACCAGTGAATGGAGAAGAGGTCAAGTTATATAGGGAACCCGGAATGAATCAAATTGTTGAATGTGCTCCTCAAGAGCAACTTAATTATTTTTGTGATGTAGATTTGGGGAGTTTTAGGGTAGAATTATCTCAACCTAAGTTGGTAAACAAAGATCCAATTCATAAAAATATTTCTAAAAATTGGCAAGGGGTATGGAAAATGTACTTTGATGGGGCCTATAGCCGAGAAGGTAATGGAGCCAAGATAGTTTTCATATTGCCTGATGGTTCAACTTTCAAATATTCATTTTTGTTAGCATTTGAATGTACAAACAATGTGGCAGAATATGAAGCTTTGTTGACCGGATTGAATTTAGCTATCAAACACAAGATTAAACTCTTAACATTTTTTGGAGACTCAGAGTTGGTTGTGTTTCAAATCAGATCAAAATATGTAGCAAAAAATAAAATGCTGAAACAGTACAGGAATGCAATATGGGATACAATCAAACTATTTGATGCTTTCTCTATTGATTGGGTGGACAGATCAAAAAATATAATGGCAGAATTCCTAGCCAATGTAGCACTAAAACAAGATGACATTACGCTAGCAAGAATATCCCAAGTTGAGTTCAAAACAAAACTTGTTGTACCTGACAATGTATATAGTTGGAAATGATGACACTAATCTTTTAAAATTCCTTCACTGTATAGATCAATATGAGGCTCAGGAATTTGATTTCAACACCTTTGTGGAAGAAATAAATGGAGAATAGATAGTATTCAGAAAGAAGGTCTTACAACTTAAGACTAATAAAATTCCCAAGGGGCTAGTAGCGTTGGAAAGAGTATACGATGGAACTAATCGATCCCTTATGAAACAAACACCACTCAAAAAGGAAGATATTGAAGAAAGAAACTTAGGGACTGAACTAGCACCAAGGAAAGTATATATTGGGAAGAAAATAATCCTGGCCATCCGAATAATTCTGATTTCATTATTAAGAAAATATAAGCATGTGTTTGCATGGTCTTATGAGGACCTCAAGGCATATAGGGAGGATTTATTTCAACATGAAATTCCATTGAAAGTAGATGCAAATCCATTTATACATAAACAAAGGCCTATTAACCCCACATTGGAACCAAAAAAGCAGGAGGAATTGGCCAAACTTAGAGATGGAGGTATCATTAAACCTGTGAGGCATTCAACATGGGTGTCAAACCTTATTCCTGTTAGAAAGAAAAATGGAGATATCAGACTGTGTGTGGATTTCAAAAATCTCAATGTAGCATCCCTCAAGGATAACTACCCTCTACCTTACATGGAAGCTATACTACATAAAGTAACCAGGTTTGAGTTGTTGTCTATGATGGATGGATTTTGTGGTTATAATCAGGTTAAGGTCAGGGAATCTAAGCAGTACAAAATAACTTTTACAACTCCATGGGGAACATATGTCTATGTGAGAATGCCTTTTGGTCTCACAAATGCAAGAGAAAACTTTCAAAGAGCTATGGACTTAGCATTTGTAGACTTGATTAATGCTATAATGGTGGTGTATTAGGATGACCTTACTTATTACTCAAAAAGAGCTGAAGATCATGTAGAACATCTTGAAAAAATATTCATTAAGGCCTTAGAGTATGGTATTAGTTTGAACCCTATGAAATGTCATTTTTTTGTTACAGAGGGAAAACTCTTAGGACACATTGTGTCAAAAGAGGGAGTTAGAATAGATCCTGAGAGAGTTGAGGCTATAGATAAGGTCCCTATCCCTAAAAATGTAAAAGCCATCCAATCATCTTTTGGGCAAATTAATTTTATTAGGAGGTTTGTGTCCAACTTTGCTGAAATTGTCAAGCCCATATCAAAGATGCTAAGGAAAGGACAAAAAATTGAATGGACTCCAGAAGAATTAGAAGCCTTTGTATCCATTAAAAGAGCCATTAAGGAAGCCTTTGTCCTCAAATCTCTTGATTTCACAAAACCTTTTCAAAAAAATTCATTCGCTTCCTTGCACACTATAACTGTTGTCATGTTACAAAAAAATGAGGATGGTCATGAGCAACCTATGTCCTTTTTTAGTAAATCTTTGCAAGGATCAGAGTTGAAGTATGACATAATGGAAAAACAAGCCTTTGCATTGGTAAAATCCACAAAAGCCTTTAGACTGTATCTTGTTGGAGCCAAAGTGATTGCTTATGTCCCTCACACAACTATCAAAGACATTTTGACATAGTCAAAAGTAACAGGGAAGAGGTGCAAGTGGATTAATAAAATTTAGGAATTTGATATTGAAATACACATTACTAAATTGATAAGAGGCCAAGGATTGACCAAGTTAATGGTAGAAGCAAACATTGAGGCAAATCAAATTTGCAATGTAGAAGACGAAGGAAATGAAATTGAAAGTATTGAGAATACACCTTGGTATACAAACATCATGTATTACCTCAAAAAGACAAAATTCCCTAAAGGATTTAATGATAACCAAGAAAGAACATTGAAACTATAGGCCTCTAAATATGTATTCATAGAAGGTGATTTATTTTAGAAAAACAGAGATGGAATGTTCTTGTTATGTTTAGATGAGTCACAAGCTAATCATGTTTTAAAATAAATGCATGAAGGGATTTATGGAGGCCATTATTCTGCAAAGACAACTACACATAAAATCCTTAGGGCAGGTTATTACTTGCCAAAAATTTTTAATGATTCATTTTCATATGTAAGAAAATGTGAAGCATGTCAAAATTTTTTAGGCAAAATGAAATATCAAGGAGCTTTACCACTTAGACCTATGTAGGTTGGAGCCCCTTTTCATCAATGGGGGATTGACTTTATTAGGGAGATACAAGAGAGATCGAGTGGAGGAGACAGATGGATACTGGTAGCCACTGATTACTTCACCAAATGGGTAGAAGCAATCCCAACCAAACAGGCGACAAGTAAAGTTGTGATAAATTTCCTGATGGATAATATCATTACCAGGTTTGGTACACCATCACTGATACATTTTCACCCAATTTTCGATGAAAGTTCATCAGAAATATTTCATCAAAAAATTGACAAAATTTGAAACATTGATTTTCTGACTGAGGATTGTCGGTTGGTTCAGAGAATTGACATTTCAAATTTTGTCGATTTTTTGACAAAATTCCTTCGACGAAAGTTCGTTGAAATTTCGACGACCTTTCATCGGAAATTGGGTCAAAATTTACCAGTGCATTGAGATTAATCACATACAATGGGATGTGTTTTAGATCGGATGAGTTTAAAATATTTTGCAGTATGCATGGTATTTTATCTCTTATTTTTCCCCTTACCATCCACAAGCTAATGGTCAGGTAGAATCTAGCAACAAAATCCTTCTAAAGATCATTAGGAGAATGTTGGGTGGAAACAAAAATATATGGGATTCAAAATTAAAATTGGTTGTATGGGCTGATAGGATTAGTGTCAAAAAAGCAATTGTAAAATCCCCATATGAACTAGTATATGGAACACAAGCCAAAATGCCTTTACAAAATCTGTTACCAGTTTATAAATTTATTCTTCAAGAAGACATGGAGTTTCCTGAACCAATGGAAGAGAGAATGGAACAATTAGCAGAACTTGATGAAATGATAAGATTAGCCCAAAACCAGAACATGAAGTTGTAAACACAAATGAAGTATTTGTTTAACAAAAAGGAAAAAATAAGAAAATTTGAAGAAGATGATCTAGTATTAATGTGGAATGCTAGGTGCAAGGGGAAAGGAAAACATGGAAAATTTGAGGCTTTGTGGTTAGGACCTTTTGTTGTTGTTGGCAAGCGAGGAGAGGATTCATATTATTTGCAAAATATGAGTGGTGAATAATAGGAGTTTCCTGTACATGGGAAATTCCTAAAGAATTTTTTCTCTTTAAAATTATAGAGGATCAAGAGTTTCTAGTGCATGGACAACTCTTGAGAAAAAGTCTCACAAACTTTCCATTCACAATAGTATAGGAAATAAAGGGTACAGGAAATTACTAGTACATGGACAATCCTAGGATCCCTTATTTGATTTTTTCTCCATGTATAGTAGTTTAGGATCATGTTCATCTCCACTTGTTTTCATCCATAATGCTTGGTTTGCTCACCCAGAGATTTGGATCCTTGCAATGATCTCACAATCATTCATCCCCAGATGGAGCCACTATTGGAATTGTAAAATTTTGATAGCCTCATTAACCCTTCATGCTTATTAGTCTCCCAAGAAATTCATATTACAGACATAAAATTTCCTCACATATCATTTTCACCAAGGTCCAGGTTAAATTTTATCATATAGCCCCATAAAATTCATCTGACATTAAATCTTTAACATTTGAAAATATCGGCATAAGTTGATGCAAGTCTCATAGATAATAATATGCATCTCTTTAGTATATCAGCAAGACATCAGAAGTGTTATACCGATGAGGATATATGCCAACAGAATGCAAGTTCACATTATTTTGTCGGCAAGACAAAAGGTATTGGCGTAACGATGTGAGGTCATATCGAGCTGAATTTCTTTTTACCGATTGGAGTATAATAAGGTGTATCAGCCAGACTATAGTCATTGGGGTGAGATTTTAGACGACTACCCAAAGCATTCACTGGTCTTGCCGATAAAAAAAAGGGAAGACTCATTTGGTAAGATAATGATGCCGGGGAGAGTTCGGGGAGTCTTATCGACCCCTCGTGTTATACCGACAGAATTGAGCATATAGAGATAAAATTTGTCGAAGAGATAATGTGCGTGGTCTCGCCAAAGAAAAAGTGTATCGGTAAGATAAGTCTCAATGAGGATATCTATGTGAGGTCACGGCGAATATTATTCTGTCAGCAGGACAATTACTTGGTCTCGGTGACTTAAAGTTGACAAAGTGAATATCTTGGTGAGACAAAGAGCCTTCGGAGTGAAGTGAAGAATCATTGGCCTGATTCATAAAAGTTTGGGCGGTAACTTGCTTTAGTGAAGGTCATGGGGATATAAAAAACTAGAAAGGAAAAATATCAGGGAGACTTGTGATGTCGAGAGAACTACATGATGTCTTAGTGGATGTGTGAACGTTGAACAGATAGATTGGCCAGAGATTTTAAATGTCTTGCCGATATTATACCTGATGTGACAACGATAATTTCAAAAAACTTGCTTCATTCATATCTCAGTGAAGACATTAATGGCACCATGAAGCATAAAATATTTTGCAAATCAAGGTGAGTTCAATTGAAATCATTTTTTTACAGAATTGGCAGCAAAGGAGAGCAAAGGAATGAGCAAAAAAATCAGAGCGTTCGTCCAACTTGAATTTTTAGGTGAAATATAGTAAGTTCCTCATCCTCTGAAAATTGTAGATTTTGAAGAATGGAAGGCACTAGTTCAGAAAAGATAAAAGGAAGAAAACATGGGGAGAGTAGTCAACCAAAGGGAAAAGAGAAAAAAACTAAAATACGACCAAAAGGCTCCGAGAGAAAATTAAACCAAGATCTCATAGACCAGCTGCCTGGTTCAGGACCTAAAGCTAGGAATTCTACATAGCTTAAGGTGGAAGTAGATAAAATGGATGACAAATGTAAGTTCATAGGAGATGTTTGGACCCCAATGAGAGGATACGAATTGTTCAATTTCCACTACAATAGAATAAATCACTTCGAGCCAGTATGTAACCCATGGAGGCTCAATTTGGGAAAAATAGTGTGCCCTAATGTTTTTGTTGATGTCAAATTGGTGAAATTATTGGCTGGTCATTATAATCCAAAGAGTAGGGCCATATTTGATTTATCTGGGAACCTGGTGATACATGTGTCTGAGAATGCAATTAGCGAGGTCTTCAAGTTAGAAGGAATATACAATGAGAAGATCATAAGTGAGGACCTCGAGAGTGAATTCAGAAGAATGGACACCATTTACAAGGGCTGGAGGTTACCCCTACATAGAATTAGGTATCATGGCAAACCGACTCTGATGGAAGACAGCGAGGGACCACCATTTCATGTGGATCTCTTAAAACCCTACATAAAGTACACTTATTTTTTAGTGGGACAGTTATTGGGGATGGAGGTCCTAGAGCATATGATAGTTATGTTAGAGTAATTGGGTATTTACTTTATTAATTAAACAATATTTGTTTAATTACGTAAAGTTCCCTTTTACCTCTTTTCACTTAAGCTAACATTAGGTACATAATAATTAATTACTTTATTAATTATTATTGTGCAAGCCCAGGGTTTTCCTTTTTAGGGTTTTCATCTATATATGGTTGAAAACTATCTTTTGTATTATTAATTCATTTTATATTTTCAGGTGAATACATTGCTCCACATTCTTGAGCATTTCCTTTGTGGCTTCTCTTTGCTTCTCCTTGTAATAAGTTATTTGCTTGTAGAGATCTTTGGGCTCCTGTGGTGTTGTATTTTCTCAACTCCAACATGGTATCAGAGCTTCAGATCTACAGCTGTTTGTTCTTGTTTTGAGATTTTTGCATTGGAACCAGATCTAGGGTTCTAAGGTTTCTTCTTGTGGATTTAGCATAATCCAAATTTTAGGTTCACTTTGGGCCCAAACGGATAGTGTCATTGAATTCGTAGCGCCCAAAAACCCCTAAATCGACTATATAATCATCAATTTTGGTTACAGTCAACCAGAGATGCAAAAAAAAATTTAGGGTTTTGGTTGTATTGACAGTAGCAAAAATCGCAAAAAAAATTTAAAAAAATAAAAAATCAAAGTTTTTTCTTAAATTTTTTGTGCTACGCCCATTGGCCACTGCATTCACTGGCCGCTCCACCGTCGACATCCATGCTCCGCCCGCCTGGCTCTGCCGAGCTCCCCACCCGACTCCGCCGAGCTCCTCGGCTCCGCTGAGCCCGCCGACACCCACTCGGCCTCTGCCCTGCTCTATGCACCAACCACATGGCTTCGCCGAGCTTGCCAAGCTTGTCGAGCTCCGCTGCCAACCCCACCGACTGACACAAACTCGCCGACCTCCTGTCGATCCTCTCCAGCCCTCGCGGGCTTAGCTCCGCTCGCTAGGTCATGTGGGTGACCAACACCCTGCCGATAGCCCCTAAGGGCTTACCCTGATTGTATTAGGGTAATATGAGGAACCAGGGGCTGCGTGCCCAACACCTAGCTGCCAGCCCCCTGGTCGTCAATGTGACCAGGGGCCGAAGGTTTTTTTAGCCCCTGAGGGTTGTGCATTTTTTTTCCCCTTTTGAGCAGCTTGCGCTAAATCGGGCATAAAATGGGCATTTTTTCTCGGCTTTTCAAAAATGAGATATCGCCGGAAAGCTGGTTTCGGCACCATTCCAGTGTCACTAGTAATTTTTCCTGATTTTTCCATTTTGCAATCTTTTTTGCCAGTCAAATTCAGAACTTGGTTTTTTCACTCCAAGGGGCGGATCTTTTGCATTCGAACTCCATTTTGCGTAAATGAATAGGCGTTGGAAAGGTATTACAGTGATCTTTCCAAATTTATAGTCTATTTTACTAGAATATTTACCAAGTATTTTTTATTCAGATTTGTGTGTTTTTACACTTTGCTCAATTACTTGGTTATTATGGCTCCTACATGGGCTTTGTTTGTGTTGGATGGGTTATGTTGATATGATTTATCATTGTTGAGATCATTAGTCTCTGAATTTTTCATTTGAATAGTTATCATAGGTTTTTCTACTCACCCTTCAGTTGTTCTTCTAGAACGGGGTAATTATGAGTCATGGGCAAAGGGTATACTTACACATTGTAGGTGGCTTAATATTTTGCCTTATTTGTATGATTTCATACCTAAACTAGCAACTTTAGAGGGAAAATTAGCATGGGATTTCATTAGAAATCACATATTGTCTAGTGTTGATCATGACACTGTGTTGGCTATATCGAATATTGATTGTCCTCACCCACTTTGGACACATCTTTGGGAGATCTATGAAGACCCTATTCTATCTCCATTCCCAGAGGATCCTGCTTCAGATTGACTCTTACCCATTGCTTGGAGAGAGAATACACCATTTGATCATGATACTTTAGAGGAGCTTGAGTATTTAGACACCCTTACTTGTTCCGATGGATCAGAGGTTTTTCTCACAGTTCCTACTCTTCAGACTAAAACTTCATCAACATCTCTTGTTGTTCTTGATTTAGTGCAGCAGAGAATCATACATCTTCTAGACATAGCTACTTTGGACTCTTATGTTGCAAACATATCTTTCTTGTTTGTTGAGTCCTATATTACAGATTTGGAGGATTATTTTGAGGACATTCATCTCCTCTACCTTGACAGTTAGGTTATCACTGTTCGCCCACCATTATCCATGCATTTAGAGGTTGTATTTTAGTATTCTCCACATCAATTTGGATTTGGCATTATTTGTTTTCGTTTAGACAGTGAGATTCTTTAGCATCCTATCATGGCACACATCTTGAGACAGATTGGTTCATCATTCTTCACAAGGTTTCTTCGACATCGTCCTTTGGATCCGTTTCTTCCCAATGGGAGGAATATCATTCGCCGCTTCAGGATTTCCTTTTGGATTCTACATCAGGCATCTACCATTGTGACAGGAGTTTCTTCATTGTGGGGGGGCCTTCTTCTCTCTTTCTATCTCTCCTATGGAGACCATTGTACATGTACATATATGATAGAAGTTGTCTATGGGGGGTATCATGTTATCCACCTCCTATCCTTCTTTCCTTAGTGCATTGCATTCCTTCCTTGCATTCTATTTTGGGGAGGAGTTTTGTTCCCACTAGGATTTCTCCTTTACCCCATTTCATTTAGTTTGCATTGATTTTGTACATGGGTAGCTGATCTGGCCTTGTTGTTGGGACCCATTACTTTTGCTTTCAGTAGTTTCTTCTAGGTTTTAGCTTCTCCCTAAGTCTAGCTTAAGGGGGGGTGTTAGAGTAATTGGGTATTTACTTTATTAATTAAACAATATTTGTTTAATTACGTAAAGTTCCCTTTTACCTCTTTTCACTTAAGATAACATTAGGTACATAATAATTAATTACTTTATTAATTATTATTGTGCAAGCCTAGGGTTTTCCTTTTTAGGGTTTTCATGTATATATGGTTGAAAAATATCTTTTGTATTATTAATTCATTTTACATTTTCAGGTGAATACATTGCTCCACATTCTTGAGCATTTCCTTTGTTGCTTCTCTTTGCTTCTCCTTGTAATAGGTTATTTGCTTGCAGAGATCTTTGGGCTCCTGTGGTGTTGTATTTTCTCAACTCCAACAAGTTATACCTATGGTGATTGCTACGAGTATTCAATATCATAATTCCAGGTCTTTTGATTATGCTTCACATGTGTTTAAAGAGTTGGATGCATGGGTAATGGCAATAAAGAATGGAGCCTTTGTCTTGCACCTCAAGAATTATTCATTGTTGATGCACTTAGTGCTATATTTTTGACAAGAATTAGAATTGTGGCCCTAGGAGCTGGGGATTTTGCAATTTGATAAGGAAGGCAAACCATTGCCTATTTAGCTGTGGAGTAATGTTTGGTACAATAGGTTTGCTAATTCTAATTTCTTGCATTTTGAAGAGTACTTTCTAAAGCCTTTGTATAGGTTTTATAATCATCCTTGAGAATTTTCCTTGTCTAATGAAAAAAAAAGGTTTCTCAGGCCTAAGGATTATAATGGACCAATCAGCCACAACTGGGGGGATTGGTATTGTTTAAAAAATGCCACTATGATTAGGGTTTATGGTTTTGAAAGTACTCCATTTAATTTGCATAGGACAGTTCCAGATAGGATTGCATATCTAGAGATTGTTAGGCAAATGGATTTCTTCAGTGTCATGAACTTAAGCTCTTATGGGAAGCAAGAATTTTTGCCAAGTACGTTGTGTTTTGGTGATTTTAGTGTGCTAGCAAAGGAGGGATACAATTTAATTCTGGATATATTATTGCATTCTAACATGAGAAAAGTGCCATCGAGGAAAAACTTTGATCCAAAGGGATATATCCATTCTGCTAGACAAAGAATAAACTTTGGAGGGTATCAGCATGTGCCCTATTAGTCTGATGACATAATTAGAACCTTGGAAGTAGAAGAAGTAGAAATGGTAATTGAGAAACATGATCAATAATTGATAGATGCTGAGATGTCTTCCAGTAAAGAAGTATTAGAGGCTAATAGGCCACAAGGTCCATCCAGAAAGGTATCGAGGACAAGAACTCAGGATTACACCTATTTTGCTAGAGATGTGAATATTGAGGAAACTATGGATATGGATACAAGACATGAAGAATATAGATATTTTATAGCAGATGATGAATTTGTGAAAACCTCAGAATTCAAAACATTCTTATACAAACAAAAAGGAAAAGAAATAAGACAACTGGTTGATAATGTCATACCAGGAAATGAGGAGTAGTTGTTAAAAAACTTGAGGGATGAGGTGGATAAAGAGATGACAAGCATGACTCCTGAGAAAGGGAGAGAAATGTTGGAAAAGGCTAGTGTCATGATTTTCCTGGGGCTAGATCTAAATTTTGCATTGGTTTTTGGCAACTTCTTGAAAGACAATAATGCTACACATAAGCTCAACATAGAAAAGGTGATAGAGGTGTATACAGGGTCAAAATCAATCCTGACGAAGAAACATTGATGATCTGGGATTTATATCCCCCCCACAAGAAGTCAGTTGTCATTGATACTGAGAATGAATTTGGACATGTCATGAATTTGAAGGCTAGAGAAGCTGGTCTAGTTGCAACTGCAGAAATCGGGATCAATATAGCTAAATTAAATAACGCTGAGATACAAGCATTGATCAAAGAGAGAGAGATGTAAAAAACTAATAGTGAAAGAATACTACGAGAAAATGAACTTCTAAAGGACATGGTAGGTGTTGCAACAGGGCCAACAAAGATGCTCACCCAAGGTGAATGTTCACAGTTGAAGGACCATTGGGAAGGATCAAGTGCATACTCTCAAGGGAAAATGGACATGCTTACTACAATAATCAAAAGGTGGCAGGTTGCTTTAACCACTTGGTTAAATAAACTTTGGGGAAAATATTAACAATACGTTGATGCAATAAAAGAACATAGGAGAGTGGATAGCATAATCCAATAAAAACTTGAGGAATTAAAGCAAAAGGATACTCCTAATAATGCAGGGATTTAAAATGCTCACCATATCATGGATAAGCACAAAGGATTCTTTGACGAGTTACAAGACGATGCACAGGAATTGATAGAATCATCGAGAGAAGATTGACTAGGTTCTATGATGATGAAGAAGAATTAAAAGAAATGGCTACATGGAAGAATGAATGTGAATTAATACTCCAAGAAATGTTAAATACAACCACTACAAAGGATGCAATGATGGATGAAGCATTTGAACAGAACGAATGAATGGTGATGATGGAGATCGTGATCCATGATGCATTAGGAGATGCAGATACAAACAAGCACTGAGATTACACAGAGCACATGTCTGAAGTCCACTTGTGGCTCAACAGAGCTTAGTTATTGCTAATCTTGTTAGTTTTTTATGCTTAAAACATGTTTTGAAAGGACACGTCCTTCCACCCATTAATGTATAAGTATATGTTGTTTACAAAGAAGGAAGAGGGCAATTTTAGATAGAAGATAATTAGTAGGAGATACAATATTTTTTAGAATGTTTGAAGGAACCATGTTGCATGTATAAGATTTGTAGAAGATAATGAAAGACTTATGATTTGGTAGCTCTATTCTGGTATCAGTTGTTTGTTAAATTCTCTGAAGTTATTTGATTGTCTCCAATTCAATGTTTCTGGGTTATTTAAGTTGAATTATCATGAATATATTTAATTTATCAGTGCACAATTGTTGTAACTATGTGATTTGATCAATCAGATTCTTTAAAGAAGAATTAAATTCCTTTTAGTCAATTACAGTAATTTGGGAATGTTATTTGGATCAATAAGAAGAATTAGATAATTAGGATTAATATTCTACCTCAAGTAGGGTTCATTAATCGCACTCTTGCATGTTTATACTAGTTATAAAATCATATATGCCAAACAACTAGTGACTTTTCTTGATAAAAGCCACTCATCAGAGACTTTCATTTGACCCTGTTTACCTAATAAGGCACTGGTCTCCCTTACTCTCATTACTTAGTTCTATCTATTTCACTTGACATCTATTAACTGAACATACCAAATTTAGATCCTATTAGATATTGAATATACAATCTATACCAAATTAGGATCACATCTTGCCACTATCAAGTTGCCATTTGTGGATAGTTTGGTTGAGTAGGAAGCATAATTCAAAATTTGCGTCATTCATATAGGTGCACCCACCTAGGTTTAGTAGATCCTTAAAAGTAGAACGTTCGATCATATTGGTTGGCCTTGTTAGTTGGCCAATAAAGCTATGAGGGCTTGGAAATATCTCGTGGTTCTTTCAAACCAGCATTTTTGAGACCCAACACTCACACTCGCAAGATTGGATCAATTTTAATCCCAAAATAAAATGTGGAGGTAATATTTTAAGCAACTTAATGTCACCAAAAAGACTTTTGATTCTCAAGATCACCATGAGGCACAAGAGAAGTGCATACCCATTTTTAAATGAAATTACTTTGTAAAAAAGATTACAAGACACAAAAGCACATGTTCATTTTAAATCCTCAAAGAAAAATGAATTCTTTTTAAAGCACCAATTCAAATGTGGAAGTTGCATTGTTCAATTTTTAAACCTCAACCAAATCTAGTAAGATTGTTTCTAAGGTTACTTTTAATTCCTTTTGTAAAATTTTGAAAAGGAAATTTTTTTTGTTCTTTATAGAGCCCAAAAAGAAAAATTATTGTTTTCTAAAGCATGAAAGGTAACAAATCCTTGAAAGAGACTGAGGATTCTCTAAAGTGTTAAACAACACTATAGTGTTCAAAAACGCTTAATATAAGATGGGAATAATGCCATTATGTAAACTACCATTTCACTTTCTTCCTTGTCCTAACTTGCAAGATGATAAAAGCCAAAGAGTACAGGAACAACAAACAGGTCAATAGTTCAAAAATCTAAAAACAAAAAAGGCACATGTTAAGAACATAAATTTGAATTTCTGACTATTTTTCAATGGTGCAGTTAGTGAGTGTGATGTAGTTTGGAAAAAATGGGGTGCTATATAGTGCCACACCTTTCACTGAGTGTAGAGCTTTATAGAAACAAAGAGCGCGGGTGCGACAAATTTTTTCCCGTCAACGCAGTTTTCAACTTGAAAAATCTATGGCCGAGTTTAAAATTTCAAATTTTTTGAGTGGGAATGCGGGTGCGGTGAATTTTGGACTAAGTGTGGTATGATATAGCACCACACCTTTGAAAGCAATGTAATATAGCGCCCCAGGCCTGTGTGCGGTGTATTTTGGACTCATAGATCTGCGGTAGATTTTGGAATTTTAAAATGCTAGCACAGGAAACAAGTATGGCATAGTTTGTATTCAGAGCAGTGCAATATAGCGTCACGGGCCTATGTGCGGCACAATTTCCTATGACCTGTAAAAGAAATAAAAAAACATAGAATTTTCAAAAAAATGTGATTAGAACTTGATATTTTCCCTCCTAGCACCAAAATATGAACCCCAATCCTATACCTACATAAACACAACAAACAAACACATATTAGGTTCATATGCAAGATAAAAGAGGGATTCCCCATGAAATTAGATTGAAACATTAACATAGGAAGAAAATTAAGAACAATGTAAATGAATCCTATTTTAATGAACAAACTATCAATCCCATGGGGGAATTGGTGCCAATTGGTGTGTCAAAATTGGCCCTTTCCCAACTCCTTTGTAAGCTTGATGATGATTGATCCAATTTGGTTGAATTCCTACATAACCTAGCTAAGAACTTGATATAGAGAGATGAAAAATGGCTATGCTTGAAGATGGATTTGAGTATAATAAGTTTACAAAAATTATGGATGATAGAATGAGAGGAAGATTCTCTCATTTATAGATTTCCAAAATAGAGAAGAGAGTGAAATGGAGAAATGTGGGATCATTCAACATCCAATGGCCAAGTGCCACTTGTCAAGATGTGAATGGTTGAAGGTTGTGCATATTTTGGCCAAAGTTCCAATAAATGCAATTAGGTGGAATTTTAAATTGAGGAAATGACATGTGAGAGGGAAAAAGGAATGAAATAAATGCCACTTGGCTCCATGCACAAGGACATGTAAGAGAATTGAATTATTTGTTGGAAGTACCCAACCACTTGGACTTTTTGAATTCAAACTTGAGGGAATATTCCATTTTTATGCCATGTGAGGGAAAATAGAGATTTAATAAATGAATTAAATCCATTTTCATGTGCAAGTTGCATTCTCTAGAGGATTTTAGTGATAGGGATTAACTTAATCAAGATTTGATAAATTTAATCAGAGGTTAGGTGATTTGACCATTTTGACTTATATTTTAGGGTTGATTTAAATCAAAATGAGAGGAAAGATTAATTAAATAAATTTTCTTGATTTATTTAACTAAAGGGGAAATGTTAGATTAAATTAAATAAGGTTTAATATATTCAATTTAATAAAAAGACTTTAGAGACTTTAATCAAACAAAATGATTTATTTAATTAAACTGAGATATAAGGTTAATTAAATTAAACTGATTAATTTAATAAACAGAGGAGAAATACTTAATCAAATCAATAATGATTTATTTAATTAAGAGACAAAAGGTGATGATAATCTGAGAGTGTGATTCAAGAATAAATGTTGTTAGTAGTCAGGATCAAGTGCGTCGAATCGAATTTGTATATTTTCCATGTCTACAAAAATATTTAATTTTCCAAAGGAAACTAATTAAATATTTGATTTTACCAAGTATAATTAAATGAATAATTGCACCAAAAAGAAGAGTTGCACCATACGGGTGTTGTGAAGATTTGTAACCCTAAAATAATGTATATATTGCATATGAAATCAAAATAGAATAGGAATTAGAATTATGAGTTAGGTAGGCGATACTCTAGGGATTTTTATCACATAGACTTTACTGCATGGACCATGATGCATGCATAAATTTTTGAAGTTTAAAGGAATATCTTGAATTCAATGGCTCAATATTGGTCTCTATTATTTGTTAATTCAAAGAAATTATCTGACTATATCCATACTACTACTTATTTGTTATTTGAAGTTGTATACATTCCAAGTTGATGTTTCAATTTTATCAAAATACATTTATTATTGTGTAGTCAATTCAATTGGTTTATATCAAAGAATTAAAATCCTTTTTATTGATTGCAGTAACATAGGGGTAAAATTTGGATCATTAACAAGATTTAGATAATCGATAAGGCTTTCATACTATCTCCATTTTGATGTTATCTAGTTATTCAGAATAAATATATATCTTATCTATCAATACACATTTGTTTTTATTGTGTGATTCTTTTGATTGGTTCCTTCAAGAAATAATTAAATCCTTTTGATAAATCACAGTAACTTGATAGGATCAATTGGATCATTGAAGAAGAGTCTTCTAGTCACATATTTACATATTTATAAAAGTTATAGACAATCACAGATGTCAAACAATTCGAATAGAATCTAATATTGCTCACTCATCATTATATTTCATTGACTCCGCATACCCAACAGAGCAGTGATCTTTATATTCAATCATATATAATTAACTTTAGGAAATTTCGAATGTATTCATTTCCAAATAACTACATCTGTTAAGTGAACATATTTATATACCTTGATATTACTTATACAATTTACACCAAATTAGCCATTACATATACTTCAATTTCCATTTTGCACTATAAGTAGATTTCATTAGTTAAGAGTAACATAGCTTTCAAATCTGCTTCATTAGTAAGGTCAACCTACCTAGGTCTAGCAGAGCCTGAAGAGTAGGGATTCATCAAACTAATAGGTTAACTCAGTTCACTGGTTCAAAAATGTTGCAAGTCTAATCATAGAGCCTCACATCCTCTTAGGATTTGTAACCTGCATTTTTGAGATCCAATTGTTTGGTGACTCTATTGGGGAGCCAATCCTGAACCCAAGCCTTCTAATATAGAGTCAATTCAAACATCAAGAGGGTAAATACTCTATTGGGAAAGAACATGACAATTTTCCTACATATTAAAAAGTAGGTGGTGGATCTGAAGAAATTATTTGGTGAAAAATACAATAAACAGTTTGAAACTGCAACATTTCCAACTAGAAATAAAAGATCATAGGCTGAAGCATGTATAACACTTGTTTTTTTCCCAATACAGTTGTGGTATACTAAGACATTTAATTAATTTAAGCGATAATACTGAAAAATGGATGGAACAAGTGAAAATGGTTGCACCAACAAGAGAAAGTGAAAAATTGGCTCAAAAGGTGTTACAATTTAGAGCTAAAGTTTCCTTAGAGATGTCGTGATATACACCCTTCTACAATGAGGATGGATATGTGAATATAAGTAGACCTTGGACTCCATATATGCCTCATAGAAATGAAATTACTTATCATGTACAACACAAAATTCATACACCACAAACCTCAAATCAAATAAATTCTCACCCTATCCCTCTTGGTCAAAGACTGATAAGTTACCAAAATCATGAATGCAATCAATATCCTGAATATTATCCATATCAATACCAAAATCCATATCAAATGTGCAACACAATTTCATCCCTCTTGGAAATGTTAATTAAAACCTACAACAAGATGTATATCAAAATCAGCAGTATGAGGATGGGGAAATCACTGATGAGTATAGAGAAACTGATCAGACCATAAAATTAGGAGAGGAAACATGTGTAAATGAAGTTTTTTCAGATTTGAATGAAGGTGAACTTGCTAAAGACCAATTTTATACCTTGGAGGGTGATTGAAATATTGAAGGTGTTGATGGAAACACATGACAAGAGGAATATATAAGCCATGATTCAAATGAAGGGGAGGTACAACCATGTGTGTATTGTCATGGAATTGATAATGATGCATCAAAACCTAAAACAAAAGGGGGTAGTTTGCCAAGTTACAACAATGAAGAGGGTAGTGATTGTGGTCAATCTATAAAGAATGGATATGCAAGTAAAAATAATTTCTATGATAGTTTGCATGATGAGGATGAAGATGCAGAAAGTCTCTCCTACATAATGGATTGTAACAATGCATATTATGAGGGATCCATTGAATATTCAGATTGTGAAGATGAACCTGTGGATTTTGATCTACAATAGAAGGATACTTGTAGCCTTTATGCAGATCAAGAAGAAGAAGCAATGGAAAATGAAAGTTAATTTTACAATGAATGAATAACACCTCCAGCTGCAATTGAGTACCATGAATACGTATTGGATGAGGAAGAGGTTTGTACACTTGAAAATGGTTTTCATTTTTTTTCAAATCCATTGTATGATGAAAAGATAGAAGAAGATCAGATGAAATTTTCCCAAAGTTTTCCAGAACATGAATTTCATGTGTTTTCAAATCCACTTTATAATGAGGAAGAAATTTTTTTAGATAACTAGGATAATATATTAACTTGTGGAACAAATGACTGTGTTGATATCTCATCTAGTTTTTTAATGATGATCTTGAGCCTCATTATGATGATGAGAAGGATGAGGAGTACATCAATGGTAAAATAGACAAAGAGGCATGTTCACTCAGTAGTGATTAAATTTTAGATTTTTTGGAAATGGAGTACCAAAAGTACACAAATAAGAATAATTCAAAAATCTCATCCCTAACATCAGTTGGATCAAATGTGAAAAATGATGATTATATGAATCATAAGTTTGTATCACCATCAATTTGTAATATAGAAGAAACAAAAAGTGTTTCAGATCTAATTATTCCAAAAAATATTGATATGATAGAATTTTTCAGACTTACAAGAGAAGTATTTAGATGGTGCATGTTTATGTCAGTTGGGAGATCATTTAACAATACATGATGGTGAGAAAAATAATGATAAATGTTGTATTGAATGTGAATATACTTTGTATGATTAATATGGAAGAGGTTTACCACATCATAATGGAAAACATGAACTGCATAATAGTGAGAGAAACATGAGTCAAGCTGAACATAATGATTTTCTGAAAGGTTCCAATGGTAGTACATGTAGCAGGGTAGATGGCAAAAATGTTTTCAAGAGGAATATAATGAAATCAAAACAAAACAAGGTGTATTACAATGTGAAATAAAATCCATTTCCTTTTACGTGACCTTGAGCCAGTAGTTGTGGTGTGATTCTGCAAAATCATACCAGCTAAAAAAATTGACATAAAGTTTGACTTTCCTACCCAATAAGTAAAGCACTTGGTCTGCTCCCCTAGAGACCTAAATTCTTGCTATGCCCATAGGGAGAATACATCCCCAGACAGAGCCACTATTAGAGCCTAAAATTTCATTCAAATTTTAGGTTCCTATATTGAAAATTTGGATTTCAACACTCAGAAAACTCAGTTGTAAAATCAGCCCCAGGAGAACGTTTAAAAAAATAATAACTTTAGATATGTTCATTTTCATGCCAAGCCATCGTGCACATATGTTCCTCTACCATATGTGAGTATCTCTACCAAATTGCAGCTTCCTACGATTAGTTTTGACAAGGTTTCAAAAGACCAAGTTGAAGGGTTTTAGGAAGGTTTGTTGTTTACACAATGGTAAAATCTATTAAAGTGACCAGCTTTGGAGGATAATATTAAGAAACTGGAAGATTTTCAAGACAAACCAATTGGTTCTTTTGAATATCCCCATCTCAATGTGCATCCACGTCAATTATCAGAGCTTCAAAACATCATTTGATATTTTTTCAAAATCAAATCCAAATGAGTTTTGCATAGTTTTATGATTGCATTTCCAGAACAGCTACAAAATGGTCAAGTTTGATTTTTAATATTTTTTTGAGGAAGACGATTTATGAAAAACCCTCTTGCACACGTGTTCATTTGACCTAAATGAACCAATTCCCAGCGTGGCAGATTCTCAAAATCAAATTGGATATTTTTACAAAAGTGGCAAGTTGACATGCTTCAAATAGTTTTCACAAGTGCATTTTCGGAAAGGGCTGATTGGGCTACTTTGAAAATCAATATATTTCAAACCTAATTGCCTCATACAAAACTATTTGGCAACTGTGTTCCCCCATCATAAATCAGCATACTGATGATTTCTCTTGGCTCCAAGAAAATGTTTGATAGGTTTTACAAAAAAAATCCAAAGGCAACTTGGTCTTATTTTGTTATAGTGGAGAGTGCTAAAAATAATTTTTTTGACAAGTACTCGCTTCAAATTCAAGAAGTATTCTGATGAAATATCATGAGATTCAAACAGTTGAGGTCGCACTCAATAGGACTATAGAGATGGTACCATTTAAGAAGTGTTTTTATAGAGAAATGGAAAATAGCTTAGAACGAGATAAATGTTGGTTAGACCTTATTATCACTACATTATCACTGCAATATTATAAAATGTACGCATGTGTAGTATTTTTTCATTTCCAAGAGGTCTCATGATATGCTACTTTGAAATATGAGAGAAAATGTTGCCTGATGTTGGCACTTGCAACCATAAAACTCATCAATGAAACGATTTCACAAAAAGAAGCCAAAAGCTTCTTAAGGTTACTCAAGATAGTCAGTTTGAGGAAGTAGTGCATAAAATTTGAGAACACAATTCGGAGACTATAATTACTATTGGGTCAAAATGAGATTCTTCACTTTCGATAGGAGCATATCAAAGATTCACAGTAAAAAATGGGCACCATTACCACCATCAAAAATTGATCCTTTATCAGACAAAGGAACTATTTTAGGAAATGTTTTATTTTATCTCATGCAAGTAGAAGAGTATTGTGAAACCATGGGCCCTGAGAAGCATATGATGTGATTGTTCTATGATTGCAATGCATGAATTTGTGATAAAGCTAAATAAATTCCATTCACAAGGTTTGAGAAAAATATAAAATAACCATATGTAAAGTAACAAAGTTGATCAAGAAACATTATAAGCTGATGAAATCCTCATTGATTTAGTTGTATTTCACTCATACAAGGCATGATCACAAAGATTTTAAAAGGAGCATGACACCGAAGTAGTAGTGCAAAGACCAACTCATTCCTAAAATTGACGACATAGTTGTTGGTTTAAATAAAAACTAAAAGGCATGAGCAACTAGTACACCATGTTTTTTAGGACAAATGCATTGTTTCATACCATGGAAGAGGCATAGTGGGGATAAAGGAAGCAATATCTCGGTGGGTAGAATGAGTAGGAAGCTTCAAACAATGATGAAATCCCATGAACTATAGTAATTAGACTATATTCACAAAATAAATTTCTTGTAAATGGTTTGGATGCTTTAAAGAGAATGCGCACATGAAATCCAAAGATGATGAAGGTTCTTCTTTTGTGATTTTCTATCCATAGAAGATTTGGCTCAATATTCATATAAGTCATCAAATGAAGCAATCAAGATTGAATTCTCATTTTGATAATAATATGAGCCATAGGAGAATGAACTATGAAATCGAAAAAAAATAGCTTTGAGCCTTTCATTTGTGTCACCGATACATATGAACCTAGATTTGAATGCTCATAAGCATAACAAGGAGGCTATATACCCAAGGTCTAGCTACGTAGATGTACATTGTGACTTTTGATTGATGTTGCATGCTATATGAATGACAAGACGATCTGCACAAAGTCTTCATCTAGACTAAATTTTGTTTGATTGCATTTCCATCATAAAGGGGAAAAGAAAAGCAAAGATAAAATTCAAATTTGATGTAAGCTATGTTGAGGAAACCCTTATAAGATCGAGTATCACAATGGGAGTTTGAAAACAAGGAACCATCGATCAAATTCATGAGTTACAAAAGGCTAAAATTGATGAGAGAAGTATTGTCAGGCTTCGTGGGAGGAATAGGAAAGAAGAAAACCCTAAAATATTCACGGAACAAATGAACTTCATCGGAGAGACATAAGCAATCGGGATGAATCTCACATTTCTCTCTGACTGAGTTGGTCATACTAATAAGGGTTCATCGGGGAGATATTTACTATCTAGAGAATAAAATAATATATTTTCGATGATGCATTCCAGGCTGAAGGTTTGAATGAATATAAATATTAAAATGGATGTGCTATCATATATTGTAGGTGAAAAATATAGAAGAGATTTTAATAATTGTGGGAGTAATAAAGTGAGAAATTACTGAATAAAGGTGAAGGTGGAGAAATTAAATATTTTCTTCATGAATTAAAATATTCTCAATGAAATATGAAGTCTTTTAACAAAGGGAGTTATAAGGTGAAAATTTATTCTACCCACAAAATGCACAAGAGGTAAAATCTATAAAATATTTGCATGGGGAGTTGGAATATTTTCACCAATAGGATTAAAAGAATACGTAATTATTTTATCCAAAGGAATAATTTATTAAATCGAGTGAAATATTGTATTCAAGCAAGGTAAAAATGAGATATTTTCACTGCAAAAGCTGTGAGATTGAGTGATTATTTTTAATTGGTGGAAGTACAAACATTTCCAACAAAGGATAATTATCGGAGTTAATTTTTCACAAAGATGCAAGATGGAGATTAAAGTTAAAATATTTAATTTTCCAAAGGAAACTAATTAAATATTTAATTTTATCGAGAATAATTAAATGAAGAGTTGTACCAAAAAGAAGACTTACACCATACGACTGTTTTGAAGGGTTGTAACCCTAAAATAATGTATATATGCCATATGAAATCAAAATAGAATGGGAAATAAAATTAGGATTTAGGTAGGAGATACTCTCAAAATTGTTATCACATAGACTTTATTGCATGGACTATGATGCATGCATAAATTTTGGAGGGTTAATGGAATATCTTCAATTCAGTGGCTCAATATTGGTTTCTATTGTTTGTTAATACAAATAAATTATCTGACTGTCTCCATATTGATACTTCTTTGTTATTTGAAGATGTATGTCCAAGTTGATGTTTCAATTTCATCAAAACACACTTGTTGTTATTGTGTAGTCAATTCAATTGGTTTCTATAAAAGAAATAAAATCCTTTTGATTGATTGTAGTAACATAGGGGTAACATTTGGATCATTAAGAAGAGTTAGATAATCGATAAGGTTGTCATATTGTCTCCATTTTGATGTTATATAGTTATTCAGACTAAATATATATTTTATCTGACAATACACAAATGTTGTTATTGTGTGATTCTTTTGATTGGTTCCTTCAAGAAATGATTAAATCCTTTTGATAAATCATAGTAACCTAATAGGATCAATTGGATCATTGAAGAAGAATCTTCCAATCACATATTTTCACATTTATACAAGTTATAGACACTCATAGGTGCCAAACAATTAGAATTGAATCCAATACTATTCACCCATCATTATATTTCATTGACTTCGCATACCCAAAAAATCATTGTTCTTTATATTCAATCATATTTAATTCACTTTAGGAACTTTAGAATGTATTCATTTCCAAATAACTACATCTATTAACTAAACATATTTATATACCTAGATATTGCTTATACAATTTATTCCAAATTAGACATTACATATACTTCATTTTCCATTTTCCACGGTAATTAGATTTCATTAGTTAAGAGTAACATAGCTTTGAAATTTGCTTCATTAGTAAGGTCAACCTACCTAGGTCTAGCAGAGCCTGAAGAGTAGGGAGTCATCAACCTAATAGGTTAACTCAATTCATTTGTTAAAAAATGTTGCAAGTCTGGTCATAGAGCCTAGTATCCTCTTAGGATTTGTAACCTGCATTTTTTAGAACCAATAGAGTATTCAAGAATCCTTTGCCAAATTATGAAAAAGGAGAATCTTCTTCTACAAATGGAAAAGGAAAAAATGTGTACTATGTTTATGACACCACTATCCTTCATATTTTTGCAATTGAATATGGAAACAATGAAATTGAAATTAATTATAGATAAAATGTTGTTGCTGGTAATCAATCTAATGGCATTGTTGCAGTTGATAATCAAACTCATGACATTGTTAGAATTAAAAATTAGCTTAATGAAATCAATATCAACCTCAAATCAAATAAAATCAATGACATCATACCATTAAACCTGATCATAAATGTCGTTGCAACTGATAATAAGATCAATTTCATTAAAATTAGAGAAAAACAAGACCATCAATCAGTCAATACAACCACAAGAGGGAAAGCCAAATTAATATTGAAAGGAGTTTCATCTAAAATACCTGCTTCCCCTTCAACTCAATACAACATAGTTGATCAATTGCATAAAATCCCAACTCAGATATCAATATTAGAACTTCTCAAAATTTCTGCAACTCACAAGGAGATTCTGGAGCAAGCTCTAGTAGCCACCACAATACCAAATAATCTGGAAGTTTTTCAATTCTGAGCCATGGTGGGACACTTGAAAACACCTCATTTCCTATGATTTTTCTAAACACGATGGCATATCACTTACCCATCCACACAATGTTTCCCTCCATATTGAAGTTCTAATTCACAAACATGAGGTCAAATGTGTTCTAATAGATGCAGGAGATGGTTTAAATATATGTACTTTAAAGGTTTTCTATGCACTAGTATTTTCAAAAATGCAATTGATGCTAAATGAAAAGTCACTATAAAATTATGTGATGATGAATAGAGATCCTCCCTCGGATTGATTGTGTTACCAATTCAAGTAGGGCCAATTATGAAAGATATAGTTTTCCAAGTGTTAGACAAGGAGTTGAAATACAATATACTCTTGGGATATCCTTGGATTCAATAAATGCAAGAAGTGTCATCTACGTATCACCAATGCTTGAAATTTCCTTTCAATGGGCAAGAAATCGCCATTTCAATTGATTCCAACAATCTTCAATATTGCAACACACTCAAAACTATCCAAGATAATTTTGTTCCACATAATAGAGAAGCTCACACTCCTAGTTCATCAAATCATTAAAGACAACTAAATTATGTGTCAAAGTGGGGTTAGAAGAAGGTTCAGTCAAAGGATAAAAGTATGAGTGATTCTACTTCATCACGTAATGAAATTCAATTAGATTCCTTGTCAAATCAGCTTGAGGAAAAGGTTCAAAAGGAAAAGGAATTGGTGATTCTACTCCATCAAATCATGAAAGTCAACTCAATTTACTATCAAAATAATTTGAGAGAAAAAATCAGTTGAAGGACAAAGGCATGGTGAATATTCAATTGAGCAGTCCTTGTGTCTTTCACATTTACTACTTTCAACAAGATACTATGGAAAACAATCAACATCAAGACAAACATCTTCATAACCAATCAAACTCTTTGATGGTAAATTTATAAAAGCAAGAACTCAAGTTGATGAATCTGAGGATAAAGAAATTTTAAATTTGTTGTACAAAGATGAAGAACAATCACAAGCATCAACTTCCAATGTCCAAACAGAACAATATGGTAAAGGGAAAACAATCTTGGAGAAGATGCAGTATGAAGGACAAGGACCTATTGACAAAAGAAAAGAAGGAATTGTAGAACCAATTCATCCTATCACAAATCATCCAAAAGAGAAAATAGGACTCGGATGTAAGGAGGAAATAAAGGAAGACATAAAAGAGAAGGTTGTTGAGAGAATCCTACAACTATAAGCTACTTCTGAAACCGATTCAAATGAGTATGAATGGGATTCATTGTCTGAGGAATATTGTCAAGATAAGGAAGTTGATGTAATATAGAGGTATACCCCCATATGGATGGAGGGACAAAGATCAGGGTCTAGACCTCTTGAATTTTGATCACAACATATTGATGGCTCAAGTGAGGACAAACAAACATCAAGCGAGATAAATGATTTGGAGGAGAGTAACATCATAGACCTTTACATTACTATCAAAACCTATGATGACGTTACCATCCTAATACTTACCACCTTTGATTCAAACCAATTTGATGTCTCCTTACCATTAGTACATCTTGAACTCATTGACTGGGAGAAAATTGAGCCTCTTAACGCCCCTATTTTGCAAACGATGATGCCAATTTTAACTTCCTTTGTTCTGACAACCCAGAAATGAGTTCCACTCGTGAATCTCATAATGAAGCTTTGAGTCAAGAGGGTTCCAAATATCTTAGCTGCAAAATCAAAAATATGAAAAATATAATCTAATGGTGAAAACCATTTAATGACAATATTAGTAAAAATAAAGAGTATCTAATGGTGAAAACCTCTTTGAGGCACCGAAAGATGGGAGATTTGACACTCTTCTAAAAAATTATCATGAAAGATCAGTAGTATTAGTTGTACCTACACATTCCATCAACATCAACACAACATAAATAGTGAAGACCCTCCATCTAGCAGCATCCACGATAGATCGGGAAAGGCCAAGCTTCACCAAATTCTTTAAAGAGAGACAAGTCAACTTTTCTTGGTCCTAAGCTAACATGCCAAGGATAGATCTAGAGTTGATAATGCATAACTTATCCCTAACACCTAGGGTGATGCCCGCCAAGAAGAAATTGAGGATAATGCATCCACACATCACCTTATTGGTAAAAGAAAAATTGAAGAAATTGTTAGATGTCAAATTCATCCGATCAATTGATTATGCCAAGTGGACTTCAAACATCGTACCTATCTCTAAACCGAATAATAGCATCATGATATGTATTGATTTTAGATATCTCAACAAATCATGTCCAAAGGATGATTTTCCTTTTCCCAACATTGACATCACCGTGGACTTGGCATCTGGACATGTCATGTTATCACTTAGGGATGGCTTTTCAAGATACAATTGGACAAAAATAGCACCAGAAGATCAAGAGAAAATAGTGTTCACATGTCCATGGGTTACTTTATACTATAACGTCATTTCTTTTGGTTTGAAAAATGCAAAAGCCACATATCAACGAGTGATGACAACCATTTTCCATGACATGATGCACACCTTTATGGAGGATTATGTAGATGACCTCTTAGAAAAATATTTCACCAGAGAGGGACACACAGAAATCCTAGATAAAATCTTCACTCAACTGAAAAAATTCAATGTAAGATTAAACCCAAAGAAGTGTTTCTTTGGCATGACATCAACAAAACTTCTAGGGTACATAGTCTTAGAAAAGGGCATCAAAGTGGATCCCACCAAAATCA
Source organism: Sequoiadendron giganteum (assembly GCA_007115665.2). Classification (NCBI taxonomy): domain Eukaryota; kingdom Viridiplantae; phylum Streptophyta; class Pinopsida; order Cupressales; family Cupressaceae; genus Sequoiadendron; species Sequoiadendron giganteum. Next base: position 576,532,617 of record CM021109.1, read on the forward strand.
AAGCCATTATGGAAATTCCACCACCAAAGAACATCAGCCAATTGAGATCTCTACATGGATGTTTCCAATCTATCAGGAGGTTCATTGCATAATTGGTAGATAAAACTCATCTATTTAATCATTTGTTACATAAAAATGTTTCCTTCAGATGGGACAAAAAATGTGAAGCAATTTTCAATCAATTGAAATAGTATCTAATGTCTCCACCCATACTGGTGCCACCTACGGCAGGAAAACCATTATTACTCTACATAGAAACAACTGAAGTATCTTTGAGCACTTTATTAGCACAAGAAGATTATGTGGGAAAATAAAGGGTTATTTATTATATCAGTAGAACATTGAATGACTATGAAATCAACTACACCTTCATCGAAAAAGATTGTCTGGCAGTAGTATTTGCTACTCAACAGCTGTGGAATTACATGTTAACTCATACTATTAAAATCATAGCTAAGATTGATCCATTCAATTATTTACTTAGCAAAGCTGCCCAAACAGGAAGACTAGCCAAGCGGGTAATGATTTTGAGTGAATTTGACATCCATTATGTATACCGAAGAGCCATTAAAGGTCGGGTGATAGCCGATCAGTTAGCCGAAGGACCACTACAAGATGATCATCCAATTCATATTGATTTTATTGATGCACCTTCCCTTACCATATCATTACAACAATGGATGTTATATTTTGATGGGTCTTACATGCACCACAGATAGGGTGTTGGAATCTTGTTTGTCATGCCTCAAGGACATACCATCCCTAAATCTTACAAGCTCATGTTTCCTTGCATAAATAACATGGCCAAGTATGAAGCACTCATCATTGGAATCAAGGTGGCAGTTGAATGAAAAATCACAGAGTTGCAAGTCTATGAAGATTCACAGCTAGTCATAAATCAGGTGAATGATGATTATCAAACAAAGGATGATAAGTTGATGCCATATAAGAAAATGATTAATCACAAAGTTGAATAATTGAAGCGTCTAGACAATATGAACATCTAGATGACCTGAATATTGTTTGCATTTTTATTTAGTAATGAAGTATAAGCATCTAGGTATAAGGACCCTAGATGACCTAAATACTTATTGCAAGGAAGACACTATCAGACAAGGAATGTGCTCATCCATACTAGACTCATAGGTCCTCAATGGTTTTAGATAACCATGTCTTAAGACGAGTCATCCTATGAATAAGAAACAATCCACTAGCAACAAACAAGTGAACATGCCCCATCATTGCCTCTCAAGTCCCAGACATCCTAGAGAAGCTAAAAGACATGTGACCAAAGATAAAACCATAGAAAACTCAAAGATAAACAAACAACATGCATCATGCTTTGATATAGAACTGATTTTGGTAGGTGTCAAGAAAATGATTAGATACTTGATATTGCACAAGTGATAAAGCGTTGGTGTGCATTTGATGGAAATGCACAATTCATAGGCATAACTGAACAATTGTCAAAACAAGAAAGCAAAGCAAACCGATCTCCAAGCTAGAGTTGATTTATCTCCATTGTTCTTCTCCACCTGCCTGAGAATGCAAGATTTTGAAGGATTGAATGATTTGATTTGATGATAATGATTGGATTGATTAGAAGAATGAGTTTGATTAGGAGTAATGTGATTGAATAATTTGATGAAGAAAAATTGATTTGAAGAAGTTGAATTGATTGGAAGAAGTGATTTGGTTTGATCTTATTGCTTGGATTTTTGAAATGTTTTGATTTTTTTTATTTTTGAAATGTTTTGATTTTTTTGGATTTTTGAAGTGATTTGATTTTTGGATTTTTAATTTTTTTTTTAATTTTTTTAGATTTTTAAATGTTTTATTATTATTATTATTATTATTATTATTTTTCAAGACTTTTTTCAATTTTTTTTGCATTTTTTTTTTAGGACTTTTTTGAAATTTTTTGAGATGTCAATGAATGAAAATTTGGGTAGTCTTTATGCTAGATACCAATGACAAGGGAAAACCAAGTCTAGGAGCAAGGAGATAGAGGGGATTGGTGGATGAAAGGGTGGGTGATATGATAAGGGATAAAAGACTCATGATAGATGGATCGATAGAAAGGATAGGTCATAGTGATGGAATAGATGTATGCATCATAGAAGAGCAAGGATGTGATCTCCAAATACTATGTCACATAGGAATAACATGCCCCATTCTAGGTACAATACTTAGGATTTTTCATGAGAAAACTTATGACACTAGGATAATGATAGGCTTATTTGGAAGGATGAGGTATATCAAAAGATATCCAAAGCATGTTTCAACATTATGCCCCATATTTTTATCAAGATCAAAAAGAGGAAGAGAGGATGAATGGACTCAATATGATAAGTATATGGGTATGATGGATAAAGATGGTAGGTAAGATGGAAATGATATGATAAGAAATGACATGATAGGACAAATAGTATAGATGAGACAAGGCGCCCCAAAGTGTCAGTGACATAAAAGATCAACCTATACATGATGCATTTTTGCCAGGTTTTCATCATGGTACTTATCCAGGGTGCTTGTTTACCAGGTTTTCACCGTTGGATGAAGAGATTTCTCTTTACTCTTTTTTTTTCTCTTTTTTTTTCTGATTTTTTTTTTGACATTTTTTTAAAAAAAAATTTGGATAATAGAAGGGGAATATGGATAGGAGGGACTCAAGTTTCTAGTTTCATGAAAGGTTATAGTCCCACTAGATATGGATTTCATCGCATGGACCATGTCAAATGTCATTATGCTCATAGATGTTGGTAAGGGATGACATTAAAGGGAGAGATGGAGTAGGTAGCTTATGGATTATAATGTGGATTATGATGTGGATTATGGAGGGACTTGTGGATTATGATGTGGATTATGTAGGGGAGATGAATGAGAGGCTTAGCCAAAAGCATGGTCCATAGGAAGGTGATGGGGGAGATATGTAGGATAATGAGTGAAGGGTGAGGAGATGGAGGTATGTGGAATTGTTGTGAAATGGAAGGGAACCATAACTAATGGCTGCACACATTGTGATAAACGTTGAAGCTTTTGATGTGGAGGAGGTGTAGGAAGCAATGAAGATGGTTGCTTAGGAGATGGGTGATGAAGTGCTTTAGTTACCCACATAGATTTAGTATTTTTATGACTTTTATTTTTCTTGTTGGATGGAATATGAGATTCTTGAATCGAGTGGGAATGTGAGGTGGAAGTGGATGGTTGGGATTTTTGAGCTGTAGATGGACTTGTTTTCCTTTTTCTTAGGTACCCAAACTATTTTTATTTTAGACTTTTCTTTTGAAAGTATGAGCTTATATTTCTTTTTGGATGGATTTTTTTTTGGTTCTTTGCTTTTGTGTTCTAGGGCATGGGGACCCTTCATATTTTTTGATTTATAGATAGAGGCATAAAAAAAATTCTTTTGAATCCCATGGGTATGGTGGAATGAGTGGAAGCTTCATGTTTAGACAATGTGTGCACTGATTGGTCATGATTAGGATATTTAGAGGATTTATGGATAGGTGGATAAGGGGATTGGATAATGGGGATCTATTAGGTGTTGGGAGTAGTGGAGGTAGATTAGATGGATGGATATTATGAGTTAGAAGAAATGGTGGAAAAGTTGATGGTGGAAGGTGTATGATCACATCCTTTTGACATTTTTAGGATGATGGATGAGGGATGGCAACATATGTTTTAGGTGTATGATAGGATTTATGGTGGAAAGAAGACTTAGGATGGATGGAGGAAGTACCAAAATATTTAGATTTTTGTCCTTGGGGTGTATATCCAAGGCCATAAGAGTGTGGAGGGACCTTAACATTGATGGGCTCCAAAAAACCTTTTTCATGAAGGCCTAAACCTTTACCTTGATAATTCATGTTCTGAAGCATGTGATGGACAATGGGACTAGGTGTGTTTTGGACACTAGACTTGAGTTCATTATTAGATGAAGAAGGTGAAGTGGATAAAGTTTTTTGTTGTTCTGAGGAACAATCATTAATAAATATGGATAGACCAATAGGACATGCTGATGGATTTGAAATGGGTTTGATAGTGGATGTTCATTTAGATCCACACTATTGGTTTGATATTCTACATATGCTTGGGAGGCATGTGTCTCAACATGACAAGTGGATAATGCAGGATCATGGATAGGACTACGTAGGGGGTTTATAGGATAAATGGAGGTTTCTTTCTCATGGATAGGTGAAGTGATAGGCTCTTGACCATGGAATGTATAGAGTTGGCTAAGAGGATCATCATGGTCTTCTTGATCATAAGTAGGATCTAGATCATAGAGGGAAGCTTCAATGAATAGGACCAAGTATGTTATGAGTAGGATCATTAGAAGGACTTATATCTTGATTAGAATTAGAGGTTAATGATTCCTCATACTTAGGATAACTATCTTGAAATAGCTCTTGGATTTGAGTGGAAATGGAAGTGGAAGACTCTAGAATAGGCTTGGTATGCTCTTTATGATCAATGACATGAGGGCATGATGGTATTTTACTTAGAAATATAAGATCAATAGGTTGTGGACCACATGATGGAGTTGGAAGAATAGACATGCCATTCAAAGGTTCGTTGGTAAGATCATTAATTGGTGCTTGACATGGGGATGGTTTATTTTGTGCTAGTAGTCTTTGGAGAAAATTGTTAAAGAATTATTTGGTTGATGGATTAGAGCTTGAGAAGTTGGATGGTGGTGTTGGTGTAGGACTAGTGTGCTTTGAGATAGGAATTTTATTAGATGGATATGGAGGACTAGTAAATGGAATGGTGTATGATTCCAAACTTACGGTGGTATTTCCCTTGTCAAAATGATCATTAAGGTGGCCTAAGATTTCTACAAAGTTTTAATCATCATTAAGATCTACAAATTTCTCATCATCACTACGAGAAAAGTTTGACCCACCTTGGAGGATAAATGGTTTTGGATTATCTTCATGATTAGGCGAAGGGGCTCCTCGAAGTATGACCATGGACTTGTGACTAGAATTGTTAAGGATTAGGACCATTTTAGCAAGTGCTTGACTAGGATTAGGGTGATGATCATGACGTGGAATGATTAGATTGCATGAATTGGATCGATTAGGATGAAATTGATTTGATTGTGATTATAAAAAGGATGATTAGAATGATATGTTTATGTGTTGGTGTTCATAGCTTGATATGGAAATTTGCAAACAAATGATTACACATGTACACACATGAATCACACACACAAGACACATAAAAAAGTTTGAATTTGAAATTATTAATGTGATGATTAAGAATGCACTTGAAGAAGACACATCAGCAAGTCCTAGAAAGATTCAAGTGGGTATGGTCAATTAGGTCTTAAGCTAGGATGCACAAGGTTGACTAGGGATAATTTGAAAGAAAAATCATGTCACACAGCCGAGAGAAAGGGGTAACCCACCCTTCACCTTCACTTCCCAAAGGTATAAAGTTCTTTGGGACTTAGCCAAGAGTGACAAGATTTTAACTCTTAAAGAAGCGTGTCTTTCGATTCACACTTTGATTGAGGTCATCCCTAGGGGTGATGAAATCCCCTAGTAGGCCTCCTATGAAGGTTTTGACAAAAATGAACCAAGTGAGGTGTTTTTGATCACACACACATTTGATTCACACTAGCAATTATTAAGTTTCCTTTAGAAAATTTAAAGGAACACTGAAATTATTGGCCAAACTGGACACTGAAATTATTATTTTTAACTAAAAATTCACATTTGGGCACCTATAGCAGCTAAACCATGAGGAATTTGAAGATGATGCAAACTAGAGTCTCATCAAATTTTGTCTGTAGATTCTAAAAATATATTTTTCAAATTTTTTGGAATAATATTGTACTTCTTTTTCTATCTCCCATGAAAACTGGTTTTTCTCATAAAACAACATTTTAAAAAAGTGACGCTCACCGTATACAACATAAATTTTTTTGTATGATGGATAAAATTCTAATTTTTTCGAATTTAGATTTTTAATTATGATATATAGCACTTTCATTTGGTCTCATAGTTTTTTATTGAATATTCTTTCCTTAAAGAGTTTCGAAGTCAAACCAATTGCAATTCAGACATAGGCGGACTGTATACAACATAACTTTTTTTGTATGTATCAAAATTTTTATTTTTTATTTTTAATGGATCAAGGACATCAATATTGAGCACAAAAAAAAAAATTAAAAATTATTTTGATAATTTTCTATTTTTCCACATGTGCAAAACAAAGAGCTTGATTTTTGGTGAAAAACCTATGTTTAATAAAACCAAAAAAACACATACATAATAAAACCAAAGCATATTATAATTATATTTATGGGATAACTCATTTCAAGGACTACCATAATCATTTCAAATAAATTTTAAATGAATTTATTTGATCCCCCAAAAGGTAAATCAAAAGTGATTTTTTATCAGCATTTTGATATGTGTAAAGGAGACTCATTTATAGGTATGGTTTAAAACTAGCAAGGTTTTATCCAAGGGGGTTTGATCCAAGGTGGTTTGATCAAACCCTCTTCAATTGGAATCCTTAAAATTAAAATTTTAAAAGCTTAAATCATTATATTTTCTAAAAATATATGATTTCAGCAAAAATCAGTTCCTCTCAAAAATTGTAAACCAGCTTTGTGGGATCACGTTGTGTGTAAAACAATTCAAGCACTTGTTACTTTTAATCCAAAGAAAGAAAATTTGTGATTGAAGACAATGGTTCTTTCTAAGCCCAATTTTAAAATGTGATTGCAAACAAGATGTTCATTTTAAAACCCCAAATTCAAGTGTTTTGCAAACAAGATTGATTGTTCAAATAAGAGATAAATATAATAGAATGAATGCACCTGAATATTTTTGCTTTCCAATCTGATTTGTATAACTGATATTGTTGCTACTATAGCTCCTTATGATCACCTACAAAATTAAAAAATGATATTATAATGCAGCCATTAAAAAAAGTAAGCTCATCAGATAATTGCAATTTTAGATACATGTTTTTAACATAGCCAAATTAGATTCGATTATTTGAAGATGTTATGGATCTGAAAAATAAAAAACCAAAGAAGAGACCCCTAATAATTTTCTAAGATCTTTCTAGAAATGTAAATAAATCAGAAAAATTCTTTGTTTTGCACTAGAAAATGCAGATTTGTGAAAAACATATAGAAAACAAAGATTGGATTATTTTGCATTATATTTGACTTCTAAATTAAATCTGTAATACAAAGACCCCCATTAAAATTCGTTGATTTGCGGCCAGAAAGTTAATTTTATGAAAAAAACATAAAATAGTGATAACGCCTACAAAAATGGTGATAAACCCCTTAATTTATTTCCTGTAGCCCGTTGAGATGATTTTTAAGCTTCTCTGAAAATCTTGTAGAGAAATACAGAGCCATTTGAAAGATATGATGGAATTTGTAAAACCTCGGGTTTCATCCAAAAACTGGTAAATTTGCAACAAAAAAACAATAGAACTTGCAAAAAGCAAGCTAGATCAAATGATTCACATTAGGTTCACCAATGTAGTTAGGGTAAAAATATTAGAGAATAAATTCATAAACAAACTATAATGAAAAACCCTAACAAGAACAATAGAGCACACACTAGCATGAAAATCAAAACAAGAAAGCAAAACAAACTGATTTCCAAGCTAGATTTGATTTATCTCCATTGCTCTTCTCCACCTGCATGAGAATGCAAGATTTTGAAGGTTTGATTGTTGATATGTTGATTGCTCATTTTCACAGCATAATGATAAGATGAAGATAATAAAAGAAAAATAGATAGATAGATAAGAATATTATCATAGATTTTAGTAGAGTGAGGATGCTAGAAGAAGATTCCCCAAATGGCTTGTGAAAGACTTGATTTATAAGAGAAGGTTGATTTGATTCGATGGTCAAGATTAAAAGTCAATTTTTTGATAAGTATGGCTAGGATTAGAAGTTTATTTTAGTGCCTATGATGCACATTAAGTGGTTATGACATGAGGCTAAAATTAAAATGTGAGGGAATAGTGGGATTCTATTATTTATTTTGGAAAAAAAGATGCTTATGATGCACAATGAATGGGGCTAAAAATAGGATGTGAGTGGGAGTCTCATAATTTAAATAATAAAATTATTTAAATTATGAGTGCATGTGAAGAGTTGTAGTCATGTGACACATGTTGTAATATGGAAATAAGTGAGGGATTAATTCAAATTAATAATTTGAATTATTTTGAGACATGTGAAGGGGGAATTAATTAAATAAATGAGATTTATTTAATTAATTGGGAAGGTGATTAAGTGAAATAAATGGGATAATGTAATGACCTAGGGTAAAATAATACAAATGTATTTCAAGGTCATGTATCGACTAGGTAATGTTATGACAGGGAAAATTTTGAGTGTCTACATGAAGCACTCATCATTGGAATCAAGGTGGCAGTTGAATGGAAGATCACATAGTTGCAAGTCTATGGAGATTCACAGCTAGTCATAAATCAGGTGAGCGATGATTATCAAACAAAGGATGATAATTTGATGTCATATACGAAAATGGTGGATGGCTTCAAAAATAACTTTTTGAGATCAAATTTGAACAAATTCCAAGGGCGGACAAAAAATTTGTTGATGCAATGGCAAAAATTGCTTCTCTTCTACAAATACTTGAAAAAAAAATCTGTTATGAGTTCATGGTGGAACAAGTGCTTAAGCCTGCCTACAAAAACTGTGAATCCCAAGTCATATGCCATCTAGTTGATGTTGAGTCCTTGATACATGGGAAGATCTATACCTATTTGAAATATAATACCCTTCCACCCGATCTATCTTGAAACCAAAAATGTAACTTTATCCGCCAAGCTGCCCAACACACCTTGATAACAGATATACTCGATTGATGAGGTATTGATGGTACTCTCTTTCATGGTCTTAAATGTAACAAATATAAAACAACCTTACATGAGGTTCATGAAGGTATCTATGGAACTCATTCAAGTGTACTAACTTTATCTAAGAAACTCCTACATTTGGGGTATTACTGGCTGAATATGGAAAAGGAGTCTTTTCAATTTGTCAAGAAGTTTCAAAAGTGTCAATTCCATGGCATCCTAATACATGTACCAACCCAGGAACTACAACCATTTGCATCAACATGGCCTTTTTGTCAATGGGGACTAGATCTAGTAGGTAAGATTCATATGCCATCATCCAATGGACACAAATTCATCATCATGGCAACAAAGTAATTTACAAAATGGATTGAAGCTATTCCCCTAACCACAATCACTAGAAAAAAAAATTGCTTCTTTCATCCTAAATTATATTATCTATCGGTGTGGAATTTTTAAGTCCATTATCACTGACAATGTTCAACCTTTCAAGAACTAGGACATCTAATAACTTTGTGAAAGGTTTCATATCTAGCATCAGTTTTCCACACCTTATTACCCTCAAGGAAATGGCTAAGCAGAGGCCTCAAACAAGACCATTTTGAAGATTTTAGAGAAAAATATCAATGATGTTGGACGTGAATGGCATGTTCAATTAAACCCTACTTTGTGGGAACACATGATCCATACCATATGCTCTTGTATATGGCTCAAAATCTATTTTACCTACTGAGGTTGAGGTACCATCAATCTTGGTGTCCTTAAAAGGAATCATATCAGAGGAAGATTATCAAGTCTCTAAGCTACAATAGTTAGAACTATTGGATGCATGTCGTCAACATGTTGTGGATCATTTGAAAGCCTATCAACAAAGGATGTCCAAAATTTATAATTATAGAGTAAAACCAAGAACATTTCAAGTTGGTGATTTGGTCCTAAAAGAAAACCCTCGCAATCAAACGGATCAAGAAAAGAAAGGAAAATTTAAACCAAACTAGCTAGGTCATTTTTTTGTTGTATCATTCCATGGATTTGGATCCTATTAGTTGTCTACACCTAAAGGGGATTTGTTTGAAGAGCCTTTCAATAGTCTACATCTCAAGAAGTTCTACACCTAAATCATCCAATGCACAGTAAAAAGTCTTGAAAAATACAAAAAAATGGGAAAATTTCCTAAAAAAATGATCACCCTAATGAAAACCTGGAAAACAGGCATCTTGGTGATAGCAAAAAATTTAAAAAAAAGTCAAAAATACAAAAAAATACAAAAAAAGTAAAAAAGTGAAAAAAAATTCATAAAATCTGAAAATGTGCAATTAAAACTAGTGAAAACCTTGGAAAATGGCGCTATTTGTGATGGATCAAATTTTCCATCTATTTGAGCATGTTTTGGGTGTTCGATTTTCATCATCATTATGCTTATCATCAAAAAAGAGCCTCATGTACATATCCTGGCATGCAGTCATGTCTCACCCTAGTCTGGGGGCAAAATCCTTAACTCACTGGGGGAAATAAACTTTGAGCTTAAACCAATAGACAAGCAAAACAGTAGTATGTCAACACAACAAACACAACAATCATAGTACAACTCAATATTGAACATAAATTATCACAATCATTAGAAAAACAACCATTCAAACCAACAAACAACAACAACATCAGTAAAAAATGGATGATGTTCTTATGAATCATGGTTTTTATACTTCAGCATGAATGTTCAACTATTGTACATTGATTTTATTTTATCATTTCTCTAGAGAAACTCGAGGATGTCATGAACTAGAGAAGCTAGGAAGGAGAATTATTTTTCTTTGTCAGTTGTCTATGAGTTAATCAATACTACTATGTAAATTGTTGTGGGACATGCTCTACAATTATCATTGATGACATTCTGAATTTTCATGGGAAAAGGATTAACTCTTGTCTATTTACGCAAGAAATGCTCAGGTCATCTCGGTTCAATTATGCCTACATGCTTGTGCTAACTTGCAATATCAAAAATCATGGAAGTAGTACTCAGGTCATCATGGTCTAAGTATACCATCGATGTTTATACTCACTTTCAACAATTCAAAGGCTCAATGGTGATAAAATCATGATAAATCAACTGATACAAATGACAACATTGCATATTTGGATTAGAATGGTTAAAGTAGATTGCATCCATATTAGGTTTTGCATCTGTATTTATAGATTTTCCAAGGCTCAGACAATTTTTAAAATGATATCTCTATCATTAACAGATTGAGTATACTTGGCATTAACAAAAACAAATCATTTAGACATATAGTTGCATAATCATTATTACATCATGCATACATTAGAAAGAGTTATCATATTATTCATCCATCTATGCATTACATCATAATATTTTCATTATAAAAATACAAAAAAAAAAAGTGTACTACATATCATTTGCATAATCACATCCATATCATATCATAAAAGAATTATCCATAAACCATATATAATCATAATCTATACATCATCACATAATCATTGCATCAATACATCATCATATTAAAGCATCAAATTAAATGAATCCATCAAAGGTATCCATCATAAACACATATAGCCACCATATGGATCACTAAATAATCCTTGCATATCATATATAATCTCAAAATAATAATGTCAAAGTGTACAAGGATATCGAAACATGTAGAGAGACACAATATCAAAAATGGCAGTATCATAATGTCTCAACTGAATCAATGTCTACATCATTGTCTCAAGTATATCAAATGTCAAAACATCGGAGCTATGTGGTGCTCCCCGTAGACATCGCTGACCTCACTAAGCCTCATGTCGCACCACCTGATCGACTTGCACCTAGATCTCTGTGAGGTGGATGAGTCACACCCATGCTAGTGGTCCGAGAGTGACTCATGCCTGATCTTGACTGAGCATAACTAATCCATTGCACTACAGGAACAACCTTGTGATACCAACCCTAGTTATACTCATCCTCTCTAGTGACTCGTGTGACCTCTCTAAGAATATCACCTATGGTGGTCCCCTCAGACACTCTCTACAACCTGTTAGCCAAGGACTCTACCTGCTCACCCCACTGTCTAGCTACATCTCTCTTGGTTGTCAAGGTGGCAATCTGTTCTTGTGCCTATGCTAGAAAATCTTGTACCTATGCTAGCTAATCCTAAAAATTTTGAACCTCAACCTATAGCATGGCTATCTATGTTTGTTTTTGCAATGAGGGCAAACAAGATCTACACATGCTTCTATGCTACAACCACTAGCGATCTCCTCCTACAAGGCAATCAAAGCTCTAACACTGGTCTGCCACCACCATCTCCACCACCATCACCACCTCCATCACCATCTCCATCACCATCATCTCCATCATCACTTCTCTCTCCCTCGTCCTCCTCATCACCTCCACCACCCCTCCTCCATCTCGATGCCTAATCATCATCTAATAAGAGTACTAGCCCATCCAAACTGGATATCCTCAGGAAAGGATGTGAAAAGAAATAGTGTGCATACTCCTTTGATACCACGACCTCTACAATATTTGGGTGGTACTCCCATATCACTAGTTGTAATCTTTGGTACTCCTGGAAAGCTGTGTCATATGATAAAATAGGTCCCCACTATGGTATTTCCATCTATCTCCATGCATAAAGTGCCACTCCCTAGGGCATCCCTTGTACTCTACCATACTATTAAAGTACTCTCATCAACAAAAATATCTCAATAAGGAATGGTGTCCTCCCAATCAAATATCTAGATGTGCACACATCGGGCATATCGGTGTCATCCTTTGGCCATGCTCTTATTCTAGATATGGCCTCCATGTCATTGTATCAAGATCATCGAGAATCCTCCTCTAGTACTCTAGTTTTCCCAGCTTATGCTGGACAATTGGACCTGGGTACCCATGAACATATGGTCGACTAACTAGATGCTATCTATTTCCAATAGGTTGTGTGATAGCTATATGCTCCCACATCTATATCTGCAACAATGTAACCCCAACAGACATATTGGATGCTCTAAGGTAGACAACCTGATGAAGATCATGATACAAATGTGCAAGCATGTAGGATCCCCATGCATATCAAGTCCTTTGTGCGATCATACTCTCTAGAACCCGACCCCAGCTGACTAAGAGTCCGTTTGATCTACAGTCAGGACATAGAAATCCTTCAATAAACCCAACAAGAAAACATGGTAGTGTCACATATACATCAACCATATCCCACCATGGAATCTCATAGCTACATATTTGGTCATCCTCAAAGACTCTCCTCAATGCATCAATCCTTCCTACTCAGTAGAATCATAGACAACCATCTTTCCGACAATTGGAATCCGTAGAGTCTAATAAAAATCCTCTGGTGTGACTGTCATCTCACCAATAGCTAAATGAAAGGTGTTATGATCATTGTGCCACCTCTCTGCCAAAGTGGTCAGAAGTCCCCTATTAATCCTATGCTAGGCATATCTAACAAAGAGGTCAATTTGCATCATCCAATCATAGCAAGATCAACCTATGCCAAATGTAGGATCAAATCATAGGTCCTTGAGAAATGCTCTCACAACATCAGGATTTTCGAAGGCTCCTATCATCATAGCATATCACAAATCAACAATCTTGTTAATCAGTCAACATCAATCAACTTATCAATCTAATCAGCTCTGGTGAGACTTTGATCAAATCTCGCAAGTGTCTATCATTGATCCTCACCTATCATGAGGTCAATTATCATCAATCTATTATTGATCCTCACCTATCATGAGTTCAATCATCTTTATCCTATCATGTTATCAATCATCATATAATCTATCAACATCATCAAATAACATCAAATTGAAGGGTGACACAATCAACACTCATCAAGATTAGGAAGTCTAATCTAAAATCCATCAATCTGATCTAAATGCACTGAAATGGTCTTTCTATGCATTGAAAACATTGATGCGCTAGAAAAATTCATCGATGCACCAAAATAAGGTCTCAAAGTGCTAAATCACTAGTTGGACTAAAATACTTACCCAATGCACTAATTCATCACATCTATGTGCCAAAAAACTAATGTGCCAGAACATTTATCAGATGTACTAAAACTTGCCCTACATGCGCTATAACCTTGATTGTATGCACTAAAAAAAACAAACCCTATGCACTAAAGTGTTGTATGTGCTAGAACAGTCTACCTATGCACTACATCGGGTTCCCTATGCCCTAAAACACAAATACCAAATTTTAAACATGAAAAATGAGGGAAAAACGTCATTCAAAATTCACGAGGAAGTTTTTAGGGGTATGTATCGAAGGTCCATATGCAGTCAGGTGGTTTTGATGTCACACACGCTCAAATCGGTGGGTCTAGATCATAATCACCATCTTGCTCAAAGTTGATCTAATCATTCAATTTTCAAAATGCAAATGACTAAAATGAGCTTCATTCCACGTCTTTTTACCTTTTAAAGGGTAATTAAGTGGGAATTTAATGGGATTGATTTATTTTATTTTTCAAATGGGCAAAGTCAACTAATCAACAGGGGCAAGATCAGTATTATTTTTTAGGAGATAAATCATTGAAATCATCATCAAATTGTAATTTTTTTAATAAATTCAAAAAAATCCTAAAATTCAAAAATTCATCGATTTATCTCCTAAGGGGGCATATATCCATCATCACTTGAAAATCAATGTCTGGGGCATAAAAAAAAAATTGTCAGAACATTAGGAAATTTTTCTTTGAAGCAATTTGTAAACACATCACTTCAAAGAGGGGCAAAATGTATACACCTAAAATCACTCTAGATAATCTAGTTAATCAAATACAAGCTATTTAATTAATAAACCCCTTCTAATTCCTCTACTTATAAATAAATTCTAAATTTATTTATATAGTTCACATTTTCTAATTCTTCTAATTTTAATTAAATAAACAAATTTGAATAGTTTGTTTTATTTAATTATCTTTCCTCTCACTAAAATTTAATTTTAAATTTAATTTTTTTCACATTTCTACATCTTTTCCTCTTTCCACTTCATCATGTGTCTCAAAATATTCCAAATATTTAATTTGGGTATTTATCCTCAACAAATTTGGAAACAACTTTGGGACACTTGGCTCTCTTTCTCCATTTATTCCCCTCTACACTTGGCCAATTGTTTTCATGCAAGGGAACACTGTCCTTATTTCTCTAACTTCTTCATCCTCCACCCTTCATCTATCTAGATTAAATCCTAACTGGTAGTTTCTACCACATCATAATATGCCTTGGAAAATCTATAAATACAACCTCATTCTACAACAAATGGATCCCAACTTTGAGAAAACTTACTCTACATAATTTTCATTAGAGAATTTGAGCACTTTAGCATTTGGGCATTTAGAAAATAGCATTTAGAATCATGGCTTCACCTTTAGCTGCATTTTTATTTTTGTAGCTTCATTACCTCACTAGCATAGCATCTTCATATAGTACCACCAGTATCATAGAATCACATCATATAGTTCATCAATCACCATGTAGGAATAGATTTACTTCATTTCTAGCATCTCATTCTTCAGGTTGTCATTCTAACAGTCATAGCGCATACACAATCTGAGATCCATTATGATTTAATGAATCCTTGAGGATAGAGAGCAATGTGACAGTTTTAGAGAAATTTTTTTATTTCAATTCAGTTAGATTTTCCATTTAAATTCTGTAATGTAATGTTTCATTGATTGTGTGTGTTGTTATTTACTAATTCACATACTTTAAATTTCACACACCACAGTACCATTTAAAAATCCTGCAGTACTCACCAAATATGGATTGATATAAATACAATTGAAACTATCATTTATTCTTACACATTTTGTTTAGTTCTAAACTTGTGAGATCTCAATTTGGAATTTGGACTTGGAACCTTGAGTTTTATCATAGGCAAGTTACAAACTTACAACACAAGCATTCTTGCATTAACAAATAGCAAGTCAATGAAAACCTAAACTTAAAGGTGAGTGATCTTTTCTTCATAGTGTTATAAGATTTCTCTATCTTTTTTTTCATTCTTTCTTCAATCTTAAATATGGTATTGAGTAGGGTGTGGGATCTATATTCTATATCCTTCTTAAACAAAAGACATTTTTTACAACTTTTATTCAAAGTGAGAGATCAATATGTTGAGCAGAAAATGCAACAAGGGTAAGACTCCTCAGGGTGGTGAAGGGACTAGTAGTCCATCAAAATACCCAAAACATAGATTTACCATACAATATTACTTTGGAAATGGAAATTCTTATGATTCATCAGATCAAGATGGAGCTACATCATCAATTCTTCCACCAAATATTAATGAAGGCATTCATAATACCTCACCGCCACTAGAAGGTCAAGGTGAGTTTTTCATTGAGTTAAATGAGTCAAATGAGGATGGAAATACCACAAAATATGTTCCAAGGGATACCCTAGTTAGCCATAATGAGATAATTGACTTGGATGATGTTGGTAGCAAGAAAAGAAAAGGCAAATCAAAAGTGGGGCTTGAGTGGGAGATGACAAGGAATTTTCAGCTTGATTGGGTGTCAAAGTACCCATTCATTATACCATTGGAGAAAGTAAACAAAGATGAAACTCCAACAGAATGCAAGTGTTTGATTTGTAGTTGGAAATGTAAAAGAGAAAAGAAAATCTTGATACTATAGAAAGGAATATCAGTAAAGTTTATAAAAAATAAATTATAGATGAAAATGAACAATCAATAGTATGATGGAAATAAAAGGAAGAATGTCTTCATGTTAAGTATGTTGTGGAATATGAAGAGCATAAGAAAAGAATGTTGAAGCTTGTTGCATGTCGAGGTACAATTGAGGCTAAATTTGGAAAAGAAATGGAAGGAGCACAACTAGAAAAAACTATTAAGATGAGTGTTTTTTTTCATGTTTTTTCTAGAGGGCATCCTAGGATAGACTACCCAGAATATTTTAATTTATTATCTCTTTTGGGTGTTCCTCACTTTCCTAGCACACATGGTTAGTAAACATTGAATGGGAATGGAGAATAGTCTTGCTCCAATGGAAAAAATATATTTAAAGGAGAAATTAAAATATTCAAACTTCATTGCATTATCTTTAGATGAAATTATTGTGGTAGATAATACTTATTGGGTCTATGTGCATGTTTATAGTGTAAAAAAACATGTCAGCGAAGCTCATCTTCTCCATGTTCATAAAATGAAGGAAATTTTGACATCACAAAATCTATTTGAACTAGTCAAGAAATATTTGAATGGAATTGTAGGTATGGATGACTTGATAATTGCCAAAAAATTGGTGTGTATAGGAGCTAATGAAGCTACAGTAATGCAAGGTCACATGAACAGTCTTTGCACAAATTTACAAACTACTTGTGCACCATACATGCTTGGAATTCCCTGCATGTCCCACATAATGAATTAAGTAGTTAGAACTGTAAGAAAATTTCCTACAGTATCAAAATTTGAACATCTAGTCCATGAGCTCTATGCTTAATTCTACTAAAGTCCCAAATATTTCACAAAATTTCAAAATTTTGATGAGGGAATTATAGTAGGAAACAAGCTTCTCAAGAATGTTGATACTAGATGGATCTCCCTGCATGGACTAGTGCAACAAGTTCTTTCAAAATATCAATCCTTGATTAGAGTAATGCACGAGCATCACAATACAGTAGACAAAGCTCCTAACCTCTTACATAGGTTAAGCGATATAGAGACACTCTTGACTTTAGCTAGTCTTCTCTCCACGTTGGATTAAATGAACAATATTATGACAAAAGCCCAAGATAGAACTATGTATATTAATGAATATGAAAAAATACGTAGAAATACATGTATGACCCTTGATCATCTATATCTAGAACTAACTTCTAAAAGCCCAAATTTTTCATCTAGCAAAAAATTAAAGATTTGAATCAGCTTGATAATTATTTATAGTTTAATGCAAATGGGTACTTATGTATCTGTGTATGTGGATTTGAGATACCAATGTATCATTGTATGATAGCCAGACACTCTATCAAAGAATTACCTATTACAAAGGAAGATTTTAATGAAATTGTTAAATTTGTTAGTGATAATTTGAAGGAAATTACAAAATCTCTTTGCATAGAGATTTATGATAGATTCTCTCAACAAGAAATACTTGAAGACATGGGTATTGTGTATCCTTAATTTTGGATAAACCAAGATATCCCAACCTATTTTCATGATAAAGTAAAAATCTTGGTCGAACACTTTTCAAAAAGTGTAAAATACAATGAGAAGGAAATAGAAGGAATTATAAATGGAGATAAGTTTAGACAACAATGTAAGCATTTTGCAAGAAGTATGATTGACTAGTTTGATTCCATGGAGAATCCCTTTGAACTAGGATGAATAAAAAAGGATTGAAAAAACTTAGGTTGGAGTGAAATATTGCATAGTTCGATATCAAAATATTTCAAACTTGTTGATTTATGTCAAATAATAATATTGGGGTCAGTGGAGGATGAGAGAGTTTTCAATTTATTGGATTTTTTTGAAATCAAAGATAAGAAACAAACTAGAAAAGAATTTGGAAAATTTCTTGAGGGTTAAAGGAACTTTGTATAATGTCAAAAAAATTCCTTTTGAAAGGCGATTCACAATCTAAAGGTCCATATGTGAAAGAAGAGATTTTTGCAACATTCCAAATGTTGGTACTGGTGGCACTGGCAGTGGGAAAAATGACTATGACACAATGAATGTTGAATTTGAGATACAGGGCAAGGAAAATGAAGACCAGACTCGCAATCAAGATGAATCTTTTACTTTATCTCAAGTTGAATGTAATTTTGAGAACCCTGACTCCATTTGGGAAATGGAAGTGAATTAGAAAATTTTAGGTATTTATATTGCATTTCATGAATCATTTTCAAAAGTACAGTTGGTGATATTTTATATTATATTCCATGGACAATGAAATTTTGAATCATTACACTTCATGATATTTTATTTTATATTGCACTTCATGAATGATATTTCAAACTATAGTTGACACTATTTTATATTGTATTTCATGAAATTGTGATATTTTATATTTTATATTATAGTCCATGATATTGAATTTGATATGTGATTCTGCATCATTTTTAAAGAACAACACTTATCACACTACTTATAAATTCCTATTGCATTTCTATTCACACAATCTTTGATAAAATAACTGAAAGGAATATTAATCCATTCCTTGAATAGAAGCTAATAGTTCAACATCCATAACATAAACACATGACGTGATATGACAACTTATAAATAACCCTTGATTATTTTGAGTTAAAATATAGTGAACACAATATTGTAAGTATTACAAAATTTGATTTTCTTTCTGATCTAGGTGTGTCCTAAGGCTTAGGGTTTTGTTCTTACTTCTATTATAGGGTCTATGTGTTCCTTAAACCTCTTGAAAAACCCTAAGTGTTAGTCTCTTTGCATATGTTCTATTTCATGGTTGACTTGTTATCACCTATTCCAGGTTTCCTAAGTTGCCACTTATGCCATTGAATCCATCTAGTTACCTACCCCTTTGGCCTAGTATTCTTGGTTGTCACCTATTGGCTCATTATAAATATTGCTTCATATATGCGGGTCATAAATATTTTAATATTTTCCATTTTTCCTAGGTCTAGGTCTAATATTTTTTGAGGTCTTTCTATGTCATAAACCTAGAAAATGACCACATTTTAAGTCATGTAATAAGTGCACAGGCTTATTAAAGTCCTTAGTAATCCTTGGTAGGTCCCATTGAGAGTATTTTATTGGTTCCCCTCCAACCCTTAGGATTAAAATATTAAAATAAAGAATCTAGAGGGATGGAAAACATGTGACACTTGTCCACCCTTGTGGTGGGCCCTACTATTGTTCAAAGGCACTCATGGCTAAAGGGTACTAAATTAATGGTTAGAATGTGTTTTGGAAAATGAATCTCAATTGTTCCCCACTAGCCCATGGGGGACCCACTATTAGATCTAGGCTCAAGGAGGGATAGTGGGTGGATTCCATGTGACACCATCGCCATTGCCCACAGAACTATTGAAGACATAGGAATATTCGGTGAAATATTTCTCAAAAAATATTGAAGGGCGAAACAACGTGCTACTAAAAGTACATATGAGCACATGCAAAATTGTTCATTGAGATGTTCTAATCCTAGTCATCTATTTCTAAAGGAGGTAATATGTTATGGTCATTAGGTTAATATGGGTTGTTTCCTACTAGCTTGTGACTGTAGATCTACAACTTGCAAATCTTGGAGGGCTAGCGAGCAAGCACCATGTTGTTTTTTTGTCAACTAGTAAAGTGAGGTGGGGCAATGATGTTGATGAAGGATATGTACACTTGGCTGAAATGGAACATAGCATATGTCGAGTCAACTAAAAAGAAAGTATTCAATTTTTTTTGTCTCCATCTGAGTTACACATTGGTCCACATCAAGATCAAATCAATGGTAGACATTCAAAGTTTCTAAAATGTACACCTTTGAGCCATTCTGATTTGCACGAATGAATATTAATGGCGAAGTTGATGCTTTCCTATTGAATTGATGGTTTTTTTCACCATAAAATCTTGCCTTAAAGCTTATTGTTGATTGTTAAAGCATTATCAACACATCTAGAGCTTATTGCATAGTTGTTTGAGCATTTGGCATTGTGAAGTTAGGGTTTCCTACATCGTGCAACTAGTAAGTGAAATCTACCTTTCTTGAACTTGAATTTACCCTTGTTTCCATTTCAATTTGCAATTGTTGTTGCTTTCTCTCTAAATTAGGTTTCTTTCAAGGTTTGACATTCTTTAAACTACTATAAATTATTCTTGTACTATTTTCTTTGTGTCAAGTATTTCCTTGATAAGTAAGAATCCTAGTTTAAACCCGCCAAGCCCTAGTTTGAATTGGTTGTTGCCTATGGAACTTAAAGTCTGATCATCTGCATTAAAGGGCCAAGCCTCTAAGTCTAAACTTGTAGTAAGATTGATGTTTTAATATTTAATTGGCCAATTGGAACCCTTAGCTTCTGATAAAGCAAAAGGTTAGCCTATGTATCATGGCTTTGGAACTAAGTTTGGCATCACTGATAAGTATTGCACAGTTAAGGAAATGGAAGTGAATTAGAAACTTTTAGGTATTTATACTACATTTCATGAATCATTTTCCAAATTGTAGTTGATTATATTTTATATTGTATTCCATGGACCATGAAATTGTGAATCATTGCACTTCATGCTATTTTATTTTATATTACACTTCATTTGGGAAATGGAAGCGAATTATAGATTTTAGGCATTTATACTTCACTTCATGAATCATTTTCCAAATTCTAGTTGATGATATTTTATACTATATTCCATGGACAATGAAATTGTAAATTATTACACTTAATGATATTTTATTTTATATTGCACTTCATGAATCATGATCCAAATTGCAGTTGATGATATTGTATATTGTATCTCATGAAATTGTGATATTTTATATTTCATATTGTATTCAATGATATTGTATTTGATATGTGATTCTACATCATTTTTAAAGAACAACACTTATCACACTACTTATAAATTCCTATTGTATTGCCATTCACACAATATTTGATAAATAACTGAAAGGAATATTAATCCATTCCTTCAACAAAAGCTAATAGTTCAACATCCATAACATAAACACACGATGTGCTATGAAAAATTATAAATAACCCTTGATTATTTTGAGTCAAAACATATTGAATATAGTTCTAAATCCTCCTTCAGGATCATCCATGTGGAATTTTTTGATTCCCTATAGAAATGTCATCTTACCATACTTAACATGGGAAATACATAATGAATTGAAGGAAAAATTCTGGGAAGATTCATGGGGAGGTCATCCACCTCTAGAAGCATCAAATGATTTGAGTATGGTCAAAACACATCTTAGTGTAAGTTTGGGAACTAAAGTTTGTGACTATGTGGAGAACATAGACGCTTATACTAGGAAGGTTAAATGGAAAGATGCTTCAGTAGTTAATTTTCCACATGAATATAAAATCAAATTTAAAAGTCATATGGATCAAAGGATATTTTTCTTGTCACAAAGGAGAGATAAATTAATTTGGGTTCCTTCCAAAAATGGGAATTATGCAGTAAAGATGGGATTATAAGGCTATAATGAGTCATGGTGAGGAAAGCAGGCCACAAAGAGCATTAGAATTTTGTTGGGATCCTTCAGTGCTTCCAAAGGATGGATGTTTTTCTTGGTTGGCAATCAAGAGTAGAATTTTAACAAGTGACAGGTTGGTCAAACTTGGAATTGTAGCTCAGTTGAAGTGTGTTTTGTATGGGAATGAGGATGAGGAAATAAATCACCTTTTTCTCCATTGTCCTTTTGCTTCTCAATGTTGGAATTTTGTCAAACATAAACTAAGCTGGTTTGCTCCATTTCCAAAATGCATATGGGATTTCTTCTCAAGTTGGTCAGTCTTATATAAATCAACACTTTTTTCTTGTATTTGTAGAGTAATCCCATCTACTATTCTATGGACAATCTGGTGGGAATGCAATAGAAGGATATTTAGAAATAAAAAAATGAATTTAGTGTAGACACTAGTAAAATTGGAATCTTCGATAGCAGAGGTAACAAATGAATATGTAATGAGCACAAAGCATGTAGATTCATTGTTCACAGATTAGGATTCAAAACTTATGAAAATCTGGAAGAAAAATGTTCTGACATTCAAAAGAAGTCAACATAAAAATCCAACTTCAAAAATGGATAGGAAAAAAATTCAATGGGTTTCACCTACATAAGGGTTTCTTAAAATAAATTTTGATAGAGCATCACATGGGAGTTATGATCAAAGATCATAAGGGTATATTAATTCATGCAAAGTCTATCAAACTACCAAAAGGTACGAATAACATTGTTGAAGCTTAAGGTTTCCTTTATGGGTTAAAGTTAGATCAAAATTTGAAAATTGAAAATGTGGTAGTTGAGGGTGATTCACTGATTATTGTAAATGCATGCAAAGAAAGGAAAATATCAAGTTGGCAAATCAGTTATATTTTGGAACAATTTTGGTTGTTATTAGATAAGTTCAATATTGTACAAGTCAAGCATACTTACAGAGAGGGGATCTTAGTAGTAGACAAATTAGTGAATATTGGTTGTGAAAAAATTCAAGAGGAGGTGTCATATGACAGTAACATGGAAAAATTGCCACATGAGCTACATAATATTATAGTTAGAGAAGTTTTCTCTTAAAAAATAGTATAGTTAGAAAATGGATCCCAAAACCCAAAGTTACAAATGGTCTTTTAGTAATCTCCTTTTTTCTTAAGCAAAAAGTATTGATTAGTTATGAAAAGACAAATTTCAATATGCAAAGTTACTCGACATTGGCACAATTTTCAATTTAAAAGGTGTTCATCATTTCAGTTTGTACAAACCTGGCCACCTCATTCTTTATGGGCATGATTTCAGTTTTAAGGATGTGTTCATTTTGGATTTTGAATCATACTCCTCCAAAGCTCAATAAAAAATAGGATTTAGAATCAAAATAGATCTTGGTTTAAGTAAATTTTTCAAAATGGAAGTTTAGTTGGCATGCTTATTGATTAAGAGTATATCCATAAAAATATCTCACATGCGAGCACTTGCCACAAAATCATATGTTCACAAAACATCAAGTTCATCAAATGATGTCGTGAAAAGAAAAGGTATGTTTTATGAATAATAAGTGTCATTATTTTGTAGGATATAGTTGATGGGTGTATTTTAAATGAAGTTTTATGATCTCATGAATGTGGAAAATTTAAGTTATGGTGGTGCTCGAGTATCTAGTTTTTTGAAATAGAGAAAATATTCTCACATATCTGTCAATCATGCATGTGGCAAATTTCATTCAATTATACAGTATTTCAAACCTATTTGGATTTCGTCCTTATTAAAAACCCTCAAAATTTCTTTGTTCTTTAAATTAAATCAAACAACAAAAATGGAGGGATTATTGGGTGCTAAGTAATCAGTTCTCGGCCTATCAACTAAAGTGCAAAGAGGAGTTGAAGGAAACATCAAAGCGGAGTTGATGGAGTCAGAATAGGAAGCATTAATTTTTTGTCATATTGAGTATTTTTCAAAGGTGGAGAGGTAGAAAGGGCATCCATACACGTTCATCTCATGAAAGATAAACTGAAGTAGAGTTTGAAAGAAAATAGAAAGGTCAATTCTATTTTCATTGTCTCAATAGTGAAATGTTGTCAGCTTCTAGGATATGCACCTCCTAAAGCTAAAACAATAGTTCATGAGAATACTGGGTAAGAGAGAAGCATCTGGTACATATTATTGATTTCTATTTACAAGTGAAAATATGTTCAAGATAAGAGGCACATGCACTAGTATAGTTGATAATTTTTAACTTTAGGTCTAATAGGTCATCCAAAGTATAAATCAAAAGGTCTAATAGTTGGAGAAAACTTTTGATAAATTTTTTTTTGATTTGATTTTTTGTAATAAACACTTTTCAAATAATTTTATCCCAAAATCAAATTTTTTGAAAAAATATTTTAGCAATACAAATTTAAAAATATTCAGAAAATATTAGAAAATAAATGAAATATTTTATTTTTTGAAATCGTACTGCCTACAATTATGATGACCTGGGGCCGTTCGACTCTTTGGGAATTTTTTTTTCACCTCACCGGATGACTTGCTCCAAAATGGACAAATGAATAGTCAATCTTAGGGTTTTTGGCCCTTCTAGACACTATGGCAAGGTCGGATTTGACCCAAAATGCTGCAAAAATGCAGCTACTTTCTAGATCTTGCAACCATAATGTAGCTTCAAACCCTCATAGATTTGGCTTCATATGTCCGATTTGGATGAAACAAAAGGAAAAATTGAATTTCTCGAACCTTCCAAATGCAATGGTGAGCTTAGATTTGCACTAGCAAGCTTTGATATAAACCTGCAATAAAGAGCCAAAAATGGAACCACCCCAAATCTGGTATCTCTCCTCAGAAAAAGACTCTCCAATGGCACCCAACTCACTTTGATACCAGGTTAGAATTGGCTATG
Source organism: Sequoiadendron giganteum (assembly GCA_007115665.2). Lineage (NCBI taxonomy): Eukaryota > Viridiplantae > Streptophyta > Pinopsida > Cupressales > Cupressaceae > Sequoiadendron > Sequoiadendron giganteum. The sequence goes on from CM021109.1 coordinate 576,557,559, forward strand.
GATGCCAAGATATATGGACCAAATGGAAAGCACAAAGAAGATAGAAAATAATGTGACAAGAATAAACTGTATTCAATGTCAATATGATATGATATGATTGTAATGATGCTTATACAAATATAGTAGAGACCCCTTGGTTATATAACCAAGGTGATAACATAGGATTGTATAAGATTATGACAAGTTTCGTAATCTTATGACATGAGGCAACAATGAAAAGCTATCACTCCACCTAAAGTGGAAAGTGATAATGTGATAACCACCACAAATAGTGGGTCACCCACAAAAGGTGGAAACCTAATCACATGATATGTCCATGAAAGGTGGAAGTGATAAATTAATAAGAATATAAGTCCACCAAAGGTGGAAAATCTCCAAGAACTCCTATGTGGTCCTTTAGTAAACTTAACTAAGGTGTAATTATGACCTAGGACAAGGTACAAAACAGTTAATTACACCAACACTTTCCATAAAACTTATGATTAGCGTCTATTTGCATTTACCTATTATCACCATAGCCAACATAATTTACTTGCAGAACCATATCATGGAGTTCATGTTGTGTAATCAGAGGGTGCCATTTCCAATCCTAGAATGGAAACTTCCTTTCTCCAAAGGTCTAGAAAGAGAAAAATTATCCAATATCTTCAAAATTGATTGTTCACCAGTGTATAGATATTTAAAGACTCTGGTAGGAGAAGAAATATTGTATCCATCAACTCAAAGATTGATCTTTCCATCATATTTAGTATCAATCTTTGATTCAAATGTATTGGATTTGAATCTGAATTATCAAGATATGATGAAAATTGCAGAAACATGTGTTCAAGAAGTCTTCTTGTGGGATAATACATTGCTCAAAAGAATACAATAGTATAGTCTCTAGAAAGGAGAAGCATATATAGGGGGAATCTTCCCAAGACATTATTTTCATCATAAGGTTTGCATCAGAAACATTTACATAGCAATGAAACTATCATTGGAGTATGACACTCCCAGTCATCTTTATAGAGCACTTGCAAGACATCATTGGGAAATTTGTGAAGATATGGAAATAACCTTTAAAGAAAAATACCATGCATTGTATTTCCTCCTTTCTCATCATTGTCATCAAGTAGAAAGTGACAAAAAACTCAAGTCAAAATAGAAGGAGATTGTGGTTACTATGGAGTCTCAAGATGAAGAAGGGAAAATGAAAAGACCATCAAATTAAGCGTCTTTTACCAGACATGAACACCACAACAAATTCACAATCCACCATTCTAGCATTGCAGATCATGAAAGAAGGAGAAAGAGAGAGCTCATCAGTTGCTAATATTTAAGTCATTATAGTCTTACACATAGTATGCGTACAATGATACCTATTGTAGCATATAGGCTACATATAGATAGTTGACGCATACTTCAACAATTGATATATTTTCAGCTTATTTTGTCTATATAGTTGTTTTTTGTAAAAATACTTGTTACCTTATAGATAGTAGACATATCCACATATGAATTTTTCCTATGCCACATTATGTAAATATTGAAAGATTAGATAGTAGGGACTACTGGAATAGTTACATAAGTTGGTGTTAGATGTTATATTTCCAATCATTAGAGTGACTTTTGTAAAACATCTATATATTAATATTATATGTCGGCCAAAAGCCCTTCTTTTTTTTTTAGCATTGAAAATTTTGGTTTTCTTTTTGATCTGGGTGTGTCCTAAGGCTTAGGGTTTCAATATTAATTCTATTTTAGGGTCTATGTGTGCATTAAACTTCTTGAAAAACCCTAAGTATTAGCATTTTTGTATATGTTCTATTTTATGGTTGATTGATTATCACCCATTCCAAGTTTCCTAAGGTGCCACTTATGCCAATGAGTCCATCTAGTTATTGACCCCTTGAGCCCAACATTCCCAGTTGTTGCATGTTGATTCATTATAAATATTGCTTCATATTATGCAGGTCACAAATATTTTAATATTTTCCCTTTTTCCTATGTCTGGTTCTAATATTTGTCAAGGTCTTTCTATTTCATAAACCTAAGAAAATGACCACATTTTAATTCATGTAGTAAGTGCACATGCTTATTAAAGTCCTTAGTAGTCCTTTGTGGGTCCCATTGAGTGCATTATATTGGTTCCCCTCCAACCTGTGGGATTAAAATAATAAAATAAAGAAGCCAAAGGGATGGTGGCTAGGTGACACCTGTCCACCCTCGTGGTGGATCCTACCACTATTCAAAGGCATCGATGGCTAAAGGTTACTAAATCAACAGTTACGATGTGTTCTAGAAAATGAATCTTAGTCATTCCTCGCCAGCCCGTGGGGGACCCATTGTCAGATCTAGGCTCATAGAGGGATAGCGGGTGGATGCCACATGGCACCATCGCCACCACTCGTAGAACTATTGAAGACATAGGAATATTTGGTGAAATATTTCTCGACGAATATTGAAGGTCTAAACAATGTTCTACTAAAAGGACATATGAGCACATGCAAAACTATTCATTGAAATGTTCTAATCTCAGTCGTCTATTGCTAAAGGAGGCAATACGTTATGGTCGTTAGCATATTGATTAAAAGGGAAGAAATTTGATGGCCATCAGATTAATCTGGGCCATTTTGCACTATCCCATGACCATAGATCTAAAAATTGTAAATCTTAGAGAGCTAGCGAGAAACTGCCACATGGATTTTTTGCTAGCTAGTAAAGCGTGTTGGGGACATGATGTTTATGGAGATGTACACTTGATAGAAATAGAACACAATAGATGTTGAGTTAGCTAAAAATCAGGTATTCAAATTTTTTTGACTCCATCTAAGCCACACACTAGTCCACATCAAGATCGAATCAATAATAGACATTCAAAGTTTCTATAATGTACACCATTGAGTTGTTCTGGTTCATGAAAACACACATTAATGGTGGAGTTGATGGTTTTCTACTGAATTGATGGATTTGTTTTCCATAAATTTTTGCCTTAAAGCTTATTTTTGATTGTTAAAGCATTATCAATGCATCTAGAGATTATCACATAGTTGTTCAAGCATTTGGTGTTGTGAAATTGGGGTTTCCTACATCGTGCAACTAGTAAGGGAAATTTACCTCTTGAACTTGAATTTACCCTTATTTCCATTTTGAAGGGTGATTATTGTTGCTTTCTCTCTAAATTAGGTTTTGTTTAAGGTTTGATGTTCTTTGAACTGCTATAAATTATGCTTGTACTCTTTTATTTACATCAAGTCTTTCTTTGATAAGTAAGAACCCTAGTTTAAACCCGCCAAGACCTAGTTTGAGTTGTTTGTTATCTATGGCACCTAAAGTTGGAGTTTCTACATTGGAAGGCCAATCCTCTAAGTTTAAACCTATAGTAAGACCATTGGTTCAATGCTTAACTAACCAGTTGGAACGGGCTCAACTTCTGATAAAAAAAAAGGGCGGCCTATGTATCATGGACCTAGAACTAGGTTTGGCATCACTAATAAGTATTGGATGGTTAAGGATTATACCCTACCATACTCTAGATAGACCCTTTTTCATGTTTTGTGGGGAAATAGGAATGTTGGTATCCAACTTAGCAACCTCAGGATGTTAGACATGGTCAAGTTGGTTGTTCCCAACATGTATATTGATGTTGATCTTCTCAAGGCCATTGTTGCAAATTATTACCCTTTGTTTAGGGTTGTTAGAACTCATGATGGAAAGAATATGGTATGGGTTACTAGGGTAGAAATTGCATATGTGTCCAAGTTGAACCTATGGAGAAATGAAATGGTCAAGATTGATATGAGGAAGATGGAGGAATATATTAAAGTAAAGAACAATTTTAGGGTCTTAGTGTTGACCAAATTTGTGATATCGATAGGAAAAGGAAAGAAAAAAAGGAGGATTACTTTGGGACCCTCTAATGTTGAGCCCCTCCCCATTAAGTATTTCCTTACATATTTTCAGAAAATCTTCTATTCCCTCTACCAAATTTTGGGTTTTGATCCTATATCTAGCATGCCAATTGCTAAAATGTACATGGCTACAAATATCCAGCACCCCAACATAAATTATTTATATTCTTTTTTCACCAATATAGTAGAGAAAATTCACAAGGGGTTGGTGGGATTGAAGAATGGTGCACTTGGTGCTAGATTCTGGTGGTTCTCATTATTCATGTACATGTTTCTTTTTAGAGGTGTAGCTTATTTCAGCCAAGATATGGAACTTAGGAGGAATGTAGATGGAATTGAAATGCTAGTGTAGTCATGGACTCCTTTATTAGATAGAAATGATAAAAATAACATTTTTTTTATTGCTACAAATCTATTTGCTTCTAAGTTAAGAAGGGCTTTAATGGTGGATGTGCCTAGGGTACCCAAAGAACTAAATGACTTCTTGAGGCTCGCTAAGAGGAAGACTATTTAGGCATTTCTCACAAATGGGGAGATGTGATCCCCTATAAGGATTGAATTTTTTTGAGAGTACTTGGCACATAGATGACACCTCACATACTCCCATAGGAGGTTCATCTAAGAATTTAGTTTTTGGAGGTGATGTCACAGTTGGGAAATGTAGATGATTATTTCCTGAATGAGAAGAGAAAGGGAACATTTTTTCAAACATACACTGTGTTTATGAATTTTGTTATGAAAGCACTCGGATGGAGAAATATTTGGACAACTACCTCAAGCCCTATAATATGAAGCTCCAGGCATATAAGACTTATGATCTTGAGGGGTTCATAGTCTAGTTCATAAAGAGAATCAAGGGAGGCCAATGTGTTCATACGCATACTTTTCTTAAGGATCTTATCAAAAATATTTTTTACCTTGATGTTTAGAATGATAGAATGAGGAAGGGGTGTTCTCATAAAATTAGAGAGAGAAAGAAGGGTTAAAGACATTGATTTTAAAGCTTTGTTAGATATTAGTGACCCAATTTTGAAGATTGAGATAGTTATTCAAAACTTTGAAAAATTTGTCACTAATCTAAAGGAGGAAAGGGTAGTAGAAGATAAGGGGAAGGCCCCTATGAAAGAGGGAGAATAAACCCTGTAACCTTCCAAGAAGGTGCACATTTATTCAAGGAGGAAAAGAACAGTAAAAAGTAACTAACAATAGCAACTCTTGCACAGTCTGAGGAGTCAAAGGTACAATCTCCACCAAAACAACTACCTCCATTGTCACCATATCATTCTTCTTCTCTAGAAATAATTGAATTGGATTCAACAACTAGGGAGCCATCCTCTCTAAAGGAGTCATTAATAAAATGGGAAAAAGGTTGAATCTATCAACCTTGTTGATTACTCTACATAAGAGTCTAATGATGAAATTATTATATTAGAGGATGAAATAAGGAAGGGAATGAAATCCCCTCTAAGAGGTACTAAGCCACAAGTTCTAATTCTTGGGTTAAGCAAATTTGACCTCAGTGGAATTAAAAACTTTGAGGATGTAAAGTTCCAAGCTTGTGAAATCTTTATGGAGGATGATGAATTTGTTAAAATAAAAATATTCAAGAAGTTTATATGGAAAGATATGAAGGAAGAGTATGCCTTGAATGTACAAAAGAAGGAAAGTGAGAGCTGAGAGAATCCATAAACAATCATTGAAGCTAAGGTCTGAGATGAAATGAAGGCCAAATATTTGAAAATTTCTATAGTAGAGGGTAGAGCATTGGTAATGAAGAGTGGAGTGTTATTACTCCTAGAATGGGACCTAGCATCAACAATTTCCTTTGGTACTATGAGAATATAAGATGCCCCCATTTTTAACAGTAAAGAAGAGGTCACATTGGCCTTACAAGGGTCAGCTTATAGCCAACAATGGGACACACTTGTTATTTGGGGTTTGGCCCTAACCACTAAGAAGACTGAAGTTGTAGAGCCTACTCTAGGGGTCAAGGGAGAACTCATTATCAAGAGAGTATAAGATACATCAGCCCTAGAAGCAACCACCATGAGTTTTAATGTGGCACAATTTACTAAATCTATGGTTGTGTCACTAACAAAATAAAGAGACAAATTTAGGACTCAATACAATGAAATGGTGGAGAAATACAACTTGAGTCAGAAAAAAATGGTACAAATGCAAACCAAAATGGCTCTATGGAAGCAACAGCTTTAGTCACTACAACCCGGTACCTCTCATTCCATAATTTTTCCTCCCCCCTCTCCAATTTTTTCACCACCTCAAACTCAAGCTAAGATTACTCCCATTGAATTTGAGGATGTGCAAACTATACAATCAGCTCCCGAAGCATTAGATGCCCCTCAAAATCAGGGGGTTCCCAAAGAAGAGCTAATGGAAAAGCTAAAGAACTATGAAGATAGGATTTATGATCTTGTTTAATTGAACAATATGAAAATTGTGACAACAATGCTTGAGCACTTAAATAAGGGAGTTGAGAGGAGATTAATTAGTACTCATGCCAATTATTCTTCCATTTTTAATGTTGTAAGGAACTTTGATAGGGACAAGGAAGTGGAAATCCAAGTAATAAAAAGGTGGATTCCTAGGTACTATGACTTAAGGCTTATGGTAGTTAGATCTAAGTATGATGTAGATAAGCCACTTAGTATGTAACCCACTCTTATAATTGTGGGTGAAATCCAAGAATGCCAAGGGAAAATTGAACCATTGGAAGCAAAGACTAGAGAGCTAGTGAGGAGGTTTGATGAGCTAAATTTTGGACTAATCCTAGAAATTCTAAGTGAAGATGGTAAAGTCAAACCCTTGCAAGAATGGAAGAACCAGGAAGGTCAAGTAATAACCTCCTAGGAAAAAATTATTTTTGAGGGAGTTGATTTGGAATTGGTAAAGAAGAGTATGGATATGCTCACACATACATGAATTTTCCTCAAGAAGCTTCATAACGAAGCTGACCAAGTGGTAGTCAAGTATGCTCCATATAGGTTACAGGCTGACAAGTTTGTTGGATTTAATTAGCTTTCAGAGGAGAAGTTTCAATTATGGAAAGACAAGTATCTTGATGCCTTGGATAATTAGGCTACTACAGTGGGGGTGGTGTTATGCCTTGCATAACCACCCCATATTAACTTTGGTCAAAATGGGTCCCCCTTGTTTCTTGTCCTTGTTGTTTTCATTTGGGACTTAGGATTTGTTCTTTTCTCCCAATTTGTATTTTTCTTTTATTCTGTTGGAAGTGGAACTAGAACAAAACTTGAATTCGGAACTTGCAAAGTTTTGTGATCAAGATTTGCTTTGATCCTGCCCTAGCTTGTTTCCTTTTGTTGTTGTCTTTTCTTTTTGCTTCATTTGGGAAAAGCTCATCCTTCGTCTTGCTTCCTTTGTTGTTTATTGTTTTTTCATGTTGTGTTGTATTTATTTTCTCTTTTGTCTTGTCTTTCCCTTCTTTTTTTTGTTTTCTTTTATCATTTCTTGTTGTTTTGTTGCCTTGTTGTCATTTTCTTGTTTTGGTGGTGTTCGTAATGTTGTGCTCTAGTTTTGTTTAGGCTTTCATCTTTGGTAGGTTTTGGAGGCTTTTAAATCTCTCAAATCTATTGGAAGGCTCATTCCATCTTATTCATAGGTTGACTCAATGGCTTCCAATCAGGTTTTCAATGCCCTAAATTTCCTAAGTTGAATAGTTATGTAAACAAGGGTTTTTGCACCCTATTTCTTTATAATATCATGCCCTAGCCAGTGGTTTTCTCATGGTCACATGAATCATGGATTCAAACATTTATCTCAAGCCTCCTTATCCCCTCATATGACCTCCCTTTGAATGTTTGATTAAGATTGAAACATGCTTAATGATAATGGGTGGAAGTGCATCTAGGAATGGATTCAACCAATAAAAGTTTATTTGAAAGTTCAGATCCGGTTCTGAACCCACTCCCGGTGAGATTTTGATTTCATCTCACATCCTTTACATTGGCAGAAGCAGATTTGAAACAAATGCAAAATTCAGAATTTTCTAATGTTCCAAGTCTAGTTTTTGTTTCAATTTTGGTCCCAGCTTCGATGTTGATTCTGATCAGGGCCCCAATTCTGATGATGATCCCAACCTCGATCTTGCCATTACATAAATATTTCCAATGATAATTCCTTTTTTTGGGTCTACCTCTGATGAGTTAAAAAATTTGCTAAGTATGAAAAGGCTACCTAAATAAGGACAAGGTGAAATAGAAGGTAATTTTCTAATATTTATTTGCATATTTTATATTGATCCAATCTAAGGTTGTTTTGCAAAAGTAAGTGATGTTAGACATCTCTGTAGAAGTTTCACAAATTGAAGGCTAGACTATAGAAATTTAAAAACAAGTAAATCCTAAGAGGCTCAAGGTGGAAAAACTATCATACACTTTGCGATACAAACATTAGAGTCCCACTCTTACTGCAAGCAAGTTGGATTCATAATTGGTTAATATCATAGACACCAATCTAGGCCCATCCCATTATGAGGAGTTATTGGATGATACCTTCTCTAAGGAGGTGGTTGGACGGACTAAGAGAATAGACCAATTTGGATTAGCACATGTCACCATCTTTCCACTTTTAGTCAAGTGTCTGGAACTTATCATTGCAACAGTAGGGGCTTTTAACCAAGCAACCTGGGAATGTGTTGATCTTGAAGGGAATGTAATCATTGATTTGTCTTCAGAAACAATGAAGTTGATGTTCAGTGCACCTACCCCTTAGAATCCCAAGTTATTAAATGAGGTGGAGGCATTGCAATTTTTCATCAAGCATAAGGAAGCTAACAGGGCTCACATGAACAAAATATAGTTCAAGGTGGAAAAAAATTCCTTAACTAAAGTACTAGATGAACCCAAAAGAGTAGACTTCCAAAAGGATATAGGAAATTTGATCATGATGTTGTCTAGGGTGTTTGGAAAGAGGGATTTTGCATGTTTTAAAGAATAGATGTTTCCATTTATTGAGACAATTTTGGTTGGAAAACAACAATTTGATTGGACAGTGATCTTGTCAGACTTCTTACACAATGAAATGCTAAGGGTGAGAGAAACAAAGAGTCTATTTATGACTTCTTATGTCATATATGTTGCTGCAAGGATGGGTATCTTCCTGAGATTGAATTTCGCAAGAATAACTAGAGAATCCCTTGGACAAAAGAGGCCTTGGGAACATTATGATAAACTGACCTTGCATACATCAGAGTTGTACTGGAGAAGGTTAAATGATGCATTCCTCTATGTCATTATTAATAAATTAACTAGAGATGTTGGATACATACTAAGTAGGGATGTCATGGCTTTTATTGCTAAGTGGGGACATTAGTATTCCAATACCCCAAGTTATCTTATTATAGGTTGGCAGGATTTCATGAAAACCCTCACCTACTTCCAAGGTGTTGCAATGCCATAATTGTTCTCACGAAATTTGTGTACCAAGCCTTGGTAGTCAATAGAAAATTTGCAAGCAAGCACAAAATAGGGTGTCACAAGTTTCCCATGAAGTTGGGAGAATACTATTGTGCTCATCTTGTGGCTGAAAAAGTTGTGTCTAACTAGTTGAGTCATTTAAGGTCGGGGTTATTTTTCTCCCAAAAGAATTTTGACCCAAAGAATAGGATGAATAAGTTGTTGTCCACTATTTTTGAGAAATACTATAGTTTGTTAGAGGATTTTTGGTAGGATTTGCAAGATGATTATGATGTGAGGAGGAGAAATTATGAAAGACTTCCTATTCCCTAGATGATTTAATTTGGAGTAAAGGAAGATATTCCTAATACACTATTTGATGATGGTGTAACCTAGGATCCTGGGTATGAGGCTGAAAATATTGGTACCAAGGACTTAGCCCCCATCAATTGGGATGAGGAAGAATTTATTGACATCAAGAAAATTTCTAGGAAAGTGTTGGATATAAGTATCCAACGGCTAGTTATGAGAATAAATTGATTAGAAGCTCAAATTTCAAAGAAGAGGAAATAACAAGTTACCCAAGGGTACAAGAGAACTAAAAGGAGGACACCTCCTAAGGAGAAATTGGAGTACCTTCCTCCCAACTCTGGAGGAGAGGCTAATCCAGAAATGTCTGCCCTAGAAATTTAGGAAGCATAGGAGAAGGAAATCACAAAAGCTGGAGGAGAGACTTACTCTCAAGTTGGAACCTCAAAAACTAAGGAATTAGAGGTTCAACCTCCTCATTTAGGAGAGTTTACTGAGAATACACCTGTAGGGAGTCTTTATGAACAAGCCAAAGGAAAAGAGCATGAATTTGAAATTCATGGCATAGACACTGATTCCAAAAATACACATTCTAATGATGAAGTTGCTAAAGTTGCATCTACTAAAAATGTTAAAGAAGAAGATGTCCTTACTCCAAAATATCAGTGGAAATTATTCGAGGATGCTAAAGCACAAGCTAAAGAATTGGAAAAACAACAAGCAGTAGAAGCCAAAGCTGATATGTTTGCCAAACAATGGGAATTGGAAGCTTTAGCAAAGGCTGAAGAGTTGGCGAGGCAACAAAAGGAGGAGGATTCGCTGCTGCAACAAAGGGAGACAAAGTGGAAAAATAAAGAAGAAAGAGATAAGTTGGATATGTTACTGTTGCCTATTTTTAGCTTTAGCTGAAAACAGGTAGAGCTGAATTGCATTCAACTCAGAAAGGCAAAACTAAATTTATGCTACCTACGTATTCATCGCATTCTGAGATTTGATTAAAAATGAATTCAAGTGTTATTTTGGAAAATGTTTGAAACAGAGAAACTCATAGGTTTGCAAAGTAATGTTGTTTTATTCATATTGTAAAAACTGAAGTCCCACACAAGTCGTGGGAGTAACCTGATTTGATTTTTAAATCAAATGCTGAATACAAGAAGGGAAATGAACACACAGTTGAAAATAGAGTAAGAACAAGGAAAGAAAGTGATTCGTCATTGCCTGGAATGACGAATTGTTGTCGAAGTGGTGCTGATATTCATCATGCTCTGGTGTCACGTTCAGCTCCAGCTTTGAGATTTTATGTAAAATTGTGAAGGGTAGCATTAGAGCAATGAAAAATCAAATTCTACCTTATCCCTACACTACCAACAGAAATGTAGTCTCATTCAATCATGCATTCACCAGATGATTAACCAAGAAAAGCGGAGAATCAAAAAGGAATCATTAAATCTGTTGTTTTTACTAACTGGTTTATGTCATGTGCAGAAACAGGAAATGTATTGCCGCTATTTTTTATCAGTTTTAGAATGAGTGGGGTTAAATGTGGCTCCCACAAGGGTTGAGCCCAGCTCATCAAATGTTTTGAGCAATATGAACATCATGAGAATCTGTTTTGTATTATGCAGATTTTTTGCAAAATTCAGCGAAGGTATGCAAAGAGTAAATGACAACAGTGCTGCATATTAAATACATCTTTAGACAATACATTGTTTGCAAGAATGCCAAGGTGATTGCTTATCAATCCTCATCATCAAGATATCAAATATTTCAAGGTATTTGCAGCTTTTAAAAGAAGGGATGTTGCTGATTCAAGGAAGTAATAAATTAAAAGCTTCTCTTTCCTTTATCAGAATATGGAGAAAATTTATGACTATGCATCATAACATTCTATAGGATATTCATGCATTTTCAGTGTATTTAAGAGTTCTCATGACATTTCTTATGATAGAGTTTAATGGACTCTATATGGTAACAGTCAGATGACAACTGAGTAAAAGTGCTCTATCAGAAAGGAGCCTAAAAATTTTAACAAAGAGTGTTATTTGAACCTTTTTGACAAACGTGAATGATATTTTTAATCAAGCATATGTAGATACACATTTTTTATCATAAATAATGATGAGCTCAGGAATTTGGCGAGGTATAAATGGAGCTCATGGCTGTAAGATATCACCGAGAATATTAAATAGTAGGAGAGTTTTCAGGCCATGCCCAGAATGAGGGGTTTTTCAAAGTGATTCCACTTTTTTCTATTCATTTGCAGTCAAAATATCTTCTATTTTGCAGAGATTGAGTAAAAATGCAAGCTGGAGTTTTATAAAATACAGAGCTTTACATGATATAGCCATGGCCACGGCCTTTTAGAGAACAGTTTTGTTCAAAATTGAAGTTTAAAATAGATTTTTGACTAGAATGTGTTTTCCTTGTCATGAATCTCTTAGAAAAGTTTCAAAAAATCTTGCTAATGGTGACTAGACAGAATCACGAAGTCACAACACAATAGCTAAAAGATATCAGAGAATATAAAGGAGGTCGCAGCTTGTATTTTGCTTCAAAAGCTTTTCAAAAAGGAGTAAACACTTCCAGATTCGTACTTCCAGAAATAAAAGAACACTTACCATCTTTAGATCTGCAAAAGCTTTCAAAGGCTCGACCTAGAGAACTCATGGCACCCTCAACACAAAGAAGATGACAGAAAAATGCAGAAAGATGGAGAAAGAACATTAGAAACAGTAATGGCGTGACTTGTAAAAGCCTCTGAGAGCTTAAAAATGTGAGAAAATTTCCAGATTTAGCAAAGAACCAGACTTACCAAGCATAGAACATTTATAATCTGTTGAAAAATGGTGATCAAGAGGATAAATATTCCTCTCCCATGGCATCCAAACAAGAAAGGGAAAAATGCAAACTTCAATGGCATCCAAAGACAAAGATTTTAGCTTAGCTTCCTTCACATGGCACGACTAAGGGTTTCTTCATTATGGCGGCGCTCTCCCAGCAGCAAAGCAAAACACATTGAAAATGCAAATGAATCTTTTGCATTCGAATTAGGGTTAATACCCTAATAGGTTCGATGGAAAAGGCAATTCTTTGCCTCAAGGTTTCTTTTAAAAACTTTTTCCATTTTTCCTAAGTGATGCATGGGTAGGAGAGGCTTTTTGCCTTAGGTTTATTAAAAAAAATAAAAAAAATTCTTTCCTTCTCAAACATCGGTCATGGCATTTCAATATGCCTTAGGAATGTTGAGTCTCTCATTTAAACCAAAGACTTATGATTTAGTCTTTTATTTCCTTGTTTAGCCCTTGTTTTTATTTTTGCATTTGATTTTTAAATTATTAATATTTTTATTTAAAATGATTTATTAGATCATTTTGATAAAGATTGAAGATATTTAAAATGCAAAGTAAGACATTTATTTATTTTTGCATTTTAGTCCAATTGTAAAATATTTATTTAAAGTGGTGATTATAGATCACTTTTAAATAAATATTATTATTAAATGCAAAAATAGAATTTCAAGTGAAATGTATTTCATTACTTTCATCAACTGTAAATCTTTATTAAAATGATAAATTATAAATCATTTTAATTAAAGATATTTAAAATGAAAAAATGAAATGTTTTAGACATTTATTAAAATGATAGTCATAGGGAGCCAAATCCACAAAATCAGGAAGTCCTTCTACTTGCATGTTTTGTCAAATTGTCAAGCTTTATTTTAAAGTGATAAGTTATAAATCACTTTTTAATAAATGTTTTTAAATACAAGTTGAGGTCACATTTAATGACATTTATTATTCAAAGACTTAGTGCCAAGGATTAAAGATATTTGAAATGCAAGTTGAAGTCATTTAATGACATTCAAAGACTTAGTGCCAAGTAGTCAAGTCCAACATTAAAGCAAGCTTTCTCAAAGTATGCAAGTAGTGGATACTTTGGTGAAGCCTTGTTCAAATAAGGGGTTAGTGGAGGTTTTTTTTGGCCTACCTTGTTTTGAGGAGATTTTGACATCACATTGGATTTTGGACCCAAAGTCCAATTTCAAATTTTGAGAAGGCTTTTCCTATAAAGTCTTGTTCTTCATTCATTGTGAAGGGAGAGTTCTTAGTTTTGGAGATTGCAGAGGCATGTTTTTCAGACTTTGTAACTCATGATATTTTGGCAGATGTAATGAAGATCCTCATTTTTCCTCAATAGAAAGTATTTTTCCTTCACATACTTCTCTTTGTTTCTTAGTATGGGTTGTGAGTTGCAAGATAAAATTCTGTGTTATCCTCTATTTTATCAAATTCCTTCCATGCTGAATGTAAAGAAAGTTCTATGTCATGGTGCAGGTCTATGTTAGTGCTCTCATTTTTAGCTTCTATATTTGTGAAAATATTGTTGTTTTCCTTCTGTTTAAGCATTAAAACAGTCAGAGTCTTACATAGAATCATTTTTGCAATCATAAGTTTATGTGTTGTGAGATTGTTTTAGTTATTTTGAGCATTTTTGTGTGATTCTTAGCAAGATTTTCCCAAAATCCTTATCTTTGGTGTTTCAGCTTATTAGTGATAGATTTTCAGTTTCAAGTATATCCTTCTCTCTACCTCTTTTCCTTCTCATTTTGCAGTTTTAACTAGAAAATATAAAGGGAACTAGCCCATAATCTGGAGGTTCACTTCATTCCCTAGTCACCCACAACCTTGAAGTGTTCCAATGTGTCAATAGGTTGCTTAAGTTCATAGCTTTAGCAAGGGTGCAAACTTTATCTAACAACAGTTTTTGGCACGCCCGATGGGACATGAGAACTGATTCTTAGTCCTAAGTCAGAAGTTGTATACTGCTGTTTGGTGTGTGAAGCAGTAATTTCAGTCTTTAAGAGACTTTTTTCTCCACATACCTAGTGACTCCCAGCTTTGGTTCAACAAGAGCAGTGCATATCAGCTTATGAGAATAATTTAGACCAAGAGTGGCTCATCTCCATTCGAATACTTGCAGTTATCTTCACCTAGGAGAAAAGGGAGAGAAGTTCAAAAGCCAAAGAAGACTATTGTTTACTCAAGAAGAGCCAAGTCTACTCCTCCTCCTGTAAGTAGTCATTCTACTATTCCTATTTTTGTAGTTTATAGCAATCCTGTTACAATGATTTTTTCCAGAAACCAACCATTCATTGCATTCAACCAAGGCAGTCCACTGAATTTGGCCCAACATGATGAGATTCTTGTTGCTGCCTTGAAAAGCCTATCATATTTTCTTGGTGAGGATCATACTACTCCAGCAGAGCATATAAAATATGTTGCCAACTTGTGTGTTGTTCATCATGTGATAGAAGAAAATGTTGCACTCAGGTTGTTGGTAGTGTTGTTCAAAGGGAAAGCCTTACAATGGTTCAGAGGTCTGCCTATCAACTCCATAGCCACATGGGATACGTTAGGCAGCGAGTTATGTAAGTTTTTTGAAGACAAATCAGACCATTTGTCATTGGTGGAACAACTGTCTACAATCAAAAGAGCTCCTCATGAATTTATGTCAGATTTCAACCACCGTTTCTAGAGAACGTGGGATAGAATTCCACAAATGGTAAGGCCTACTATTGATCATGCATTCTTGTACTATTTAAGAGCTTTAAATAGTGATATTTCTGTAATGATTCAATCAATGGGAGGGGATACACTTCCTTTAGCATATGTTGTAGCTATTAGAGCTGAAAATAGCCTTATACAGGCTGGTAAAATTGCCCCAAGACCCCCCATGCCGATATTTCCTACTTTTCAACCTCCAATCCCTTTGCAGTTACCTCCATTGGTTATTATTCCAAGTGCACCAACATTGCTAGCACCTAATGACCAGCCTAACAGCCAAGAAAATGCATCGACAGTTCAGTCCAATGAACTACAAGAGATTAAAGGTCTTTTGAGAACCTTTGGCAATGAGATGGTGAATCTCAAAAAGTAGCAAAACCAAGGTTTCAGGCCTTATCAGCCCTCTTTTCACTCAGGTTACCAGCAAAATCATACCAACAGACCATCTTATTAGCCTTATAATCAAGGCCAAAGATCTAGTCCTAACCCAAGGCCATATCAAGCTTATGACTCCAATGCTGCAAGCACTTCCAAAGAGCTTGCACCTATCCAAAACAATTTGGTTCAGGATTATGAGTGGTGCTTTCCATGTGGTCAACCACATAATCAAAGTACCTGCGTAAATGGGCTGCTTAATCAGGCCTTGATGGTTCAAAATAGTCTAGCAATACAGTCTAATGTGCCTATAGTAACTGAAGTACAATAGCAAGAGCAACAAACACATGAGTCTACACTCCTAAACTAGCAAGGGGAGGAATTTTGTGGAGTGAACCAACCTGGTTCATCAATTGCAAACAACACATGTAGTAAAAAGAGGGCAATAGATGAAGGGCAACAGGCTAATAAAGTGCAAACACAATCGAAGCAAGGGCCAACCCAGAACAAAAATGCTCCTGGTTCATCAAAATTTGACCAAGTTCAAATACTGCCAAAAGGACAGCCTTTGATAGGAAAGCAGCATCCTGATTCATCAGTCCAGGCAGCTTCGATTAAAGGTGATGTTCCTTCCAAAAGTCAAGTTAAGCCTTCTACATCATTTAACATTCTTGAGCATATGAAGAAAATCAATGTACCCATGTCAATATGGGATTCTTTAAGTATTCCTAGTGAAAAAGACCTACTTCAGTCCGCTTTATCAGGTTTAAGCGTCTTAGATGAACCTAGTGTAGAAAAGGATAAAGTTGTAATGACTAGTACTATTGTTAATGATAAAGAACAACAAGCGGCTAAAGTCAAACCACCTCCTTTTTATGTGTCATTAATTATAGGGAATCATCTTGTTCACAATTGTATGATCGATTCAGGGGCTAGTAGTTCAGTTATGCCCAAATAAATTGTAGATATGTTGGGAATTCAATATGAGCCACTTGAAAATGGGGTAGTCCAATTAGATGGTACTGTTGTTAACACAATAGGAGTCATTAAAGGTCTGAATTTAACTCTACATGCCTACCCAAACTTTTCTATACCACAGGATATTTATGTCATTGAGCTACCTCCTTTCTTTGCCATCTATTTATCTAGAGATTTCACTACCAAGATAGGTGGTTACCTATCCTCTGATTGGTCTCATATGTTGTTCCGAACTAGATATGGCACTAAAGTCACTGTAAGATCAGAGCCCATAGCAAAGGATCATATTGAGCCTTACAATCCACCTCCTATCAATGCCAATTTGTTTACAAGTGTACTAGAAGAGCAGCTTGTTGAACAAGAAGGTGAAATTCAAGAAGAAGCAGTCTCATATATTCTTCCTAAAGAGTGGGCATCCCAAAGTCATGAGGTTGGTTCAGGCAAGTAGCTGGAAGAGGTTGACATTGGTGTTTATATGATGCATGAGACTGATTCTTTTATGCCTAATATTGAAAAGGACAAAGAGTAGCAGGGTGAGCAACATGAAAATGATGTGTGGCAGCTATATTTTGATGGCTCGAGGAATAAGGTTGGTGCCACCAGAAGGTGACAAATACTATTTAGCTTTCATATTTTGTTTCAGCTATACTAATAATTCTGTTGAATATGAAGCTCTAATCCAAGGCTTGGAATGGGCAAGACAGAGAGGTATTAGTTGCCTGAAGGTTTATGGAGATAGCGAATTGGTTGTTAATCAGGTAAGGAAGCTAAATATGGTAAAAAATGATGCACTCAGATCTTATCAGAATAGAGTATGGGATCACTTAGAAGGATTTGATGCATTTAATTTGATTTCCATACCTAGAATTTAGAATAAACATGCTGATAGACTAGCTGCTATAGGAGCTGAATTAGATATTCAAAAGGAAATTTGCAGTGCTGAAGCTAATCAGCATATTAAAATTGTTGTTAGACCTACTGTGCCTGATAATAACATTCATTGGCAAGTTTTTGAAAGTAACCAACAAATTGTAAGCTTTTTGAGAGAGGAAGCTGAGTTCTCACACATCAATCAAGAAAAGCTACAGCACCAGTACAGTGACCAGATTATTCAGCTTAAAAATAACAAGTTACCAAAAGGTTTGGTCACTCTAGAATCAGTTTTCAATATAGATGATGAAGCTAGAAATCCCAAGGGCAGCATACAAGTTCAGAAAATTCATTATGAAGAGGTCAAAGTCTTCAAAGAAAAGCTTCTTAAATTGGGCAAGGTATGTATAGCTAAAGAGAAGCATCTTTTTATTTAGCTTTTTCAAGAGTTTAATGATATCTTTGCCTGGCAATATACTGATTTGAAGGGATTCAATCCCTAGCTTGCCCAACATACTATAGAACTAGAGCCCAACGCCAAACTTGTTAGGCAGAAACAGAGGCCCTTGAATCCCAAACTAGAACCTCTTATGAAAAAAGAATTGGATAAATTGATTGAAAGTAGTATTATCTTTCCCATTAAGCATACTTCCTGGGTTTCAAACTTAGTACCAGTAAGGAAGAAAAATGGGGAGATAAGACTCTGTGTAGATTTTCATGACTTGAATAGGGCCTCTCTAAAAGACCATCATCCTCTACCTTCTATGGAATAGATACTTCAAGTAGTTTCAGGGTTTGAAAGGTTTTCCTTGTTAGATGGCTATTCTCATTACAATCAGATTTTAGTAAAAGAGGGAGACCAGTTCAAGATGGCCTTCACCACAAAATGGGGGACTATGGCCTATAAGCAGATGCCCTTCAGTTTGTCCAATGCTAGGGCAACATTTGAGAAAGCCATAGACATGGCTTTTCAAACTTTAATGTACAAAATTGTCTTAGTATATCTTGATGATATCACTATTTTTTCTAAAAAGGCTAAGGATCATCTAAAACATCTGAGACAGAGTTTTGAGAAATGTAGGGAGTTTGGCATATCACTTAACCCCAAAAAATGTGTTTTTTCTATTCATGAGGGCAGATTGCTCAGTTATGTGGTGTCAAAACAAGGTATTACAATTGATCCTAAAAGAGTGAGTGCCATTTTATCTCTCCCTTCACCAGCACATAAGAAAGGATTACAGAGTTTTATTGGTAGGATTAACTTTGTTAGGCGATTTATCCCTGACGTTGCTGATTTGTTAAGTCCATTATCTCATATGCTGAGAAAGAATGTACCTTTTAGCTGGACCAAAGATGGAAAAAGAAGTTTTGAGTTGATAAAGGAAGCATTAGTAGCTGCACCTACACTCCTAAATCCTGATTTTTCAAAAGATTTTGTTTTGTATGCTTATGGAAATATTGATTCACTTTCAGCTATGCTTGTACAACAAAATGATGAAGGATCTGAACAACCTATGGCATTTTTCAGTCAAGGACTTAAAGACTATGAGCTAAGGTACTCATTTGTAGAAAAGCATGTTCTTGCTGTCTTAAGAAGTTTGAAAAAATTCAGACACATGCTTTCGAATAACAAGGTTATTTTGATGGTTGCTCATCCAAGTGTAATAGATTTTTTGCTGAACAAGGATTTGAGTGATAGAAGGGCTGGTTGGGTAACAAAAGTAATGGATTACAACCTTGAGATCAGGGTTACCAAGCTAATAAGAGGAAGAGGCCTCTACGAACAGCTCATAGAGAATAGCAACAGCAAAACAATAGGTGAAGAGACTATTGTTTTAGCACTTCAAGATGCAGAGCAAGCTGCTGCACCTACTCCTATAGGTTGGATTGTAGAAATGACTCATTTTTTATTGACTGGTGAGTATCCTCCTGATCTAACTAGGTCTAGAAGAAGGTATTATCATCTGCAGTCCATACATTTTGTTCTTTTAAATGGTTTGATGTTTAGAAAATATTTTCATGGTGTCCTTTTGAGGTGTGTTGAGGCTGATCAGGTTGATAAGGTATTGCATGAATTTCACGAAGGATCACCTGGAGGACATTTCTCTCCAAGAGCTGCAGCTCTTAAAATCATGAAAGGAGGCTATTACTGGCCTACCTTATTTAAGGATGCCCATGCATGGGTAAGGAAATGCAAAGAATGTGCTATCTTTGCAGGAAAAGAGAAGTTGGCAGCTCTTCCATTACAACCAGTTCAAGTTGAACAACCCTTTATGAAATGGGGCTTAGATTTTATTGGGGTTATAAACCCACCATCAAGTGTAGGCCATAAGTGGGTGCTCACAGCCATTGATTATTTTTCTAAATGGACTGAAGCCATGACACTCAAAGAGGCAAACAAATCTGTTGTTCTGAATTTCTATGAAGAGTTAATTACCAGATGTGGTGTTCTAGAGTCTATTGTTTCAGATAATGCGCTTGCATTCATAGGAGCTAGAGTGTCTAATTGGGCTGTCAAGAATGGTGTTTATTTGAACACATCTTCAAATTACTATCCTCAAGGGAATGGATAGGCTGAATCAACTAACAAGAACCTCCTAAGGATCATTAAGAGGACTATGGAAAGTAACCAAAGAGCCTGGCACACCAAGTTGAAATCAGCCTTGTGGGCTGATAGGATTATGCCAAAAAGGTCTACAGGACTTTCTCCTTACATATTAGTGTATGGAAAAGAGGCAAGGCTGCCTATTTCACTTGAGCTCCCAGCTCTTGACCTAGTAAATCAGCTGGATATAATTAAGGAGGAGCTGATGACAACAAGGTTAGCTCAGCTAATCGAACTTGAAGAAGTCAGAGCTGAAGCAATGAAAAATATTGAGCATCATCAGGCTCAAATGAAAAGAACATTCAATAAAGTGGCCTCTCCAAGAAGGTGACATTGTGCTAAAGTGGGATGAACTGAAGAGTAGGCTTGGAAAGCACTCCAAACTTGATTCATTCTGGGGTGGACCCTTCATTGTTACTGAGAAGAAACATCACAATGCCTTCCAACTATCAAAATTGGATGGTGAAGTCCAACCAATCCCAGTGAATGGGATTCACCTCAAGCATTGCTTTTGAGGTAGGGTCTAATCTGTACATATTTCAGTAGTTTCTAAATGTTTAAATAAGTGCTTTTGCATGTAGATTAGGTGCATCCATGTTTCCTCTAAGTGTTGTTTTGCATAGTTAGTTGGTAGCTTGCTTTTAATTTTACTTGGGGGGGGGGGAAATGAGGCTCTAAATCTGTCATTACTAGTTATTATCACATCAGATATATATTTCTTATTCATGAAATTGAATAGAGCTTCAATGTCATCAACAAAAGATGGATATCTTATGGGACCATAGCTAATAATAACAAAGTTACAAGCAGTTGCAACTAGATGAAAATTTGTACAAGGTTTTCTGAATCAGGAAAAGACATTAATGGATTCCATGCCCAATGGATAAGCTAAAGAACTGGTCTATGGTGTTTAGTAGGAAAACACTCCGCAGAGGTCGCCAAATTGTTGCCTATTTTTAGCTTCAGCTAAAAACAGGTAGAGCTGAATTGCATTCAACTCAGAAAGGTAAAACTAAATTTTGCTGCCTAAATATTCATCGCATTCTGAGATTTGATTAAAAATGAATTCAATTGTTATTCTGCAAAATGTTTGAAACAAAGAGACTCATAGGTTTACAAAGTAATGTTGTTTTATTCATATTGTAAAAACTGAAGTCCCACACAAGCCGTGGGAATAACCTGATTTGATTTTTAAATCAAATGTTGAATACAAGAAGGGAAATGAACACACAACTGAAAATAGAGTAAGAACAAGGAAAGAAAGTGATTCATCATTGCCTGGAATGATGAATCATTGTTGAAGTGGTGCTGATATTCGTCCAGCTCTGGTGTCACGTTCAGCTCCAGCTTTGAGATTTTCTACAAAATTGTGAAGGGTAGCATTAGAGCAATGAAAAATCAAATTCTACCTTATCCCTATGCTACCAATAGAAATGTAATCTCATTCAATCATGCATTCACCAAATGATTAACCAAGAAAAGTAGAGAATCAAAAAGGAATCATTAAATCTATTATTTTTACTAATTGGTTTATGTCATGTGGAGAAATAGGAAATGTATTGCTGCTATTTTTTATCAGTTTCAGAATGAGTGGGGTTAAATGTGGCTCCCACAAGGGTTGAACCCAGCTCATCAAATGTTTTGAGCAATATGAACATCATAAGAATTTGTTTTGTATTATGCATATTTTTTGCAAAATTCATCAAAGGTATGCAAAGAGTAAATGACAATAGTGCTGCATATTAAGTACATCTTCAGAAAATGCATTGTTTGCAAGAATGCCAGGGTGATTGCTTATCAATCCTCATCATCAAGATATCAAATATTTCAAGGTATTTGCAGCTTTTAAAAGAAGGGATGTTGCTGATTCAAGGAAGTAATAAATTAAAAGCTTCTCTTTCCTTTATTAGAATATGGAGAAAATTTCTGATTATGCATCATAACATTCTATAGGATATTCATGCATTTTCGGTGTATTTAAGAGTTCTCATGACATTTCTTATGATAGAGTTTAATGGACTCTATATGGAAACAATCAGATGACAACTGAGTAAAAGTGCTCTATCAGAAAGGAGCTTGAAAATTATAACAAAGAGTGTTATTTGAACCTTTTTGACAAACGTGAATGATCTTTTTAATCAAGCATATGCAGATACATGTTTTTTATCAGAAATAATGATGAGCTCAAGAATTTGGTGTGGTATAAATGGAGCTCATGGTTGTAAGATATCATAGAAAATGTTAAACAGGAGGAGAGTTTTCAGGCCATGCCCAGAATGAGGGGTTTTTCAAAGTGATTCCACTTTTTGCTATTCCTTTGTAGTCAAAATATCTTCTATTTTGCAGAGATTGAGTAAAAATGCAAGCTGGAGTTTTATAAAATATAGAGCTTTGCATGATACAACCATGGCCATGGCCTTTTAGAGTCTAGTTTTGTTCAAAACTGAAGTTTAAAACAGATTTTTGACTAGAATGTGTTTTCCTTGTCATGAATCTCTAGAAAAGTTTCAGAAAATCTTGCTAATGGTGACTAGACAGAATCATGAAGTCACAGCACAATAGCTAAAAGATATCAGAGAATATAAGGGAGGTTGCAGCTTGTATTTTGCTTCAAAAGCTTTCCGAAAAGGAGTAAACACTTCCAGATTCATACTTCCAGAAATAAAAGAACACTTACCATCTTTAGATTTGCAAAAGCTTTCAAAGGCTCGACCTAGAGAACTCATGGCACCCTCAACACAAACAAGATGATAGAAAAACATAGAAAGATGGAGAAAGAACATCAGAAACAACAATGGTGTGACTTGTAAAAGCCTCTGAGAGCTTAAAAATGTGAGAAAATTTCCAGATTTAGCAAAGAACCAGACTTACCAAGCATAGAACATTTATAATCTATTGAAAATTGTTGCTCAAGAGCAGAAATCTTCCTCTCCCATGGCATCCAAACAAGAAAGGGAAAAATGTAGACTTCAATGGTGTCCAAAGACAAAGATTTCAGCTCAGCTTCCTTCACATGGTGCGGCTAAGGGTTTCTTCATTATGACGGTGCTCTCCTAGCAGCAAAGAAAAACACATTGAAAATGCAAATGAATCTTTTGCATTCGAATTAGGGTTAATACCCTAATAGGTTCGATGGAAAAGGCAATTCTTTGCCTTAAGTTTTCTTTTAAAAACTTTTTCCGTTTTTCCTAAGTGATGCGTGGGTAGGAGAGGCTTTTTGCCTTAGGTTTATTAAAATAAAATAAAAAATTCTTTCCTTCTCATACATGGGTCGTGGCATTTCAATATGCCTTAGGAATGTTGAGTCTCTCATTTAAACCAAAGACTTATGATTTAGTCTTTTATTTCCTTGTTTAGCCCTTGTTTTTATTTTTGCATTTGATTTTTAAATTATTAATATTTTTATTTGAAATGATTTATTAGATCATTTTGATAAAGATTGAAGATATTTAAAATGCAAAGTAAGACATTTATTTATTTTTGCATTTTAGTCCAATTGTAAAATATTTATTTAAAGTGGTAATTAAAGATCACTTTTAAATAAATATTATTATTAAATGCAAAAATAGAATTTCGGGTGAAATGTATTTCATTACTTGCATCAAATGTAAATCTTTATTAAAATGATAAATTATAAATCATTTTAATTAAAGATATTTAAAATGCAAAAATGAAATGTTTTAGACATTTATTAAAATGATAGTCATACGGAGCCAAATCCACAAAATCAGGAAGTCCTTCTACTTGCATGTTTTTTCAAATTGTAAAGCTTTATTTTAAAGTGATAAGTTATAAATTACTTTTTAATAAATGTTTTGAAATACAAGCTGAGGTCACATTTAATGACTTTTATTATTCAAAGATTTAGTGCCAAGGATTAAAGATATTTGAAATGCAAGTTGAAGTCATTTAATGACATTCAAAGACTTAGTGCCAAGTAGTCAAGTCGAGCATTAAAGCAAGCTTGCTCAAAGTATGCAAGTAGTGGATACTTTGGTGAAGCCTTGTTCATATCAGGGGTTAGTGGCGGTTTTTTTGGCCTACCTTATTTGGAGGAGATTTTGACATCACATTGGATTTTGGACCCAAAGTCCAATTCCAAATTTTGAGAAGGCTTTTCCTATAAAGTCTTATTCTTCATTCATTGTGAAGGGAGAGTTCTTAGTTTTGGAGATTGCAGAGGCATGTTTTTCAGACTTTGTAACTCATGATATTTTGGCAGATGTAATGAAGATCCTCATTTTTCCTCAATAGAAAGTATTTTTCCTTCACATACTTCTCTTTGTTTCTTAGTATGGGTTGTGAGTTGCAAGATAAAATTCTGTGTTATCCCCTATTTTATCAAATTTCTTCCATGTTGAATGTAAAGAAAGTTCTATGTCATGGTGCAGGTCTATGTTATTGCTCTCATTTTAAGCTTCTATATTTGTGAAAATATTGTTGTTTTCCTTTTGTTTAAGCATTAAAACAGTCAGAGCCTTACATAGAATCATTTTTGCAGGCATAAGTTTATGTGTTGTGAGATTGTTTTAGTTCTTTTGAGCATTTTTGTATGATTCTCAGCAAGCTTTTGCCAAAATCCTTATCTTTGGTGTTTTAGCTTATTAGTGATAGATTTTCAGTTTCAAGTATATCCTTCTTTCTACCTCTTTTCCTTCTCATTTCACAGTTTTAACCAGAAAATCTAAAGGGAACCAGCCCATAATCTGGAGGTTCACTTCATTCCCTGGTCACCCACAACCTTGAAGTGTTCCAATGTGTCAGTAGGTTGCTTAAGTTCATAGCTTTAGCAAGGGTGCAGACTTTATCTGACAACAGTTACAAAAGATCCATGAGCTAGAGGAAGAGAAGGCTCAACAAGAAGAGAGAAAGAAGCCCTTGAGGTCAAGTTTAAAGTAGTAGAGGAAGCTCTGAGGAAAAAAGGAAGAAGAGGAGTTGTAGTTGAAGAGAATAGAAGAGGAGGAGCAAGATAAAATTGAACAAGAAGCATCAAAGGCATGAGCAAGGGTGGAGGAACTAGAAAAAAATAGAGTTCAAATATTGGAGGAGAGGATGTTGGAAGAGAGGAGATTGGAAGAAGAATAAATGGCTAAAATAGAATAAGAGAGAGAAGAAAAACTTGAATTTGATAAATTGGCCAAGGAAAAGGCAGAAAAGGAAAAACAACAAGAGGTTGAGTCTCAACCCAAGGAAACACTTTGGCAACCCCTCTCTCCTACAACATCTTCTTCTACTCAAGTGATAATTCCTCTTTCTACCCTAACATGGCTAGATCTTAATCTAGAGAGGAAACAAATAGTGCAACCACAACCCCTTAATTGGAATGATGTTAGAAAGGAAATTGAGAAGGAAAGGCTGAAGAAAAGGGCAAGAGTTCTCAATTCCACTAGGTTGATAGATGTCTAGGAGATTTTTGTTGAATGTACCATTATGATAGTTGAAAAGGATAAATAGGACATGCAATTGGATGATTACCAATTGGGTGATGTAAATCTAGGAAGGCCTGCAAGAAACCAATAAATGGACCTAATTGACATTGTAGCCTCTTTCACCAAATCAAGGATGGTCAAGGATAAGAAAAAGAAAGATGAGCTTAAGTCCTAGGTGGATCAATTACATAATTTTTTGAAAGACTTGTCTTCTCCTATCTCTTGATAGTATACTTATTTTGAGATACCCATTTTGCTAAGCAAGAAATATGTCGACAACTTGGTTGAAATGAGTTATAAGGTGGGAATGATGGAAAAATGGATTGCTAGACAAAACCAAGAAGTGGATGATTTGATTTTTGAAATTTGTAGAGCTCATGAAGGAGCATTAGAGTTGGTAAATGACATGATCGCACATGCTCAGACTCTTGGGAAACATGAAGAAGAATAATTAGACCATGCAAGGAAGTTGAAAGACATCAATAATCTGCCTAGGAAAACTTTGTTAGAAAAATCCATCCTCGAGGAAGATAATGTAGATTTTGTTGAAAAAAGTATTAGCATCATGAGGTTGTGGTCTTCATTTATTTATGGGCACAAAAATGAGGTGCAACAGGCTGGAAAGTATCTTAATGAATAGTTTGAGGAATTTGGAGCAATTATTGCCATACTTATTAATGAAGACATTCCCATGGAAGATGGCCTCCTCCTTGATAAACTCAAGGAAAAATTGAGTGGTAGATTTAAATAGATGATGCAAAAATGGGATGATGGTGATGAACTCTTGATGGATAGGCTTATGGATTTGAAGGAAGAGATAAAGGATACCAGAAGGGAGCTCATCAAAATTAAAGATACGAAAGAGTTTGCCTCCTCTAAACTAAAATGAATAAAGTTTGAAGATAGTTGGGTAGATGGGTCAGATGCAGATGTCCTTCAACAGGTGATTACCAATTATGATGAGTACATGCTGGAGTAGAAAACACAAAATTAAGGCACCAATACACTTGTTTCTTGGCTAGTTCAGCATCAAGGAGGCACAATTTTCTAGACATTTCTATTTCCTATTTTTGTGGGGAGGTGACATAAAAACAACTAAATATATCATTAGCTTCACTTTTCTCCTTTTCAATGCAGGTGTTAATAAAGAGTCTTCAATGGGAAACTGAAGATCAAAATAGATGCTCATCCTAAAATTCCCTAGTCGCCCCATGATTTGTGGATCTAGATTTTGATGAGAGGAATTAGTGCTAAATAGGTTTATATATAGAATTTCTCTCCACTTTGTAAAGGTTGACTCATTGAAGTAGGATTAGCCACGTAAAGGAGATCTAAGATAGTTTACAATTTTTTTAGAATTTTTTTACATTTTATGCAAAGATACTTGTACACTTTTTTCTTTACAAGTTTTCAATATAGTTATGTTATTTTCCAGAATTTGTTATAATGATAACATTAATGAACCATAGTCTATTGTATTCTAGTTAATGTTGTGCATAAGTGTTTATTATTTGATGATAATCAATAAAAGACTCTGAATTTAAGACTATTTCATTGAATTATTTGTGAATGCAAGTTCTTCATATTTGTTGATCTCTAAATTTTGGTAATGAGTTGGTAATATGTTTTGGTTTTATTTTAAATCTGATGATGATGAATGATAATATGTCTTGAATTAGCACTATGATTACATGTAGTGGTATAGTGTGTTTTGTGGATTGTATCATTCTATAGTTTTAGTTATTTGAAAGGAAAGCTCATTACAAAATTTGTATGTCTGAATAAAAAAGGAATTTACATTTATGATTTTCTATTCTAAGATTTGTTCTATCTTTTACTATTTATTTATAACCCCCAAAAAATTAGAATAACTTAAATTATGCAGTTTGTATCCTCTTACCAGCAGGCCTATTGAAAATTATGGTTGCATGGAATACTGAAAAAAAAAACCATAGTTGATAACCAACAATAAAGACCTTGGAAGATAGGTGCTTTTAGATTAGTTATTGTTTTTAGGAGAAATAGAGTAGAAATATTCTATTTAATGTTGTTGTGTTATTTTTACCATCAATAGAACTAACACTAGAAGGAGGGCCTAAAGGAACCAACTAGAGCAAATCAAATTAGTTTCACCCGAAAGGTTCAGAATAATTCTCAGATCCTTTACGAATCCAAACCCATTTATCGAACTCTGAACACCCACTAGGCCTAGAACTCGTAGGGCCTTGACACCACCACCCAATCTACCTACATTTCCAATAATTTTAGTGTTGGTATAGCCACCTCCATCACCACCCATGGTGTTCTTTGACAATAACCCTTCTCCACGGGGAATTATTCCCAATGGTATTCATGAGATGCATAAGAACCCTGAACTTTTTTTTCCTAGGTACTCTAA
Source organism: Sequoiadendron giganteum (assembly GCA_007115665.2). NCBI lineage: Eukaryota > Viridiplantae > Streptophyta > Pinopsida > Cupressales > Cupressaceae > Sequoiadendron > Sequoiadendron giganteum. Next base: position 576,585,415 of record CM021109.1, read on the forward strand.
TGGAGAGTCACGAAGTGCTAAGGAGCACATACAGGCATTCAAAGATGCTTGTACATGAGCTTAGATAGCCCATCATGATGTTGCATGGAGATTGTTTCCATATTCCCTAGGGGATATGGCCTACAATTGGTACCTGAACTTGCCCACTGGATCTATCCTGAGTTGGGAAAACTTAGAGGATGCCTTTATCAATCAATTCTAGGTCTATGTAGATCCAACTATCTTGTATCATCAATTTTCCACGATTAGGAAGATCCACACAAGCCGCTTCCCCTCTTGAACACTTTTTTTCAAAGAATTTATAGATGGATACAATATCCTTATCTAGTGGCTAAGAACATTGCCATAAGATCTTACCTCAAATCCATAGATCCACTCATTGGTTTATTTCTCCAAAGAACTTATGTTGCAATAGACATTTATTCCCTATCCAAGGTATAACACCTTGCTATTAAGCTACAACAACAAATAAGCTAACAATCAGTCAGCCTTGGAGGATTTTCCCCTCCCTTGGGATACCCTCCAATGCATAATCCAACCCTACTATTTAATATGGTCATAAGTATATCTATCTCTACTTATGGACCTTTGGCTGAATTATAGAATTCCCCGCAACCATGGGTTAATGGGGGAATTCTAGATTCATCCCAATAGACCTAGAATTCTCATAATCTCACTAGAGGATCAAATCCTCCAAATCACACACCTGTTGTGAATTTTGCAAAGATTCAATGCACCACCTAGTTGACCTCTGAGGTAGAGACTTTGAAGAAAACACTATATCAAGTGACGAATGAAATGGCCCAACTTAAGATGAACCCCTCCCAAGGTTAAAACCAAAACTAGGGTTACCAACATTAGGGAGGGTTTTCAAATCAAAACAATTATTCGAATCAAAATTACAACTAGAATCAAAGGAACTACCAGGTCCAAAATTTCCCTAATAAAAACTATTAGAATTAGAATAGAGGTTGAACAACAATATATAGTGGAATACAGGACCAAATAATGGGGGGTATCCCATAATTATCAAGCCAATGAGGATAAGACTCACACTACAAATATTGTAGACTTGAACCTAATGAAAAATTGGTGTAGGTTGCATGAAACGACTTCACATTCTGAAGTTAATTGCCCTAAAATGGAGAAGGTTGTCAGAATAGCACAAGCTGATTCCCACCTACCACTAGGAAATCCTAACCAAAGTGGTGGGTCAGTGGATACAGCCATGACTTTTGAAATCGTTTAGGAAAAATACCAGTTCCCCATGTAAGGAGAGAGCGAACAAGAAGAGGATACCTATGATGCTCAGGACTTCCATACCAAGGGAGTTCATTTATTGAGGAATCAGAATAAAGGCCCATTCACCACATCTATCCCTCCAAATACTATAGTTCCACCCAACCAAAGTGCAGACAATAATCCACCTCCACCCAACGGTCCATCAAAATTCCAAAATAAAGAGAACTCATCTTTTGTTTCTAAATATCAGATGAAAAATGATATGTAATTTAATTTTGTTTCAGAGATTTAGAAGCAAAGGACCTTTTTGCCATTATTTGACATCTTGAAGTGGTTCCCTGCCCAATATGACATATTTTTGAGAGCTTTGGAAGAAGTAGATCAGTCAAGATGAGAAAGCAAGGTGACTCCAACCAATGAAATGAATGCGACCCTGTACAAAGGAAATATAGGAACTCCACCATTCTTGTTAAGTCTGATGATCTTCAGGAAGAATCTACACAATTTCCTCTTGGATTTTGGAGCCTTAGGTAATGTCATGCCCTTTTCCATTTGTAAAAATTTGGGGTTAAGTCCATTTCAAACTCATAAGAAGGTAATACAACTAGAAAAAACTGAGGTTAATGTAGTAGGGGAATTGAAAAATATTCATGTATAGGTTGGGTCATACCCACAGATCCAAAATTACATGGATATCCATGTATTTGATATCCCTAAGACATATGGAATGCTTCTAAGATGGGATTTAATGAAGAGTATTGGGGGTTACATATCCTTAGACTTTTCACATATGTGGCTACTATGGAAGGGAGTAGCAACACAAATTAGGATTGAAAGTGAGCCTCATCTCAAACATCTAATTACTGAATATGAATGTCCTAACGAGGTAGCCTATTTTGAAATAGAGATAGGAGTATATAAGAAGGAGGAAATCATGACCTTTTCAATATTCAATCCTAATACCCTACAACCTCTAGAGCATAGGGACCCAATGAACACTGTTAACCAATAGGTTTTGATTAGAAGGTTACAACATGATAGGTTGGTTCTGGGAGAAGAGTTTGATCTATGGAGTCTATTACTCCCATACTAGTGTAGAGTCCACTATGAGGGACATTCTGAGTAGAAATGCCAACCTTGTGTGGATATTCTCAACTATGTTTATGATTTAGAAGAGACTTGTGAACATCATCCGGTAACATCTCCAAACCAATTTCCATTCTAGGCTACAAATGCAATTATCTTGACAAGAAACAATACCATTCAAGAGGAAAACTCTTCCCAAGTTGATCAGGCTCAGGTTCTATGTTTTAATCTTAAGAAAAAAATTGAGAAATCTTAGAGATTTAATGTCACACTTGCCCTTGATAATCTTTCGATGCCTAAGAGGATTCTTGAAAAGATATCCAATTCCAAAATTGTCCAAGAAAACATGCAAGAACTAGCTTCTACAATAGTTTTAAATATGAATGGACTTGCTGATAAACATCATGAAAAATAGTATCCAAATCTAGATAGCCTAAACCATTCTGAGGCACCACCCATTCCTTGTAAACAACCACCTATAGCATCCAAAAAGAAAGAAGTCTCAGCTCTAGATCAGTTGTGGATTATTAAATTCAATGGTTCTAAGTCCAAAATAAGGAGTGGGGTAGGAATTGAACTAACCAACTCGAAAGGGAAGACATACTTTGCATCTTACAAGTTATAGTTTGGTTGTACAAAAAATGTAGTAGAGTATGAAATGCTCACTAGGGTTCTGATGTTTGTACATCAGAAGAAGGTGATAGCCCTCTGTGTTATGGGAAATTCAGAAGTAATTGTCAAACATGGATGTAGTCAATACACCTATCACAATAAGAGACTGGCTGCATATTGGAATCGGATATAAAATTTAATAGAAGACTTTGATTCTTTTGGTATCAAGTTGATCCCTAGAGAGATAAATAAGATTGCAGATGCTCTTGTTGTTGTTGCAAGAACTTTGGAACCTATGCAAGATTCCAAGCTCAAGAGATTCTTAGTAGAGTTAGGCTCGATTCCATCCATCCTGGATTACATCCACAATTTTTAGGTCTTTGATGATGACCAGCATATACTTTCCTTTTTGGCAAGTTTAGATGTCTTTGAGGTACAAATAATTGATGAATCAGATAGAGATCAAGAAGATTGGGACCCAAAAATATGTGATGCATAAGGGATCATGAACCTTAAAACAAATAGCATTCCTAAGGTAATGGTAGAATTA
>CM021109.1:576589004-576794592 GCA_007115665.2 Sequoiadendron giganteum
ATCTAAGGGATTTGATCTAAGGTAGTTTGATCAAACCCTCTTCAATTGGAATCCTTAAAATGGAACTTTTAAAGGCTTAAATCATTATATTTTCTAAAAATATGTGATTTCAGCAAAAATCAGTTCCTCTCAGAAATTGTAAACTAGCTTTGTGGGATCACCCTCATGCAAAATAAAGAAAATATGAACTAGGAGTTTGTTTTTATGCAAAGGAGGAGGTGCGACTGAAGATACTTTTCATGCACTTTGGAGTCAAATTGAAGTCATTTCCATACAGTTTCGGGATCTCCATCAGTCCAACTACTTTGAAAGGAGGAGTTGAGCCTTTTCACGCTCATTTTTATATAGTTTTGACTCCTCTTTTTTAGGGTTTTCATCCTTGCTTGTGGGAAGGAGTTTTCACTTTCAGTTCACTTTCAATGCCACCTCCATGCAGTTTGGTTGAATTTTGGTCAACTCAAGAACCTTTTTGAGTTACACTTCAGTTACATACAGTATGAGACAAATTTTTTAACTGTTTGAGCTCAGTTCATGACATCGGTGGGCCCTTTTTTAGGAATTTTTTATTTTTCTTGTGAGAAGAATGCTTGCTTTTTCTCACTTCCAGTTAGCTTGGAGTTTCACCATTTGAGCACATTATGCATGTCATCTTTGTATATATTGGAAAGTGTCTTTATTTTTCCTTAGTTCTTGTTTTCTGCCTTTACATTCTACAAAGAGACTTCTTGTAACTCACATTTACAGTTTAATAGATTATGCAACAACTTTTATAGGTTATTTGAGTTTTGTTATTAGCAGATAAATTCCTTTTGATTTCTAGTATTATTAAGTTTTACCTTCAAGATTTCAGGCATCGTCATTATGTTGGATTTGATTGAAAGATTATCATGTTTCAATTTTGAAACCTCTAATTTTATATCTCTTTGCATGCAGTTACACTTAAAATCACAAGTTATACATTGTGCATGTGATTGATTTATCAATTTAATTGTGAAAACCGAGTTTTCCTTCAAAGTAGATATTCTATCAAAGCCTTTGTATGAAACATTCAAGTGATTAATTTATCAGATTCAGTTGTGCAAATAGAAACACTGAAAAATCATTTGTGAGTTAGGTTGCAGTTTAAGTTTCCATCATTAGGTGCATCACCACTCACTTTAGGTTCAGTTTATGCATTCATTTCAAGCCTTTTCTTCCCTTTTCCATCCAATTACAATCACTAATTAAAAAATCATAAAGGAATCCGGCCTATAATTCAGAGGTTTACTTTCAACATAGGGTACCCACAACCTGAAATTATTCCCATGTTTCACGGGATTACTCAGCTTCACAACTTTGCATAACGGTTGCAATCCTGTTGATAACAGTCTTATAACAAAGTTGTTTGTTACCATATTGACAAGATACATGGTAGAGGACAAAAGATATGGAATGTTGCCAAAGTTTTCCTCTTTTTTGCAGTTGATTTATGTAGCGAAATAGAATTGAAGGTAAATGGTTGGAAGCAAATGATCAAATGCTTTTATGTATAAACCGAAATAAAAGTGAAATATTAATTAAAACATGGATGTATGAACTAAAATATGTTTCTTGATTGAGATTCGAATACTATAGAAGCAGAACATAATAATAGGGGATAAATCACAAAGCAAGACAAATGTACAATGGAGAAGCAATATAATTGCAAACAACAACACAAGGAAAGGATAATTGCACTGTAGTACATTTTCCATATCTGGCCAAAACATTTCTTTTCAAGAGAGAAAGGGTGTGTTAAAATAGAATACAATTGAAGAACAAACTGGAATTACAAGTGTGCACCATAGCATGCCATGAACATGTTCTTTTATCTGGTCATATACATTGCAAATTATCTGAGTTGTGATTACCACCTGAAAATAAAAAACAAGGCCCCTATCAATCTTAATCATAAATAGAAAATTTGTATAGGAATGCATTCTAGTCTCCAATGGTCAACTATTATGAACAATGCCACTTTATCAATGAAAACATTTGGATTGAGCATGTGTTTAGGAACTAAAAGATTAGAAAAGCATAAGCCTATAATAGTGAACACAAACTACAAGCCAACCGTTAGTTCTTATATCTTTTTTTGGATAGTATTTTCCATTTCTGTATTTTATGGGCTAATGTTGACCATTTCCTATTTTTGAGTGCTCACATTGTTTTTTTATTTGCTTGGATTGTTCGTGTCAGTGTGTTTATGGGTTATTCTTTGTTATTTATTTAAAGACTAGACAAGATAATGAGTTGGCCATGATTAATAATGGAAAAATATCTCTTTGCTATCAAACAATCTGGCCAAATGAGTGGAAAAAATAGAGAAGACAATGTGAAAAATATGTGACATTACAATTGTCTATTTTTTGACAGCTTTAATTGTCAAGGAATAATTTGTAAGGAAGATTAGGCAATGCAAGTGATGGTTTTCTCAACAGACTTTAAAAATGATGGAGGGATCAATTAATGCCAAGTGCAACTCAACAAGAGAGTCCAAGTAATGAAAATAATGAACGATAGTGAAGAATAGACATTAACACACAAAATGCAGACAATAACAAACAATACACATTAAGGCATTAAAAGGGAGGATGTAAAAAAACTATAGAGTAATGCTCTAAAAGACATATGAACTTGCAAATGATTTGTCTTTTTCTCCCCATACAATAGACATAAATTATTTCAATAGACACATATTTAATGATTTTATATCCAGACATTTTGTAGTTACTTAGAGCTAATTTTCACTCTCATTTGATACATGTCTTTATCATGCTTAGTATATAAGATAGGATTAATGGATTATGATGTTAAGTCTCCTAGTCAAGGACATAAGCTAATCCATAAAAGCATTTAAAGGTAATGAAGAGTAAAGAATAATCCATAGAGTGCAGACATCAAGAGACAATAGATGTTAATACATAAAATGCAGAGATGCAAAAAACTATAGAATGACATTGTAAAAGATATAGTAAGTTACAAATGCCTTATTTTTTGCTTATGATACAATAGACATAAAACCTCTCAATAGGTACAAATGTCACTTTGTGAATTATTTCCTATAGTTTGGCAATGGTTTAATCTCTATTGTTTCCTATCAATCAATCTTTTTATGGATCAATACATTTGCATTTACTATTTACGTCTTCTCATTTATTATGAGTAGGCTGGAGTGCAGCCGCCATTAGGGGGATATAGTGTTAAGTTTTAATTACCTCATGAAAAGTGGTATTTGTGTTGCTCGGTCATATGCTCAGATTGTTTCATGAGTCTGAAATTTGTGTTTGTTGGGAGGATTTTCATCTATGGTGTTGGAAGTGAGAAAGGTGGTGTTTGTAACTTACTCTATCTTTTACGTTTTTATTTTTCTTGTTTTTGTCTATGAATTTGGAATTGGAAAATGAAGCGTTTGTAAGTTCCTATATCAGTCACAATTTGGTTTTATAGTTCGTTGCATCTGTTCATTTTATGGTTAATTTCTACTAGGTACAGTCATGCATTGCAACTATAGTTGAGTTTATTGAATGAAAATGGAAATTAGCTTTAAGTAAATAGAAAATGTTTGAGAATAAAATCATTAACTTTGGTTGTTCAATGGGTTTATAGTCTTTTACATTGCCATTTTATAGTGGTTTACATATTTGCATTTTATGGGTCAATGTCTATTGTTTGTAGTTGCTTTCATTTCATGTGTTTATGTTTATTGTCCGCTATTCTTTATGGGTTAGTGTCTATTGCCGAGTTAAATAGTTAGTTGCATTTTAGTTTATTTGATGAAGATGAGAACAGTTTGTGTTTTGAATATTTCTTGGTTTTGAAGTTTTAATTATGTTGAGCAAAGTATTATTTGTGTTGTTGCCCATTTGGTTGGGTTGTTTCTATGAGTGTAAATATGCGTTAGTATTTCTTGTCCGGTGGCTTCTTTTATGGGTTGATGCCTGTTGTCGAGTTAAATACTTGAGACCGTTATTCGTTAATGTGGAGTTCTTTGCTATCCATGATTAAGAATGGAAGTAGCTAGCTACACTTCAATTTATTGGGTGAAAATGAGAACTGTTCGTATTTAAAGTATTTCTTGGGCTTGAGGTTTAAATTTTGTCCACCAAAGTGTAATCTGTGTTATTTTCTGATTTGTCAAGGTTGTTTGACAGGTTGTATTAATGGGTGCATGTATGCACTACAATTGCACTTGAAATTTTTTGTCGGAGATGAAAATTGGGTGTGAGTAAATGAAAGATGTTTGGGTATAAAATCATTAAATCTGTCTTTGTTGAATGGGTTTATATTTATTCTATGGGGAGAAAAATATGAAGCCTTTGTAGGTTTATATGTATTTTACGGTGTCGTTTTATAGTGGATTACATATTTGCATTTTATGGGTCACTGTCCATTGTGTGTTGTTATTTCCATTTTGTGTGTTTATGTCTATTCTTCGCTATTCTTTATGAGTTAGTTTCCTTTTGATTTATCTGATGAAGATGAGAATAGTTTGTATTTTAAATATTTCTGGGATTTCAAGTTCTAATTATGTTCAGGAAAGTAGTATTCGTGTTCTTTGTCCATTTGATTAGATTGTATCTATGAGTGTGAATATGGGTTATGCTTTCTTGAAAAATGAGGATTTGCGAAAGAGCTTTTATAGGTATTTTGTGTGTTTATGTGTTCCATTGCTATTTGATAGATTCAAGTGAATTTGCAATGCAATGCCTTTGTGCACAAAATGCAAACAACAACAAACAATAGACATTAACCCATAAAATATAAACATGTAAAAAACTACTGTAAAAGGACACATACATATATATGTGCATGTGTAGATATGTATATATAAAGCTATGTATACATACATGTATATATGTGTGTATATGTATGTGCATATGCACATATATAACTATGCACTTAGCCTTTTGTGTTTGGTCCTTTGCAATCATGGGTTCCTTTTATGGATTGGTGTTTGTCATTGAGTTAAATACTTGACATCGTAATTCGTTAATGTGGTTTTCTCTCCTACTCATGATTAAGAATGGTAGTAGTTAGTCGCATTTCAATCTATTGGGTGAAAATGAGAATTTTTTGTATTTGAAATATTTATTGGGCTTACAGTTCAAATTATGTCACGCAAAGTATTATTTGCGTTGCTATATGCAAATATACAAGCATACACATACATATGTATAGATATATATGTGCACATAGATACAATGATTGTATATCGAGCTATTTTCTAATTATGTCGACCTAATTTTCATTTTCATTCAACAAATTGAAATGCAATTGCACTGCATCTGTGTAGGCAAGAAGCATCGACCCATAAAAGCAGGCCCGAGTATATGCAAAATGCAAAGTACAAACATAGACATATATAAATATGTATACACACATATGCACATATATATACACATAAACACATGCAAACTCATACATACATATACATACATATTTATATATATTTTTGTAAATATATATGTGCATATGAACATGCATGTATATATGCATACACACATATACATATGCATATATATAAACATATAGGCATATATATACATATACATATACATATACATATACATATATATATATATATATGCACATAGTTATATGCACATACATACATATATATTTATGCAAACAAACATGCATATACATATGCAAGCCTCAGCCCCATCAAACAATTTGAACCAATAAACAAACAATGCATATAACAATTTTGTCGACAATGTTTAACCTTCACACCATAATCCATTAATGATGGTTGCACTCCAACCCACTCACAATAAATGAGAAGATGAAAATAGTAAATGCAAATGTACTGCTCAAGACGCCACATGTCCCAACGAAGAGTCCATGGCAAGGCACACCTATACAAGAAAACTCATGAAATATCTCCAATAGCAAAGCTGCCCACGATGATTATTAATATTTAAAATATTTACAAATTTTCAAAACCACGAGGGAAATTACACCCGCCTATCACATAATTGCAAAAACAGGGAACACAATTCAATTTTTCTAAATATTCCCTTGAACATAAGCTTATACTTTAGCTTTACTTCCCAGATCCATTCCCAAAGCACAATTCTAATATGCAAGAAAGGGGTGATAACATTAGTTTGTTGCCTTATAATGCAATGACAAAAAATACTAAACAAGGATATTTGAAAGCTCTGATAATTTTATCATTAAAGATGGAAGAAATATTTTCTCCCAACATATGCATTGCAAATGTATTTCAACTCAAAAAATGAAAATTTAAATCATGTCCAAGCAGCTGGAAAATATCTACATGTAAAATTATTAATTTTGTGTTTGTTGAGAGAGCTTTGTTATGGTTGTCCTCTGGCATTTTCTCTTTTTGTGCATGCATAGCATTGTAATCACGAGCTTATGAATACATATTGTGCCAATTTTGTTTGATATCAATAGAGTGGAATGAAACCTTTGTTAATGACTTCTTCTATAAACTTTAATGACTTTCAGTGTTGATTCATTTCCTTACACTGCCTGTCAAACACACAAACTTGGGAAAGGCTCTTTGCACTATTATTTGGGTTTTGTTTACTAACTCGCTCAGATTGTTTGATGACACAGATATCTATGTCTTCCATGTTTGAAACAAAGAAAGAACTGATTGTAATTTGATATGTGTACAAAAGCCATGTCTATTGAGAGGGTTTATACATATCATATTGAAAGCCAAAAACAAGTGATTTGTAAGTACTGTTCTTTTGCATTGTTTTTTCATTTTCTCAAGAATACCAATCAATATGAAATATGTGTCTATTCTCAAGGGTTATTTCTATCTTGTTCAAAACTAGAAACAAGCCATTTTAAATTTTTAACATCATTTACACTATTGTGGTCTAGTTTTTCCTCTCTTCCCTCTTCGACTGTCTTTACAGGTGACTGTTCCCTTTTTAGCTGCGGACTTAAGACCATAATTCATCAATGTTTGCTTCTTTTCTATGAACAAGAAATCATGCGATGGAATCAAGCCTATTCCCTATCAATGAATCTAGTTGGCATTCTCTTGTCCTTGCTTCCCCCTCAAAAGCACTTGAAAGGACATTTGCAAGGATTTATTCATCTTGGATTTTTTCTATATTAAACAGTTTATTTTTCTAATATTTACATGTTCTATGCTTTCAACTATTACTTGCATAACCTAATTGGTAGTTTTAATCTCTCTATGCATTTACCTATATCAATAAAATTTGATAAGGAGACTCAGTTAATACTGGTTGATATTCGTGCATCTATAACCACAATGAAATTATCATTTGTATATACATCAAGTTGACTGATTCCATGTACATAAAACTATTTGGATTCTCGTAAATTATACATTACATAATTTATTGTAATCCTTTAGATATCATATTTCTCATACACACCAATAGATATTCTAGCAAGCTTTTTCCATTGGGAATATTTGATGAGTTTGCTGATGTACTCATGTTTTGGCATGCACTCTTCTTCACAAAGCCTTCACATGATAATGTGTTTTCCATGATCGAGAATGGGAACAATATTTCCCCCCACATGGATGCATTTATTGTGCACTTCAATTCACTCAATGAAAATGAAAATTAGGTCAAAGCAATTGGAAAATGTTCAGACATAGAAAACATTAAATTTGTGTCTATTGTAGGGCGATCGTAAAACAGGTCATTCTAACTTCATCTTGCTTTTACTATGATGGTTTATAATTTAACCACTCTTGTGTATTCTATTCACCAATTTCTATTGTTTATTGTTGCATGCATTCTCTCCTCACATGCGTCACAATCACCTTCGAAGGTGCTAAATGGAAAATGTAAATTAAATCTGAGAAATTGGATATTGTCCAGGTCTAAAACTGTTGAATCTGTATCTGTTCAAATGATTAAAAATTGTCAATTTGTTTGTCTTTTACGGTGTCAGATTGTGGTTGTTTTAGACTCTTGCATTTTATGGTTCAATGCCCTTCCTTTCTGATTAGATAAATAGAATCAAAAAAATGGCTTGCATAGAAAACATAGTAATCATGTATATGTGTACATATTATTTATATATACATCAATGTGCATGTGTATCATGAATAATATAGATACATATATAAAATGCATATACACATATATATCTATAGTCCATAAATGCATTCTACATTTACAAATTTGCATGTAAACATGCATACATATATGTGTATGTATATATATATGTATGCATGTCTGTCTATATATATACATCTATATAAATGTGTGTGCAAATGGGAAAAGAACACAAAAAACCATTTGCCCAACAAAATTTAAACTTCAGAGTGAAGAAATATTTAATGAACTAGAACTACGTATTTTAGTCGACAATAGACACTAACCAATAAAGAATAGCCAACAAGAAATAAATTCAAATGCTTTTGCAATGCATCGGTCTATGCAATGGAATTTAACCATAAAATGCAAACATACAACAAATAATAAAATGACACTGTAAAAGATATAGGAACTTACAAATGCCACCTTTATCGCTTCCATCCCAAGCACATCTTTATCATACACGCTACCTAGTTGAGCATATTTATCTTGGGTTTGATACTAAGGCTTTATTAATACAAGTTCATAAAAATCTCATTTGATTTCATCTTCATTCTGGCTAGTCGTATTTTCCTCTTGCTTCTCTCATTCTATTGATTTGTTTTAATAAGAATAAACCTAGTGTTCTGTGCATTTCTTGATCTATGGACATCATGCATGTAAAGGAAAAATGACTATGTATATCGTTAGTGGTTAAGTTGCATGGTTCATACTGGTTGACATGTTCCATTGGAAATTGAAATGCATATATACATAGATTTTATTTACTATTAAGATTGATAGGTGTCTTCATAATAGAAGCAATAGCTTGCTACTATTATAGAATGAGCACATGCAGCTAACAAATTCAAAAATCGCCTAAAACAAATATGATTTTGATCTTTGTCTTTGTAGCTACCTTTTTGAGATGCAATTTTAGAACATTTGAAGAAGCAACACCAATGCCCAAATCCATGCCAACGAATGTAATTTAGTTGGGGGTCACTAGCCAAAAGCTAGCCAACATCAAAACATTAATTGGAATAGTCACTATTGCATTTCACAGAGATCATATCAATTTTAGTAGAGAACATCCCAAAAGTAGATGACCATAACATTTAATAAATATGAAACATAAAAAAACCACAAAATATGATGGGAAACAAACCTAGAATATTGTCTATTATTGAATCCATGCATTTGGGAAAACTACGAAGTCTCACCAAATACGCTATGCATTTGTGAGATAACTTCCATAAACTTCTAACAAGCATAAGAAAAGAATATAACAAAAAACGGAAAAAATATTGCATTGTTTATTGTAACTTTAATGCCCATACTTGACTACGTCCAAGGAATATTTTAAAGGGAATATACAAGACAAGATAATTAAAACCTTACCCATATAGTAGCTAAACTTCTCAATGCTCATCTCAACTTCATGTTCAGCTAACATTCTGACATATGTAGATTATTTTCCAATTTGGTTGGCTTTTGTCATGTCCTCAAATTGGAGGTATATTAAATTAATTATTTATTAAGTTATTCAAATAAATTAATATCATAAGGGATGACTTATTATTTAATTAATTTAATATAAAGTGAATTAAGTGACTTAAAATAAATAATATATTATAAAGTCACTTAAAAGAATAAAATAATATGATATTCTAGAAGCTTCTGGAAAAGTGATGGAGAATCTATTTAAGAAGCTATTGGCTAGACATTTGGACACACTTGATTTTTGGCTATCACTCCTCATTACCTGCGTGGTAAATTGTTGAAGGTAAAGGCTTAGCATTCGCTCAAGGGTTTGAAGACTCTAGATTGCTAGGTTTGGTTGTGAAAGATCAATCCTAGCTGGAGTTGAGGAATCCACCTAGGGTTTCTACTTGATTTTGGATTTTATATCTCATTACCTGCGTGGTAAGAAGCTGAAGTTCAATTCTTAGCTTGCTAGAGGGTGTGAAGACTCTAGAGTGCCAGGTTCGATTGTGAAAGATCAACCCTAGCTGGAGTTGAGGAATCCATCCACGGTTTCTACATTATGCTTCATTGGAGGATTTAACAGGTGCAATAACTGATGTATTATTGCCCTAGCTGAATAGTTAAGATAGTTGGTTTATTATCTCATTGTCACCATTGCAGTAGCTAGTTTATTATTGCAAATATTTATGAGGGTTCGCCAGTATTGCAGTAGCTATCGTATTGCTACAAATAATTATATCTGTAAGTTGCCATAGCTGACGTATTATTGCAACTATTTCTGAATAAATGCAAAATATGGATTATTTTTGCAGTTTATTATTGTGCTGGAATTTCATATTTTCAGAATAAATTTACAGAAGTTTAATTTTAAATTAAATAAGTTTGAAAATCGAAGGGCAGAAAATTAGGGTTTTGAGTCAAATCTAGTTTGGCTCATTATAGTGGTATCAAAGCTTGGATCCTGCTAGCCTGTTGGAAAAAAAATCATTACTGCAAATATACTTGGAAGAAGAATTATTTGTGCAGATTTGATTGTGGAAAAATTTAATGGCCCTTAGCCACATTTTGGAGGATTTGATTTGTGGGAATTATTTATAGAGTTTTGTGAAGTTCAACAATCTTGATGATATTCGATTTTGAGAGTATTCATTGCATATTTTTCCAGAGTCCATTTTAGAATTGAAGGAATCGATCTTGGAAAGGGAAAATAGCAGAATTCATATTTATATTGGAAGTGGTTCGATTCTTGTTGGACATCAAATTGTGCCTTGGAGGTATCGCATTTTGCAGATAGGATGGATTTCTGGAAGAAGACAAATGGTGACAGGAAAATGGGACGACAATCTCCAAATTCAAAGAAAGACAAGAATAATACCATCTACTCCAGAAAATTAAAGATTGGGAGCTACTTTCAGAAGAGACAAATGGGAATAAGTCAAAAATTACATGATCGTTGCTTGAATAGAAGCTGAATTGCATTTATCTTCAGGTATCGAGAGCTAGTTGATTAAGGAGAGCCGGCGTATCATAAATCGTGGGATTTATAGGTGAACAAAATATAGCGACATGTTACTAAGAAGCCGATAATCTGAAAGGGGTCAATAATATTTTGAGTCGCCACAGATAACACAAATATTACCCAGAAAAGACGAATTCAAAAGCTCATCAAATATTTATCTGTGGGAGTCGTGGTTATTCATTTGGAGTCTTTATTTAGTTGGAAAGGTTGTATTTATTCCAGGCAAAAAGACAAATCGTGATTTACTCTTCCAGTCACTAATATTACATGTGAAGAAATTGCACCGCCAATACTAAACCATCGGGTTTGCTTTATGATATCGGACCATTGTTTATTGACCCCGTGGTGAGTAGTGGGGGAATGAATAATCAAATATTTGAGAAGGCGCCAAATTTCTTGAATATATCAGGAGCTGCTTTGAATCTGCAAATAAAGCCAAAATAGAGGCCAGCGCAGCCATATCTAGTACCGATATCATGATCATAATCGATTCATTTCATCTAGGAATCGCATATTGAAGGAAATCATATTTTTAAAGCACAATTTTGGGAGCTTCCTGCCAAAACACTTCAATTGGTAAATATCTAATCATTATTAGAGCCGCCTTGTTATTGTTACCTGTTTTTAGTTTCAGCTCAAAATAGGTAGAGCTGAATTACATTCAACTCAGAAAGGTAAAACTAAAATTTTACTGCCTACATATTCGTCACATTTTGAGATTTGATTAAGAATGAATTCAAGTGTTATTTTGCAAATGCTTGTAATAGAGAAACTCATAACTTTGCAAAGTAATGTTGTTTTATTCATTTTGAAAGTTGAAGTCCCACACAAGCCATGGGAGTAACCTGATTTGATTTCTTAATCAAATGTTGAATACATAAAGGAAGTGAATAACACACAACTGAAAATAAAGTAAGAACAAGGAGAGAAGGTGATTCGTCATTGTCTGGAATGACGAATCATTGTCGAAGCTGTGTTGATATTCATCTCCAGCTTTGGTGTCACGTTCAGCTTCAGCTCTAAGATTTTTTGCAAAATTGTGAAGGGTAGCATTAGAGCAATGAAAAATCAAATTCTACCTTATCCCTACACTACCAACAGAAATGTAATCTCATTCTATCATGCATTCACCAGATGATTTACCAAGAAAAGCAGAGCATCAAAAGAGCAATTAAATCTATCATTTTTTACTAACTGGTCTGTGTCACGTGTAGAAACAGGAAATACAATATTGCTATTTTTTATCAGTTTCAGAATGAGCGGGGTTAAATGTGGCTCCCACAAGGGTTGAGCCCAGCTCATCAAAAGTTAAGTTGTATGCACATCATGAAAATTTGTTTTGTATTATGCAATTTTTTTGCAAATTTCATCACAAAATGATGCAAAGAGTAAATGACAGTAGTGCTGCAAATTATTTTCATTTCCAGAATGCATTGATTTCAGTTTTCATGAAGAAAATATTATGCCATCTTGCTGAGTTTTGTGAGATGATATCAAAAGATATAAAAAGAGAGCAAAAAACTTAGGAACAAATACATATTTTTTCCACTCATACCCACTATGTTACAGCCAAGCTGATGGTCACAATGCTAAGTTGCTGAAAGAGCAGAAAAAAAAATCAATACATTTTGTTTGCATCAGCTACAGCTAACATAATGATGTCTTTTCTTTTTATCATGATAAAAATAAAAATAAAAATAATAAAAAGGCAACATTATGTTATTTGCAGAACATGTTCATAAGTCAAAGCTCAGAAATGGAATACAACCATGATTTGTTTTGCAAAATATAGAAATGGGAAGATTCTTTCAAATTTATAAAATACCCACATACAAATTTCCACTCAAAATGCAGATTTTTCTTCATTTAAGGAAATACCCAGCTGGAGTTTCATTTCTATTTCCTTTCAAAATATGAAAAGGATATTCCAAGCTCCATGTGTCATATAAGTGTTTGAGCCTGGAGTAGGATAAATTCCAAGAAAACCAATTAAGTGAAATGCAGATTTTCTTCAAAAAGATCATTATCAGAGCATGAAATGGCGCGGCCTGTGTAATGGCCTGCCAAGTTTACCAAAATAGAAGTGTTTTCTGCAGAGATAAATTTTCATAAGCTCAATTTTGATGGTGAGAGCAACACAAAAAACCCAAGTCATAAATGTAATGGTACCGCCGTAAGAAGTTATCTGAAGTGTTCTCACAGTAAAAACATAAAGATTTTTTGCATTTTAGTTTCTTTCAAAGCTTTGTTCTCTCAAACCAAAGAAAAGGAGGGTTTACTCCTAGATGTCTGCGAGGAGGAAGAGAGGTTAAACGCCCTCCTAACTCCCATGGAGCCTCACAAAACTCATGGAATTAAGGACAGTTTCCTCTCATCTCTCAGTGGCCAAGCAAGAGAGGAAATAAAACAGAAGGTCTGGGAAAAGGAGATTCCGGAAAGTGTTGAGATCAAAAAAAAACAGATGGTCCATGGCATAGCTTGTGAAGTCTTAAAAGGCTTTAAAAAAAAAAAAAAACCAGTTTCGATGCAAAGAATCAAACTTACCTCTTCCTCAAAGCCTTTAGAAGACTCTTCAATGACGTCCAAGACAGATTGCAGCTCAAGTTTCCAAAGGTGCGACATAGGGTTTCTCCATGGTGGCGCTCAGCCAAGCAGCAAGAAAACATAATGCAAATGGATCTTTTGCATTCGAATTAGGGTTAATACCCTAATAGGTTCGATGGAAAAGGCAATTCCTTGCCTTAAGTTTTCTTTTAAAAACTTTTTCCATTTTTCCCTAAGTGATGCGTGGGTAGGAGAGGTTGTTTGCCTTAGGTTTATTTTAAAAAATTCTTTCCTTCTCATACATGGGTCGTGGAATTTCAATATTCCTTAGGAATTTTGAGTCTCTCATTTAAATTAAAGACTTATGTTTAGTCTTTTAATTTTTCACCTTGCTTTTATTTTTGCATTTTAAATATCTTTAATTTAAATGATTTCTAGATCATTTTGATAAAGGTATTTTTTATAAAATGCAAAGTAAAGGTAGGTTATTTTATTTTTTGCATTTATCATATTTGTAAAATATTTATTTAAAGTGAAGTTATAAATCACTTTTAAATAGATATTATCATAAAATGCAAAATGGAATTTCAGATTAAATGTAAGAATGTTCCATATTTTTGAATTTGTTTTAAATTGTAAATCTTTATTAAATTGATAATTATAAATCATTTTAATTAAAGATATTTAAAATGCAAAAATGAAATGTTTTAGACATTTATTAAAATGATAGTCATATGGAGCCAAATCCACAAGATCAGGAAGTCCTTCTACTTGCATGTTTTGTCAAATTGTAAAGCTTTATTTTAAGGTGATAAGTTATAAATCACTTTTTAATAAATGTTTTGAAATACAAGTTGAGGTCACATTTAATGACATTTATTTTTCAAAGATTTAGTGCCAAGGATTATAAAGATATTTGAAATGCAAGTTGAAGTCATTTAATGACATTCAAAGACTTAGTGCAAAGTAGTCAAGTCCAGCATTAAAGCAAGCTTGCTCAAAGTATGCAAGTAGTGGAGACTTTGGTGAAGCCTTGTTCAAATCAGGGGTTAGTGGAGGTTTTTTTGGCCTACCTTGTTTGGAGGAGATTTTGACATCACATTGGATTTTGGACCCAAAGTCCAATTCCGAATTTTGAGAAGGCTTTTCCTATAAAGTCTTGTTCTTCATTCATTGTAAAGGAGCTTAGGGAGTTCTTAGTTTTAGAGATTACAGAGGCATGTTTTTCAGACTTTGTAACTCATGATATTTTGGTAGATGTAATGAAGATCCTCATTTTTCCTCAATAGAAAGTATTTTTCCTTCACCTACTTCTCTTTGTTTCTTAGTATGGGTTGTGAGTTGCAAGATAAAATTATGTGTTATCCTTTATTTTATTAGATTCCTTCCATGTTGGATGCAAAGAAAGTTTTATGTCATGATGCAGGTCTATGTTAGTGATCTCATTTTAGGCTTCTATATTTGTGAAAACATTGTTGTTTTCCTTGTGTTTAAGCATTAAAACAGTCAGAGCCTTACATAGAATCATTTTTGCAGACATAAATTTATGTGTTGTGAGATTGTTTTAGTTCTTTTGAGCATTTTTTCTGTGATTCTCAGCAAGCTTTTTCTAAAATCCTTATCTTTGGTGTTTCACCTCATTAGTGATAGATTTTCAGTTTCAAGTATATCCTTCTTTCTACCTCTTTTCCTTCTCATTTCACAGTTTTAACTAGAAAATCTAAAGGGAACCAGCCCATAATTTGGAGGTTCATTCATTCCCTGGTCACCCACAACCTTGAAGTGTTCCAATGTGTCAGTAGGTTGCTTAAGTTCATAGCTTTGGCAAGGGTGCAAATCTTATCTGACAACAGTTTTTTGGAATGCCCGGTGGGACCTGAGAACTGAGTCTCAGTCCTAAGTCAGAAGTCATATACTAGTATTTGGTGTGTACAGCAGCAATTTCAGTCTTTAAGAGGCTTTTTTCTCCACATACCTGGTGACTCCCAGCTTTGGTTCAACAAGAGCGGTGCATTTCAGCTTATGAGAAGAATTCAGACCAGGAGTGGCTCATCTCCATTCGAACACTTGCAGTTATCTCCACCCAGGAGAAAAGGGAGAAAAGTTCAAAAGCCAAAGGAGACTATTGTTTACTCAAGAAGAGCTAAGTCTACTCCTCCTCCTGTAAGTGGTCATTATGTTGTTCCTGATTTTACAGTTTAGAGCAATCCTGTTACAATGATTCCTACAAGAAACCAACCATTCATTGCATTCAACCAAGGCAATCCACTGAATTTGGCCCAGCATGATGAGATTCCTGTTGTAGCTTTGAAGATCCTACCATATTTTCATGGCGAGGATCATACTACTCTAGCAGAGCATATAAAAGATGTTGCCAACTTGTGTGTTGTTCATCATGTGACAAAAGAAAATGTTGCACTCAGGTTGATGGCAGCGTCATTCAAAAAGAAAGCCTTACAATTGTTCAGAGGTCTATCTATCAACTCCATAGCCACATGTGATACGTTAGGCAACCAATTATGTAAGTTTTTTGAAGACAAATCAGACCATTTATCATTGGTGGAACAACTATCTACAATCAAAAGAGCTCCTCATGAAGTTATGTTAGATTTCAACCACCGTTTCCAGAGAACGTGGGATAGAATTCCACAAACGGTAAGGCCTACTGTTGATCATGCATTCTTGTACTATTTAAGAGCTTTAAATAGTGATATTTCTATAATGATTCAATCAATGGGAGGGGATACACTTCCTTTAGCATATGTTGTAGTTGTTAGAGCTGAAAACAACCTTATACAGGCTGGTAAAATTGCCCCAAGACCACCCATGCCGATATTTCCTGCTTTTCAGCCTCCAATCCCTTTGCAGTTACCTCCATTGGTTGTTATTCCAAGTGCACCAGTATTGCCAACATCTAATGACTAGCCTAACAGCCAAGAAAATGCATCGACAGTTCAGTCCAATGAACTGCATGAGATTAAAGGTCTTTTGAGAACCTTTGGCAATGAGATGGTCAATCTCAAAAAGCAGCAAAACCAAGGTTTCAGGCCTTATCAGCCCTCTTTTCAGTTAGGTTACCAGCAAAATCAGACCAATAGACCATCTTATCAGCCTTATAATCAAGGCCAAATATCTGCTCCTAACCCAAGGCCATATCAAGCTTATGACTCTAATGCTGCAAGCACTTCTAAATAGCTCGCACCTGTCCAGAACAATTTAGTTCAAGATTATGAGTGGTGCTTTTCGTGCGGTCATCCCCATAATCAGATTACCTGTGTAAATGGGTTGTGTAATCAAGCCTTGATGGTTCAAAATAGTCCAGCAACGTAGTCTAATATGCCTGTGGTAACTGAAGTACAGTAGCAAGAGCAACAGACACATGATTCCACACTCCTAAACTGACAAGGGGAGGAATTTTGTGGAGTGAACCAACCTGGTTCATCAATTGCAGACAACTCACGCAGTAAAAAGAGGGCAATAGATGAAGGGCAACAGCCTGATAAAGTGCAAACACAACCAAAGCAAGGGCCAACCCAGACCCAGAATGCTCCTGGCTCATCAAAAGTTGACCAAGTTCAAATACTGCCAAAAGGACAGCCTTTGATAGGCAAGCAGCATCCTGATTCATTAGTCTAGGCAGCTTCGATTAAAGGTGATGTTCCTTCCAAAATTCAAGTTAAGCCTTCTACATCATTTAACATTCTTGAGCATATGAGGAAAATCAATGTATCCATGTCAATATGGGATTCTTTAAGTATTCCTAGTCAAAAAGACCTGCTTCAGTCCACTTTATTAGGTTTAAGTGTCTCAGATGAACCTACTGTAGAAAAGGATAAAGTTATAATGGCTAGTGTTGTTAATGATAAAGAACACCTAGCTGTCAAGGCCAAACCTCCTCCTTTTTATGTTTCTCTAATTATAGGGGATCATCTTGTTCATAATTGCATGATTGATTCAGGGGCTAGTAGTTCAGTTATGCCCAAACAAATTGTAGATAGGTTGGGAATTCAATACGAGCCACTTGAGAAGGGGGTAGTCCAATTAGATGGTATTGTTGTTAAAGGTCTGAATTTAACTCTACATGCTTGCCCAAAATTTTCTATACCACAGGATATTTATGTCATTGAGCTGCCTCCTTTCTTTGCCATCGGTTTATCTAGAGATTTCATTGCCAAGATAGGTGGTTACCTATCCTCTGATTGGTCTCATATGCTGTTCTAAACCAGATATGGCACTAAAGTCACTATAAGATCAGAGCCCATAGCAAAGGATCATATTGATCCTTACAATCCACCTCCTATCAATGCCAATTTGTTTACAAGTGTACTAGAAGAGCAACCTGCTGAACAAGAAGGTGAAATTCAAGCAGAAGCAATCTCAGATATTCTTCCTAAAGAGTGGGCATCCCAAAGTCATGAGGTTGGTTCAGGAAAGCAGCTAGAAGAGGTTGACATAGGTGTCTATATGATGCATGAGACTGATTCTTTCATGCCTAATATTGAAAAGGACAAAGAGCAGCAAGGTGAACAGCATGAAAACAATGTGTGGCAGCTATATTTTGATGGCTCAAGGAATAAGGTTGGTGCTAGTGGTGGTTGTATGCTGGTGTCACCAGAAGGTGGAAAATACTATTTAGCTTTCAGATTTTGTTTCAGTTGTACTAATAATTATGCTGAATATGAAGCTCTAATCCAAGGCTTAGAATGGGCAAGACAGAGAGGTATTAGTTGCCTGAAGGTTTATGGAGACAACAAATTGGTTGTTAATCAAGTAAGGAAGCTAAATATGGTAAAAAATGATGCACTCAGATCTTATCGGAATAGAGTATGGGATCTCTTAGAAGGATTTGATGCATTTAATTTGATTTCCATACCTAGAATTTAGAATAAACATGCTGATAGACTAGCTGCTATAGGAGCTGAATTAGATATTCAAAAGGAAATTTGCAGTGCTGAAGCTAATCAGCATATTAAAATTGTTGTTAGACCTACTGTGCCTGATAATAACATTCATTGGCAAGTTTTTGAAAGTAACCAACAAATTGTAAGCTTTTTGAGAGAGGAAGCTGAGTTCTCACACATCAATCAAGAAAAGCTACAGCACCAGTACAGTGACCAGATTATTCAGCTTAAAAATAACAAGTTACCAAAAGGTTTGGTCACTCTAGAATCAGTTTTCAATATAGATGATGAAGCTAGAAATCCCAAGGGCAGCATACAAGTTCAGAAAATTCATTATGAAGAGGTCAAAGTCTTCAAAGAAAAGCTTCTTAAATTGGGCAAGGTATGTATAGCTAAAGAGAAGCATCTTTTTATTTAGCTTTTTCAAGAGTTTAATGATATCTTTGCCTGGCAATATACTGATTTGAAGGGATTCAATCCCTAGCTTGCCCAACATACTATAGAACTAGAGCCCAACGCCAAACTTGTTAGGCAGAAACAGAGGCCCTTGAATCCCAAACTAGAACCTCTTATGAAAAAAGAATTGGATAAATTGATTGAAAGTAGTATTATCTTTCCCATTAAGCATACTTCCTGGGTTTCAAACTTAGTACCAGTAAGGAAGAAAAATGGGGAGATAAGACTCTGTGTAGATTTTCATGACTTGAATAGGGCCTCTCTAAAAGACCATCATCCTCTACCTTCTATGGAATAGATACTTCAAGTAGTTTCAGGGTTTGAAAGGTTTT
The DNA here is from genome assembly GCA_007115665.2 of Sequoiadendron giganteum. NCBI lineage: Eukaryota > Viridiplantae > Streptophyta > Pinopsida > Cupressales > Cupressaceae > Sequoiadendron > Sequoiadendron giganteum. Next base: position 576,608,314 of record CM021109.1, read on the forward strand.
CCTTGTTAGATGGCTATTCTCATTACAATCAGATTTTAGTAAAAGAGGGAGACCAGTTCAAGATGGCCTTCACCACAAAATGGGGGACTATGGCCTATAAGCAGATGCCCTTCAGTTTGTCCAATGCTAGGGCAACATTTGAGAAAGCCATAGACATGGCTTTTCAAACTTTAATGTACAAAATTGTCTTAGTATATCTTGATGATATCACTATTTTTTCTAAAAAGGCTAAGGATCATCTAAAACATCTGAGACAGAGTTTTGAGAAATGTAGGGAGTTTGGCATATCACTTAACCCCAAAAAATGTGTTTTTTCTATTCATGAGGGCAGATTGCTCAGTTATGTGGTGTCAAAACAAGGTATTACAATTGATCCTAAAAGAGTGAGTGCCATTTTATCTCTCCCTTCACCAGCACATAAGAAAGGATTACAGAGTTTTATTGGTAGGATTAACTTTGTTAGGCGATTTATCCCTGACGTTGCTGATTTGTTAAGTCCATTATCTCATATGCTGAGAAAGAATGTACCTTTTAGCTGGACCAAAGATGGAAAAAGAAGTTTTGAGTTGATAAAGGAAGCATTAGTAGCTGCACCTACACTCCTAAATCCTGATTTTTCAAAAGATTTTGTTTTGTATGCTTATGGAAATATTGATTCACTTTCAGCTATGCTTGTACAACAAAATGATGAAGGATCTGAACAACCTATGGCATTTTTCAGTCAAGGACTTAAAGACTATGAGCTAAGGTACTCATTTGTAGAAAAGCATGTTCTTGCTGTCTTAAGAAGTTTGAAAAAATTCAGACACATGCTTTCGAATAACAAGGTTATTTTGATGGTTGCTCATCCAAGTGTAATAGATTTTTTGCTGAACAAGGATTTGAGTGATAGAAGGGCTGGTTGGGTAACAAAAGTAATGGATTACAACCTTGAGATCAGGGTTACCAAGCTAATAAGAGGAAGAGGCCTCTACGAACAGCTCATAGAGAATAGCAACAGCAAAACAATAGGTGAAGAGACTATTGTTTTAGCACTTCAAGATGCAGAGCAAGCTGCTGCACCTACTCCTATAGGTTGGATTGTAGAAATGACTCATTTTTTATTGACTGGTGAGTATCCTCCTGATCTAACTAGGTCTAGAAGAAGGTATTATCATCTGCAGTCCATACATTTTGTTCTTTTAAATGGTTTGATGTTTAGAAAATATTTTCATGGTGTCCTTTTGAGGTGTGTTGAGGCTGATCAGGTTGATAAGGTATTGCATGAATTTCACGAAGGATCACCTGGAGGACATTTCTCTCCAAGAGCTGCAGCTCTTAAAATCATGAAAGGAGGCTATTACTGGCCTACCTTATTTAAGGATGCCCATGCATGGGTAAGGAAATGCAAAGAATGTGCTATCTTTGCAGGAAAAGAGAAGTTGGCAGCTCTTCCATTACAACCAGTTCAAGTTGAACAACCCTTTATGAAATGGGGCTTAGATTTTATTGGGGTTATAAACCCACCATCAAGTGTAGGCCATAAGTGGGTGCTCACAGCCATTGATTATTTTTCTAAATGGACTGAAGCCATGACACTCAAAGAGGCAAACAAATCTGTTGTTCTGAATTTCTATGAAGAGTTAATTACCAGATGTGGTGTTCTAGAGTCTATTGTTTCAGATAATGCGCTTGCATTCATAGGAGCTAGAGTGTCTAATTGGGCTGTCAAGAATGGTGTTTATTTGAACACATCTTCAAATTACTATCCTCAAGGGAATGGATAGGCTGAATCAACTAACAAGAACCTCCTAAGGATCATTAAGAGGACTATGGAAAGTAACCAAAGAGCCTGGCACACCAAGTTGAAATCAGCCTTGTGGGCTGATAGGATTATGCCAAAAAGGTCTACAGGACTTTCTCCTTACATATTAGTGTATGGAAAAGAGGCAAGGCTGCCTATTTCACTTGAGCTCCCAGCTCTTGACCTAGTAAATCAGCTGGATATAATTAAGGAGGAGCTGATGACAACAAGGTTAGCTCAGCTAATCGAACTTGAAGAAGTCAGAGCTGAAGCAATGAAAAATATTGAGCATCATCAGGCTCAAATGAAAAGAACATTCAATAAAGTGGCCTCTCCAAGAAGGTGACATTGTGCTAAAGTGGGATGAACTGAAGAGTAGGCTTGGAAAGCACTCCAAACTTGATTCATTCTGGGGTGGACCCTTCATTGTTACTGAGAAGAAACATCACAATGCCTTCCAACTATCAAAATTGGATGGTGAAGTCCAACCAATCCCAGTGAATGGGATTCACCTCAAGCATTGCTTTTGAGGTAGGGTCTAATCTGTACATATTTCAGTAGTTTCTAAATGTTTAAATAAGTGCTTTTGCATGTAGATTAGGTGCATCCATGTTTCCTCTAAGTGTTGTTTTGCATAGTTAGTTGGTAGCTTGCTTTTAATTTTACTTGGGGGGGGGGGAAATGAGGCTCTAAATCTGTCATTACTAGTTATTATCACATCAGATATATATTTCTTATTCATGAAATTGAATAGAGCTTCAATGTCATCAACAAAAGATGGATATCTTATGGGACCATAGCTAATAATAACAAAGTTACAAGCAGTTGCAACTAGATGAAAATTTGTACAAGGTTTTCTGAATCAGGAAAAGACATTAATGGATTCCATGCCCAATGGATAAGCTAAAGAACTGGTCTATGGTGTTTAGTAGGAAAACACTCCGCAGAGGTCGCCAAATTGTTGCCTATTTTTAGCTTCAGCTAAAAACAGGTAGAGCTGAATTGCATTCAACTCAGAAAGGTAAAACTAAATTTTGCTGCCTAAATATTCATCGCATTCTGAGATTTGATTAAAAATGAATTCAATTGTTATTCTGCAAAATGTTTGAAACAAAGAGACTCATAGGTTTACAAAGTAATGTTGTTTTATTCATATTGTAAAAACTGAAGTCCCACACAAGCCGTGGGAATAACCTGATTTGATTTTTAAATCAAATGTTGAATACAAGAAGGGAAATGAACACACAACTGAAAATAGAGTAAGAACAAGGAAAGAAAGTGATTCATCATTGCCTGGAATGATGAATCATTGTTGAAGTGGTGCTGATATTCGTCCAGCTCTGGTGTCACGTTCAGCTCCAGCTTTGAGATTTTCTACAAAATTGTGAAGGGTAGCATTAGAGCAATGAAAAATCAAATTCTACCTTATCCCTATGCTACCAATAGAAATGTAATCTCATTCAATCATGCATTCACCAAATGATTAACCAAGAAAAGTAGAGAATCAAAAAGGAATCATTAAATCTATTATTTTTACTAATTGGTTTATGTCATGTGGAGAAATAGGAAATGTATTGCTGCTATTTTTTATCAGTTTCAGAATGAGTGGGGTTAAATGTGGCTCCCACAAGGGTTGAACCCAGCTCATCAAATGTTTTGAGCAATATGAACATCATAAGAATTTGTTTTGTATTATGCATATTTTTTGCAAAATTCATCAAAGGTATGCAAAGAGTAAATGACAATAGTGCTGCATATTAAGTACATCTTCAGAAAATGCATTGTTTGCAAGAATGCCAGGGTGATTGCTTATCAATCCTCATCATCAAGATATCAAATATTTCAAGGTATTTGCAGCTTTTAAAAGAAGGGATGTTGCTGATTCAAGGAAGTAATAAATTAAAAGCTTCTCTTTCCTTTATTAGAATATGGAGAAAATTTCTGATTATGCATCATAACATTCTATAGGATATTCATGCATTTTCGGTGTATTTAAGAGTTCTCATGACATTTCTTATGATAGAGTTTAATGGACTCTATATGGAAACAATCAGATGACAACTGAGTAAAAGTGCTCTATCAGAAAGGAGCTTGAAAATTATAACAAAGAGTGTTATTTGAACCTTTTTGACAAACGTGAATGATCTTTTTAATCAAGCATATGCAGATACATGTTTTTTATCAGAAATAATGATGAGCTCAAGAATTTGGTGTGGTATAAATGGAGCTCATGGTTGTAAGATATCATAGAAAATGTTAAACAGGAGGAGAGTTTTCAGGCCATGCCCAGAATGAGGGGTTTTTCAAAGTGATTCCACTTTTTGCTATTCCTTTGTAGTCAAAATATCTTCTATTTTGCAGAGATTGAGTAAAAATGCAAGCTGGAGTTTTATAAAATATAGAGCTTTGCATGATACAACCATGGCCATGGCCTTTTAGAGTCTAGTTTTGTTCAAAACTGAAGTTTAAAACAGATTTTTGACTAGAATGTGTTTTCCTTGTCATGAATCTCTAGAAAAGTTTCAGAAAATCTTGCTAATGGTGACTAGACAGAATCATGAAGTCACAGCACAATAGCTAAAAGATATCAGAGAATATAAGGGAGGTTGCAGCTTGTATTTTGCTTCAAAAGCTTTCCGAAAAGGAGTAAACACTTCCAGATTCATACTTCCAGAAATAAAAGAACACTTACCATCTTTAGATTTGCAAAAGCTTTCAAAGGCTCGACCTAGAGAACTCATGGCACCCTCAACACAAACAAGATGATAGAAAAACATAGAAAGATGGAGAAAGAACATCAGAAACAACAATGGTGTGACTTGTAAAAGCCTCTGAGAGCTTAAAAATGTGAGAAAATTTCCAGATTTAGCAAAGAACCAGACTTACCAAGCATAGAACATTTATAATCTATTGAAAATTGTTGCTCAAGAGCAGAAATCTTCCTCTCCCATGGCATCCAAACAAGAAAGGGAAAAATGTAGACTTCAATGGTGTCCAAAGACAAAGATTTCAGCTCAGCTTCCTTCACATGGTGCGGCTAAGGGTTTCTTCATTATGACGGTGCTCTCCTAGCAGCAAAGAAAAACACATTGAAAATGCAAATGAATCTTTTGCATTCGAATTAGGGTTAATACCCTAATAGGTTCGATGGAAAAGGCAATTCTTTGCCTTAAGTTTTCTTTTAAAAACTTTTTCCGTTTTTCCTAAGTGATGCGTGGGTAGGAGAGGCTTTTTGCCTTAGGTTTATTAAAATAAAATAAAAAATTCTTTCCTTCTCATACATGGGTCGTGGCATTTCAATATGCCTTAGGAATGTTGAGTCTCTCATTTAAACCAAAGACTTATGATTTAGTCTTTTATTTCCTTGTTTAGCCCTTGTTTTTATTTTTGCATTTGATTTTTAAATTATTAATATTTTTATTTGAAATGATTTATTAGATCATTTTGATAAAGATTGAAGATATTTAAAATGCAAAGTAAGACATTTATTTATTTTTGCATTTTAGTCCAATTGTAAAATATTTATTTAAAGTGGTAATTAAAGATCACTTTTAAATAAATATTATTATTAAATGCAAAAATAGAATTTCGGGTGAAATGTATTTCATTACTTGCATCAAATGTAAATCTTTATTAAAATGATAAATTATAAATCATTTTAATTAAAGATATTTAAAATGCAAAAATGAAATGTTTTAGACATTTATTAAAATGATAGTCATACGGAGCCAAATCCACAAAATCAGGAAGTCCTTCTACTTGCATGTTTTTTCAAATTGTAAAGCTTTATTTTAAAGTGATAAGTTATAAATTACTTTTTAATAAATGTTTTGAAATACAAGCTGAGGTCACATTTAATGACTTTTATTATTCAAAGATTTAGTGCCAAGGATTAAAGATATTTGAAATGCAAGTTGAAGTCATTTAATGACATTCAAAGACTTAGTGCCAAGTAGTCAAGTCGAGCATTAAAGCAAGCTTGCTCAAAGTATGCAAGTAGTGGATACTTTGGTGAAGCCTTGTTCATATCAGGGGTTAGTGGCGGTTTTTTTGGCCTACCTTATTTGGAGGAGATTTTGACATCACATTGGATTTTGGACCCAAAGTCCAATTCCAAATTTTGAGAAGGCTTTTCCTATAAAGTCTTATTCTTCATTCATTGTGAAGGGAGAGTTCTTAGTTTTGGAGATTGCAGAGGCATGTTTTTCAGACTTTGTAACTCATGATATTTTGGCAGATGTAATGAAGATCCTCATTTTTCCTCAATAGAAAGTATTTTTCCTTCACATACTTCTCTTTGTTTCTTAGTATGGGTTGTGAGTTGCAAGATAAAATTCTGTGTTATCCCCTATTTTATCAAATTTCTTCCATGTTGAATGTAAAGAAAGTTCTATGTCATGGTGCAGGTCTATGTTATTGCTCTCATTTTAAGCTTCTATATTTGTGAAAATATTGTTGTTTTCCTTTTGTTTAAGCATTAAAACAGTCAGAGCCTTACATAGAATCATTTTTGCAGGCATAAGTTTATGTGTTGTGAGATTGTTTTAGTTCTTTTGAGCATTTTTGTATGATTCTCAGCAAGCTTTTGCCAAAATCCTTATCTTTGGTGTTTTAGCTTATTAGTGATAGATTTTCAGTTTCAAGTATATCCTTCTTTCTACCTCTTTTCCTTCTCATTTCACAGTTTTAACCAGAAAATCTAAAGGGAACCAGCCCATAATCTGGAGGTTCACTTCATTCCCTGGTCACCCACAACCTTGAAGTGTTCCAATGTGTCAGTAGGTTGCTTAAGTTCATAGCTTTAGCAAGGGTGCAGACTTTATCTGACAACAGTTACAAAAGATCCATGAGCTAGAGGAAGAGAAGGCTCAACAAGAAGAGAGAAAGAAGCCCTTGAGGTCAAGTTTAAAGTAGTAGAGGAAGCTCTGAGGAAAAAAGGAAGAAGAGGAGTTGTAGTTGAAGAGAATAGAAGAGGAGGAGCAAGATAAAATTGAACAAGAAGCATCAAAGGCATGAGCAAGGGTGGAGGAACTAGAAAAAAATAGAGTTCAAATATTGGAGGAGAGGATGTTGGAAGAGAGGAGATTGGAAGAAGAATAAATGGCTAAAATAGAATAAGAGAGAGAAGAAAAACTTGAATTTGATAAATTGGCCAAGGAAAAGGCAGAAAAGGAAAAACAACAAGAGGTTGAGTCTCAACCCAAGGAAACACTTTGGCAACCCCTCTCTCCTACAACATCTTCTTCTACTCAAGTGATAATTCCTCTTTCTACCCTAACATGGCTAGATCTTAATCTAGAGAGGAAACAAATAGTGCAACCACAACCCCTTAATTGGAATGATGTTAGAAAGGAAATTGAGAAGGAAAGGCTGAAGAAAAGGGCAAGAGTTCTCAATTCCACTAGGTTGATAGATGTCTAGGAGATTTTTGTTGAATGTACCATTATGATAGTTGAAAAGGATAAATAGGACATGCAATTGGATGATTACCAATTGGGTGATGTAAATCTAGGAAGGCCTGCAAGAAACCAATAAATGGACCTAATTGACATTGTAGCCTCTTTCACCAAATCAAGGATGGTCAAGGATAAGAAAAAGAAAGATGAGCTTAAGTCCTAGGTGGATCAATTACATAATTTTTTGAAAGACTTGTCTTCTCCTATCTCTTGATAGTATACTTATTTTGAGATACCCATTTTGCTAAGCAAGAAATATGTCGACAACTTGGTTGAAATGAGTTATAAGGTGGGAATGATGGAAAAATGGATTGCTAGACAAAACCAAGAAGTGGATGATTTGATTTTTGAAATTTGTAGAGCTCATGAAGGAGCATTAGAGTTGGTAAATGACATGATCGCACATGCTCAGACTCTTGGGAAACATGAAGAAGAATAATTAGACCATGCAAGGAAGTTGAAAGACATCAATAATCTGCCTAGGAAAACTTTGTTAGAAAAATCCATCCTCGAGGAAGATAATGTAGATTTTGTTGAAAAAAGTATTAGCATCATGAGGTTGTGGTCTTCATTTATTTATGGGCACAAAAATGAGGTGCAACAGGCTGGAAAGTATCTTAATGAATAGTTTGAGGAATTTGGAGCAATTATTGCCATACTTATTAATGAAGACATTCCCATGGAAGATGGCCTCCTCCTTGATAAACTCAAGGAAAAATTGAGTGGTAGATTTAAATAGATGATGCAAAAATGGGATGATGGTGATGAACTCTTGATGGATAGGCTTATGGATTTGAAGGAAGAGATAAAGGATACCAGAAGGGAGCTCATCAAAATTAAAGATACGAAAGAGTTTGCCTCCTCTAAACTAAAATGAATAAAGTTTGAAGATAGTTGGGTAGATGGGTCAGATGCAGATGTCCTTCAACAGGTGATTACCAATTATGATGAGTACATGCTGGAGTAGAAAACACAAAATTAAGGCACCAATACACTTGTTTCTTGGCTAGTTCAGCATCAAGGAGGCACAATTTTCTAGACATTTCTATTTCCTATTTTTGTGGGGAGGTGACATAAAAACAACTAAATATATCATTAGCTTCACTTTTCTCCTTTTCAATGCAGGTGTTAATAAAGAGTCTTCAATGGGAAACTGAAGATCAAAATAGATGCTCATCCTAAAATTCCCTAGTCGCCCCATGATTTGTGGATCTAGATTTTGATGAGAGGAATTAGTGCTAAATAGGTTTATATATAGAATTTCTCTCCACTTTGTAAAGGTTGACTCATTGAAGTAGGATTAGCCACGTAAAGGAGATCTAAGATAGTTTACAATTTTTTTAGAATTTTTTTACATTTTATGCAAAGATACTTGTACACTTTTTTCTTTACAAGTTTTCAATATAGTTATGTTATTTTCCAGAATTTGTTATAATGATAACATTAATGAACCATAGTCTATTGTATTCTAGTTAATGTTGTGCATAAGTGTTTATTATTTGATGATAATCAATAAAAGACTCTGAATTTAAGACTATTTCATTGAATTATTTGTGAATGCAAGTTCTTCATATTTGTTGATCTCTAAATTTTGGTAATGAGTTGGTAATATGTTTTGGTTTTATTTTAAATCTGATGATGATGAATGATAATATGTCTTGAATTAGCACTATGATTACATGTAGTGGTATAGTGTGTTTTGTGGATTGTATCATTCTATAGTTTTAGTTATTTGAAAGGAAAGCTCATTACAAAATTTGTATGTCTGAATAAAAAAGGAATTTACATTTATGATTTTCTATTCTAAGATTTGTTCTATCTTTTACTATTTATTTATAACCCCCAAAAAATTAGAATAACTTAAATTATGCAGTTTGTATCCTCTTACCAGCAGGCCTATTGAAAATTATGGTTGCATGGAATACTGAAAAAAAAAACCATAGTTGATAACCAACAATAAAGACCTTGGAAGATAGGTGCTTTTAGATTAGTTATTGTTTTTAGGAGAAATAGAGTAGAAATATTCTATTTAATGTTGTTGTGTTATTTTTACCATCAATAGAACTAACACTAGAAGGAGGGCCTAAAGGAACCAACTAGAGCAAATCAAATTAGTTTCACCCGAAAGGTTCAGAATAATTCTCAGATCCTTTACGAATCCAAACCCATTTATCGAACTCTGAACACCCACTAGGCCTAGAACTCGTAGGGCCTTGACACCACCACCCAATCTACCTACATTTCCAATAATTTTAGTGTTGGTATAGCCACCTCCATCACCACCCATGGTGTTCTTTGACAATAACCCTTCTCCACGGGGAATTATTCCCAATGGTATTCATGAGATGCATAAGAACCCTGAACTTTTTTTTCCTAGGTACTCTAATGGAGAGTCACGAAGTGCTAAGGAGCACATACAGGCATTCAAAGATGCTTGTACATGAGCTTAGATAGCCCATCATGATGTTGCATGGAGATTGTTTCCATATTCCCTAGGGGATATGGCCTACAATTGGTACCTGAACTTGCCCACTGGATCTATCCTGAGTTGGGAAAACTTAGAGGATGCCTTTATCAATCAATTCTAGGTCTATGTAGATCCAACTATCTTGTATCATCAATTTTCCACGATTAGGAAGATCCACACAAGCCGCTTCCCCTCTTGAACACTTTTTTTCAAAGAATTTATAGATGGATACAATATCCTTATCTAGTGGCTAAGAACATTGCCATAAGATCTTACCTCAAATCCATAGATCCACTCATTGGTTTATTTCTCCAAAGAACTTATGTTGCAATAGACATTTATTCCCTATCCAAGGTATAACACCTTGCTATTAAGCTACAACAACAAATAAGCTAACAATCAGTCAGCCTTGGAGGATTTTCCCCTCCCTTGGGATACCCTCCAATGCATAATCCAACCCTACTATTTAATATGGTCATAAGTATATCTATCTCTACTTATGGACCTTTGGCTGAATTATAGAATTCCCCGCAACCATGGGTTAATGGGGGAATTCTAGATTCATCCCAATAGACCTAGAATTCTCATAATCTCACTAGAGGATCAAATCCTCCAAATCACACACCTGTTGTGAATTTTGCAAAGATTCAATGCACCACCTAGTTGACCTCTGAGGTAGAGACTTTGAAGAAAACACTATATCAAGTGACGAATGAAATGGCCCAACTTAAGATGAACCCCTCCCAAGGTTAAAACCAAAACTAGGGTTACCAACATTAGGGAGGGTTTTCAAATCAAAACAATTATTCGAATCAAAATTACAACTAGAATCAAAGGAACTACCAGGTCCAAAATTTCCCTAATAAAAACTATTAGAATTAGAATAGAGGTTGAACAACAATATATAGTGGAATACAGGACCAAATAATGGGGGGTATCCCATAATTATCAAGCCAATGAGGATAAGACTCACACTACAAATATTGTAGACTTGAACCTAATGAAAAATTGGTGTAGGTTGCATGAAACGACTTCACATTCTGAAGTTAATTGCCCTAAAATGGAGAAGGTTGTCAGAATAGCACAAGCTGATTCCCACCTACCACTAGGAAATCCTAACCAAAGTGGTGGGTCAGTGGATACAGCCATGACTTTTGAAATCGTTTAGGAAAAATACCAGTTCCCCATGTAAGGAGAGAGCGAACAAGAAGAGGATACCTATGATGCTCAGGACTTCCATACCAAGGGAGTTCATTTATTGAGGAATCAGAATAAAGGCCCATTCACCACATCTATCCCTCCAAATACTATAGTTCCACCCAACCAAAGTGCAGACAATAATCCACCTCCACCCAACGGTCCATCAAAATTCCAAAATAAAGAGAACTCATCTTTTGTTTCTAAATATCAGATGAAAAATGATATGTAATTTAATTTTGTTTCAGAGATTTAGAAGCAAAGGACCTTTTTGCCATTATTTGACATCTTGAAGTGGTTCCCTGCCCAATATGACATATTTTTGAGAGCTTTGGAAGAAGTAGATCAGTCAAGATGAGAAAGCAAGGTGACTCCAACCAATGAAATGAATGCGACCCTGTACAAAGGAAATATAGGAACTCCACCATTCTTGTTAAGTCTGATGATCTTCAGGAAGAATCTACACAATTTCCTCTTGGATTTTGGAGCCTTAGGTAATGTCATGCCCTTTTCCATTTGTAAAAATTTGGGGTTAAGTCCATTTCAAACTCATAAGAAGGTAATACAACTAGAAAAAACTGAGGTTAATGTAGTAGGGGAATTGAAAAATATTCATGTATAGGTTGGGTCATACCCACAGATCCAAAATTACATGGATATCCATGTATTTGATATCCCTAAGACATATGGAATGCTTCTAAGATGGGATTTAATGAAGAGTATTGGGGGTTACATATCCTTAGACTTTTCACATATGTGGCTACTATGGAAGGGAGTAGCAACACAAATTAGGATTGAAAGTGAGCCTCATCTCAAACATCTAATTACTGAATATGAATGTCCTAACGAGGTAGCCTATTTTGAAATAGAGATAGGAGTATATAAGAAGGAGGAAATCATGACCTTTTCAATATTCAATCCTAATACCCTACAACCTCTAGAGCATAGGGACCCAATGAACACTGTTAACCAATAGGTTTTGATTAGAAGGTTACAACATGATAGGTTGGTTCTGGGAGAAGAGTTTGATCTATGGAGTCTATTACTCCCATACTAGTGTAGAGTCCACTATGAGGGACATTCTGAGTAGAAATGCCAACCTTGTGTGGATATTCTCAACTATGTTTATGATTTAGAAGAGACTTGTGAACATCATCCGGTAACATCTCCAAACCAATTTCCATTCTAGGCTACAAATGCAATTATCTTGACAAGAAACAATACCATTCAAGAGGAAAACTCTTCCCAAGTTGATCAGGCTCAGGTTCTATGTTTTAATCTTAAGAAAAAAATTGAGAAATCTTAGAGATTTAATGTCACACTTGCCCTTGATAATCTTTCGATGCCTAAGAGGATTCTTGAAAAGATATCCAATTCCAAAATTGTCCAAGAAAACATGCAAGAACTAGCTTCTACAATAGTTTTAAATATGAATGGACTTGCTGATAAACATCATGAAAAATAGTATCCAAATCTAGATAGCCTAAACCATTCTGAGGCACCACCCATTCCTTGTAAACAACCACCTATAGCATCCAAAAAGAAAGAAGTCTCAGCTCTAGATCAGTTGTGGATTATTAAATTCAATGGTTCTAAGTCCAAAATAAGGAGTGGGGTAGGAATTGAACTAACCAACTCGAAAGGGAAGACATACTTTGCATCTTACAAGTTATAGTTTGGTTGTACAAAAAATGTAGTAGAGTATGAAATGCTCACTAGGGTTCTGATGTTTGTACATCAGAAGAAGGTGATAGCCCTCTGTGTTATGGGAAATTCAGAAGTAATTGTCAAACATGGATGTAGTCAATACACCTATCACAATAAGAGACTGGCTGCATATTGGAATCGGATATAAAATTTAATAGAAGACTTTGATTCTTTTGGTATCAAGTTGATCCCTAGAGAGATAAATAAGATTGCAGATGCTCTTGTTGTTGTTGCAAGAACTTTGGAACCTATGCAAGATTCCAAGCTCAAGAGATTCTTAGTAGAGTTAGGCTCGATTCCATCCATCCTGGATTACATCCACAATTTTTAGGTCTTTGATGATGACCAGCATATACTTTCCTTTTTGGCAAGTTTAGATGTCTTTGAGGTACAAATAATTGATGAATCAGATAGAGATCAAGAAGATTGGGACCCAAAAATATGTGATGCATAAGGGATCATGAACCTTAAAACAAATAGCATTCCTAAGGTAATGGTAGAATTAGAGAGGACATTTGACTCTGATCCTCGTGCTCATGAGAAATTGCCCACAAATATTGATGGGGGGAAATATTAGTTAGTTAACTTGGAGGATTCAAGCCCAAAAAGAATGTATTTGTTGGAAAATATTTCTCGAAACATATATGTGACAAAATCATAAAATCATTGAAGGAGGATATTGTAGCGATTGTTTGGGGCTATGAGGACTTGAAAACATTCAACAACTTAGTAATAACTCAAACTATTCCCTTGAAGCCTGATGTGAAGCCTTTTCATCAAAAGAAATGCCCACTCAATGCCTTGATAGAACCATTAATTCAGAAAGCGGTGTAAAATCTTTTGTCACCTAGGATAATATTTCTAGTAAGGCATTCCACTTGGGTCAACAATTTAGTTCCTCCACAAAAGAAGAGTGGTGCAATCAGGTTATGTGTTGACTTCCAGAACCTCAATAAAGCATTAGAAAAGGATAACTACCCACTACCTTCTCTTGATGAGGTACTACATATTGTCAATGGTTCTTAAATGATGTCGTTCCTTGATAGTTACTCAGGATATAACCAAGTCCTGGTTAATTACGAGGATAGAATGAAAACTACCTTCACTACCAAGTGTGGGACATTTTCCTATGGAGGATTTTGTTTGGCCTCATCAATGTTGCAACTAATTTTCAATGTGCAATGAATGTAGCCTTCAAGGACTTGTTTGCTATGTTTATAATCATGGATGATTTAACTACATTTTATAAAGATAGGGAAAACCATGTTGTCGATTTATCAAAAGTTCTTAAGAAGTGCGGAAGTTGTGGTGTATCCTTAAATCCGAAGAAGTGTGTGTTTGGGGTTTCTGAAGGGAAATTGCTAGGCCACATAATATCAGAAAGGAGAATTTCAATTGACCCAAAAAAAGTCAAATACATTCTGAAATTGACTATCACCAGGTAGTAAAAAGGAGATGAGGTCATTTTTTGGAAAAATAAACTGTGCAAAAATTTATAACTGGATTTGTAGAGATTGTTAAGCCTCTCAACAAAATGATGAAGAAAGAGGCTAAGATTGAGTGGAATAATGAGGCTAAATTTTCCTTCTCATACATCAAACAATCTATATCAGAGGTAGTGGTCCTAACTAGCCCTGATTATCTAAAGCATTTTTATATTTACTCTTTCACGTTTGATCACTCTTGTTTTGTTATCTTAACACAGAGAAAAGGTGAAGGAGATGAAAGGACCATTTCCTTTATGAGGTTCCCATTCAAGAATGTTGAAGTTAGATATCCACCTTTGGAAAGCAAAATTTTGCACTGGTGCGAGTGGTGAAGAAATTATGTCACTATATTCTTCACAAACAAATTACTGCAAAAGTTCTAGACCCTACTATAAAGTCCCTTCTTATGTAAAGCGAATTGGGGGAGAGAAGAGGAAAATGGATGGCCATCCTCCAAGAATATGATCTCAAAATTTATCTTATGAAGTTAGTCTGAGGACAAGGCTTGTCTAAAGCAATGGCGGATGTTGCTACTAAGATTACTTGTCAACAATACACGGTACAGTCATTTATAGGTGATCCTTGGTATTCATATTTGATTTTTTTATTGCTGAATAAAAAATGTCCAAATGGGATGAACACCACTCAGAGGAGAGCACTAAGACTGAAGAGTTCTCATTACATGATCAAAGGAGGAGCTCTGTACCAAAGAAAATTTGAAGGTGTTTATCTATACTGCCTTGATCAACAACAAGCAAAGCATGCCATTACAAAATTTCATGGCAGACATGGTATTGGACATGGATCTATTGATTCCATGGCACACTAAATCCTGAGATTAGGCTATTATTGGCCCCATGTGTTCTGAGATGCAAACCAGCATGTAAGGACATGCCATACATGTCAAACTTCTACATCCAGGGAACACAATCTGGCGATGCCCCTACAACCGATATATGAGGTAAAACCATTTGCCTAATGGGCATTAGATTTTTGTAGGGGTAATTAACCCAAATTCCTTAGTAGGTCATAAATTCATTTTGATAGCAACTAATTATTGTACACGTTGGATTGAAGCCTAGACTTGCAAGAATAGCACCGCTGAGGTGGTCATCAAATTTCTCAATGAATGCATCATCACCAAGTTTGGAGTACCATTTTCCCTGGTATGTGACAATGGCCCTGATTTTTCTTTTGTAGATTTTATTCAATGGGAATATGAACATAAGATAGTGTTGAAATATTATTCTAATTATTACCCATAGGGGAATGGAGTAGCAGAGTCTACTAAAAAATTTTTTTTGGAAGTGATTAAGAAGTTATTAGAGAGTAATCCTAGAGATTGGCACACGCAACTAAAATATGCCCTATGGGTAGATATAACTTGTATTAAAGCCGCCTTAGGGAACTCCCCATTTAATTTGGCATATGGCCAAGACCCAATATTTCCTATGCACTTACAGATACCTGCTTTCAGGTTCATGTAGGATTTTTACTCAAATGATGATAGGATAGAGGTCAGGCTTAATAGCTTACTAAATTTGGAAGAAAAAAGAGATGTTTCTTTACAACAATTTTCTAAACATCAAGCTATTTTCAAATGTTGGTTTGAAAAGAGAGAGAAAATTAAATCCTTTAGAATATCAGACTTAGTGTTGTTGTGGGATAAAGCCAAGGAAAAGAAAGGTATTCACCAAAAAGTTGACCAAATTTGGCTAGGTCTGTATCAGATTGCTGAGATTCTTAGTGAGAATGATTTTCACCTAAGTAATTTAACAAGAGAACCTATTCCTTTGCCTATCAATGGGAAATTCCTAAAAGAATATTTTGACCCATGAAAGGGGGTATAATGATTAGTTTGGTTGTAAGTATGCAATTAGTTACTTGTTGTTTTTGGTTTTTTTGTTTGTTGTTTGTGTTTTTGTTGTGATCATTTCGTTTTCTTTCTTTATTCTTTTTTTTGTTTCTGGGGTTTTCATTTTATCTAATTCAAGTGATGGGTGAATTTATTCGAATCATACTGAAGGTACTAGGAGAGAAGCTGGTTGAGTTGTTTTCAGGTATTTCTATTGAAATTTTTCATTTCATAACCTATGATTTGTGTTCTTTTTATATAATGGTCTGATAGGTTAAACATAAATAGGTATATTTTAAGAGATATCATTAACCATGGTTGAATCTGTCACAAAATAGATAAGAACATGTGTTCTACATAGAAGATCATTTGTCTCTAGATGGCTATATTTTAGATTCGAGTGAAAATTTTGAATCCTGACATTGTCATGACCTCCATGGTAGTTCTCAACCCTAAATTTCAAGTTGTTATACCTGAGTATTGAGAAAAGCTAATAAAATAATTCCTTCAATAAAATCTTATAAAATGAGAAAGAAAAGAGAATCATTGAGATGATAAACTCAATATAAGAAGGGTGGTTCAAGTATCTCTATTGGGGCTATCATGCCTGACCGACAGTAGACCAATGCTTTGAGATAACTAGATGTATCTTCATTGGGGCTATGGGAACCTAACTGGCAGCAGAGCAATACCCAAGATATCATTACACGATAGTTAAAAGGATTCAACTCACATAGCTTGAATCTTGAATACAGTTGTTTAGGAATTGAGGGAGTTTTTACCAAAAACAAATGCACCATACATGCACCCACTCATATTTGAAGAACTTAATGCTGATTTACATTTGAGATTCCAGCTCAACCTTGTTTGCTATGACTTATCACACTTGAGTGTAAAACATTCATAAACCAGAGGTTCTAGGTGACTAAATTCTTTGATGTCTTGAAAATGGGTAAATGATTTTCCCATCTGAGTCACAATTTTTTATTCCTTGCATAACCACCCCATCTTAACTTTGCTAGAAATGGGTCCCCCTTGTTTCTTGTCCTTTATATTTTCATTTGGGACTTAGGAGTTGTTCTTTTCTCCTAAGTTGTCTTTTTCTTTTGTTCTGGTGGAAGCAGAACCAAAACGACACCTGAATTCAAAACCTGCAAAGTTCCATGATCAAGATTTTCTTTAATCTCGCCCCCATTTATTTCCGTTTGTTGTAGTCTTTTCTTTTTGCTTTGTTTAGTACAAGCTCGGGCTTGGTCCCGCTTCCTTTGTTGTTTATTATTTTTTTTTGTGTTGTGTTTTTTTTTCCTTTGACAGGATCAGAGCTGGATCAGATTTTGAACTCAAAATTTTGCAAACTTCCAAGTTCATTTTTCATTTCATCTCTGCCCCCTGTCATTGTGTTTTCTCACTTATCTTATTTTGGGCTCGGTTGATTTGGTCTTGATCCTATCTTGTTGTCTTTTCTCATTCCCTTTCATCCTTTGTGCTTTCTTTGTCCTTTGGCGGAACTAAAACCAAAACTGGAACTAAACCGGGAACTTTGCAAAAGTTCCATAATCGGTTCCAATCCTGATCCAACCCCTGCTTTCTTGTTTTCTTCTTCTTCACTTTATTTTTGTTATGTGATTCTGATGTGCTCATTCCTTCTTTGATCTTGTAGATACTTAAAAATGACCTAGGCCTGCAAGCTCTATTTTACCACTTTACTCCTAGCATAATTATGACATTTAATTATGTCCTTGGTCCACATTCGACTATTAATTAAGTAATTCATTATTATTCAATTAATTCATGTCTATTGTATTCTTCATGATTATTGAATAAATAAATTATATTTATTTATTCAATATGTCATTAATTGTCTATTGATTTCTTACAATTAAATTAATTTATTAATTTATTTAATTACCTTTATTCATTTATTCTTCCTAATTATTAAATGAATGAACTTTATTTGTTTATTTAATATGTCACTAATTCTCATAATTAAATGAATTTATTAATTTATTTAATTATCGGTCATAATCCTCTAAATTAAATCATTATCTTTAATTATTTAATTACCTAATTTAACATTTATCTCATTTTAAATAAATGAAATTATTTAAAATGATTTCATTTTATTAACTTTCACTTTATTTTAGTAAATAATCTGAGAAAGATTATTTATTGTCAGATAAAATCTTTATTTTGAATTAATTTAATTCAAAATGGTAATCTTCTTCTAAAAATCAAGTAATTGACAAAATTCTTAATTTTCCAAATCTAGTTTTCCGTTCAACTCTTATCTTATTGATTTTTCGAATCTTACAAATCAAGCAGTCTTTATCTTCTTGATTTTTGAAAATATTTATCTTTTTGACTAATTATCACATTTATCCTCGACCGCCGATTTGATTTATCAAATGACATCTTGGCCACTCATTTAACAATCTTTCCCTAACCCTAATTAGGGATTGTCACGTGGAATCTCATCCATTGATTTTAGGCTTTGTCAAATTTTAATCTCATTCGTCCATCCAAAATTGCATTTTCTATAAAATGTCAATTTTGCTCACAATTTTGGAATCACTTCATTATTATAGAAATTTTATTCTTAGATTTTAATTTTCATTTGGCTTATTAGATTTGATTATCTTTGATAGGCATAGTATTTTTCATTCAAATCCTTCAAAACTTGCATAGGAGATTGTCATAGTTAAATTGCTCACATACTTGATCTGAGGGAAACAATCATACATTGCAACCTAGAAGGTGTTATGGAGGTGAATCATGGAAGCATCAACAAATATCTGGTATAATCGTTCTTATTATTTTCTTTCTTTGTGCTTAATAAATTCTTTGGGTTTTCATTTAATCTAATCTACTAAAACCTTACCTAAAAATGAACCCATTGATACATTGGTGAACCCACAACAATTTTTTTTTAAAGTTTTCATATGGTTTTCAGTTTTTAGTTTTTTTTGCAAGTACAGATATGAAAAACCACATTTGATTTTTCTCACACCACATCTGATGGGTAGCGACTCATTCACAAAGTTAAATGACACAAACGCTCTGCTTAGCCGCATACATAGTCTAGAAAGCCGTATTTGATAAACCGAGATGCTCTCACAATTTCAAACAACACATTTGATATACAAGAAACATCTGCCTATTAAACTAGGATGCAGGCCTATGACACATTTTCTGCACAAAGAGATGAATTCGCTCTATTGTGATGCATCTATTTGGTAATCATTTTTTGCTTTTTTTCATTCTGATTTTTCTTTTTGGCATTTTGACTAGCATAGGTATTTTTGGGGTTACTAATCTTTGTTTGCAGTGTGTGGCACCAAGACTTCGTGGGTAGAAGACAATTTGATAAAAATACTAACTTGTGGTTTTGGAGATTCATTTGTTCAAGAAGCTCCCATTTGAAAACAATAGAAAATATTTCATTTAGTGCACTTAAAATTAACATGTCTTCCATATTGTTTGATTGTGTTTGAAAGTGGTAGGTGAATATGCTCTCACTCTGTGCAAACTAGGTGATCAAAAATCCAAACCCACTTTGTTTCTTTGTAACCTTGATGCAATAACCAAAGTATCCTCTACCCTTACGTAGTCATGTGATCCTGGATGTAAGAGAAATGATTATTGCCTCTAGAAATTGGGCTTGCTTGGGGATTTCATTACCCCAACGTGACTCAAACTAGAAATAGAGCTAAAGCCAAGCTATCCCCGATCGATATATAAATGTGAATCTTAAGGGAAAACCTAAGATTACGAGTGTTGATGTGTCATACAGACCAATTAGTACTCCCCAAAACCCTATTGAGCTTAACCTCTTTAGGCTGGAGTACCTCCTAAATGGAGATTAATCTTGTGCCCCATGTATGGCCACTTGAATGGGGGTCCTGAATTAAAAACTCTTGTGTAGTAAGCCCAAAACCTTCTATTTACTAGTATAGCACCAGTTAGTGTGAAGCCTTCCATGTCTATGCAATCTTTAGTAGAGGTGATCAATCTACCATGGGAGTTTCATGGGAGTTGGAAGCTTGGTTGGCCTGATAAGAGAGCGCACTGTAAGGGGGAGCCCATGTAGCCAAGCTTCTGGATTCACATGCTACTAATATGCGGTTGGGGAAACCCATGTGGAGTCTAGTGAATACCATCCTAGCTTAACCATAGGATTGTACTTGTTCTCTTATGTGCTTTATTACTTTTCAAAATATCATGCTTTCCAATTGTTTGCTAGATATTGAAATGAAATAAACAACACTCAAACATCTTGAAACAAACAGTCAAACTTTAAACAATTTAGGCTTTTGACCACCAATATCATAAATTTGACTTTTTTACATCCTGCAATGTATTTGTTAAACCACAATCTCCCTGTCGCAGCACATTCGTAAGACTTCACAACACACATGCTCTTTTAAAACGTATTTGTTGTTCCAAACAATGCATTTTCCTATCCTGAACCGCATTTTCCTATCCTGAACCGCATTTTCCTTTTGTAAAGCTACATTTGCAATATTGAACCAAATTTGACATCTGTAAAGCTGCATTTACAAAATTGCACCACACATGACATTTCCAGAGCCGCATTTGATCACTACAACGCATTTTCTGCCTATAATGATGCAATCACCCGACAGAAAACCAAACACTATCTCATACCATAATTCAAATCTAGACATCTTAGCCTATTGTCAAACAGATTTTTTAGAAAGTCTCTATCATAAACTAGAATTGAAATTTCTCGAAACATCCATCATTTACATTCATTAGCTCACATTTTAACCATAGGTTTTAAATTTCAAAATTTTAGTTGCATTCCCTAGGCATTATAATCATTATTTTTTGCATAATTTTTTTCTTAGGTTTCATCTTGAAATTTTTGGATTAGGCCAAATCTCCACACTTTGCAAAAACCATTGTTTTCAAAACTAGGTTATCTTGGGACTTGGTCATTATTCCTCTTTTCAGTCATTGTCCTTTTTGTGAGAACCTCCAACTCAATAGTCCAGTTCGACAGGATTACTCATCATTTTGACCTTGTCATTTGGTCCCTTTAGCAAGTCCCTCTTGATAACCAAAATTGAGACATAAGTCAAGCTTAAAGTGGTTAGGCAAACCTTTCTCCAAACTTAGTCCTCATTTTAAACTCATAATTTGCATTGTCCACCTCTAGTCCTCATTTTGAAGCTAGACATTGCATTAATCATCTCAGTCCTTTGTCAACATTATCATCTTAGTCCTCATTTGACACTTTGTCTTTGACAACCTTTTCATCTTGCATCAATCAATTCATTAGAAAACTTTCTTGCATTAACATCCTTTATCAAAAATCCAGAAAGATAAGTCTTGCATTAGCATCCTTTATCAAAAATCCAAAAACATAGTCTTGCATTGTCATCCCTTATCCAAAAATCAAAAAACATAGGCTAGTGTCATCCTTGCATTTAGTCATCATTTTCATCACTCTCATTTGAGAAATTCCCTTTTATGGTGGAAACTAGACTCCAAAGAAAGAAAAGACAAATGGCAAACTTTGGACAAGATTCTAATCCCAATGTCACCAATCACACTTATGACCCAAATTGGAATTTTGACGACCCATTTAGTGACAAAACTACTCAACCTGTTATGACCAAACCATCCCCATTAAACACCCCTTTTAAACCATTCTTACGTAAGGATGAATATGGACAAATACTTGAGGAAAACCTAGAGGTAGCAACACAAGATCCTCAAGCTGCCTACTTTATAGAACAAATGGTCTTATATGACAAAGACATATATTTAGCCATACTTTTAATTCAAGGAGCTAAATTACCTCATGGGTTCGACATTAATACTTTGAGACTATCATCTCCTGACAATAATGTCAACAATATGAATAACATGTCCAATAGTGGTCAACCTCCAAACAACACAAACAATACCTTTTTTGATGCTACCTTGCAAACTATCACAACGACCATGAGTGCTACCTCCAACATTCCAAACAATTATTCTTCAATCAATGCTACATCCATTGGAGGAACACAATATGTCACATTTCCTACACTATCCATGGTTGGAGCCATGTTTGGGTCCTCTGCAATGTGGGTAAGTTATTCCAATCCTTTATTTACCACTTTAGTAAATACCTTGGGGGAAACATCAAGCCATACAAATCCTCCATTGATGACTACATCTAGTACCATGAGCGCATCCTCATCATATCCTCATCATATCCTCTCATTGGTACCTCACTTAATCCTTTGGTGGAGGTAAACGACGTCTCTTTATTCAATTACCACAAACAAATGTTAACACATCAACACAATTTAATACCAACCCCTCCCAAGGATAAAACATGAATTTACCCCTGGGACAGTTCCAACAACCCCAACATGGCAATCAAAACACACAACCTATGGCATCTATCAGAGACCAAAATATTCCTAGTCACCATATTCCCCAAATATCGACCCAAATGGTTGGGGGACACATTTGTGCATATTCATTCCATATTCATACCCATCAACACGTCCCCAATCCAAAATTTTAGTACCAACATGTTGGCACTCTCAAATTTTGCAAATTTGAGGTGCCCATTTTGAGAAATTTGCCTTTGCACTTTCAGAAGTGCACTTGAGGGGTCAGTTTGAATGACCCACTTTGGAGAATCAGAACTTGAGGCATGTTGTATTCCAAGCAAAACCCATTTGCAGATGTATTTGATTGACATATGTGAACATGTGTGTCAATTTTCAGCTTCCTACGATAGGTTCTATCAGGATTTTGAAAAGTGAAGTTGGAAGGTTTTTGCACTGTTCTGCTGTTTGCAGATTTGTCAGTTTGCAAAGTAGCCTCCTGTTTGGGCTTGGATTTCACAACCAGTTGACTGTTATGTAAAAATGAGTGTTGTTCTGTATTCTCCATACCTAAATGATCTCAAGTATCGGTTTTCAGAGCCTAATGACTTGATTTGCTATTTTTAGCAAATCGAAATCAAATACAATTTGCTCAGTTTCACATCTACATTCCTGACAACATTTCTGAGAGGCTAACTTCGACCATCAATATCTTTTGACAGGTGATGATTCAAGAAAATTACTTTTGCACACATGCTCAGGGTACCTAAATGAACTTATGTGTTTGATGGCAGCTCACTAGGAGTTGATTTACTATTTTTACAAATTGGTAGTGGAGTGAGTTTTAATTGTTTCAGAATAGCTGTTGTTTCAGAAAAGTTTAATCGGGCAACTTCGCTGATTAATATCTGGTTCCTCGAGATCTGTCTCTCTGAGCCATCTTTTGCACTATATTTTGGGATCAAATTATTATATTCTTACAAGTTTTTATGGTTTCACGAGGTCGTTTGACCAATTTCATAGATTGATTCCTGAGCCGACTTGACCTGTTTTAACCATTTTCCAAATGTGCCAAAAAATAGTTTATGAAGGCAACCCAGTTTACCACTCCACTTCAAATGGATCCAGATGTTGTCCTAGGATGATTTGAGTTTGAAACTTGTTTGAAAACGAAATTTTTTTTAGCCGGGCCACATAGGGCCCGACATGCTTTGCACAGTTGTGATGATGCAAGTGTTTGAAATGTTGTAGCTCCTTCAGAATGAATTGTTTTGGTGGGATAGACATGGTATTAGGTGCTCTTAAGTATGATGACAAAAATTATGGTCTTTGTGATGTTGATCACACCTTTTAATGGCCTTCTATGAGTCACACAATTATCCAAAAAGGAGGTTGTCAACAAGTTTCCAACACTGGTTTTTACTTCTTGAAAGAGAAAGATGTGTCAGAGACTAACTTTGAGCATAATGTTTTAAATGATATTTTGAATGTGATTGTTGTTAAAGGAATCCAACATGTATGTACAAATGAAGAGGTATTGAAATGGGAGCATGATGGTGAAAAAAACATGGGGTACGATATGGTGCTTCACTCAAGCCATTGTGGGATTACATCACAACATTACTTAGTCTTGCTTGGGTGTTTTAAAAGGATGCATGATATTGAAAAGCACATCTTTTATACATGTTGTTATTGGTCGAGTCTCCTGACAAATATGGAAGCACAAACATTATACAAAATATCGGAGTTCAATGTCCAAATAAGATGTCACATTCACAAGTTTCAGTAGAAGTGAAATTTTGATAGAGGGGAATCGATGAGCAACATAGATTGAAACAATCACTCGAGCAAGTTTTATTTTGTGATTGGGAGTACATATGTTCTCTTCATTGTTTTTGGCAACAAATGTTTCATTGATTCATTTGGAGGTTCGCAAGGCATGCATCAATTGGGTCTGATACTCGATGTAGATTTTTAATTTCCAACTGGGTATCATCCTTGGTTTGAAGCTTGGGAGTGGGCGTGAGAGGCCATGGAGACCGATGATTTTTTGTTACTTATGCTTGATGCATATGGGGCCAATTTTGGGGACGATACCGACAGTGGAGGATGAAGCCTGCAGCCAATGGTTTGGAGGAGGCATAGACATCCATCAAAGAATAAGGGAGAAGGCTTTGGCAAATTTTTTGGCAAGTATGCTCACTGTGAAGGCGCAGCTGGCCTGGAGCAAGCAAATTTTTTTTTCCAATAAAGCGATGATGGAGGGGTGCGCATGAAGTAAACTATTGACAATGCCTCAGAAACTCAAACAAATGCAATTGCAAGAGGCATGATGGGGCTCGGCTTGCAGCATAGTGGATGGACGTCCATAAAAACAAAATGCATTCATTGAAAAAGCTTTAGAAACTTCCTAGCAAATGCAAAATGCAAGGGCCCATGCCTAGAAGGAGGGATGCCATGCTAGAAGAGGTGCACATAGTAAGCAGGAGACTCTGTGGAGAGGAGGAGCCCACACCAAGCAAGAGGCACAACCAGGAAATGGAGGCTCGACCTGCCAATTTGAAGAGGCTACGCAGTGAGTGGAGCCCACGGCCTGTAGCGACTGTGGAGATCTATCAAAGTATGCAAGCTTTGGGGTTAGGGATTTGTGTACATGTGGATGCTACTGTATTTGTTGATGGGTTAAATCCCAATGTAATGGGAGCTGAAGACATCAATGGCATCTAGGCATCATTCAAACGGGGGTGCGACCTGCAACATGGAGGCACAAGCCAGCAGAAGGAAATGGGAGTGGGCACGGCCAACGGAGGATGGAAGTGGCCAGCATGGTGGGAGCCAATGCCAGTGATAAGGGGAGCCACCATGGTTGCTGGGCATGGCCAGCAATGGAGGCTCGAACCAGGGTATGGTGTATGGACACCTCTCAAAAAAAATGCATCTACCATGAATATAGGTCATGCATAGCATGGGACTACTGAGAGTGTTGTTAAACTTTAATGCAAATACAATGGAGCTAGCCACCATGGATACACTAGAGCTTGGAGATGCTCGATCAAACAGGAAACAGAGGATTATGGCAACGAACAAACAAGTGAGCAAAGAATCCAATGGTGGAAATTGGGACGTCGGTGCAGCCAGATCTACACCCTTCCCCACCATATCATGATCTTTAGATGCTCACAAAATATTGATGGCGGGATGGCGGGGAGATGGGAGAAGCAAGAAATAGTAATAAACATTTAAAATTAAATGTTTTCCTAATGTATGGTCAAGTGATATTAAAGGGGCATTTTAAATTGAAATTCAATTTGTTTGTCCGCATGAAGAGAAATGGGAGATGGGTCCCGCCATAGTTTTAAATGGTAAAAGAGAATCAACGACAGAGAATAAGATGGAAATATCGCATCATCTGAGTTGTTGCCCGCCATTTCATGATCCGGAGATGCATGGTAAATCTTGATTGCAGGATGGTAGGGAGGAAGAAGCAAATTAAAACATTCAATTAAATGTTCTCCTATAGTTTTGACAAGTATTTTTAAAATGGTGGGGCCCATTTCTTTGTCTCTCGGGTGCTGAGTAAAATGTGAAAAACATTTTTGAAACATGGGAAATAAATTATAAAGTTTTTCATTTTGATTTTAAAAGTGAAAACGCAGGGGCCTGGGTAGATATTTTTTTAAAATCAAATGAAACATTTTACTGTGCTGGGGTAAAATGTAAAGTGGTAATTACTTTGCTGCTGGGTAAAGTATTTCAAATACTTTACATGGAAATTAATGTATGTGAAACATTTTATTTACTGATGGTAAATAAAATAAAAAACAACAGTGAGTAGCAAAAAAAGTAAAATGCAGCAAAGGGAAAAACAGAAAATAGAGAGCAAAAAATGATTTTTCACGGGAGTGGAGTTTTCTTTCAGCTGCAAGTGATGATTACAGATGGACACATGGGAATTTTTCTATTGAAGAACGAATTGGGCACATGTTGTTTTTGAAGCAGAATCAAGTTTGTTACAGGGAAATGGAGAGAATATTCTGCAGATCACTGATCAACAGTGGAGATGTTTCCAGATGGTTGTTCCTGTTCGGATTTAGGGTTTCTTCTAGAATCTCTTCTCCTCTTCTTATTATTTTCTCTTCTCATTGTAAAAGTGTTGGCAATTTAGCAAGTTAGGTTAGCAAGTGAGCTAGTCAAAATTCTGGTGTGGAGCTGCATTTCAAATTGTAAAATCTGTAGTTACAGAGGCAATGCAAGTGGGTTTTGTGTCATTTTGTTGTAGAATTTGAGTTTATTGGGATTTAGTGCTTCATAATAGTACTAGCATTTGAGTTTAACTAACAAATCCAGGCTCATGTCTCTCCTATGTGCAAATGTATTTAAATTTTGAATGAAATAATCAAGGGTTATTCTGTTCTTCTCACTGTTGTGGTGTATGCAATTCTGGTTTTAGCTTTGATTCAAAGAATTAATTAAACTGCTTAAATGAGATTGCAGATTGATGTGTTTTGTACAAGGATAGGGTAAGAAGTATTGAGCTAAGGTACAATTGGTAATATTGTATGGTAGTATAATCACAGATATTACTTGCTATGTGTTAAAATCTGCTATGAACCATTAGGTGTTGATGAATTTGACTCCCCCAATGGATATGGCACTAGTCTAATTTGCATTTGTTATTTGCGATGCAGTTTTTTGTTTGTCTTCACCTGGGGCTTGCTACCACAAATTTTTAAACATAATGATTATCTTTCACCATGAAACTGTGTTATAACCATCTCATGCTCCAAGTGGTTGATATTACTGATGAACAACCAATTCATTTCAGTTCTATCCCATTCTGTTGAGCTATTAAGTGAGATTATCCATTTGAAGTTAATGATTGTTTATGATTTTTGTTGCAGAAGTTGTAAAATCATTACTCCGATCACCCTCCTGGGTCTTACAGAGCCCAAAGTGTAGGAGGTCATTGTTAAAAATAATCCTTGTCAGTTCGTCTAGGTCCTCCGAGCTACCCTTGATTGGAATTGGCAATTCCATAGGTAGATTAGGAGACAAACCTGGTTTACAAGAAAAAACATCAACACAACACACAAACCAAAACACAACATACATGTCACAACAACATATCCCTCAACAACACACCATTATCCACTTACAACAAATGGGGACCTAGGGTGTACTAATCAATCCTATGTATGGGGCCACAAATGACCCTACAATTGATGCCTTGCAAGCTAAACTAATGGGTCTAGAGAAGACCATATAAAACATACAAATATCTAGCAAGAAATTAGAATTGTTATATAATTTATCTATATATCCCTTTGACATGGACTTATACATGCCACCAATTCCTCTAGTATATGTGTCACGTAATTTTACCAAATACAGAGGAAATACAAATCCT
This sequence comes from Sequoiadendron giganteum, assembly GCA_007115665.2. Lineage (NCBI taxonomy): Eukaryota > Viridiplantae > Streptophyta > Pinopsida > Cupressales > Cupressaceae > Sequoiadendron > Sequoiadendron giganteum. The sequence continues at coordinate 576,636,023 of CM021109.1, forward strand.
ACCGAACATGTTTGAAAATTCACGACCAACTGTATGGACGTTGCCTATGAAAAAACATACTCGATGAGACTTTTTTCTAAAATTCTTGAAGGTACCACCCTTGAATGGCTCTCCACTCAAAAGGATATCCAAACATGGGATGAACTTAAATGCAAATTAAGAAAAAATTACATGTACAACATTGACATGGACACCTCTATTACAAACTTATGCAATCTCACGCAAGAGGATTCTGGTGAAATGTTCATCCCATTCTTCCAAAAATGGAGAAGTATAGCTAGTCGTTGTCACATTGACATACCTGAAAAGGAAAAGGTTGACATGTTCATACAAACACTTCTAGGTCCCCTAAAATATGCAGTGTAGGTGCATTGTTGCACAAATTTCATAGACCTAGTTGAAAAAGGTGTCCAGATTGAGAAAGACCTTATTACAAAGGGAGAGCTAAAATACAGTTCTAAGAACACAAACACAAATCCTCCCACTGACAAAAATAAATACTGGGTCAAGAATAAACACATCAAAAATGATGGTGTGGTCGATGCAAAAACTGTTAATGCAATAGGTCATGTACTCACCATTAAAGGAGTTCAAAATAAAAATAAACCTATGACCACACCCACACCAACTGCCAACATTATTCAAAATAATCCTACTCAATTTAATCAAAGGCATCCATGCCAACCTTGACAATTTCAAAACAGCAAATACACTCCCTTAGTGAGCCTACCGAAATTGTCTTAAAGAAACTTATTTAAACGATGTTATAAATTTGGAAGAACCTAAACCATATGACCCTGGTCAGTTCAAGCCATCATGGTGGGATGATAATGAATTTTTTGATTACCACCATGTCAAAGGGCACAAAACTTCCTCTTGTCACCAGTTGTGAAATATTGTGCAAGATTTTATTGAAAACCATACCATTGAGTTAGGAGGTCAATCGTTTGCATCTAATGTAGACCATACAATCCACAAGAACTCACTGCAGGATCATGGTTCTGGTAACCCCTCCTCATCTGGCACAAAGCATAACAATAATCAAGCCAATAACGTATGTCTTGCCTTCAATTATTCCATTGGTACCACCATTAACAATCTTTGCGTTGCTGATGAAGATAAGTGTGTCAATATTATTACCATTAAAAAGTTCCCGAAATGCAATTTCACAACATGTAAAGGAAAGGTCACCATCCTAGGTCCCTCTACACGTCAGCCTAAAGTTACCATACCTGGTCCATCTGCTAGGCAATCACAATCTAAGCTAGAGTTCAACCTTATTGAGAAATTGAACAAAACCTTTCCAAATCTCCATCCTTGAATTGCTCTAAATTTCACCCGCACATAAGGCCATCCTAGATAAGGTTCTACAAGAGTCTCCATCCCAAACAACATTGATGTCAATAATTTTGAAACTATAGTCAGATATTTGACTTCACCTCACCACATTACCTTTTTAGACAATGACTATTTCTCACCCAAAACATCTCATAATGATGCCCTCCATATTGAGGTTTTTTTCCACAAACATAAGGTTAGACGAGTCTTAGTAGATGGCGGAGTAGGATTGAACATCTACTCTTTAAAATTGGTTAAAGCTCTTGGCTTCTCTAATGCATGTGTGGATGCTACCAAAGGCATTGCCATCAAGGTGTATGATGATGAAGAATGTAATTTTAAAGGAATAATCACAATTGCAATTTGTGTGGGACCAGTTATTATAGATACAACATGCCAAGTCCTAGATCATGACATACATTACAATATCTTACTTGGTCAACCCTGGATTCATGCCCTAAAGGCCATTCCTTCCACATAACACCAATGTATGAATTTCCCTTTTGATGGTAGTGAAATTACTATCCCAAGAGATCCTAATCCATTTCAATATTGTACCAATCTATGAGCCACTCCTGAGCACCAGGTACCCATCAATCAGGAAGCCTCAAATTCCACCTCTTCCAAATATATTGACTCATCTGCACTCACCAAATCATCCATTCCATCAACTTCTACCAAACCATCTTCCCCGACCTCCATACCAAGTAAAGACCTTCAGATCTAGGACCTTGGCTATGGAGAATTCAAACTGAATACGACTTACTATATCACCACAATACCTAAGCTGCCTAAAGTCTATGGTAGACCATTTTTTGCATTCGAGCCCAAAACAACTTTCAAGGTTCCACCAAGAAGTGTTTTCACACTATGGGGCGATACAAGTAATGAAGTCATTATCGACATAGCTAACTGGATCTACAAAGACCCAGAAGAAGTACCTCCACTACCAGTGTATCTCTATGGAAAAGGCTATGACATATGCAAAGCACTGGGTTTTGATAGCACAAGTGGTCTTGGAAAGGCCAAAAATGGAAGAAGAGAACTTTTCATTATCTTTGCAAAACCATGATACATTTGGCTAGGGTTTGACCAACTTAGAACTGATGATTAATGTACCTATGAACTTTCAAGTGAGGATGTAACAACTACATGAATTTTTGAGACATGTGAAGAATCCCTTAGCAAAATTGACTCTAATGAATGGGAATGGGGATTTGAGAAAACCCTTAGTAACTGTGATATTGACGAACTCTTCCTGGAACTTGGCCAAACCCCCTTTGAAGAATGATTCTGATAAGAATACAACATTGATCCTATTGACCGTCATTCTAAGAGTAGGGAATGGGTAAGCATCCCTTGGGATCTAGAAAAACATAAGTTGTCATCGGAAACATCTAAATTATCCCATCCCATTCATGAGCCCACCCATGAGCCTGACATTCCTGAACCTACTTGTGCAATTTTGCACACATGCCCCACTAAAAGGGGGGAACCTCTCTTGGCCTACCCTTTTGTTTTGTTTCTACAGCTTGCCCCTCTTTGTGCTTATCTTTGGAAATCTTGGGGTTTTGGTCTTTGGTGCTTGCCTTGGTTGTGGGTAACTTTGTGTTGAGCTCCTAGTGGTTTTGGAGTCTTGTGGATGTCCTCTTTGTGGTGGTATTGATTTTCCTTCTATTTTCTCCCTTGGTTTTTTTGTTTGGGTCCTAAGGCTTGGTTTCCTCCCTTAGGTTTTCCTTTGTTTTCCTTGTTCCTTTTGTTCTACCGAAGGCAGAATTGAGATGGGAGTTAAATATGAACTTTGGCTAAGTTCATGGTTCTTTTCCCATTCCTGTTTTGGCTTTTCTTCCCACTCTCTTTCTTTCTTCTTTGTTTTGTTTGCTTTCATCCTAAGGGTTTCTTTCCTCTCTTAGGTTTTCTTTTCTTCACTTTTTTTTTGTTTTCCGGAGGCAGAACCAGGATTGGACTTAACTTTGAACTTTGGCTAATTTCTCGGTTCTGTACCCATTCTCGTTCCAACTTCGCTTCATGCCTTCTCATTTTTTCTTCATTTCTTTGTTTGTTTTTGGCCTTTGGGTTGGTTTTCCTCAGCTTTCTTTTCTGTCATTTTTGTTGAAGGCAAGACTAGAATGGGACTGAACTTTGAAATTTCGCCAAGTTCATGGTTTGGTTTCCATTCCCATTATGGCTCCACTTCCCATGTCTTTTTTGTTTCATTTTTTTCAGCCTTCGGGTTGGTTTCTTTCCTTTGGGTCGGCTTCGGTCTTCCTTTCATCTGCCGAAACTAGTACTGGGACTAAACTTAACTTTGAACTTTGTCAAAGTTCACAGTTTGGTTCTTGTTCCTATTCTGTTCCACTTCTGTCAAGTTTGGTTTTATTTCCACTTTCGCTTGTTTCCCTTCCTTTCCCCATCTTGGTTCCATCTCTGCTTCCACTGAGGTTGGTTCTTTTTTCGCATCCACCTATCTTCCTTTTGTTCCCCTTCCCATTCTACCTCTTCCTCTGCATATTTTGTGTCTTTGTTTATGTTTTTCTTGTGGCTCCACCTCCGTCTATCTTTGGTTCCGCTTCTTCTTGGGTTTGTGCATGATTTTCTTGCCTTAGGAACTCTAATGGACCTGCTTGGATTTTGATGGTTTATTGAGAATTAATGATGGCTTGTTTGAATGCAGGTTGGATTGATTTGGGGAATGGTTGTACTTTGAAGATTGGGTGAGATTTTTTTCTCTTGTCAGATGAAACCCATACCTACACGCAACTTCGATGCATTTGGTGGCCACTAATGGTAGGCAAATTTGGTTGGTGGACTCAACTTGGTTTAGCTTGATCTGATTCATTTATTTTCCCAGCTCAGATTTGATCGATGTCTTATGTTCAATCTAGTGTTTCGTGCATGTTGTTGTTCACATGGGTGAAGTCAATTTGGTGGGTGTGGCTTGAGGATCTGGTCCCTGACTTTGTGTGATCCTAGGTCGATCTAATGGGGGTCCTTGTTGCATTCAAGACTGGATGGCGAGTTATTTATGGCTATTGAGGCCTATTTTATTGGTGGCCAAGCTTCTTTATAACCCTAGCTCTAGTTCACATAGGGATGTTTCTATAAGTATGGCACTTTGCCTCATTTGTAAAGGTTCGGTTTGGATTGGTTGGCTAAGTCAGAAGACTTGTAATCAATGGATTTAGCAATAGAGTAGCATGTTAGAAGATTAGAAAGTTTTCACATTTAAAGAAAGTGTTGTAATAGACTAGAATTGGTGGCAGTGTGATGATTTAATACAAAGTGCAGACATTGTGTTATGACTGGTGCCTTCTCTTGCATTGAATAATCTTGCATGGTTCTTGGTCTATCTTTTTAATCACTTTGAAATGTTTGGATATATCTTAGGTTTAGTTAGTAATGCTTGTGATTTCATGCTTGGAGTGTTGTAGCAATCCATGGTTCATACTTTGGGAGACTTATTTATTGTGGGAATGTTGTGCAAGGTCAACCTATACCTCATATTCATGTGCTTAGTTCAACTGTAGATATTCATTCAGTCTTATTGAATGAATGCCCACAGTCTGAAAATATTTAACACCTTAGAAGATTACACTATTTTCTATAAGATTGCAGGTATAGCCTGGGTTGAACATAAATTAGATTAAGGGATTGGTCCATTCCAAGTATTTTATCATTTGCATGGTTAATCTTAGAAGTAATGTTAAAATTAGGACTTCTGAAACCATCATATTTTGTCGTTTCTTTTATTATTTGATTAGAACTAAAAATTTCAGCATCACCATATCTTAAAATCTGATGAGTTTAGAGCTTCCATCATTTGTGTGCAAGACCTCGTGTGATTACCAACATTTTCACATTTTATCACTGAGTTTGTTCTATTGCATTGTCATGACCTGACACCTGTGAGACCTTGGGGTTATCTCTTTGTTCATACAGACCAACCTTTCAAGAGAGATAGGATAACTTATAATCTTTCTAAGTTGTTTCCATGCAGAAACACCAAACAATAGGATTGGCACTAGAAGGTGGGCCTGAACAAGAAAGCTGGAGCATTTTATAAATGCCATTTCTCCTAAAAGGCTTAGAAGGAGAACCAAATCTATACTAGGAGAAGAAGAAGAGTTTCAAGAATTTCCACCTCCAACTAGGTCAAGAAGGACTACAAGAAGGGAGGAACCATCATCCAATCCATCATTTCCACCATCCTCACCTCCATCCACTTCATCTGATTCTGATTCTGAGACTGGTTCCATTCCACAACCCAAACCATTCATCCATCGACCATTACCACCTCCACCAATGGCTTTCTTGGTGAATAACCCATCACCTCTGACATTCAACAACTACAATGTTATGCCAAAGAACGCTAGGCATTTTTTCTCTAAGTTTCACACAAATGAACCAAATAGGATAGTAGAAGAGCACATTAGGATCTTTCAAAATTGTCTAAGAGATAGAGGGATTAATCATGAGGATGTTGCATGAATAATTTTCCCCTATTCTCTAGAAGAGGAGGCCTTTTATTGGTATAACCATTTACTTGTTGCATCCATCTCTAACTGGGTTGAGCTTGAGGTTGCATTCCTGCTGAAATTTAAGGTTCTCATTAGTGCTAATGAGCTATTTATGTAGTTTACCTGGGTAAAAAGAGAGGTTAATGAACCTATAGGATCATTCAACAATAGGTTCCACCGAGCATACACTAGGCTTCAAGCACCTTATGCTTGAAATGAGGACATTTCCCTAGAGTTATGCTTTGAAGCCCTTGACAAACTTACATCCACCTACTTTAAGTGGAAAACTAATCCCCTGACTACTTATCTCACTGCATATACAGAGGCTGTTAAGGTTAGTACAGACCTAAGACAACATTTTCCAGGACCCCTGCCATCTATGGGACCTTTTTCTCACCCAAGGCAAGTCCAATCTCTCAACCAGGCTCTAACCAATCACATGCCTATCATGAATCTCATTCCATAGTTGCCTCTAGTCCCTCACCCAGGTCATCCAATAAACCAGGTCCAACCAATGCCCGATTATCCATAGAAAAATGCTAACCATCCCCTCCATTCATAGTCACAAGTTGGTTTCCCTACATATTTGTAGAACTCAGAAGTTTTGAATCAGTCTATTGGTTCTAGAGGAGTATTAGGATACCCCCCGAACACTATAAATCTGGTCCCTTAGAACTATCCTAATAAAGAAAGGTTAGATGAGCTAACTGAGCAAGTGAAGAAGTTGAACATGGAGGTAACCTACTTGAGGAACCAGAAAAATCAACTCCAAGCTAATCAGAAGAGCATGCAATCAAGTTATAATAGAGGGAAACACTATGACATAAATCAGAACTTTGAAAGAGGACAAGGTTGTAGTCATAACTTTGATAGAATTCAATAAGGTGGATAAGGATTTGAAAGAAGAGAACCACCTAGGAAAAATAGGCCATGGAATACTGGGCCTAACAATGGAGGATTCCACACTCCACTAGATCAACCTTCCAATCCTAAGAAACCTCAAGGTGGTGTGTACTTAGCAAAATCTACTTTATCTGGATGGTGTAGGCTTCATAAGATAGGTCAACACTCTGATCTTGATTGCCCTGAATTTCAAACTGTTGCTTCCATTTTTCGATATGAAGTTGAAAAAAACTCCACCAGCCAAGAATTGGTACCCGAAAATCCCTATGATTCCCTAGTTTGGTGTTGAATCATGCCCCTTTCCTGAGGGATGAGGAGAATGAACTAGAAGAGGAGTCAAGTACCCAGAATGGGGAGGTTGAACAAGTACTCAATGAGGATGAAATATCTCAGCTATTTGATAAAAAAATTGAGAATGACAATGGCCCATTGGATGAAGAAGAGGTTGATGTTGAAGAAGTGCAGATGCTTCACCAACCTGTCAGAAAGTATGATCTGAGGAGCAAGCCCCAAAGGAATCCACAAGCTAGAGGACCGTTTACTACATCTACCCCTCCACACAATTTTACTACCCCACCATATTAGCATGCCAATAAAAATCCATCCTAGCCTCAAGTGGCAACACAATACCTCACAAAAGAAGGAAAACCAGATGTTTCCAAAGGAAGCAACGCTAATGAAGAAAAGGATAGGATGACCGATCATTCTAAGGAGGTCCACACTGACATAAATGTTGAACAGCTAGGAGAATATGTCATTGAGGAACTCAAAAAAGTGAAGGTGAGTCTTTCTTCTTTTGAGTTATTAAGAGTTCCTAAAATTAGAAATGTAGTCCTAGGGTACTTTAATTCAAGTATAGCAACAAAAGGAGTAGCATCCAATGAGGAAATTGCAAGGCCTCCTACACAAACACCCAAAGGTCCTAGTCAATCACAACCTAGGGATAGGGGTAAAGAAAAAGATAAGGTTTGGGTTGCACAAGCTGATTCACAACTGACTTTATTCCAAGGTAGAATAGAAACCCCTCCTTTTCTGATTTCTATTCGTATATTTGGAAAAAATATGCACAATTTCCTACTAGATTTAGGGGCATCCACAAATGTTATGCCATTTTTTTTCTATAGGGCTCTTGGTATTACCCCTGCAGCCTCTTAGAAGAAGGTCACCAAATTGGAAAAAATAGAGGTGAATATAGTAGGATAATTGAACATGATATTCATGCAAGTTGCCTCAAATCCTAGAGTGCAACAAGTTCTTACTATTCAGGTAGCCCACATTCAGATTGACACTTATGGTTTGATATTGAGTAGAGATTTCACCAGGGCACTAAATGGATACACATCCATAGATCATTCCCACATGTGGCTCCCTTGGAAATGAGTCCCAAATCAGATCATAATTGAGAGAGAACCTAGAATGAAGTATTTCATTATTGAGTATCAAAATACTTCAAATGAGATACTGGTATTAGAAGTCAGTATGGGGAACTATGTCCTAGCATTCCCCGCTTTAGACACATAAGAAATCTTGGTGTTGTAGGGCTCTTCTGGTGAATCCACATTAGAAGCCAGCAGCTTTGAAGTGCAATTTGAACAAACAAAGGAACTTAGTGATTAGGCAAATAGACAACTCAGTTTGTTGGATAACTTCCAAGAGTTTATCTGAAAATGTGTAGAAGATTAGATTCAGCTGGGTAGAAATATGAACTTCAAATAATTGATTGTTCCTAATTGCTGTAGAGTCCACGATGCTCCTAATTCTGAACTAGAATTTTTCTTGTGTCAAACTGTACTAGAATAGATACAAAGGTACATTAAGACAACCCCAACCATTGAGTTAAAAATATAGAGCATTCAAAAAATTATAAAAGGGAAGGACCCAAAAACTCCTGAAGAGCCTTCGAGTGGCAGTAAAGACAAGGGTATCTCAAGAAATGGAGGAGCTAATGACTACTACACATTAAGGTTTGATGGATCCAAATCCAAGAAAGGTGCTAGAGTAGGGCTTGAGTTGATCAGTCCTAAAGATAAAACCTAATTTTTTTCTCATAGACTCCAATTCTAGTGCACTAACAATGTAGCTGAGTATGAAGCTCTAGTTTATGGGATATTAATGGAATTAAGAAAGAAAGTTAAAATTCTACAAGTGTTTGGAGATTTTGAGCTAGTGGTCAGGCAAGTAAGGAAACAACACTCATGTCATGACAGAAGGATGGCCAATTATAGAAAAAAAATATGGGATCTTATTGAAGGATTTGATGCCTTCAACATTCAGTTGATACCTCAAAGTAAGAATGAGACCATTGATTCTTTGGCACAAGAACAAGTACATTGCAGCCCTTATCACTTTCAGGCTTAAATAAGTTCACTATGGAACTTATTCTAGTACCCTCACTGCCTGACAATGTCACCAATTTTCAGGTATTTTAAGATGATAAGCATATTATTGATTTTATCACTAGTTGTGATGTGTTTGCTTCTTAATTAATTGATGAGTTTGAGCCTCAAGAGGCTAAAATTGACCTAGAAGGGGTCCTCAATCTAAAAAAAAATACCATCCTGAGAGTCATGGTGCAATTGGAAAGGATCTTTGATCTGGATAGGATAAGAGAATAGGAGTAGAAAATCAAAAGGGAATCCCTTAACTGCCAGTGTGAAACATACAACATGGGGACCCAGAGTGATGTCAAGAATATCTTTATTGGTAAGGTGTGCACTCCAGAGGAGAGGAAAGGAATTATTGATGCCTTGCATACATATCAGGATGTGATAGCCTGGAGTTATGATGACTTGAGGACATATGTCACTTCGATCATTACATATACTATCCCCCTCAAGTCAAATGTTAATCCATTCAGGCAAAGAAAGAGGACAATTAATTCTTTGTTGGAGCCTATTATTTAGAAGTAAGTGCAGAAGCTACTCTCAGTAAAAATCATGTTTCCAGTAAGACATTCAACATGGGTTGCAAACTTGGTTCTAGTCAAGAAGACAAATGGAGAAATCAGACTGTGTGTTGATTTTAGGAACCTACACAGAGCATCAAAAAAATATAACTATCCAGTCCCTTCATTAGATGAGGTGCTTTAGGTTTTTAATGGATCTCAGATGATGTCCTTTCTAGATGGGTACTTTGGATACAATTAGACTGCCTTCACTACAAAATGGCGAACCTTTGCCTATCGAAGAATGCCCTTTGTATTAATCAATGTTGGAGCTACATTCCAAAGAGCTATGGATATTTCCTTCAAGGACATCATTGGCAAGTGCATAATCATCTACATGGATGATTTGATAGTATTTTCCAAGAGGAGAAGTGATCATGTTGTAGATTTGTGCACAGTATTCCAAAAGTGCAGGGAATTTGGTATTTCACTTAATCCAAAGAAGTGCATCTTTGGAGTCACTGAGGGAAATATGTTAAGACATGTTATTTCAAAACAAGATATTTCCATTGATCCTGAATGATTGGAGGCTATACTTAAAATTCAACCCCCTGCAAGAAAGAAAGAAATGAAGTCATTCTTTGGAAAGATTGACTTTGTCAAAAAATTTATCACTAGATTTGCAGAAATAATCAAGTCATTGAATGCCATGTTGAAGAAAGAAGCAAAGGTTGAATGGAATATAGAGGCTAAAGAAGCATTTGTATAAATCAAGAGAGCTATTGTTGAGGCCAGTTTTTTGGTAAGCCACGATTATGCTAAGTCATTCTACATTTATTCATTTGCTTCTCATCACTCTTGTGTGGGCTTGTTGACATAAAACTCTGATCAAGGGAATGAAAATACCATAGCATTCATGAGTTCACCTTTGAAAGATGTCGAACTGAGGTATCTTAATGTTGAAAAGAAGGCTTATGCCTTGATCCAGACTATGAAGAAGTTCAGGCATTATATAGTGAGAAATGAGGTCTTTGCTATAGTCCCTAATCTTGTGGTCAAGTTGTTGTTGATGAAAAATGAGTTGGGTGAATGTAGAGCCAAGTGGGTAACTATGTTGCAAGAATATGATATTGAAATTCAGCCCATGAAGTTGGTAAGAGGGTAGGGACTAGCGAATAAAATGGCAGAAATGGGTCCTGACTTGTTACCCAACATTATAATCTTGAGGATGTTTCTCTCGGGGGCTAGTATGATGATATTATCTACTACTTGTTGAATCACCAATGTCCCAAACATCTTAATTCAGTACAAAGGAGAGCTCTGCATTTGAAGAGTGGAATTTTTATGATGAAGGGAGTCATCCTATACAAGAGAAATCATGAAGGTGTCTACCTGAGATGCCTAAGGAAGGAAGAGGCAGGGAGAGTAATGACCAAATTTCATAATAATTATGGCATAGGCCATGGTTCAACACCTTCCACTACAAATCAAATTCTAAGGGTAGTCTATTATTGGCCTACCTTGTTCAAGGACACATATCACCACGTGAAAACTTGCCATGTGTGTCAAACTGTAGCAAGCAAGGAGAGGTGTGCAACTCTTCCACTTTGACTTGTCATAGAGGTAAAACCATTTGCAAATTGGGGAATGGAATTCATAGGTCCAATCAACCCATCTTCATCTACAAGCCACATGTATATTCTTACCATAACTGATTATTTTACTAGATGGACCGAGGCTCTTGCTTACAACAAATACACCTTTGAAGTGGTAATCAATTTCATGGAGTCGGGTATTATCAACCGCTTTGGTTTTCCATTGGTTGTAGTTTGTGATAATGGACCTGCATTTGCATTTTTTAAGTTTTCTAACTGGGCTTATGACCATGGAATTAGCATAAAATTTGCATCTAATTACTATCCATCGGGGAATGGTTTGGCTGAGTCTTCCAATAAAATCCTGTTGACAGTCATCCAAAAACTACTAGAAAAGAATCCCAAGGATTGGCACACCCAGCTTAGATTTTCCCTTTGGGTAGACTGCACTAGACATAAGACATCCTTAGGAACCTCTCCTTATCACTTAGTGTATGGATTGGAACCTATCTTTCCCATCTAGCTAAAGATTCCTATGCTACATTTCATCAATGATATTATGATGGAGAGGATAAGCGTGAAGCCCGCTTAACTAAATTGTTACACCTTGAAGTGAGAAGAGAAGAAGCCATAGAAAAATTTGTCAAAAATTAGGGTATAGTGAGAAGATGGTTTGATAGGAGAGCCAAGGTGAAAGCCTTCAAAATCTCTGATTTGGCTCTCTACTAGGATAAAGCCAATGACAAAAAGGAGGGAGCGTGAAAAATTTGACAAACTTTGGCTCGGTCCCTATCAAATTGTAGAGATTTTGGGAGATAATACCTTTCATTTGAAAATCCTCACTGGAGGAGATATCCCACTGCTTTTCAATGGGTAGTACTTGAAGCATTATTTCTAGTCTTGAATTGTTCTCAGCTTTGTCCTTGTACATAAGTAGCTTAGGTTTCCTTTCTGTTGTTTCACTAGATTTTTTTGGTTTGGGTTTCTTTTGGTTTTTTGCTCTGCTTGTCTGCTGCTCCAGTTTTGGTTTTCTTTGGTCTGCTTGGGTTGGTTTTCCCTATTGCTATGTGTTTTGGGGTTGTCCTAATTTCCTATGGACTTGTTGCATCTATACAGCTGCCCGTTTTTCTAGGGTTGCCCTAAGATTTCTTTTAAAAACTCTTATCATATTTTCAGAGTCATTCAAACTAGTAGATTTCCTTCATCTGATGTTGTATGGGTTGGGAGTTAGTGTCACTTCACTAAGTTAAATTCTTGAATGTATTTAGGTCTTACATCTTCACACAAATCTTAAGAATTCCAAGGTTGCATATGGTCTTTAGGAGGTCTAACTGGGTAAAAAATATTAATTTTTGCTCCAATGCCACTGTGGTTCTCATCCTTGAGTGTGGTCTTTGTTTCCTGCAAGGTGAAAAGTAAAGCTTTAACAAAAAATCTCAAAAGAAAGTATCAAAAGAAAATAAAATCAAATATTGAAAATTAAATAGAATTTTCACCTTTTCAAGGGTATCCTAGTATCTCTACCGGGGCTATGGACGCTTGGCTGGCAGTAGAGCTATACTAGGGAGGGTCACAATGATAACCTCACTGGGGCTATGGACACCTAACTGGTAGTGAGGCTCTATCCAGGTTGCTTTTGGAGTTATAATTCTTAGGTAGCCCTATTGGACTGAGTTTGGTCCTTCTTGCAACTTAGGAAAGGGAAATGAATGTATATGCACACAGTTTGACCCTATTACAAGAAAGGTTGTCTTGTTAGTGATTTCTAAAACCTTGTCTAGATGTAACTTGATTCTTGGAGTGAAACCATACATTATGAGTTCTTGATGCCAGTTTGTCATCAAAATGCTCTAGAGCATTTCCCCAGCAGAGTCACCATTTGTTGTGCAGTTTTGCACACACACCCCACTGAAAGTGGGGACCCTCTCTTGGATTTCCTTTTTGGATTTTTTCTTTGGCTTGCCCCTCTTTGTGATTATCTTTGGAAATCTTGGGGTTTTGGTCTTTGATGCTTGCCTTGGTTGTGGGTGTCTTTGTGTTGAGTTCCTGGTGGTTTTGGAGTCTTGCGGATGTCCTCTCTGGAGTGGTCTTATTTTTCATTTTTTTTTCTCCCTTGGTAATTTTGTTTGGGTCCTAAGGGTTGGTTTCCTCCCTTAGGTTTTCCTTTGTTTTCCTTGTTCCTTTTGTTCTTCCGGAGGTGGAACCGAGATGGGACTTAACTTTGAACTTTGGCTAGGTTCACGGTTTTGTTCCCATTCCCGTTCCAACTCTACTTCCCACTCTCTTGCTTTCTTCTTTGTTTTTTCACTTTTCATTCTAGGGGTTTCTTTCCTCCCTCAGGTTTTCTTTTCTTCTCTTTTTATTTTGTTTTCCAGAGGTAGAATTGGGATGGTACTTAACTCTGAACTTTGGCTAAGTTCTCGGTTTTGTTCTGATTCCTGTTCTGGCTTCGTTTCCCACCTTCTCATTTTATTTGTTGCTTTGTTTGTTTTCGGCCTTTGGGTTGGCCTTCCTCCCTTAGGTTTTCCTTAGATTTATTTTTTTCTATTTCTATTTGAGGCAGAACCGGTATGGGACTAAAATTTTAACTTTGGCCAAGTTCATGGTTCTGTTTACGTTCCCATTCTGACTCTACTTCTCATCTCTTTGTTGTTTCATTTTGTTCAGCCTTCAGATTGGTTTCTTTCCTTTGGGTCTACTTCGGTGTTCCTTTCTTCCATCAGAACTATTACCAGAATGAAACTTAACTTTGAACTTTGTCAAAGTTTATGGTTCGGTTCCCATTCCCATTTCATTCCCATTCCACTGGGGTTGGTTTTATTTCTGCTTCCATCTATTTCCCTTCCTTTTTTGTCTTCATTCCATCTCCGCTTCTACCGAGGTTGGTTCAATTTCTGCCTCCACTTGTTTTCCTTTTGTTCCCATTCCCGTTCTGCCTCCACCTCTGCCTATTTTGTGTCTCTATTCCTATTTTTCTCATGGCTCTGCCTCTACCTATCTTTGGTTCCACTTCTGCCTAGGTTTGTGAATGATTTTCTTGCCTTAGGAAGTCTAATTGACCTGCTTGGATTTTGATGGTGTATTGAGCATTAATGGTGGTTTTTTTGAATGCATGTTGGATTGAGTTGGGGAAGAATGGGTGTACTTTGAGGATTTGGCAAGATTTGTGGTTGTTGTCAAATGAAACCCATCCCCACACGTAAGGTCAATGTGTTTGATGGCCATTAATGGCCGGAAACTTTGGTTGGTGGACTCAACCTGGTTTGGCTCGATCCGAGTCATTCATTTTCCCAACTCGGATGTGATCAATGGCTTGTGTTTGAGATGGTGTTTGGCACACATTATTGTTCATGCAGGTGAAGTTGATTTGGTGGGTGTGGCTCAAGGATCTATTCCATGACTTTTTGTGATCCTAGATCGATCTTATTGGGGTCCTTGATGCATTCATTGTTGGATGATGAGTTATTGTTGGTTGTCGGGGCTGATTTGGTTGGTGGTTGAGCTTCTTTGTAACCCTATCTCTAGTTCATGTGGGCATGTGTCTATAAGTAGGGAACTCTGCCTCATTTGTAAAAGTTTGGTTTGGATTGGCTGGATAAGTCAAAAGACTTGTAATCAGTAGATTTAGCAATAGAGTAGCATGTTAGAGGATTAGAAGTTACTTTTTACATTTCAAGCAAGTGTTGTAATAGACTGGAATTGGTGCAAATGTGATGATTTAATACAAAGTGCATACATTGTGTTATTAATGATGCCTTCTCTTGCATTGTTATTGTTCTATCTTTTTAATCACTTGGACATGTTCAAATATATCTTAGGTTTAGTTAGTAATGCTTGTGATTTCATTCTTGGAGTGTTCTAGCAATCCTTGGTTCATACTTTTGGAAAATTATTGATTGTTGGAATGTTGTGCAAGGTCAACATGTACCTCATATTCATGTGCTTAGTTCAACTGTAGATATCCATTCAGTCTTATTGAATGAATGCCCACAGTCTAAAAATATTTAACATCTTAGAAGATTGCACTATTTTTTGTAATATTGCAGGTATAGCCTGGGTCGAACAAAAATTAGTTTAATGGATTGGTCCATTCAAAGTATTTCATCATTTGCATGGTTAATCTTAGAAGTAATGTTAACATTAGGACTTCTGAAGCCCTCATCTTTTGACGTTTCTTTTTTTATTTGATCACAACTAAAAATTTGAGCATCACCATATCTTAAAATCTGATGAGTTTAGAGCTTCCATCATTTGTGTGTAAGACCCTTTGTGATTACCAGCATTTTCACATTTTATCACTGAGTTTGTTCTATTGTATTGTCATGACCTAACACCCGTGAGACCTTGGGGTTATCTCTTTGTTCATAGAGACCAACCTTTCAAGAAAGATAGGATAACTTATATTCTGTCTGAGTTGCTACCGTGCGGAAACACCAAACAACACTATTGTCCATGCCTTTGAAATGCCATCCAGTAGTCATGATGCTGATACTTTTGTGCCCTATTATGAATATGAACTCAAATCATCTAAATCTGAATATGGTCCATCCATTGCATCTGACACGAAAGTTGAAATTAACAAATTTTCCTTCACACTTGAGGCCTCAATTTTCACACTTTCTGCATCTTCCCCATCATTTACTAGCACTGATGATGGGATTTCCCTTTTTTACCTACAACTGATTGACTGGGACTAACAAGAGCCACCAGTTATGGATATCTTTCAGAATGATGAGGTAGTAGCATAATTCATGGGGCTCTAAGAAGGCATACCATGGGGTGATAAAAAAATAGGATTTTCCATTGACCTAAATTGTGTAGCTTACTTCGAGGAGACTATGCAATCCTCCAATCACAAAAATACAAAGAATAAGATTAAAAAAGAAATGTCTTTAGGTGAAAACCGCAAGGTGCCTTCCAACAATAAAATAGTAAAAATAAAGGATGTACCTGAAGGAAAAATTGGTAATTCTCATCAAAGATACTATTGTAGTTAACATAGATACACCAGAAAACCCCAAAATGGTTCTCTTGGCCACATCATTGTCAAATGAAGAAAAACCTGAATTTCAACAATTCTTCACAGAAAGGCAAGTTAACTTTGCATGGTCATATGCTGACATGCTAGGCCTTGATCCAGAATTAGTATTGCATCATCTTTCGTTAATCCCAAATATCAAACCAGTCAAACAAAAATTACGGAAAATGCATCCACAGATTGCACTACTTGTAAAGGTTGAACTAAAAAAGTTAATGGATGTTGGATTCATAAGATCAATAGACTATGCTGACTGGATATCCAACATTTTCCTTGTCACAAAGCCAAACAAAAAAATTTGCATCTATATGGATTTCAGAGATTTAAATAAGGCTTGTCCAAAAGATGATTTCCCATTGCCAAACATAGACATGATTGTTGATCTCATAGCAGGGTATGAGATGATGTCTCTCATGGATAGTTTCTTAGGCTATAACAAAATCTGCGTTACAGCTGAGGATCAACACAAAATAGTATTCACCTACCCAAGGGGAACATACTGTTAGAATGCCAAACCATTCAGCCTAAAGAATGTAGGTGCCACATACCAAAGAGCCATGACAACAATATGTCATGACATGATGCATATACTAATGGAAAATTATGTGGATGACCTCTTGGCTAGATCTTTGACACAAAAAATATCATCTCAAAGTCCTAGACAAATTTTTTAGATGGCTAAAGGATTACAAGGTTCGTTTGAACCCAAAATAATGTGTCTTTGGGGTCACTTCAGGCAAGCTATTGGGCTACATAGTTTCACAATGAGCCATAGAAGTCGATCCTGCTAAAGTGAATGAAATTATAGACATTCCTCCACCAAAATGAATTAGTGAGTTAAAAAAACTTCAGGGCAGACTGCAGTCCATCTGATGCTTCATCGCACAGTTGGCAGACAAGTGTCAACCATTTTAGTACCTATTATGCAAAAGTATCCCATTTGTATGGATAGACAAATTCCACATAGCCTTCGAACAAATCAAAGAATATCTATTGACACCACTTGTCCTAATGCCGCCCATTGAAGGCAATTCATTGATCTTGTATGTCTCTACAACTAAAAATGCACTGGGGGCATTATTGGTAGAAAATGACCATGAGGAAAAGGAAAGAGCCATCTACTATATTAGTCGCACACTAATCGAATATGAGTTGAAATATACAACCATTGAATGTGTATGTCTTGCATATGTCTTTGCAACACAAAAACTAAGACATTACATGCTAAGTCACCAAACACACCTAGTAGCTAAGATTGATCCACTAAAATATCTCCTAAGTTGGGCAACATTGAGAGGAGGTTAACAAAGTGGGTCATGATTTTAAGTGAATATGACATACAATATGTTGAGTGCAAGGAAATAAAAGGGAAAGTAATAGTAGATCAGCTTGCAGATGCACCCATCAAAGGTACTCATCCATTGATAATTGATTTCCCCGATGAGTGTATCTTTCATGCAGAGCCTACGTCACCATGGAAACTATATTTTGATGGGTCTCATACTAGTCATGGCTCAGGGGTCGGTATCTTGTTTATCGCACCACAAGGGGATTCCATTCCTAAGTAATTATTGATTGCCTTCCCTTGTACTATAAAAATTGCAGAATATAAAGAATTGGTCATAGGACTCAAGATCACAATTAAATGGAAAATTCAGACATTGCTCGTATTTGGGGATTCTCAGTTAGTTATCAACCAGGTGAATGATGATTATGAAAAAAAATGTGAAAATTTACTATCCTACAAGTGAATGGTGGATAGCTTCCTGATATATTTCAGATTGATTGCCTTTGAACAAATCCCCAGGACACAAAATAAGGTAGCCGATGCAATGGCTACTATTGGATGTCTCTTAGACATCCCCAAAAATGTGTCATAAGTTGAGTTCTTAATCAAACAACTATTGATGCTAGCATATGACATCCCAAAGTCAGAAATGGTTTGTGAGATTATTGGTCCTAGTTCACCTTGGTACTAGGACATCTATGATTATCTAAAGTCCCAAAACTTACCAACCAACCTTTCCAATAACCAAATAAAGTCCTTTATACCAAAAGCTGCCCGACACAACATCATCAGTGAAACCCTATACCACCATGGCTTTGACAACACCCTTCTTCATTGTCTCGACACTGATGAAGCCCAAACAACTTTATGAGAAGTACATAAGGGTATATGAAGATCTCATTCGAGTGGTCCAATGTTAGCTAGGAAAGTCACCAGATTGGGATACTATTGAACAACATTAGAAAAAGATGCTCTTTAATTTGTCAGAACATGTCAGAAATGTCAGGTGCAGAGTGACCTAATCTACACACCTCCACAAGAGCTAAGACCAATCACTTCTTCATGGCCTTTTGCACAATGGGGAATCAACCTTTTGGGAAAGATCCATCCACCCTCCTCTAATCACCATTAATTCATAATCACCGCCATTGAGTACTTTACTAAGTGGATTGAAGCCATCCCTCTCAATTATGTCACTGATAAGAAAATATCAAATTTTATCCTTAATTACATCATTTGTCGGTATGGTGTTCCATAATCCATCACCACAGATAACGGGACTCCATTAAAATAGCAGGACATTCTCGAAATCTATGAGCAATTCCACATCCAACATCATTTCTCCACCCCATATTATCCACAAGGTAACATTCAAGCTAAGGCATCAAATAAAACAATTCTTTGCATTCTTAAGAAGACCGTCAATGACGTTGGTCGAGATTGGCACCTGCAACTTAATCCTGTCTTGTGGGCCTACCATACCAGCATGCGTACACCCACTAGATCTACTCCATTTTCCCTTGTCTATGGATCTGAGGCCATATTGCCCATTGAGGTCAAAATTCCTTCTCTCTGAGTCTCCTTGAAGGGAATGATCAATGATGAATAATATAGACAATCTCACCTACATGAGTTGGAAATGTTACAAGAAAGATGACAAAATGCCTTGAATCACTTATAGGCATATCAAAATTGTCTTTGTCAGAGCTTTTAAAAAAGAGTGATGGTGAGAAAATTTGAAATCGGTGACTTGGTCCTCATGTAGAATCCAAGAAATCAAGTCGACCATGAAAAGCCTGGCAAGTTTGAGCCTAATTGGCTTGGTCCTTCTATTATTACTACAACATTCTTTTCTGGAGCTTATCAATTGGCCACACGTGATGGAGAATGGTTGAAATAACCCATCAACGACCTACATCTGCAAAATTTCTACACATAACATCAGAGAGCTTGGCTAAAACCTAAAAATAAAAAAAGATAAAAAAAATTTGAAAAATAAAGAAAAAATCATCCCTTGATGAAAATTTGTCAAACAAGCGTCTCAGTGACACCAAAAAAATAAAAAAATGACAAAAATAGTAAAAAGAAATAATTTGGTCCAATAGTGAAAACTTGGAGAACAAGCACTTTGCATAAAGACCATGGTGAAAACCTAGCAAATAGGCGCCATGTGTAGCTGATCATTGCTTTGCCATCTACTGTTACTCTAATCAACCCTTATCAATTTTCAATAATCATAATGGCCTGACACATTCATGACCTTCGTCCTAAGTCCTATCAATTTTGGCCATGGTTATCATTTGGTTGACATCACCCCTTGCATATCCTTTCCTTTTGCCCCATGTCTGCCTATTTCCATATCATTTGAGCTACGTAATCCCCGATCTGTCTGGGGGCAAGACCTTTATCATGTAACTGTAATGGGTGTCGCACATGATCCTACATTCAGAAAAAGTCATAAAAAGAAGTCATAAAAATCCGAAAAAGTCTTGAAAAAAGTCATAAAAATCTGAAAAAGTCCTGAAAAAAAGTCATAAAAATCTGAAAAAGTCCTAAAAAAAAGTCTATAAAAATCTGAAAAAGTCTTGAAAAAAGTTACAAAAATCTGAAAAAGTCCTAAAAAAAGACCTAAATATTCAAAATGTCTATGAGAAAATACAAAAAAATCCAAATCAATGTCAAAATCCCAAAACAGAGTCAAAGTCAATGTCTCTCTTGTCAATCCAATCAATGTTTTTCCCATATCTGAACTACGTTTTCTCTGCGCATTTTCTACATAGGCAACATTCATCTTTGAATCCCCAAGACATTAGGTCAGTCTTCCTAGGTTTGTCAAAATAAAATCATGATTCAAACTTCAGTCCTTTCGACAAGGTCATTGGTCATGTCAAACTATGAGGTATTTGAGTGCATGACGTAGGCAAGGCCATCAATCGATGAGCCCCTGAGGCCAGACTAGGTCAGTCCATTAGGTTTCATGGCACTACACTGGCACACATGTCAAAGGTCTTCAAGTAAGGACAAGTCATTTCCAAACATGGAAAACTCCTAAAATTAATTGTGGCAATCACTTATTCAATATGACAATCACACAAGAACATCAACATCGACATGTATTCAACACAAGTCAACTTCAGTCAACTTCAGTCAAACTTAGTTGAAACAAGTCAAATTGTCACAACCGATCAAACTGTCAATTCTTGGTTATCTTTCAAATGTGTCCTTCTGAAGAATAGCCTTTGTCATTTATGCATTAGGATGTGTCCTTCCAAGGCATCATCACCATCATCTGACATTTTGAGGGATCCTCTCGACATCTAAGGATCATTCCTCTCGACATCAATGTTCTTTCAAATATGTCCTTCTGAAGAATAACCTCTGTCATTTATGCCTTAGGATGTGTCATTCCTAGGCATTGTCATTGTCACCTGGCATTTTGAGGGATTCCTTTTGGCATTTAGGGATCAATCTTTGGCACTCGTCAAAACCTTGACACCCTAGCATTTCGACATCATCAAACTAGACATCTTAACATTCAAACACTTGGCATTCAGACACACTTGGCAAACACTTGACACTTTTCTTTGGCTTTTTCATCATGTTACTAGTTTTTCAGCGAGATCCCGACAATAGGATTTAGAAAAACAATGATGTCTCATGATGTTTGTCTTGTCTTTTGACAATCATGTTACTAGTTTCTTAGTGATTTCCTGACTACAGAATTTAGAAAAATAGTGACGTATCATGATAATGACTTCATTTTTTTCTTTTGGTAATCATATTGCTAGTTTCTTGAGGATGTCTTGGAAATGGGATTTAGAGAAGCAACGATGTTTCATGGCTTGTCCTTCTTGTCTTTTTTCTACTTTTGGTTGGTTATGAAAAAAATATTGGGGTAATTGCGCTCTTAGTATGAGTCATGATCACCTTTATCTGCGACTTCTTGTCTTATGTGATGGTACAACCTTGCACATCCTAATTTATATCATATCATGGTGTTTGTTGGCCATCACAATAATCTACCCAATGATGATTAATAGCAATAAGTATTAAAATCCTATGGTAATATGTTGAAGGATCTAGTCTAGGAACCAACATGCATCTCCTTATGTCTTGTCATCTTCTCTTGCTCATCTCATATATGCATTCCATCCATATCATCATCCATATCTTTTACACTAAGATTTATTTGTCTCTTCATATTCCAGTCTTCTCATCCATTTCGAGAGCACACCCGTGTTCTTGGAACCCGTTTGTGCTCTCGTGGGGGCATACTGCTACCCTCCTCATCATTCTTCCTCATCTTATTTTGTACTAGGGCATATTTTTTACTTATTTTCTTTCACAATGCGACATGCTACATTATGACAAAGAGGGGAAAAATGTACACTTAAAAATGACCTAGGCCTACAAGCTCTATTTTACCACTTTCGTCCTAGCATAATTATGACATTTAATTATGTCCTTGGTCCACATTCGACTATTAATTAAGTAATTCATTATTATTCAATTAATTCATGTTTATTGTATTCTTCATGATTATTAAATAAATGAACTTTATTTATTTATTTAATATGTCACTAATTCTCATAATTAAATGAATTCATTAATTTATTTAATTATTGGTCATAATCCTCTAAATTAAATGATTATGTTTAATTATTTAATTACCTAATTTAACATTTCTCTCATCTAAAATAAATGAAATTATTTAAAATGATTTCATTTTATTAACTATCACTTCATTTTAGTAAATAATCTGAGAAAGATTATTTATTATCACATAAAATCCTTATTTTGAATTAATTTAATTCAAAATCGTAATCTTCTTCCAAAAATCAAGTAATTGAGAAAATTCTTGATTTTCCAAATCTTCTTTTCAGTTCAACTCTTATCTTATTGATTTTTTGAATCTTACAAATCAAGCAATCTTTATCTTTCTTGATTTTCGAAAATCTTTATCTTTTTGACTAATTATCACATTTATTCTCGACCGCCAATTTGATTTTATCAAATGAAATCTTGGCCACTCATTTAACAATCTTGCCCTAACCTTAATTAGGGATTTTCACATGGAATCTTGTCCACTGATTTTAGGCTTTGTCATCTTTTAATCTTGTTCATCCATCCAAAATTGCATTTTCTATAAAATGTCAATTTTGCTCACAATTTCAGAACTAATTCATTATTATAGACATTTTATGCTTAGATTTTACTTTGCATTTGGCTTATTAGATTTGATTATATTTCATAGGCATAGTCTTTTGTCATTCAAATCCTTCAAAACTTGCATAGGACATTGTAATAGTTAATCACATACTCGATCTGAGGGCAACAATCATATGCTACAAGCTAGAAGGTATTATGGAGGTGAATCATGGAAGCTTCAACGAATATATGGTATAATCTTTCTTATTATTTTATTTCTTTGTGCTTCATAAATTCTTTGGGTTTTTATTTAATCTAATCTGCTAAAACCTTACCTGAAAATAAACCCATTGATACAGATCTTGCACCTGACCAACCGCATTAATGGTATTAATTTCAGGCTCTTCACACGTGCAAAATCGAATTCAAAACCTTAATCAAGGTTAAGAGCCACATTATTGTTATTTCCTAAGTCATTTTTGTGAACCAGAGCACAAAAGAGAAAAGTGGAGCATGATTTGGTCAAGGGAAAGCATCTACAGGAAGATTTGGACTGAGTTTTCATCCTGATTGGTAGTGTTTGAGGTAGGTGGGTTTCCCATTTTGTTTCACATTTTTTGTTTCTTGTGTTGTTCTTCATGGTGTTCTTTGCACATTCACGAGAACTTTGTCATGGATCTTCACCCATTCTCTTGTGTTGCTTTTATTTTCACTTTTTGTTTGTCTTTCCCTTTTTTTTGTTTTCTTTTGTCTTTTCTTGTTGTTTTGTTGCCCTACTATTGTTTTCTCATTTTGGTGGTATCTGTATTGTTGTGCCCTAGTTTTGTTTAGGGTTTCATCTTTGGCAGGTTTTGGAGGCTTTTAAAGCTCTCAAATATGCTGGAAGGCTCATTCCATCTTATTCACAGGTCGACTCAATGGCTTCCATGTCAGGTTTTCAATGCCTCGTAAATTTCCTAAGTTGACCGGTTATGTAAACAAGGGTTTTTGCACCTTATTTCTTTATAATATTGTGCCCTAGTCAGTGGTTTTCTCATAGTCACATGAATGATGGATTCTCATCTTTATCTCATGCCTCCTTAGCCCCTCATATGACCTCATTTTGAATTTTTCATTAAGATTGTACCATGCTTAATGACAATGGGTGGAAGCAAATCTGGGAATGGATTCGACCCATAAATGTTTGTTTAAAAGTTCAGATCCGGTTTCGAACCCGCTCCCGGTGAGATTTTGATTTCATCTCACATCCTTTACACTAGTGGAAGTGGATCTAGAACAAACACAAGATTTGGAATTTTTTAATGTTCTGGTTCTAGTTTTTGTTTCGATTCCCATCCTGGCTCTGATGTTGATTTTGATCTCGGCCCCGATTCGCTAGTACTTAAATCTTTCCAATGATGATTCCTTTTTTGGGTTCGCCTCCGATGAGTTGAAAATTTTACTAAGTATGAAAAGGTTACCTGAATAAGGACAAGGTGAAATAGAAGGTAATTTTCTAATATTCATTTTCATATTTTGTATTGATCCAATCTAAGGTTGTTTTGCAGAAGTAAGCGATGTCAGGAGCCTTGGCAGAAGTTTCACAAATGGAAGGCCAGACTACAAAAAGTTCAGAACAAGTAAAGCCTAAGAGGTTGAAGGTGGAGCAATTGCCATACACTTTAAGATATAAACATCAGAGTCCCACTCTTACTGCAAGCAAGTTGGATTCAGAATTGGCTAATATCATGGGCACCAATCTAGGCCCATTCAATTATGAGGAGTTACTCGATGATACCTTCTCTGAGGAGGTGGTTGAACGAACTAAGAGAATAGCCCAATTTGGATTGGCACATGTCACTATCTTTCCACTTTCAGTCCAGTGCCCATAACTTATCATTGCAGCAACCAGGCAATGTGTCGACCTTCAAGGAATGTAATCATTTATTTGTCTCCACAAATGATGAATTTGATGTTCAATGCACCTACCCCTCAGAATCCCAGGCTATTAAATGAGGTGGAAGCATTACAATTGTTCAGCAATCATAAGGAAGCCAACAAGGCTCACATGAACAAAAGATGGTTAAAGGTAGAAAATAAGTCCTTAACTAAAGTACCAGATCAACCCAAAAGAGCAGACTTCCAAAAGGATATAGGTGAATTGATCATGATGTTGTCTAGGGTGTTTGAAAAGAGGGATTCTTCATGTTTCAAAGAATGGATGTTTCCATTTATTGAGACAATTTTGCCTAGAAAACAACAATTTGATTGAATGATGATCTTGTCACACTACTTATACAACCAAATGCTAAGGGTAAGAGAAACAAAGATTTTCTTTATGAATTCTTATGTCATATATGTTTCTGCAAGGATGGGTATCTTCTCGGGATTGAATGTTGTAGGAGTAATGGGAGAAGCCCCCGGATAGAAGAGGCCTTGGGAACATTATGACCAACTCACCTTGAACACATCGAAGTTGTACTAGAGAAGGGTCAATGATGCATTCCTCTATGTCATCATTAATAAATTAACTGGAGATGTTGGATACAAACTAACTAGGGATGTCATGGATTTTATTTCCAAGTGGGGAAATTGATATATCCAATACCCCAAGTTCTCCTATTTTAGGTTGGCAAGATTTGATGGACACCCTCACCTACTTCCAAGGTGTTGCAATGAAATAATTTTTCTCATGGAATTTGTGTACCAAGCCTTGGCAGTCGATAGAAAATTTGCAAGCAATCACAAAACAAGGTGTCACAAGTTTCCCATGAAGTTGGGAGAATACTATTGTGCTCATCTTGTGGCTGCAAAATTAGTTTGTGATGAATTAAGCCATTTAAGGTTGGATTTATACACTTCCCAAATGAATTTTGACCCAAATCATAGGATGAATAAGTTTTTTCCCACTTTTTTTGAGAAACACTATAGTTTTTTAGAGGATTTTTGGTAGGATTTGTAAGATGATTATGATGTGAGGAGGAGAAATTATGAAAGACTTCCTATTCCGTGGATGATTGAATTTGGAGTAAAGGAAGATATTCTTGATGCACTATCTAATGATGGTGTAACCTTGGATCCTGGGTATGAGGCTGAAAAGCTTGGTACCAAGGACTTAGCCACCATCAATTGGGATGAGGAAGAATTTATTGACATCAAGCAAATTTTTAAGATAGTTTTGGATAAAAGTATCCAATGGGTAGTTATGAGAATAAAGGAGCCAAAAGCTCAAAGTTCAAAGAAAAGGAAAGCACAAGTTACCCAAGGGTACAAGAGAAATAAAAGGAGGAGAG
The DNA here is from genome assembly GCA_007115665.2 of Sequoiadendron giganteum. Classification (NCBI taxonomy): domain Eukaryota; kingdom Viridiplantae; phylum Streptophyta; class Pinopsida; order Cupressales; family Cupressaceae; genus Sequoiadendron; species Sequoiadendron giganteum. The sequence continues at coordinate 576,662,006 of CM021109.1, forward strand.
ATCCTAAGGAGAAATTGGAGTATCTTCCTCCTAGCTCTAGAGGAGAGGCTAATCTAGAAATGCCTGCCCTAGAAATTCAGGAAGCATAGGAGAAGGAAACCACACAAGCTGGAGGAGAGACTTAATCTCTAGTTGGAACCTCAAAAATTGATTAATTAGAGGCTCAACCTCCTCGTTCAAGAGCATTTGTTGAGGATATACTTGCAAGGACTCTTTATAAACAAGCCAAAGGAAAAGAGCATGAAGTTGAAATTCATGGAATAGACATTAATTTAGAAAATACACGTTCTAATGATGAAGTTGCTAAAGTTGCATCTGCTAAAAATGTTGAATAAGAACATGTCCTTACTCTAGAAGACCGGTGTATATTATTTGAGGTTGCAAAGAAAGAAGCAGATGCTAAAGATCAAGCTAAAGAATTAGAAAAACAACAAGAAGCAAAAGCCAAAGCCAAAGATGATATGTTTTCCAAAAAAAAAGAATTGGAAGCTTTAGCAAAGGCTTAAGAATCGTCAAGGCAACAAAAGGAGAAGGAGGATCTATTGTTGCAACAAAGGGAGACTAAGTGGAAAACTAAAGAAGAAAGAGATAAGTTGGCTCTGTTACAAAAGAGCCATGAGCTAGAGGAAGAGATGGCTCAACAAAGAAGAGAGAAAGAAGCCCTTGAAGTCAATTTTAAAGCAATAGAGGAATCTTAGAGGAAAAATGAAGAAGAGGAGATGGAGTTGAAGAGAATGGAAGAGGAGGAGAAAGCTAAAATTGACCAAGAAGCGGCCAAGGCATGGGCAAGGGTGGAGGAGCTAGAAAAACAAAGAGATCAACTATTTGAGGAGAGGAGATTGGAGGAAGAAAAATTGGCTAAGATAGATAAAGAGAGAGAAGAAAAAGATGAAGCTAAGAAATTGGCTAAGGAAAAGGAAAAAAAGGAAAAAAAATAAGAGGTTGACTCTCAACCCAAGGCAACACTTTGGCAACCCCTCTCTCCTTCCAAATATTCTTCTACTCAAGTTATAACTCCTCATGTTTCTCGACATGGCTAAAGCTTAATCTAGAGAGGAAAAAAATAGTGCAACCACAACCCCTTAATTGGGATGATGTTAGAAAGTAAATTGAGAAGGAAACGCTAAAGAAAATGGCTAGATTTCTCCATTCCACTAGGTTGACAAATATCGGGGAGATTGTTTTTCAATGTGCCATTCTAATAGTTGACAAGGATAAATAGGATATGCATCTAGGTGATTACCAATTAGGTGCTATAAATCCAGGAAGGCCTACAAGAAACCAACAAATGGATCTAATTGACATTGTAGCCTCTTCCACCAAATCAAGGATGGTCAAGGACAAGAAAAAGAAAGATGAGATTAAGTGACAAGTGGATCAATTGCATAATTTTTTGAAATACTTGTCTTATCCTATCTCTTCACAGTTTGTTACTCCTAAGACACCCATTTTACTGAGCAAGAAATATTTTGACAACTTGGTTGAAATGAGGAATAAGGTGGGAATGATGGACAGATGGATTGCTAGACTAAACCAAGAAGTGGATGATTTTCTTGTTGAAAGTTGCAGAGCTCATGAAGGAGCATTGGAGTTGGTAAATGACACGATCAAACATGCTGAGACTCTTGGGAAACAAGAAGAAGAGTATTCAGAGCATGCAAGGAAGCTAAAAGAAACCAATAAGATGCCCAAGAAAACTTTGTTACAACAATCCATCCTCAAAGAAGATAATGCAGATTTTGTTGAAAAAACTATTAGCATTATTAGGTTTTGGTCTTTATTTATTTATAGTCACAAAAATGAGGTGCAATAGGCTGGAAAGGATCTTAATGAATAGGTTGAGGAATCGGGAGAAATTATTGCCATACTTGTTAATGAAGACATTCCAATGGAAGACGGCCTCCTCCTTGATAAACTCAAGGAAAAATTGAGTGGTATATTTGAAGAGATGATGCAAAAAAGGGGATGATGGTGATGACCTCTTGATGGATAGGCTTATGGATGTGAAGGAAGAGATAAAGGTTACTAGACGGGAGCTCATCAAACTTAAATATATGAAAGAGTTTGCCTCCTCTGAACTAAAAGGAATAAAGTTTGAAGATAGCTAAGTAGATGGATCGGATGTAGATGTGCTTCAACATTTGATTACCAATTATGATGAGTACATGTCGGAGCAGAAAACACAAAATTAAAGCAACAATACACTTGTTTCTTGTCTAGATTAGCATCAAGGAGGCATGATTTTTTGGACATGTCTATTTCCTATTTTTGTGGGGAGGTGAAATAAAATAAACTAAAGATCTCATTAGTTTCACTTTTCTCCTTTTGAACACAGGTTTTGACAAAGAGTCTTCAATGGACAAATGAAGATCAAAAAAGATGCTCATCCTAAATTGCCCTAGTTGCCCCATGATTTGTGGATCTAGATTTTGATGAGAGTAATTAGTGCTAAATAGGTTTATATATAGAATTTATCTCCACTTTAAAAATGTCATCTCATTGAAGCAAGATTAGCCACCTATAGGAGATCTAAGATAGTTTACATTTTTTTAGAAGCTTTTTACAATTTATGCAAAGATACTTGGACAATTTTTTCTTTACAAGTTTTCAATACAGTTATGTTATTTTCTAGAATTAGTTTTAATTATAATGTTAATGAACCATAGTGATTTGTAATCCAGTGAATGTTGTGCATAAGTGTTTCTTATTTGATGAGAATCAATAGAAAACTCTAAATTTAAGACTATTTCATTGAATTATCTGTGAATGCAAGTTATTCATATTTGTTGATCTTTGAATTTTGGTAATGAGTTGGTAATATGTTTTGGTTTGATTTTAAATTTGATGATGATGAATGATAATACGTCTTGAATTAGCACTATGAATGCATGCACTGGTACAAAGTGTTCTATGGATTGTATTGTTTTGTAGTTTTAGTTATTTGAAAGGAAAGCTCATCACAAAATTTGTATGTCTGAATAAAAAAGGAATTTACATTTATGATTTTCTATTCTAAGCTCTATTCTATCATTTTCTATTTATTTACAACCCCTCCAATGTTAGAATAAGTTATATTATGCATTTTGTATCCTCTTACCAGCAGGCCCCTTGAACATTACGGTTGCATGGACTACTAAACAAAATAACACAGTTGAGAACCAACTACAAAGACCTTGGAAGATAGGTGGTTTTAGATCAATTATATTTTTCAGGATAAATAAAGTAGAAATATTCTATTTAATGTTGTTGTGTTATTTTGACCATCAATAGGTGGTTATTGCAATTTTGGTTCTAAGTTTGCAATGATAGCGAATACCCATAGGGAGAATAAAATACATGGCCTGGAACTAATACAGATTAGGCCTTTGATATAGTAATGTTAAAAATTGGTATGCTCTCCCATTTGAAATTGATGAAAAGGATTGCAAATGTGGAGGTACTTTATCCTTTTCCTTTTTCTTCATTGTATGCTTCTTTTCCTTAAAGTTTGGAGTATGTGGAAACAATTTTGGAAGCACATGGAAAAATCGCTGCAACAACTGGAAGGTTCCTTTTGGAAGGCAGGACAAATATTCATCGACAAATTCAAATGGTTTTGGTCCCACGTGATGTTTTTCCTTCCTCTGAGTTGTAAATATAACTACATTGGGGGATGTATTTTGTATTGGTCCAATGAGATGGGGACATATGTGAATTCGGTCTCAAAGCTTGTTTGTTCCTTTGTTTCAATAAGAAGGAATCCATGACTAGATGTATAGGTTGTTGAGTGATCATAGTGAAAATTTTATAATAGACAATATAGGAAAAAAATTAGGCTCTTGTCTTAGGTTTTTGAGTTTTGTTGACATGCAATTGTAATTTTTGATAATAGTAATAGAAAATGAATATAGATAATGGTGCAAATTCAAAGCCATTTCTCTCCTGGTGTATTCATTATATGAACTATGAATAAAATGATCAAGGGTTGTTTAGTTGATCTTCATTGTGTTCCAATGATGTATGGCTTTTATCTTTGTTTTAATTCATAGGTACATTGTTGGATCACCCTCCCAAGTTTTGTAGAGCCCGAACTACAAGAGGAAAGCATTGCTACTTTCACTTGTTCGTTGGTCAATCCCTTCAAAGTGTTGAGAACTAGAAATAGAAATTCCATAGGCTCCTTTGAAGATCATCTTGGTTCTTTAAAAACAACCAACAATACCTTACCCTTAGAAATCCCTAGGTTGCAGACCTAACAACCCTCTCTTGGTTTTAGGATTACCTTACCCTTGGAAACTCATGTATTATCAATATAAAATCACTTTATCACCTTTTCTAGCAACTTCCACTCTTCAGGTGTTACAATTACCAAGAGTTTTATATTTCAAACAGTAGTTGACATTTTATATTGTATTCCTTGAAATTATGCATTAGATTGAATAAATTAACATATTATTAATAATTTCATATTCTAATTGTGTTAAACATGTACTTAGTGATTCATCACTCAAATCAATGCTTAATAACATATTAACAATAGTATCATATACAAAAAAAAACCATTAGCAATCATTTAATGTGTATCTAGTAGTTGAAACTAGAATTTTTCTTCAAATGATAAAAGAAATAATATAAATAACGAACATCAACACATTACTAAATTTGAGTTTTTTTTATTGATTTTTACATGAAGGAATACATAGAGGCATTGGAAATTAAAAATCTTGCTCAAAGACAACTCTGCACAGAGTTGAGTTGGAACTTGGAAACTCATGTATTATCAATATAAAATCATTGTATCACCTTTTCTAGCAACTTCCACTCTTTAGGTGTCAGAACTATCATTTTTTCTAACTGATGTTGTTTGTCTTAAAAATTTGTCAACAATTCATGATTGAAATTGAAACCTGTCTTGAATTCTTCAATCAAAATTGCATTGAAGGTTATCAGTGGTTTAGTGGAATCCAAATAGTTCACCACATTTGGGTTTTGAGGAAACTAGTCCAAATCAATCTTCCTTGCACTCTCCATCTTCTTTTTGAAATCATCCTCTCCAATGAATCGCTCATTTATATCAAAAGCCTCTAACAAACCAAGCTTTGTGAAGTTCCTTACCTTTTAATCTAGCTTATTCATCTTTTTTGCAACCAGATTCACAAATTCCTTTGTTTCATGCATTCTCAAACACTTTTTAATGATAGATGACAAGATCATTGAGGCAGCAAGCCAATTATTAATCCCTTTTGATTTCAAATCATTGTCACTAGCTTTATAAATTATTTGTTGAACTTGATTTGTAGATTTCTCTAATGTGTGCACTTTTCTTTGTCCACTAAATATTTGTTAAGATTCTTATAATGTAGTTTGATAGCATCAATCAATTGAAACAATTTACACAAATGGTCAATCCTCTGCATTATTTCATCCCAGATCTTTTTTTCATATACCTCATTGTTTCTCTACAAAATGCAGTTAACTTATTTTGAAAAGATTTAATTTCATTTTTTTCTTCCATCATCACTGCAGCCAATCTTTCAATTCTTTTTCTCTTTTTCTCCAATTTTTGTTCCCACTGTTCATTTCCTTTCCCAATTCTTTATCTTAATTTTTCCAAAGTAGATTTTTCCTCATCATATTTATTTTTTCTCTCATCTAAACTTTGATTTAGTTCATTCACTTCTCTCATTTTGTTTATACTCTGTGCTTGTTAATGAAGCCAGATTTTTTATTCTTTTTTCTAATTCATTACTCTTGTTATCTATTGCTTTCCTCTTTGCTTTCTCATTTACTAGGTTTTCCTATAACTTTTCTATTTGAGTCTGCAACCTTTTTTTTCGCTCTCTCTTTCTTTATAAATGATGTGTACACCAATTCATTGTTCTTCTTTGATGCATTAATTTTGTTAGTATTTTTTATTCTAGAAAAATCCAATTGTAAAATATTCACTTGAAATTTAGATTGATCCATCTGATTTGCTGGTTTATTTTGAATTTTTGGATCACCAATCATGTACTTCATGATTTATTTATTTGTGCCAAATTTGGGTAGTACCATGGTTATTGCAAGCTCTAAAGTTACAACGGATGCTCTCTCCATCAATTTCTTCTTTTTCTTTTTTATACAATTCTGATTTCTTTTTAAACTCTTTAATGTAATCAAAACTTGGGAACAATGAAATACTTGAATGGTGAAGGACTAGGATTAATTTTAGTTGATAATGTTGTTGCAGCCACGCTAACTATGGGAGTGTCTGCAAATAACACCTTTGTGGTAAAATTGGTAATTAGACTTGGACCTATCAAAATCCTTGCCCTCTTCTATGTGCCTTGATCACTTGTTGTTTGTGTGGTATCTTCTATTGTTGTCCTCTTGTATTTAATTTTTTGTTGTAGAACATGTTGACCACTACTAGCACTAATACCCATAACATCGCCACCAGTGGCAGTGATAGTTTCACCAAGTTCTCCACCATGGGCATGTATTAGTTGTAATTGTATCTGACCTTGAGGATTAGGATTTGAAGCTCTAACAAAATGAATTGTTTTAGCTATACTTTTATGCTCTTCATCTACTTTATCAACTCCAAGGTAAGATTTATCAACTAGTTTTCTATGCTCTACATTTGTTACCATCCAAGAGCCTTGTCCTTGGGACCCCAAAGGACCACCTTCATAGCCCATTTTTTTGGTTATGGCTACTCCTAAAGTATATGCTTCTTTTGTGGCCTCACTTAAACAAGCTTTGACATATATTTTTTCTTCCCTATCATCATTAGATTCATCATTGGTTTTTTATCTTCACATTCATTGGGATGCTATATTTTCCATAATTTTATCAACTCACAATCTTCTTTGTTATCTCCAAAGTTTGCAAGAGTTCTTGGTTCACCTAGCTCATTCCTTATAAACAAAAAGGCAATAATTTTTTATTGTGACCAGTTTTTATCTATAACTTCCTTATGTAGAGAATCTAGCATTTTTACTCTATTGAATGGTTTATCACTTTTTCCATAAAAAATGATGTACCTCATGATTATCTTTCAGTGCAATTCCATAATTTCTATTGACAAAATTGTTCAAAATAAATACCTTTGTCAACAAAAAATTTCTCCATTGCTATTTTGACCTCATCCCAAGAATCCTTGTTTCTAAATTTTTCAAGAAATGGTTTACTTTGATTTTGAATTCTACTTGTAGCATTCCTATTGGCAACAATTATTTATTTAATGGTTTCATATGGATCATACTGATAGTGACAAACAACATCAATTTTATTTTTTTCAAAATATCATATGCCACACTAAATTTTTTTCTCTCGAATGTGAACCCTCCACATGAAAAATTTAAAGACTGAAATAAGATCTTCTTTTTATGACTGAAAAAGTGTAGTTCATTAGTACTCTACATTTGTCTTACATATTCCAATGCAAAAACCCTTTTTGTCACATGTATTGGAAGTTTGTATGGCTCTACTCTCAATCCATAAAATATTAGCATACTATATTCTTCCATTAAGTACCAATCAACCAATTGTATTTTTTTCCTAGTTGAATGCAATTTCTACATGACATAGGCAATCTAGGCATTGGAGTATTTGTAGTTTGTAGATGCAATGGCCAAAACGTAGTCTACAAAATGATGTTATTTCCTTCGAGAATCACACATCCTTATCTTAATGGTCCAATAATATAGTGCAGCCATTTTATTTTCCTAGCATTACTATAGGGCTAAATTTGAAGCTTGTTGGTTTGAAACATTCCACTAAATTTGAATAGAAAAAAATAGCACAAGTGGATTGTGAACCTAAATGTCTTGGTGGAACCTCCTTTAATCATTAAAAATTATTTATGCATGGATTCTAAAATTTTCTCAATAAAGTTATATTTGACATGTGGAACACCATAATGGATAGTATATACCATTTCAAGGAGGCTTACACCCACTTCCCAATTGCTATCTAGTATGAGGCAAAATGCCAGCATTGAAATAGTATCTTGAGCCTATGATCTTAAAATTTCAAAACAATAAGGAGGCTTATGGTGACCTTTCAAGTTGTTTCTTTCTTGAACTATTATATATATATAAATATTTGTGTTCCTTTCATCTACTGCTTCATAATCACAAGCAAGATTTTCTAGGTCAATGTGTGCATTTCCAAATTCTTCGGTTGTAAACCCCAACACTTTTCCAAATTATTTTGCATTAATGGATAAAATTTCTTCTTTGTTATATTTATTTACAATTGCTATTTTTTTATCATCATAATTGTGGGCACAAACCATCATAAATTTTGGGCAAGAGAAAACCTCATGTAACATCATGCACCCCAATCCAGTTACCCACAGTGCACTGAAACTATTAACTTGCATTTGGTTTGAAAGCTTATTCTCACATGAAAATATAATTTCTAAGGTAAGACTACCATATATTTTAGGATCATAAATATCATGGTATTCATTAGTGAAACTTGAGGTTTTAAGTAATCCAGAATAATCTATTTTTCTATCTGAACTCTATCTGCCTTTCGCAAAAACTTTGTCTAGTCTGCTAGTGGTGGTAGACATGCTTATATAGTGTGAATTTGTGAATTCCCTCCAAAGTCCTTAATTTTTATTAAGTCTCTCAACCCTAAACCCAAATTTTGACAAAATAATATTTTAAGAAATGATGAAACATAGCCTAGGAATTTTGTCTTTCACTTACCCAGATTTTGATTCTTGAAAAGATTGATACTAACAGGCATGGGCTAGCTTTATTGGAAGTGGAACCCAAAATCTCTCTGGTGCACTGTAATGAGCAATCTAAAATCTTCCCATGTTCTGACCCTCTCACTTAAAAATAAAATCACTTAGTAGTAGAAAGTTTGCTTTTTTTCGAACATTAAAGTGAATGAAACATCAATGTGTTGCTTTCAGACTACACAATTAGTGCATGGTTGTCCTACATTGACAACAAATTTTAAATTGTTAATATTTGCAAATCTAATGGTTGTAGGGTGATTTTGGAGGTTTAATTTTGCAAGCCTAGCGCTTTGTGCATCTCATTATGGAATGCAACTACATCCATCCATCAAATTTTCATCGAACGGTTGAGTAATTTACGATATAAACAATAAACATGTGTTTTAAATTTGTTTTAAACTTTAGTGCGCTAGGATACACAATCCCAATGGAGTCAATAAAATTTTGGTAAACCCTAGCAAGAGTGACAAATTTTAGTGTTTTTAATGTCTTTGTCAATTTGATGGAAACATTTTTTTTCATTTGTATTTCTTTATGTTTTAAATTTGCATGCAAATATTTCATAAATAGATATTACTTAATTTATTAAAAGAAAAAAATTGATTTGAATAGAGTGATAGAAACTAAACTCAAAAAATAATTCTTCATTGTAAATGAATAATGAATAATAACACAACCATTTATTTTATTACGGTTGAATTACAATGTTATATTATTACATATATTTTTAAAGATGAGTAGAGCATGCAAGCTCTTGTTTTCTATAAATGACATATGTCACTTTAGATAGACACAATTGATTCCAAGATGCAGTTCATGACAATGGATTACAAATTGATTCAAAGATTTTCTTGGTGGCAACGTAATATAAATGTGGCTTTGAAAATAAATGTAAAGGTTCTACATTTATAATATGCTCATTCTAACCCACTAGAGCAACCCAAAATGACATAATTTATTCCAAGCTAGTAGTGGCGGCTATGGGATCTAGACCATATTAACAAAAAAATAAATTTGAGAATCCATAGGGATTGCCTACCATGCTGGGGAAATGGGACCTGTGAAGATTAAAAATTGTACCTATCGTAGCTTCCATGCATCTGGATAGCTCACCATAAGTTTGTAAGTCCACATTTCCTCTTTGAAGGCCTCTACCAAAATGGAGTATGAGAAGTCACCAAATTTGAATGCAAACAAGATTAGAATAGTTTTGTGTTTGGATTATGTGGGAAAGCACTTATCTCCATCAAAGCTCCTCATCTTGGTTTAAAACCTATCTCAAAAGTCAGGTCAACTTGATCAACTTATTTCCAATTCCACCCATTTTGAACTTTAAGGAAATTGGTCTTTTACTTTGTAACTACATAAATGGAGGTGGGAGAATTTAGAGTATCCCTAGTAGTACCACATCATCTTCTTTATTATAAACCTTAAAAAATGAAAACCCTTACAACAATTTAGAACCTTACACTCAATAGTAAAGCCTTTAACCTTCAATGAATTATTTTAGTTGTGCTCACTATCCCTATTTATGAGCCACCAGTACCACTAGCGACCTGGTCCTTGTTTACTTGTGAGTTGTGTGAGGTTGGGTATACTGCACAAACCAAAAAAACAACTTAATTGATTCATGTAACTTAAGTCTTATTTTTACAATTGAAATGTTTATTTTGATTGATGTCTAGCTACATGTAAATTGTACCTCAAGCTAACATGTTATCAAAATTTCCACTTAAACAATATGAAATCATTATAAATATTGTTTCGATTGATCATTGGATTAATGACATCATCATCTACAGTATGTCATGCAATTTTCAATATCAAGTTATCCATTCAATCACTTTAGGTTCACATATGGAATTAATCCATGGTACTACAACCACACTTTCTTCAAAGAAAGACAATCTAGTATATATATAGAAATCGACACAAAAATATAGAAATTGATAAAAATAAATCACATGCCACGTGCCATACTTTGTCATTTTTAGTATCAAGTTATCAAATCAAATAGGTCATTTAGAATCAATTTGGTAGCTAAGATAGAGATATGCAATTATTGTCTTTGGTTACCCATGAAATGAGGTAGCTAGCATTCAAATTCTAACAATTAAATAAAAGATGGAGGGATGAGATCGAATCCCCAGTGAAGGTTTAAAACATAGTCATTGATATCCTCCTCTGAATCAAAGTCATCAATCGCCAAGAAACTGCATAACCATCATCAAAGGGTTCACAACATATCAACGTGAGTACATCTAGAGTCCCTTTGATGCAGCGATAAAAAATACTGCAACATATCAGAATGAGTCTTTCTAGAGTCCTTTTGATGGACAAACTTCACCACTTGTCATCCTCATTAGCATAGTGCAATTCACAACAACGATGTGAGTTGGCCCATTGAGTAATTATGTAGTGCCACTTGGCTACACATCGCCATCCACCACCTCATTCAATTTCCCATCGAGTCCCACTAGAAACACATCCTACACCGTCTGATCACTATAGGACATCATCAAAGAGAAAACCATATATCGAAATGATACCTTTCAATGTCTCTTCGATGGAACGATTGGAAGGACCCCAACATATCGAGAGGAGTAATATTAGAGTCTCCTAGATATAGTGAAAACAAACATTGGCCCTGACCCACGTCAAGTCCCACCATGCCACACGTTGCCTCCTTGATCCCCAGTTGAGCAAAGAAAAGGGCCCACCAAATCATCATAGGCTAGTCGGTTGTTTCTAGTTGTCTACCATATGTCATCATACCCCACCATTGACCTCTCATAGTCCATTGAAGAGAGTAACATATCGGGGGGAGGTGCCTTAGAGTCCCACCAATGCAGCGACATCAGATGTCACAATCGTTAATCATTGATCTCAACCATTGATTTTTATGAACAAATATTTTTCACTTGACTTTGATACTCCACAAAATTGATAATCTCCTAGGTCAAGGGGTTGGTCACCACGATGAATCCAAGGCTTAAGTCATAACTTAAGTGACTTTCAACTATCGATAGCCAGTCAATGATAAAATATTATTTTGGTTTTCATGACTTTAAGTGATTTAATAAGTAATTGTTAACCCCCAATCCTATACCTTCACAAACATGGCAAACAAGCACATTATTAGATTGAAATGAAAGTAAGAACAAGGATTCCCCATGAAATCCATCTACAATATTCAAAATAGGAAATGATATGAAGAACAAAACAAGTAACTAAGTTAAATCCTAATTCAAATAATGCAAACACTTGATCCCATGGGGAATTGGTGCCAATTATGTGTAGAAATTGGGTCTTTCCCAACTCCTTTGTAAGTTTGATGATATGATGAAAATTGATCCAGTTTGTTGATGCAGAACAAGATGAACTCCTTGAGAAAACCTGGAATAACCTAGCAATGGCGATGGAAAATTCTCAAGAAAATAGATGATATTTCTCTAATGTGAAGATAATAACTTTTCATTCAATTTATGGATGATGAATGAGAGGAAGAGTCTCTCATTTATAGATTTAAAATTGTAAGAAAGCAATATTTGAGCAATGTGGGATCATTCAACATCCAATGGCCAAGTGCCACTTGTCAAGATGTGAATGGGTGAAGGTTGTGCACATTTTGGTGATTGTGCACAATAAATGATATTAGGTGGAATTTCAAATTTGTGAAATGACATGTAAGAGGGAAAAAAGAATGAAATAAATGCCACTTGGCTCAATGCACAAGGACATGTAAGAGGAATGAATGTCTTGTTGGAAGGACAAATCCACTTGGAGGGATTTTCAAATTTGGAAGAATATTCCCCTCTTTATTCCATGTTGAGGGAAAATAGGCATTTTAATAAATCAACATAAATTATTTATTGTGCAAGCTGCATTCTCTAGAGGAATTTGGAGATTATGATAAAATTAATCAAAAGGTTAATTAATTTAATGAGGGATTTAGGAGATGTGACAATTTTGACTTAAATTTATGAATTGATTTAAATCAGAAATTGAGAGGAAATGTTTAATTAAATAAATGATTTGATTTATTTAACCAAAGGGGATAGTGTTAGATTAAATTAAATAAGGTTTAATTTATTCAATTTAATAAGAGAACTTTAGAGATTTAATTAAATAAAGTGAATTATTTAATTAAACATAGACTTAGGATTAATTAAATTAAATTCATTAATCTAATCAACAAAGAAAAGTGACTTAATCAGATAAATAATAATTTATTTGTTTAAGAGATGAAAGTGATGACAATCTGAGACGATGATTTAGGATGAAATGATGTTAGTAGTTAGGATCAAGTATTTTGGTCAATTTTTCATGTCTATAGTAATAAAATGTCAACCATTGATTTTTAGAAATCTAACTATTCTAGTGTTATTCCAAAGGTTTAGTGCTTCAGAAATTTTCTTCTGAAATGCAACTATGTAGTCGTCCATCAAAAATTCATCAAATAGTCATGGGTTACATTGATTTGCACTGACATCTGGCTTCAAATATAATGAATATGTTGACACTTGTCCCCATTCTAGACACTTTATGAAGGAATTTAGATGTGTGGAAAATTTGTCCCGAAATAGAACAATATGTAGCATTTGATATTTTCACCACCCACGCTATGATTTGTTTATTGGCATACTATTTTAGTTTTCAAATGAAGTTTTTTATTGTTTTAAGATTATGTTTAATTCACCAATGGTTTTTTTCATTCATTTGAAAATAGGCTTAATTCGCCAATGAAAATATATTTTTTACTTTGAAAATATTTTTGATTTGCCAACAAAAATATTTTATTTGTTTGAGCATGACTTTAATTCACCAATAGAAATATCTTATTAGTTTGAAAACATGTTTAATTTTCTAATGAAAATATTTTTTTGGTTTGAAAATAGGTTTTAATCACCAATTAAAATATTTTATTGATTTTAAAAAAAATGCAATTTTCTAGGTTTTTCCACAGAATTCTAGCGATTACAAAAGATTTGCCCAACGATATTTTTCTCTCGAAAAATTAAAAAAATCACCAATAAAATTAATATTTTATCGCGAAGTATACAAGATTCACCAAGATTTTACACCTTCGTCAAGGGGGGGTTCTTAAAGTTATCCCTAGATATGAAATAAAATATGGATGATTAAAAATAATAGATTTCAAACCTTAATGTAGAATGAATAAACTCCAAAGAAAAAATGCTCAGGGTATAAGACAATTCAAGTTCACCAGTTTAATAAGGAAAAATAATGTACACCTCACAAAATATCCTAAATAATTCTACTAAAATAATTACATGAAGTTTAAATAACTAACTAATGATACTTAGCTCTAGGTTTAATGTTGATTTTCCTATTTGTTAAAAAATCAATAATTTTTAGATGACTACCCCAAAACATAGAATGTCTATTTTGTTGCTCGAATTTACTTTTGTGCTTGGAATTTTCTCCTAGACTATATAATTTAAAAATAATTATTTGTTATGTTTAGAACACATTCCCCTTGATGTTTACAACATTTGTTTTAAAAGGAGTGGTGTTGATAAACATTGTTTAGGATTTTTCTAGCTTAGGATTGAAAATAGCATGTGCTTACATGATATTTTTAGATATGTGTAATTGATGATGTAATGTGTAGTATATCTCTTATGCTAGGTCATAGATGTATTTCAAATGAATTAGGTTTTTTCTTTAAATACAAAACTCTACCACATAATTTTTTGAATTTCATGCCCAAGTTAGCACTTAACATCTAGCAAGAGTGATTTGGCTGAGGTAACAAATTTGTATTTGACTTTGTGAGCTCAAATGATAATTTTAGAACCCATAAAATCAAACTAGGTCAATTTTTTGCATTCATAGACTTAAATTAGACCAATTATACACCCATATATTTGACCTAAGATAATGAACTGACAGACTAAAAATCAAAACTATTTCTCAAATATATGTATTGATAAAATCATATCAAAATCATTTTTTTTACCGACATTTACACTAAATTATGCAACTCATATATCAATAATTACATAAAGACAACCCAATCAAAATAAATCTCAAAAACATGCACAATACAAAAGAGTTATTATAAAAAAATAAAATAATATAAAATATGAATCCTAATCAATCAATTATACACCATTGGTGTTTGAGTAAATTTGTAAACCAATGATGATTGTTATCTTCGGAGAATAAATATTGTTTTGTCTTAGAATATATTTTATGTCGAAAATCTATGAAAAGAAAAATAAAGAAAAAATTATGAAACCCCTCTTTCATTGATGAATGTGCCTTTACACACATAAAAACAAAAGAGAATATGATTAAGTCGAGGAAAAGCCTTTCAAATATTCAATTAACTAACTTTACACGCATGCTTTGGCTAAATTGTCATTTCATAATATTTTTTCTTAATATTGTCATTGCCATTTGTATTTGAATAATATTTAAAATTTGGTATGCTCATTGATGACTTCATTTCAAGGATATTTAAATGGCTTATGGTGTAGTGATGTTAGCACTAAAAAAGCTTCTACTGGCAACTTAATTTTTTATATTTGACAAACTTACATATAAGTACAAGAAAACCATACACCCATCAAATGAAACAATATTAATTTAAATATGAAAAAGTACTAATTTATTCTTTGAATGATTATAAACTTCTAGCATGAAGGAATCAAATATAAACTGAAATGTGTCATCTTATTGTTAGAAGATTAATACTTCATTAAAAATAATTAAGTCATAATTTAAAAAAATGATTCTCATAATTTTATCTAATGTTTTATTGGATTCAATTATATAGATTTTGAGTATCAATATTTTATTAATAGTGGTAAATTTTTTTATCTTTCATAAATATGAATGGTTCATTTTATTAATTCAATACTTATATATATTTTATAAGTATTGGTTCAGAAAAATTTATATCTCATAGCATGAATAATCCATTTTTTGAGTCGATCTCTATCATTTCATAGTTCATGAGTAGAGAATTCACAAGAATTCATCTCTCATGAGCATGAATAATCTATTTCTTCGAGTCAATCTTTATGGAACCATATTTTATGAGTTGTGAATTCACACGAGCCCATCCCTCATAGAGATGAGTAGTCCACTTCTTTGAGTCAATCTTTACTAACCCATATTTCATGATTAATGCATTTGCAAGGAACCATCCCTCACGGACATGAATGGTCCACTTCTTTAAGTCAATCTTTAACAACCCATATTTCATAAATAGTGGGTTCACAAGTACATATCTCTCATAAGCATTAATCGTCTTCTTTTTTAAACAATTTGTATCAACTCATGATTCATGAGTAGCGAGTTCACAAAAACCCATCTCTCATGAGCATGAATGATTTGCTTTTTTATAACCAATCTTTATTGACTGATATTTTATAAATTGTAGCACACAAGAGTTCATCCATCACAATCATGATTGATCCACTTAACACTCATTATAAATAAACGATACTCACAAAAAATATAACATTAAAATTTCTCCACTTTAAAATGCCTAACCAAAAATTCCACCAACCAAAAGCACTTAATTTCCATAAATTTATATATATTTAAAAGTAGTAATTTTATTATTATTACTTTGATGATTATAAACGTCTAATCTGAAGGAATAGGAAATAAGCTAAAAGGTTGCTAGTGGAAGATCAATATTCCACACTTAACACTAAAGTTTACATAGTTTAATGGATTTAAGTATCACAAAGTAAATATATAAAATTATTTCATCCAAAATGGACTTCCATAACGAGTTAAAAAGATCCATGTTGACTTTTGGTTTTTTCAGGTAATAGTATTTTTTTTAGTTTATGATTATTATTATGATTTATTATTCCCGAAAGGAATAACGGTGCTTTGAGTGGAACATAAACCAAAACACTGAGTGGAAGTGTTTATTCTTTATCCTTTTAAAGCAAGAAAGCAAATAACCAAATGACGGTAAGTAACTAGAATCCCGTTTAAAATATTTATAAACGTCTACATTAATATAGATTTGGATTTAGGTTCTAGAACGGCTTTTCTCCATTACATTACTTTTTAAAGTTATATTCTCCTCCATGATCACGATGCAAAACGGAGTTCACGTTTAACATTACGAATAAGATACGACGGTGTGAAAATGACGTTTTTGTTTTAATGCAAACTGTAACCAGTTTTTTAATCACCCATGTCAAACGGCTCTTTAGCTTATATTCCATTTCTGAGAGTAAAGAATATATTAATCTTTTTCCTTTCTGCCGTCCTTAGTATAATGTATTTATATATCCAAGCTTATGCTGGTACGAACTACACTGTCTAAGAAAGATATCGTTTAGTTTTTTAAGGGAGGGGCTAAAGTTGACATGGGGATAAAGACGGCATATAATATAACAGATATTAATGACTGTCAGTTGATTACAATGATGGGTTTCTCTTTAGGCAGCCATTATTTTAATTGAAATGGCCACCCAGTTCAGCTAAAGCTTCCTTTTGAGCAAAAAGTAGGGCTGTTTGTTTTATGAAAAGCCAATCTTAGGACATGACCTCACTAGTTAAAAACTATAACAGAAAGCATGTGAAGTTGGAAGAATATGAAGTAAAGGAGCAAATGAGATGACAGGAGAATATAAATTAATTGAGCTTAAATAAGAGTGGGAAATGAGGACATTTTCATTTGAAATAAACAGAATGATATTATATTATAGAGTGTAGTAATATATTAATTATAATGATAATATGAATGTGGACAACTTAATTATTTTATTGAAGGAGGAGAGGCTAAGAAAAGCAGCATGTTTGATAAAATGAATGTTCAACAATTTAACTATTTTATTAAAAGAAGTGAGACTAAACAAAATGACATGTTTGATAATATGAATGTGTACAACTTAAATTTTTTATTGGAAGAGATCAGGCTAAGTGGCTAAGCAAAACAACATGTTTGATAATACAAATGTGAACAACTTAATTATTTTACTAGAGGAGGTGAGGCTAGACAACTAAGAAAAACATGTTTGATAATTTGAACGTGAACAACTTAACTATTTTATTGGAAGAGGCGAGTCTAGTGGCTAAGCAAGAGATGTTTGATAATATAAATGTGAACAACTTAACTATTTTATTGGAGGAGGCAAGTTTAAGAAACTTAGCAAAATGTGTTTGATAATATGAATGTGAACAAATTAACTATTTTATTGGAGGAGATGAGACTAAGAAAATCATCATATTTGATAATATGAATGTGAACAATTGCAGTGACATAAATTGCCACCCTTGACAATTTCACGCTATGTTTTGCTCCCTCCTAAGTGCATGGATCTAATTGTACACCTAATTTCCTAAATTATGCATTTTGTGGCCCATTTTAACATTTACCAACAAATTGCATGTAGAAAAATCAAAGCACATTTAATATTTTGTCCCCAACACCTTAGGTCCCGCAAAATAGGGATGGGACCTAGTCACCTAGGGTGACTTAGTCCCCCTGTTTTACTTCCAAAATAAAATATGTCAGAGGTGGCATTTTATTATTTGAATCTCAAATGTCCAATGTCAGCTATCAGGGTTTAATTTTCAAGAAATTAGAATAATTGTATAGAAATACATAGTCATTTCATTATTTGGAAACTAAGTAGAAGAATTTATGATCAAGCATTATCAAGATCAAGAAATATTGTCAAGAACATTACCAATCAAGTTAAGAGCAGTCAAGAGTAGATTTATTGCAACATTTTTTTATCAAAACATCATGTCAAAGTGTATGTGAGTTTGTTAATGTTTATGTTGTCATATTGTTTGTGAGATCTAACCCTTATAGGTCTTCAAGCAAATCAAGCCAACAACAATCAAAACCTTGAGGAGATGTGCATGACTTCAGTCCTTCAAGGAAGCCATTTTCGAGTGTTGAATTGCAAGAATTTGTTGATTCATATTTCATTTTTCATTTAGTTATCTTTCATTGACATTGTCATTATGGAGGTGGAAACACCAACACATGGTTTTATTGAGGCAAGCCCCTATATGGCACAACCCTTCCCCTCTCTTTGAATGTGTAGGTTTCAGATCTGAAGAAATATAGAGGGAGATTGAAGGTCATTTATTCATTGATACAATCAAACCCTAGATCTTGACAACATACAAAAACTTAGTTATCTCGAAACTCAATGAAGATCCAACAGTGTGGCAAGCAAAAAATGAAGGCTTTGATCTAGCACCAGAGGACTGTGAAATTAGATTTGGGATCCACCTACTGGTACATAGTTGCCTAGGGAAACTTGGTCCTTGGAAATCAACTCCAAACTTATGTCATAGGTGCATAGTACTATAGTTAGTTTGTTTATGAAGTTGGAATTTGTCTGTGACTTTTTGTTTCTACTGTATTTGCATAAGAATATTTAATTACATCATTAGCCTAGTCATTTAGTTGCATTTCATTCCAAAATTGGTCAAGGGAAAGTTGACTCACCTTTCACGTTGTAAGTCGGTCTTATACAAATTTATCAAAACCCTGCTACGTCAAATCTTAAATGAAATATTATAGAAAAGTACCATTGAAATCCTAGGGTGAGAATCCTAGGGTTTCACTTTTTCCTCATTTCAACAACATAACTATTTTACTAGAGGAGGTGAGACTAAGTAGCTAAGCAAAAACATGTTTGAAAATATGAATGTGAAGAACTTAACTATTTTATTGGAGGAGGTGAGGCTAATCAACTAAGAAAAACAACATGTTTGATAATATGAATGTGAACAATTTAACTATTTTATTGGAGGAGACAAGAATAAGAAAAACAGAAACAAAATTATATGTTTTTTATATCAACATCCATAATAAAATATTGGATATTGAAAAGAGTCAATTTTTCATAATATTTTTGAAACAACCCTTACATCATGCGAACATATTCACATGACACTATTTTATTACAAGTCTTAATCCCATTAATTAATTAATCTTTGAACATTATTGAAATGCAACACTCTTTTACTACAACTGTTAATTTTATTAACTACTTAATCTCTTAAATGTTATTAAAACATTACACTATTTTTTTACAGCTCTTAATCCCATTAACTACTTAATATTTTTAACATTATTGAAATGTGACACTCTTTTACTACAACTCTTAATCCTATAACTACTTAATCTCTTGAATGTTGTCAAAATGTGTCACTCTTTTACTACAATTCTTAATCCCATTAATTTTTTAATCTCTTCAATATTATTAGAATGTGGTACTCTTTTATTACAATGCTTAAGCCTATTAATTGCTTAATCCATTGAACATTATTAAAGTGTGGTACTCTTTTACTACAACACAATCTCATTAACTAATTAATCTTTTGAATGCTATTAAAGCATTCCCAATAATGTAGCACTCTATTATTACAACTCCTAATCTTATTAACTACTAAATATTCTGAACATTAGTAGACATGAGTTTTTGACATTCCGTATTGTATGCAATAAGATAGCTTCTAGATTCAGCTACATATATTTTTCATTTGACATTTTGACTTTCCTTTTATAATAATGTAGCATTCTATTATTACAACTCTTAATCTTATTAACTACTTAATCTTTTGAACATTAATAGACATGAGTTTTTGACATTCCATATAGTACATGCAATAAGATAGTTTTTGGATTCAGCTACATATATTTTTCCTTTGACATTTCGACTATCACATGAATTTTTGACATTCCACGTAATATGAAATAAGATAGTTTCTAGATTCAACTAGATATAATTTCATTTGACACTGACTCTCTCCACTTTATTGACAGTGAATCACAAAATATCATCCAAAACATCAAATGAAAAGCACACAGCTGAGCAGAGTGTGGGAGAGTGGAATCCAGAGAAAAAAAGAGATATGAAAACTGAAGGCGATAGTGCGCAACTGTCAGGTGGGGCAGCACGAGAAGAATCTCAACGTCTTCTTTTGTGACAAGGTGAAGGAACGAACAAAGATGATGGCTGTTAAAGTTTAGGTACGCGGATATTCAGAGATGAAAAGCTGAAAAGAATAAAACTTTCTGACCACAGAACCCTTCGCTTTATATATTTATGATGGGCCGAGCCCCACACCCACTGCAGATGACCCAGGGCCCCACACGGGATTTTAGAGGATGCAATGTTAACGTACTCCAGAGCTCCTGAAATTGTTATGTTTCGCACGGACGTTGGCATTTGGGAAGCCAAGCAACACGAGTGACGGGATCCGTGCGTGTAGAATATTGTTATCATTATTATGTATATGTATTTGCTTACAACTTACACAAGATGACATTTTCTGCTACACCCAAATCCATATTCTGGATATGTCAAATTCCTTCCTTTCTAAACCACCCATCTTAAATTATATTATCATATCTGTTCATACTTTGTTTTCTTGCAGGACAGGAGTTCTTAATTGGGATAAGAACAGAGTGGTTTTCCCAGCACCATTTTTTAATTTTTAAATGCCAAGTATAATAATACTCTTTGTAGCAGCTAAAGTTTGTAGCGAGGATAACTATGACATTGATTCATGCTGACATAGTTTATGTAACTATCATATGGTTTCAATTGAATAGAATAGATTAGAAATATTCATGTGAAGATAATCTAAAAGATAGTAGATCTTGATATTATTTTATTTTGGGATTGTTGATCTTTTATTGTTTAGTGATGTTATTTTCAATTTTTTATTATTTTTTTAAAGAAGTTGGTAAAGTATTTATGTAGTTTGTGTTGGTTGTTTTTAATTTCCAATCAGATTTTCACAAGTAATCTATATTTGTCATTCTTAATAATCAATTATTTGGAGGGATTGGTCAATGATTAAGAGAAAGTTGGATAAAACTTTTCCTCTTCACTTTGGACTCTGCAAAACCTGGGAAAGTGATCCTTGACAGTATTTGAAAGATCTCATTTGTCAATTACCTGAAATATTATAAATAGCAGATGTGTTCTCAGCAGATTTGCTTGAGGATTATGAAAAATTCAAAGATCAAGCTAAACATATTTGCTTGATGATTATGAAAATTAAAGGATCTGACAACATCCTTTAAGCATTTTAACAATTCATAACAAGAGAACATAAGATGACATCAGACTTAACAAATGAATTCAACTAAAATTAAAGTGTGTCAATGTTCTTTATATGTACAACCATGGAGACTGTACAATCAGACATAAATTCAAGAGACTGGTACCTTATTCCAGGGCATAGAGTAAGAATAGATGCAATTGAGGTTTATTTCACAACATTTTCCCCAAACATCACAAAGCTTCACAATAATGCATTACACTATTGCACTCAAAATCCCTAACCAATTCTACTTACAACTCCTCACATAAGTTCATACAAATCTACATTTTCATTAAAGAATTTAACCTATTCTTTGAATAAGAGTCATAACATAAATATACATTCAAAGGAAAGACAATGGAGATAAATTAAATGATCTTTGATCAATTTTCATTCATAATTTGTATAAAATATACATGAGGATACAACTAGCCAAAATTATGTCGTTGTATTCAAAAGAAGATGCTAGTACTATTAAACAAAGACATGCAAATTACATACAATGTCAGACTCGGACAATGACCTAGAAATGTTCAAACTCTATTACTCTATGCTTTACAAATACAAAATTTCTCCAAGATCTTGTGCAAATGGCCTTGAATTCCCTTTTATAAGAACAAGGTGTTGGAAGTTTGTGTTGTCATTGATGTCAACAAATCTTTGTTGTTGTATTGATTAGTTGTATTATGTTGTCACTAGTAGTATCACTAATGTCAATCTCTAGTGTTTCTTGGATGAGCATGTGTTGGTGATGTTCAACCTCTTACATGCGGTTGAGTTGCTAAGAAGGTGTTCCAAGATGTTGAGTTTAAGTTTATGGTGCTTGATTTTCAAGTGCTTTTGAGAAAATTTGAATAAAAGAGGAAATATGTGGTGAAGAATGTTTAGTGTAGTAGAGTAGTATTTAGTGTTTTTCTCTATATGTCTTCATAGCTAATCTACTTGTACAATTCATAAATGTTGATCAAAAGTGTTTAGATATGTTATATCCAATATCCAAGTTCTAGATCATTATGCAAAGAAAGTTGTATTCACCAGTGTGTGAACTATGAAAGCAGTGTTGTTTGGGATGAATGGTTTTTCTCCACATTTCTTTGTAGTTTTGTTTTTGGTCTTGCGGATCTAGAAGTGTGCTTATATTTCTAGTATTTATCTTCAATATGAGTTGTTTGTGTTTTGGTGCTCTGCAAGGTTGGATTCAGGTGTTGCAATCTATGGAAAGTTAGTTGGTTGTGCAAAATGAATATGTTCTTTTGGTGTATGATGTTGTGAAGGATTTTTTGGACTTCAGGGAATTGATAAAATATTTCATATTGTGTTTAAGTGTTGTGTATGGTCTGTGAATTGTCTTTGGATTAAAGGAAGCATGGACTTCATTGTTTAATGTTGTTAACACGGGTTCAATCGACCTTAGGTGTTTACACTAACTGCATATATGCTTTCGTGTTTGTAGAAGTGTGGCATGGTGTGTATGTATGGATTTAGGTCTGAGTTAAGGTGTGATATTTTTCGCCTTCATTCATTTCCACCTTGGGAATGTTTTGGTTCTGAGCTAATTCAAATTTGCATGTTTGAGGTGCATAGCCAACCTTGTCAATTATTTTCAAGGTTGAAAATGGTATATATGAGTGTTGAGTTGATGAAGGATGTATGAGTGATGTGTGTAATGTGAAGTGTTGAGATGTGAAGTACGAAAGTGCAAAATGCAGTGTAATTTTTAATGCCTAAGACTACTAGAAGTAGTGAGAAGAAGGTGTCTACATTCTACTGTAAGTGTGAATAAGTAACAATGTAAATACACTTCTTAATGAAACATTATATCAAAGATTCAACAAATAAATTAGTTTAAAGCAAGAATCTACTGAAAGTGTCATTGTTTCCTATCTCTAAAGATTTATCAAGTCAAGAAGCTCTCAGATTTAATAAGACACTATGACTGTTGTAACTGTAGATTAAAAGTAGATGATTTTTTGATATGATGATGAGATGAATAATCTGCAACTAGAATAACAAATTTAATCCTAATCTAAATAATAATCTAAAATCAAACAACAAAGAATGAGGAAATAAACTAAACAAACTTAAACAAATTAATGGAAATCTCTCACCGAATATGCATTCACCCCTTCGAATTATCTTGATGGTTCTTCTCCATTTTGTCTTTTTAGTATTCTTGCCCTCAGATTTCTGTGTTTGAATGCAAGTATAACTTCGTCGAGTGTCTAAGAAAAATATCGAAGATAAGTCTCTTCTCAAAAGTGTATGATTTTGGGAGGAGGAATAATTATAATGATAGGTCATTTTATAGATTTTTGGTTTTCGAATGATCGTCACAGATTGAAAGAGAGATCGATGGATGAGATTGATGAATGCCATGCGATGTGAGTTATGTATCAGATAGAACGTGAGTTAGAACACGAGTTCAGGAAAGACTAAAGATAGAGACTAAGTTAAAACATGATTTAAAACACGAGTTCAGGATCTTAATCTCCATAAATAGAAGAAATAGACTTTGTATGCAAAATCCAAAGTTAGAACTCGAAGACTAATGCATTCGAATGCAAACAGGAGTTAGAACTAGTTAATCGACTAGTTGTGACGGAGAGTCTTCTCGCAGAGATAAACAAGTGTTAAATTCAGAGATAACTGGAGAATTAAAAATAGATCTTGAGTCAGAAGGTAAGTGAATGACTTAGATAACTGAATGATAGAGGAATGTGACATAAATAATTAAATATGAATTAAATGTTAATTTAATTCAACATTCAAAAATAAGAGACTTTAATTAAATAAATAAAGTAATTTATTTAATTTGACTGTTTGAAAAGGATAATATAAATAATTAAATAATAAATATTTAATTATAGATAAAGGGGGTTAAATGAATAATTAATTAAATAAAGATATTTAATTATAGTTGAAAAAGTATGATAAAGGGGTATTTAATTAATAGAGGAAATATGTGTTAGAAAGGTTAATTAAATAATAAACATTATTTAATCAAGACCACAAACTATAGAAAATTATGTCGAATGTGTACTCACAGGCCTAAACCAATTTTCGGTATCTACAGTTTGCACCTCTTTGATACAATGTTGGTACAACGTTATGTCAAATAAAATATGCCCCGATCGTGCCCCTGCATAAAATAGGTTAAGGTATGCCCCCTCGGGAAAATTGGCAAATTTTTGAAAGTTTCAAAAAAATCAGGAAATATTCCCAATAAGTCAATTTGATAGTCAGAAATGCTATGGAGTTTACATAATTGAATTTGGAGTTAATACGGATGAATAGAGGTCATTTGAACTTGAAAGGTTACGCAACCAATAGATTAGGTCAGAAGAAATGCCATTTCAAACCCACCTATAAATAGGAATTAGGGCTAAACCTAATTCATTTGCACCAAGAGGAGTTAGAAAAAGAGGAGATTTTGGTCTGACTAGCTGACGAAATGGCACCCATTCCATATGCTGCGCATTGAGGTTATCGGATCCGGACATTCAGGATGCTAGCCAACGCAGGACCACCAGTATGTACCAGAAAATGAGCTTGTCAAAGTTAATTTTTGCACGTAGTTTTAGGTGTTTGAAAAGTAATAAAGAAAAATGCAGTGCATTGTAAATGACGCATATGCCGTCGTATTCACCACATCTGACTGCAAAACGACGCATGTGCAAAAAAATGTCTAGGCCAAGTTAGGCAGTTTAGGGAATGATCGCATTTGAAGTATAATGCATCACATCTGTAGTTATGCAATGCATTTGCATTAGGAATAGACGCATGTGTGGTTATGAACCGCATATGCATTTTTGAAATGCATATGTTGTAGATAGGTAGGTTGATGAAACTACACCGCATTTGTTAAAAATGCACTGCATGTGGTTTAGTGAACCGCATGTGCAGTAGTTTGAAATGGGTTGTGGAAAATATGTGATGCATATGTAATATGCACTGCAAGTGAGGCTCTATGCAACACATTTGCAAAAGTGCATTGCATTTATAAAAGTGAGCCGCATTTGACTGGTAAAATTTTTGAAAAAAAATTCTAAGGAAAACTTGAAAATTCTTGACATCATGGTTTAAATGCAGGTGGTTATAGATCCTATTTATACATGGGAGTCATGACCAGACACATTCAATCTCAAAGATCGGCTGATGAGTGTAGAGATTCGGCTACTATGGAGACTAGGTCTATGCCACTTTTTGTCGATGCCCACTATTCGGGCAAATAGGGGTATGTTGACAGCACTATGCGAGCGATGGCATTCAGAGACATCATCATTTCACTTACCGACTGGGGAGGCCACTGTCACATTAGAGGATGTGTATAGGATTTTGAGACTACCTATTAGAGGAGAGCGGGTTATGTATGATACCTAGTGAGGATTGACTGAGCTGGCACGGTTTTATCAGGCGGATGACATCAATAGGCTCGGGATCGAGCACTATGAGATTAGATGGCCAATGTTAGCAGACAGATATGATCAGATTAATTATATTTTATGTACATTGATTGGGGGGACAGTGCTGCTAGACAGACGGGGTCATGGATTTCCAATGGGATGGGGAGCTATGTTGGTTGGCATGTTAGAGAGTGAGACTAGGTATGGATGGGGTCCATGTCTACTCGGGATGTTATAATTTCATTTACACGACATTGCTTATAGAGATGCACAGTCATTGAGCTACGGGACTACATTGCTAATGGTATGGAGTTGGGAGAGGATAGCTGTCTTTCATCCTCCAGTTATTGTAGAGAGACCGGAGAGACACCCTTATGTGTTTCAATATACAGGACAGATTACGTAGACACATGTTGGAGACACAAGATATTGGCGACATGCATTGGATATTCTTGATCAGTTCACATGGAGACCTTACATGGATTGTGAGGAGTGGGTGGATGAGGAGGTGCATTTAGTATTCTACAGACAAACATAGTATCTCATTGGGAGGACTGTTTCTAGTGTTCACATCATTGAGCGACACTTTCCAAATAGAGTTCTGAGATAGTTTGGCGAGGTTTAGGATGAGCCTCGAAGCAGAGAAGAGTTTGCGCCTTCATCTAGAGAGGTTCTATATTAGGGACCTATGATACCAGTAGTTACAACTGAGGTAGAGATACAAGTGTTACAACTAGCACAGTGTGGATGGAGAGATGGATTAG
This sequence comes from Sequoiadendron giganteum, assembly GCA_007115665.2. NCBI lineage: Eukaryota > Viridiplantae > Streptophyta > Pinopsida > Cupressales > Cupressaceae > Sequoiadendron > Sequoiadendron giganteum. The sequence continues at coordinate 576,688,972 of CM021109.1, forward strand.
CAGACCCAGGTACGATAGCTGCGTATGACGCATGGTGGATAGAGCATCGACCTGTTCCTTACATGGATCCAGATCAGCCGACACCTATAGAGAGACGAGGCACAGGACCTAGAGGATGGTGGAGAGGTGGAGGTGCGAGAGTAGGGAGAGTTGGCGGGTGAGACGGTGATGGTAGAGGTGGTAGACAAGGTCGGAGAGGATGAAGAGGGGGTCGGGTAGGTGCACTATCACCTATCCATGAGGTAGTGGTTTAGGATGTACTGATGTTGGACATCGGAGGAGGAGTGGATGTACAGGCTAGGGGTGAGCATGCTACAGTGGAGGTAGTGGTTGAGGAGCGTGTAGTGGTAGATGTTGGAGTAGAGGATGTGGTAGAGGATTTGGATGTAGATATGGCTATAGACCCTCTAGGTGTTTTGGAAGGATACAGAGAGGATGATGTAGAGGACGATGATGAGGATGATGTGGAGGAGGATGCACCAATGGAGGAGTAGGAGAGAGAGCTTAGAGATCGGATCATGGAGGGGAGACGAGAGGAGGATGCTCCTAGAGATGGTGACAGGGAGGCTTTGGAGGAGAGACTCAGACTCATGACAGCAGAGTTTGATGCGATGAGGCTAGAGAGAGACAGTGCATATGCAGAGAGGGACAATGCTCGCTCAGAGAGGGATAGTGCTCTTATGGAGAGAGAGATCAGGCTATAGCGTGGAGACATGAGATAGAGTAGCAGTTCACAGAGGTTAGATGCCTTTGCAGTGGGTCCTCATTTGATGGCATGGTACGAGAGTTGGTCAAATCAGTGGAGAGAGGCACTTATTACAGGGACTTATATGAGGCAGTTGTGTTGGCAGAGAGACGGGCTCCTACATTTTCAGAGGTGCCCAGTTAGAGCAGGGGTCATACTCAGAGTCAGAGGACATAGAGTACTGAGGGGGTGGTAGGACCATCGAGGGTAGGTCCATATGAGAGGCCTTCTACCTCGCAGAGAGCACCTTCGAGTCTTTTCCCACCACCATCACCACGTGATAGCAATGGAAGCAGGACACGATGACAGGGTTACATATTTATGTAGACATTGTATTGTGACACACTATTTTGAGCGATATATATATATATGATTTTGGTGGCTTCTATATGATATGTAGTTCTATGTTATGGATGATGCATTATTTCTATATGATTATGTTTCCTAGATGATGTATATACATGTGTTATGAATGAATGTTTCTACATGTTATGAGTTATGCATTTAATAATGATGTTATGGATGTCTTAATTTACTTATGATAATGGATGCGAATGTTCTATATGATGCTTTTAATATGTGATGGTGATATGTACATGCAATGTTTACATTATGTATGTTATGATGATGAAATTCCTATTATGTCATGATGTCGAATGCAATACAACTATGTGGAATGCTTATTAAATGTATGCTAATGCAAATGATCTAATGCTTTTATTGTGTCACAGGACTTTATCTTTATGTTAATGAAGAGAAATGTTAACATGAAATGAATTCAAAATGTTAGTAAGAAATAATTAAGGTTGATTGAGAAAACGATATAATGAAGGTTGATCGATTGAGACAAAGACATAATCTTCGATATATTGCCAAATATGCTATGCTTGCTTGTTATCATCATTGGGTAGGACATGACACAGATGGATAGTACACACTATGATATGAGATAGACCATAGTGTACAAAGTCATCCATCTGTGAAGAACAGACAGTCACAGACAAGGAGTGTCTTAACTCATACTAAGGATAGTAATTGCCTTAGTCATTTTGTCGAGACAAACCATAGACAACAGACAAATAAAAGATGGGTCATGAGACGTCATTGCTTCTCTAAATCCTTGATAGGACATCCTTGAGGAAACTAGTAACATGACTCAAAAAACCAATTTTTTTAAAAAAGATAGTTGACAGGCAGTAGCCAAAGAAAAAGAGTCCTGAGACATCCTTGCTTCTCTAAATCCTTCAAGGGACATCCTCGAGAAATCTAGTAACTAGACTAATTCACAAATCGATAAAAAGATAAGACAAAATAATATATAAAGTCATAAAGCCAAATAAATGTATTTGCCAAAACTTGATCTTGTGGGATTGTTTGATGTTGATGTTTGACATAGCGTAATGTGAGAGATGACACATACCGCATAATATGTTGAGTCTAGTTTTGACTTGGTGACTTATGTATAAGGCATGACAAAGCCTACTTTCAGAAAGACACGTGTTGTATAAGACGTTGGAGCCTGATGACGTTGAAGTGACAAGCCACATGAGACTATGACAATTGATGACGTTTGTTGACAAGAAAGACATATCTTGTGTAAGACATAGGTTGATCACTTTGACAATGTGTTTGATATTGACTTGATGGCAATTTGAGATGTTTCACCTTGTTAATGCATGACTTGTTTTGATTCCTTGACTGATAAAACTGTGTGCGTGTGTATTGATAATGTCTGACATGAAATGATACCCTAAACTATGATATGCAATGTGTGTGATAGTGATTGTGAATGAACCCTATTGGACTAACCTAGTGTGGTCTCGGGAGCTCATCAATTGATTAGCCTTGCCTACATTGTACACACAGAGACCTCGTAGTTCAACACGACCAATGAGTTTGAATATACAAAGTGTCATGATTTAAAATGTGTGTGATACATGACAAACCTAGACTAACAGAACTAATGCTTCGGGGGCACATTGATTGATGGCCTTGCCTACATCCCAGTCATAGAGGCAACGTAGTTCGACTATGACTGACTAAACATGACTAACTTGACTCTATTTTTGGTATTTTTTGACATTTTTTTATTTTTTTGGGATTTTCCAGAACATTTTCGATGGTGTGACATTATGTACAAGGTGTTAGGGCATAGAACAAGTATTTTCCCCCAGTCGGGAATAAGATTTGGAAGATGGAGTGGATAATGTGATGGAATGGACATTAGATGTTAATCGTTCCAAGGAATGGATAAGACAACCATTTATTATGAATGATAGTGAAAAAGTCTGATTAGAATGATGGTAGACAGAAGGGTGAACTTGACTACACATGGCGCCTATTTTATAGGTTTTCACCATGGTACTTATCCATAGTGCCATTGAAGTAGTTTTCACTACTGGACATTTATTTCTCTTTACTTTTTTGATTTTCTCATTTTTTTTGGTGTTACAAAGACGCTTGTTTGCCAGGTTTTCATCTAGGTAACCATTTTTTTGTATTTTTCAAGATTTAAGACACAAATTCTCAGAGACTAAGCATAGAACCTCTTTAGATGTAGACTATTGATAGGTGACACAAGTGGCTCTCCTTCATGTGTAGCGAGTTGGTACGCTCCTGATCCAAAGGCTTCTATGACTATATAGGGCCCCAACCAGTTAGGCTCGAACTTACTTGGTTTCTCTCTTTTAGCTTGGTTCTTAGGATTCTCCATTAATACTAGGTCACTAATGTCAAAATGTATATTGAGAACTTTCCTATTGTAGCTACGACGAAGACGATTCTGATATGCTTGCAAATGATCTAATGCTTTCTATCTTTTCTCATCTAGCAATTCTAGCTCTTGTAACCTAGAGACATGGTATTCTTCATCATCAATATGACCCTTCAAGGATACCCTAAGAGAAGGTATTTCAACCTCGATAGGTAAGATAGCTTTGGACCCAAATATGAGGGAATATGGAGTGGTGCCAGTGGGAGTATAGATGCTTGTGCGATAAGCCCATAAGGCAGGATTAAGCTGTAGGTGCTAGTCATGACCAATGTCATTGACAGTCTTTTTAAGGATTCTAACAATGGTCTTATTAGATGCCTCAGCTTGGCCATTACCTTGCAGGTAATACGGGGTGGAGAAATGGCGTACTTCTTGGTTCTTGAATGGGCGGCCATTGTCTATGATTATGGATTGAGGTACACCATACCGACAAATGATATAGTTTAGGATAAAATTAGATATTTGTGTGCCGATTATGTATGTCATGGGAATAGCTTCAATCCATTTGGTGAAGTATTTGGTGGCGTTGATGATGAATTTATGGCCGTTGGATGATGATGGGTGTATCTTACCTATGAGGTCAAGTCCCCATTAGGCGAAGGGCTATGGTGAAGTAATTAGATGAAGCTCCTACACTGGTGCTCTTATCAAGTCTCCATGTATTTGACATTATCTACATTTCTTTACAAAGACGTATGAGTCTTTCTCCATCGTAGGCCAATAGTAACCTAGTCTCACAATGTTGTGGGCTATAGTAGGACCACTCGAATGAGATCCACATATACCCTCGTGTACCACTCGCAAAGTTGTTTGTGCTTCCTCAGCATCGAGACATCTCATTAGGGCGTTATCTAAGGTACGTCTATACAGGGTTTCTCAGATGATGGTGTACTTGGCTGACTTTCGGATGGAGGTTCAACATTGGTTATTGGACAAGTCTTGAGGTAAGGTTTGGTCAGTGAGGTAGTCGAATATGTCTTTATACCGAGACGTAGGACCAACAATGGTACACACTATCACAATATCGGGGACATCATAAGTGGGGACCAATAGCTATTCAACTAGAAACTCGAACTTAGGCACATTACTTAGAATATCCAACAAGGAACCCACGGTTGCCATAGCATCTACAGCTCTATTTTGGATATGTGGTATTTTTTGAAAAGTTATGTCATTGAAATACTACTTGAAACTATCATCCATAAACTTGTAAGGTGCAAGCTTCTCATCCTTAGTCTCATAATCATGATTTACCTATTGGATTACCAGTTGAGAGTCACCAAAAACATGTAGGCTCTTAATTTTCCATTGAGCTGCCATTTTTAACCCTGTCACTAAGGCTTCATATTCTGCTATATTGTTGGTACAAGGGAAAGCAATCCTGAATGATTTAGGAATGGTATCACCTTGAGGTGTAACAAATAAGATACTAGCTCCTGAACCATGATTTGTATGTGACCCATCAAAATACAGTTTCCATTCAATTTTAATGTCAATGTTGAAGAGAAATTCATCCGAAAAATCTACCACTAATGGATGGTCTACCTTCATAGGTGCCTCAACTAATTGATTTGCAATCACCTGTCTTTTTATAGCCTTCCTTTTGACATACTGAATGTCATACTCGCTAAGCATCATAACCCATTTAGCCAATTGGCATGTTAAAGCTGCCTTACTTAGGAGGTATTTAATTGGATCAATCTTTGCAATTAACATTGTTTGTCAATTAAGCATATAGTGCCGAAGTTTTTGGATAGAAAAGAATACCACAAGACAGACACGTTCTATGTTGCTATAATTCAATTCATAGCCCACTAAGGTATGACTGATATAATAGACTGCTCTCTCATGACCTTGATCATCGTGTTGTGCGAGAAGAGCCCCTAATGCTAACCGAGTTGCTGAGATGTATAATATCAATGGTTTTCCCTCTGTAGGTGGCATTAAGACTGGTGGAGTAAGAAAATAGTCCTTGATTTTCTAGAAGGCCTCTTGACATTTATTGTCCACACAAATGGTACTCCTTTCTTGAGTAAATGCTGAAATGGGTGTATTTTATCTACTAGTTGTACTATAAAATGCCTAATGGATTATAATATCCCTTGTAGGGTTTTGAGTTGACCAATGCTGATTGGAGGAGGCATTTCTATGATAGATCTTACCTTCTCTGAATCTACTTCAATGCCTCTTCGAGAGATGATATACCCTAACAGTTTCCCCGATTTCACTCCAAAGACACACTTCGTCGGATTTAGCCTGACATTGTAATTCTCTAGCCTCTAGAATATCTTGTCTAAAACATTTAAATGATCTTCCCTTGTTTCTGATTTGGCTATAATTTCATCTACATAATCTTCCATGAGGGTATGTACAAAGTCATGGAAAATCATAGTCATTGCCCGTTGATAGGTAGCTCCTGCATTCTTAAGGAAAAACAACATAACATTTGAACAGTATGTGCTCCATGGAAACGTGAAAGCTGTCTTGTGTTGGTCTTCTGCTGCTATCTTAATCTGGTTATATCCAGAGAAACCATCCATGAGGGATAGCATCTCGTATCCTACTGTAAGGTCTACTATCATATCGATATTCGGAAAAGGGAAGTCATCTTTAGGACATGCCTTACTGATGTCTCTAAAGTCAGTGCAAATGTGAATGCCCCCAGCTGGTTTAGTCACTGGTACAAGATTTGATATCCAATATGCATAGTCTATTTTCCTTATGAATCCTACATCCAAAAGTTTCTTAAGTTCTGCCTTGTCCAATAGAGCAATTTACGAATGCATTTTCCTCAACTTCTGTTTGACTAGTTTAATACCTGGCTGTAATGGTAAATGATGCAATATTAGGTCTAGATCCAGCCCAGGCATGTCAGCATATGACCATGCAAAGTTTATCTGTCTCTTTGTGAAGAAGTCCTTAAACTCAGGTTTTTCTATCTTTGTTAAAGAAGCTGCAAAATATACCTTCTAAGGATTCTCTTTTGTACCTATGTTGACTTCAACGGATTCTTCTACTAGCATCAGTGACTTTTCTTGTTCAACGGGGAGAATATTTAAACCTCTATCCTTCGGTGCCTCTGAGAGGTTTTCGTCCTCAGATACATCCTCTATTTTGACTTTTTCTTTGTCTAAAGGCGCCTTTCGGTTTTAACCTAGGGACTTATCATTTTTCTTTTCATTGTCTTTTTTCTTTTTATTCTCATTTTTGCAACTAGAGGTGTAAATAGACTCCCCAAAATATACTTTATCATCTAAGTCTATGGTAAAACCTGCTTTATGATCCCCTCTTCGTATGCCTTCTCTAAGTCCCATGAACTCAACAATTGCTTCATCATTCTTGAATGTATCTATGATAGGTGTACCTCATTGATCCCATTCAATAAGTTGGGGATATATAAGGGGCATGTCATCATCAAAGTTTTTAAAGGTAGCTGCTGACAAGGTGAATATAGAATGGTTGACATGGTTGCAAAATTTTTGGACTAAATCCTTCTTATTCTTCTTCCTAGGTGTAGGTATACTCTGATGTGGGACTATAGTAAGGGTGGATTCGTCAAAAGATGGTTTGTTAGGTGCCCAAGATGCATGATCAAGGGTTTCCTAATAATAGTTCTCTTGCCATTCTTTTTTGGACAAGTGCTTCTTAGGACGAGGACTAGATAGTTTTGGTACAGGTTTCACATTTAGGTCCAATTCTCCAAATAGGGCATCTATGTTCATGGTATTGGTAGATGAAAGGGACTCCCATTCACCATCGCTTGAGTAAGGGGATTCATCATAAACTTGAGGTTTGTCATAAATTGGGGGAAGTGGTTCATGAGATATCTCGATGTCTGCGCAAGCACTCACTTCCTCTTGAAAAGATGACAAAGTAACAGGAAACCCAATTCTAAGTTGTTGACACACTAGCCCTAAGTATTTCAGTTGTGGGTAGACAGTGATCAGTTCCATCCTTCTATTTTGATATAGTCCTAACCCACTGTGCCTTTCATAGCCTTCATTTTTCATTATCTTAAAGTATTTTCCATACTGGTCCTTAGCTATTTGAATAAATGGGGAGGGGTATTCATGTTCTTCTTAATACAACCAGGAATCACCTTGATCCCCAATTTCTTCACTTAACTCTCCTCATTTTGTCAATGTCATTGTAGGGGGAACATGAAATGTGACCACTGACTTTCTTCTATCTACCATGGGTAGGCCGTATGCCTTAGGTGGAATTAGTTGATTAACACAGTATGATTCCTTTATATTATATTCGTTGCAACCCTTGTCTTGGATCTCGAGTTTAGGAGTGGATGATGGTGGTTTGAATGAAATGGACTTAGTGAGATGTGAGGGGTAAATGTACTGAGATAAAGTGGATGATGAAGCTTCTTGGTTAGCTGGTACTTGTTGTTGTGGAATTTCCCTTAGGCTTGTACAATACTAAAAAGGATCTAGATCGCCATCAATAGTGATTTATGTGCCATTATATGAGAACTTAAGACGTTGGTGATATGTTGAAGTTACAACTTTCACTGCTTGTATCCAAGGTCTACCTAACAACAAGCTGTACGAAAGGGTGAGATCCAAGACTTGGAAGCTGGTGTTCATGATTGCTGGGCTAATTCGGATAGGGAGTGTGACAACTTCTTTGGACGATCTTTCCTCATCATCATAAGCCTTGATGACTATACTCTTAGATGTATCTACACAGTCTTCTGAGAATCCTAATGCCTTAACCAATTTTAGGATACACAAGTTCAAACCTGCTCCTCCATCTACCAAGACTCGTCGGACTTTGTTTTGATGGACTAGGACTTCAAGATGTAAGGGGTCATTATGATCAAACTTTACAGTTGAGTAATCCTATTGGGAAAATGTGGCATGATGCGAGTTGGTCAAATATCCCACCATTTCTTTAAAATGATTGACATCTAAGTTTGTAGGAACAGTTGTGTTCTATAGAGCTTTTTCAAGAATGGATCGATGCTCAGGTGATAGAGTCAACAATTCCTAGATAGATATTTGCATGGGAGTTTTACTCAATTGATCGAGAAGGTTGTACTTAAACTTGGAAGCTTGGGTAGATGGCTCGGAAGAAGGACCTGGAATAGTAATCTTAGTTTTGCGTGTGTTCACATTACATTCTGGGTGCTTCTTAATGGTGAAGGTATTGACATTCACGTTTGCGGCTTGGAGGTGGTTTATGATCATTCCTTTACCATAGTCATACTTGGTATTGTTATAGTTGGTTGATGGATTGTTCTTGGGTCCCGAACTAGAGGCTTTTCCTTTTGTGTGGTCATGTAATGGATCCATGAAGACCTTATGATCATTGTTCTTAGTGTTTTTCTGCCCACCAACCTCTATGGTTCCATTTTCAACAAAGTCTTGTATAATATTCTTGAGTTGGCGACATTGTTGGAGGTTGTGTCCTTTCATTCGATGATAGTCACAAAAAGAGTTATCATCCCACCATGAAGGTTTGAACTATCTAGGATCATACTCTCTTGGTTCCAAAGGTTTGATGAGATTATTTTTAATCAACTCTTTGAAAATAGTCTCTATTGGTTGTCCTAAAGGTGTAAATTCATGTGTAGAAAATCTCCCTTGTTTTGGTCTTTGTTGTTGTGAATTTTGGACATAGTTGGCCATTTGATCTGGACTACTCATCGTGTCTTGATTGGAATTATAACCTCTAAGTGTGATAATTGGTCCCATATGTACGTGTTTAGCATCAACAATGCCATCATTTGTAACATTCTTATTTCTAGACCAGAATTTGTTTCTATCGTTTGGTGCGTTTTGATGTTGGACAACCAGATTTCTGCCTGGTACTTTTATTTTTCCTTTGTCTATAAGGCCTTTCTCAAGGATGATGCCCTCTTGTACCAAGTCTAAGAATGAAGTACAATAGTGTACCCTTAAGTCACTTCACAATTTGGGGTTGATGTTCTCTAGGAATATTGTGACCTTTTGCTTTTTGGGTATTTCAACTAGACATCTACTAGCTAGACTTCACCATCTTTGGAAGAACGTGGTGAAAGTTTCGCCATCTTCTTGTGTCATGTGGTACAAGGCTGCAATTGTTACCTCATTGTCTATGTTAAAGGAGAAATGTTTGACAAACTTCTCAGCTAATTCGCCCCAAGATCATATACCATATGGTAATTTAGAAAACCATTCCAGTCCTATCCCAACAAGGGTTTGTGGAAATAGTCTCATCAAGTATGTGGGGTCCTATGATATGTCCATGCATGCTGTTGAGAACTCTCTAATGTGTTCTAAAGTATTCTTTCTCCCATTATACTTAGGCAAAATCGGTATAATGTATCCATGGGGGAAAGGTGTCATATAAAGCTCTTTGTCAAATGGACATGGACATAGGTCTTGCGCTAAGATAATTCATTTTCCAGACATAGACATGTTGTCCATCTACTGTTGAAGAGTTTGCATTTGGTTTTGAAGGACATCGACTTGTGTTAAGGACATGGTGTTTGTAATATTTGGATCAATGTAGGTGTTTTGATATGGCATGTTCTGTGACGGGTTATGATTGGGCGAGGGAATATATCCTGTCAAAAATATTTTGATTTGGTATAGGGATATTCCCTGTCTGAATGGTCTGAGTTGGTATAGGAATGCTTCCTGTCTAAATTGTATGATTTGATATAGGAATGCTTCCTATCTGAATGGTCTGACTTGGTATAGGTATATTTCTGCCAACTTTGGATCTCTTACTAGTCGCGTTGGTGCCAAAGGGGTTGGAGGAAGTTGCTCCTACAGTGAATTGTAAAGCTTGTGTTATGTTTAAAGGGGTTGTGTTTACAATTGACAATGTTTGAGTTGGTATACCAATTGGTATCGCTGTGGTAATTTGGGGAATAGAGACACTTGACATTGCAGTTTGCATTGGTTGAGTTTACTGTGTTTGTAAAGTACGAATATCAAATCCTATGGGTAGTTTAGCACCTTCTGCTAGCAACTTTGCTAGATACCGTTGAGGATCATTTAGCAAACATTCATCCATAAAGGATGCAAATTCAAGATCTTGTACTGCTGCATCTATGTCTTCTATGTAAATTTGACCATGTGTGTCTCTAGTGACATGTTTCTCAAGCAAAGGTTTGTGTCGTCATTTACTTCCTAACGGTTGGTTTCTGAACGGATTGATGAATTCGTTGGGGTCTGTCATTGCTTTGTGTTTCTTTTTGGACCTTGTTTCGACCATGAAAAAGTTGCTCAAAATTGGTAATGCAGACTATGCCTAAAAACTGATATGACCTATGTCTATGTTTTTGGATTTTTCTGACAATAAATGACGTTGCTAAGATGGTTTCTAAAAAGACATATACTAAGATGATGTATGATAGGATGAACAATATGCTAAATTTTGAGTAGAATATGGCGATCAATAAGTCTAAGATGGGTATAACCTATCACCTATGGAATAAATGCATGCAAAGACTTATTTTTGATGAAGGAGCCTGATTGTATGACAAGGACAGTTCACAAGGTGAATTTTTCAAACTAGACTATTGAGCTGAAAAGATCCACTAGATGGGACTAAGGTGACAAGGTTCAATGATTTTGACAAACCATAACATGAAAATTTCCAATGACGAGGAAATTTATCTATTCTGTGATATGCAATTTCCTAGGAAGTATCTATATGCATCCAACTTAGGATGACTATGACTAAGACATTTACTATGACTAAGATGTATATGACACCTAATGATGTAAGGTTTTTGAGCAAAATTTACTAGTTTCTAATCCAAGGTTGATCTTAAGAACCTAAAGCAAATAGTGACAATGATGTTTTTGGACTCAACTCATGGTTTTTGATGTTTTCTGTTGATAGGAAAATGTGGTTCACCTAACAGTTGCAGTTCAGATTTTGACAGATGCAGTTTTTGACAGTGCATGCGGTGTTTCTGACAATTGTGGTTTTTCCTATGACAAATGCGGTTTACTGATACACATGCGGTTCAAAAACTGACAGATGCGGTTTGCATGCACACATGTGACTTAGAATGTGATAGTTGCGACTCATGATATGCAGGCTGTGAATAATGAAATTTTTGATAGACACATGCGGTCTTTCCCCTAACAGATGTGACTCGCTAAGACACATGCAATGATTAAACTGATAATTGCGACTCAATTTTCTGAAAGGTTGAAAATTTTCTCAAAATTTTTTGACTGACTTTGTTTAATTGATCAAGTTTTTGATGAATACAACAAAGAAAAACCACAAAAATCAATGTATTTTCAGTTTTTGTGATGTAAGGACTGTTAAGACTCGAAAAACATTTACAACCTAGGCTTTTAGGACAATACTTGTTGAGTTCTTACTTGGATTTCTTCAGCTACACATATTTATGGTGAATGACTAGTAGCTTGACCCCACTGGCTCCCCTCCACGACACTCACTTATACGGGGCAGCCAAGCTACTGTATCCATGAAACTCCCATCGCATACATTTCATTTCCACACATAAACCGTAAGAATGTAAGATGGCTTCGCAAAGCTGACCCTGCTACGCCAACAAGTAGGTAGGATTTTGGTAACTCTACAACAAGGTGTTTAATAAGGGCATTCCATTCATGGGACACTATCCAATTTCGACGAGAGTCCATTTCTGTCCATCTCGTTAGAATAGTGTGCGTGATTCATGGGCTTTCCCCAAGAATCCACTTTTATATACCAGCTGGAAGTCATTTGGTTTAAGCGTGCTACCGGCCTGAGTCGTCTTGGGGTGAGTACTTTATCCCACCAAGATAGGCCCAAGTTCTAGAGTCAGTAACCATTTCTATTACACCTAGGATCGCATGACTGTGCAAGGGGAGAGGATACTTCGTTGTACTGAATCATAAGGGTGATAAATACGTGCATAGCACCAAACAAAGAAGACAGTGGTTCTTTTTAATCCAAACGACAATTGTCTATCTATCAAACATGAAATTCATTTTAATCCCACACGACAATTATCTATCTACCAAACAAAAGATTTCTTAAATATATAGATTAACACAAAGGCATTAGGTCCTGCATGCAAATTTATCAATAGTTCATTGTTCTTCAGCTTTCATCCTACAGAAAATTGTCTTAGGTTTTTAATGGTCTTCTATGCTTCTTCCTACAAACATTATGTTATTCCACCTTAACACAACTGAAATAAACATTAGTGAAAATCCAAACAACCTAAAAAGTGGAAACAAAAATATGGATGTACGGAAATGACTAAAAATTAGAAAAAAGATTACCAAGCGGATGCGGCTTTTGGAGCCACAAATGCGGTTTGACTATTGACAGGCGGATGTGGTTTGTGAATTTTGTTGACAGGTGGATGCGGTTTTCTGTGACGAATGCATCGTTGTTTTTCACAAATGTGGCTCATGGATACAGATGCGTCATTTTGCGGAACAGATGCGGTGCGCCGTATGAAAAACCTGCAAAAAAGAACAAAAAATAGAAAAACAGAAAGATGAAAATATATGCGAAATTGATCCGTGTTCACGTCGGGTTCACCAAATGTAACTGTAGATGATCTTTCGATATGATGATGAGATGAATAATCTACAACTAGAATAACAAAGTTAATCTTAATCTAAATAATAATCTAAAATCAAACAACAAAGAATGAGGAAATAAACTAAACAAACTTAAACAAATTAATGGAAAGCTCTCACCGAATATGCGTTCACCCCTTCGAATTATCTTGATTGTTCTTCTCCATTTTACCTTTTTAGTATTCTTGCCCTCAGATTTCTGTGTTTGAATGCAAGTATAACTTCATCGAGTGTCTAAGAAAAATATTGAAGATAAGTCTCTTCTCAAAAGTGTATGATTTCGGGAGGAGAAATAATGATAATGACAGGTCATTTTATAGATTTTGGGTTTTCAAACGATCGGCTCAGATTGAAAGAGAGATCGATAGATGAGATTGATGAATGCCATGCGATGTGAGCTATGTATCAGATAGAACATGAGTTAGAACGCGAGTTAGAACATGAGTTCAGGAAAGACTGAAGATAGAGACTAAGTTAAAATGTGAGTTAGAACACGAGTTTAGGATCTTAATCTCCAAAAATAGAAGAAATAGACTTTGTATGCAAAATCCAAAGTTAGAACTCAAATACTAATGCATTCAAATGCAAACAGGAGTTAGAACTAGTTAATTGACTAGTTGTGACAGAGAGTCTTCTCGCAGAGATAAACATGTGTTAAATTCAGAGATAACTTGAGAACTAAAAATAGATCTCGAGTCAGAAGGTAAGTGAATGACTTAGATAACTGAATGATAGAGGAATGTGACATAAATAATTAAATATGAATTAAATGTTAATTTAATTCAACATTCGAAAATAAGAGACTTTAATTAAATAAATAAAGTAATTTATTTAATTTGACTGTTTGAAAAGGATAATATAAATAATTAAAAAATAAATATTTAATTATAGATAAAGGGGGTTAAATGAATAATTAAATAAATATATTTAATTATAGTTGAAAAAGTATGATAAAGGGGTAGTTAAATAATAAATTATTTAATTGATAAATAAAGGGGGAAGAATTAATTAGTTCGCAACATAATTAAATAAATATGATTTATTTAATTAATCAAGTTGAATAAAGGTTAATAATGAATTAATGAATTAATTAAAAAGGGGTATTTAATTAATAGAGGAAACATGTGTTAGAAAGGTTAATTAAATAATAAACATTATTTAATCAAGACCACAGACTATAGAAAATTATGTCGAATGTGTACTCGCAGGCCTAGACCAATTTTCGGTATCTACAACTGTTAAAATGACAATTTAAAGAACAAAATGATGCTGGATACAATGATCAAATCCTATATGATAATATCTAAATGATAAAGGGAAGCTAGTTTAATCGATTGTTGACATGAAAACTATGATGAAAGCTACAGTATGCAGTCATGACATGAAATCTACTGTTATTGCTAAAATGCTTGATGCTTTCCTACAGAGTAAGTTTGCACAAAGATGGGATCCATTCTTTGTTGTACAGGGTTGTATTTATAGATTTTTCGGCAGCACATTTGCATAGGGGCAACAAACAGAGGCCTGGATTCAATCTAGAGGATTGAAGGGTGAGAGATTGAAAGGCTAGACCTAATTATGGGAATGGTTCCTCCCCATGAAAACACCAGGCAAGAGGATAGGAAGGATCAAAGGGAGAAGATTGAGAGGATTGCCTGCAAGCTTTCCCATGAATGCCAGTTGCATTAATTTTAGACATATGAAATTTGATTTGATAGGTGATTAAATAGAGGAATTAATGATTTATGCTTTTATTTAAATATTTTTTATTTATTTAAATTAGCAAAAGGGGAATTAATAATTTAATAAAACAAACTATAAAAGTTGTTTATTAAATTAAAATAGAAGAATTATGATAATTAAACAATAAAGTATTTAACATTTTGTTTAATTTATTTAAATGATGTGATTAAGATAGAATAAAATAGGGGAAATTGATAATAAAATAAAATAAAGTATTTAATTTTTTTTATTTAATTAAGATGAAATAATAGAAGAATTTAGAAGAATTTAAATGTGAACTATATAAATAAATATTTCTATTTATTCAATAGTAGAGGAATTTAGGGTAATTAATCAAATAAGTCATATTTAATTAATTAGATTCTCCAGACCAATTTTAGGTGTATATATTTTGCCCCTCTTTGAAGTGATGTGTTTACACATTGCTTCAAAGAAAATTTCGTTGTTGCTGCTAGTATTGACGAAATTTTTTCAATATGCCCCAGACCTTGATTTTCAATTGATTGATGAATATATGCCCCCTCGGGAGATAAATTAATGATTTTATTATTTTTTTTGGATTTTTGGATTTTTTTCAAATTTTTAATGATTTTCCAATGATTTTATGATGATTCGATGATGATCTGATTTATCTCCCGATATTTGATGTAGAAAGTTTGTCCCTGGATGAATCTCAATTAATCTCTCCATAAAAATTAATTAAAAGTTTAAAAATCCCACCATAATCCATCTTTAATAACCTATAAAAGGTCAAAAGGGTCTTTTCCAAATCATTTGTGCATTTTGACTTTTGAAACTTTGTGAGAGAGATATTTGTGACTTTGGAGAAAGATGTTGATCCCTTACCACATCCACCAATTCGAGCAAGTGCGATGTCATCAATGCTCGATAGCTTATGGACCTCTGGTTCGTACCCCTAGACCTCCTCATAATTCATGTTTTTTTCGTTTTTTGCTCTTTTTGCGTTTTTTAATTTTTTCATAGATTTAGCACTCCAAGTTTGCGTTGTAGTGCTTTTACACTTCAGTGTAGCGCTTTTAGGATCTGTTTTAGCACTTCTAAAAATTAGCGCTTCCATTAGGATAGTTTGGCGCTTTGGAAATATTAGAGCTAGGATAGGATAGTTTAGCACTTCAAGCGTTTAAATTAGCGCTTTGAGAAGATTAGCGTTGTGGTAGGATAAATTAGCTCTTTTAGTGATTAATTTAGTGCTTTGGGGATTTAGCGCTTCGAGTGATTGTTTCAGCGCTTTGACCTTGTGAAATAGCACTTTGAGTGATATGGCGCTTTGATAAATTGTTCTAGCACTTTTGATTGATGAAATACAACTTCTGACCTTTTAACACTTTGAATGCCTATTTTAGCGCATCCAAGTCAGATTTGCAAAATTTATCAAATTTTAAACTTGATTTTGTCAATTCCGATCATGTCAACCCATTGGTTTGATATGATTATGATGATTGATAGATAAGAATTATTCTCATGATAGGTGAGGAATAATCTCATTTGTGATGAACCTCATGATAGGCGAGGTTGATTTTGATAAATTGACCTCATGTTAGGTGAAGTACAATTTAGATTGATAATGATGACCTCATGATATGTGAGGTTTGGTGATGTTTACTCATGAATTTTGATCAAAATTCATACCAAGAGCTGATTAGATTTGATAGTATAATGACATGTGATATTTGACATAGTGTACTAATTTTGAACATTTCATGATGATAGGAGTCTCTAGATAACCTCCAAATTTGAGAGTGTTTCCCATGGATATTTGATTTGATTCCACAATTGACACTAGATGAGACACAAATTATTGTTCGATGTGGACTTGCTTCTCTTCTTGACATGCTCCAGATTAGGATTAATCGGGGTCTTCTCATAGCTTTAGCTAAGCAGTGGCACAATGATCATAACACCTTCCACTTACCCACTAGTGAGATGACTATCACCCCAGAAGATGTCTAGTGTATTTTGCGGATACCATTTGTTGGAGAGGTTGTTGTGTATGATTCACAGGTGGTGGGTGGGATAGATTCTCTTCGTAGAGTCTTTCAGGATGAGCATATTGTTGGGATGTGGATTCCATGGTGAGAGATGGTGGATTCATATGCCACCCTACCTTTAGTTCTAGTAGGATTTATTGGAGGGTTCCTTTTTATTGATTGCAGGTCAAAGAGACTATATATTAGATGGGGTCATGTACTTAAGAGTATGATTGTGCATGGGACTAGATACGCTTGGGGGATGTGTAGGTTGGCACATCTGTATCATGACTTGCATTCAATTGTCTATTTGAGAGGGCAGAGCTTATCATCAAGAGCTACCTTGCTTCAGGTTTGGGCGTGGGAGCACATTGTTGTCACGTGACCAGTGCCAGTTCAAGATAGGTCTACTACTAGGCCGTATGTTTTCAGATATAGAAGTTGACTTACCTAGTCCAAGATGGGTAAGTTGGAGCATTGGAGGCACATACTGGATGACTTAGAGGTAGTGACCTGGCGCCCATATCTGGATTGTGAGCAGTGGGATGAGGATGATGCGGAGATGGGATACATGTGTGATTCTATGTAATTGATTGGTAGGAATCGCTTCATCTCAGAGAGATTCCTACTGTGGGGAGTCTATAGGCAGTATGGTATTATTCAGTGCACACCCCAGGGTGTTGCACATTATGCCTGATGTCAGAGTGATGTAGCAAATTGGGGGCCACGTTTATCCTATGATACCTTAGTAGAGGGATACCATACCTTACAATCTTCAACCTGGGACATACACTACGATATTACAGAGGCTCCAATGACAGAGGAGTATGCAGCTCATCTTGCATTACATCCATGCCCTCGGATCACTATTCCTGATGAGCCAACACCATTACCTACAGAGGGGGATGTTGTGGTTGCACGTGGTCATCAATGAAGACTAGCGGAGGATGTGGTGGAGGAGCAGGTTGTGGATGTTGAGGCAGAGGATGTGGGTGGAGAGGAGGATGTTGAAATTGAGGATGTGGAGGGTACTGGTGAGGATGATGATAGTGGTAGTGAGGATAGTGAGGGGAGCAGTAGTGATGGTAGAGATGATGGTAGGGACAGTGGAAGAGGTATTGTAGCAGGTAGTATAGTTCCATCCACTAGTGTGTCTTGTAAGAGGCAAGTAGTGGAGATATCTTCTTTGGATCATTAGACACAAATTGCCTCCCTCCAAGTATAGATTCAAACTCTGTAGGGGTGGCTTGTTCAGGCACATGGTTTACTTGTGTAGACACAGACACATCTACACACCCAACATAGGCTCATGCATAGGCCCTAACATAGGTACAGGGACAGTTGGTAGCTGCACAAACACAGATTGCCACACTGACAACAGAGAGGGATAGTGCTAGGAAGATCACAGAGCAAGAACAAGCAACTGCAGATAATTTACAATAGATTTCTGATGGTACCAGTGTTGGCGATTATGTGAGGGAGGTTCTTTGTCTCAGCCGAAAGGCGGAGTTTTATAGGGGTCGCTATCATGATGCAGTCCTTGCTAAGCGGAGAGTGAGTTATGCTCCCTCATGATCAGGTGGGACACATACTAGGACTGTTAGTGAGGGTGTGACCTAGCCTCCTCGTAGAGATCCAGGAGGTTCTGGTCCATCTGGTGGTGGGGTAGGTACTAGTCCTATGATGCCTACACCATCTAGCAGTAGCAGATCCTAGATGTTGTTATGATTCTGTGTTGTTTTTGAGATATGATGTATACTTCGATCTAGCTAGTTTTGATGATATATCTCTCTTATTTTAGACTTCATTGTATTCTTGACATTGATATTTTATATGATTTACATGATATGCAACAAACTATTATTGATCTATGATGGGTTCTATTATGATTCTATGATGGATGCATTTATTTACCATGTTCTACATGCCATGTGATGATTTACTTGATTCTAGATGATCATGTGATATGCTATGGTTTATGATGGTTTATTTAATGAATGATGTATGGATATATGATGTCGATGTATGGATGCATGATTATTTTCTTTTTATATGATGATCATCTTTATACATAAATGTGGGTGTATGAAAATGCAAATGAGATGTATGTTCCTATGTTGAAAAATAAATTATGTATGATATACATTATGAATTGATGGAAATGCAATAATATGATGTAATAATAAAATAATGCATGATGAATGGATGTATGATGTATGATGATCAATGGATGAATAACGTATTTTAATGTATGTTAGTAATGTATTGATAAGAAAATGTGAATGGATAATGTGATGACTTGATGTAATGATAATAAAATGTAAATGGAGAATGCAATGATATGATATGCGAGAAATAATTAGTGGATGGATGAAAAATACAATGATATGATTTAGTTTTGAAATTTTCTTTTAGAAATTTTATATGATATGAGGAAATATGATATGATGAATGCAAAATTATTTGATTAAAATGTATGAATGATGAATAGAAAATGCTTTCTAATGTAAAAAAATTTGATGCAACTACATGGTTACGATGATATTTTTGTTTATGTCAAGTATACTCAGTCTTTTATGAGAAATGATAATCATCAATTTGAATTTTTCACAAAATTTTGTAACAAAATAGTCTACAGATGTATAAACTATTTATGAATGTAATCTAAATTTATCATGCAACTACATGCAAACATTGGCATTTTAACAGTATTTTTGTGCTTTGTAGCAACATAGAGCTTTAAAAATGTTGAAAGTGAGTACAAGTATCAATGGTATATTTTAGACCAATGATGACTTGAGTATTACTTTCATGATTTTTGATATTGCAAGAAAACACAAGCCTCTAGGTATAGTTAAATCGAGATGACCTGAGCAATTCTTGTGTAAACAGACAAGGATCAATTATTTCCGTGTGTGAATTCCGAATGTCATCGGTGATACATTTGTAGAGCACATCCCACAATAATTCACACATTAAATAATTAATTCACAAACATTAGACAAATGAAAATACCATTCTTCTTCCTAGCTTCTCTAGTTCATTACATCATTGAGTTACTCGAAAGAAATGATAAGAAATAATCAAAAATACAACATATCCAACCTTTACTTAAAGTGTTTCAATCATTCTTCAGATTAGATCATCCATCCTATTTTTGTGATGTTTTTGTTGTTTTATGAGATTTTGGACCAAACCTAACCTAATGACCTATCCTAGGGGCCTAGGGGGCTGATCAAATATTAGCCTTACCTATGTTATACACACAGAGACCACTTAGTTTGACTGACACAGACTCATGTTTTTTGACTTTTTGAGACTGACTCTTTTTGACCTATTTTTTTTATTTTTTTGTCGTCATATGTGGATGTCCAAAGTGTTTCTGATAGTGATTGATGTTCCATGTTGGTTGTGTTTCGATCATTGTTTTTGTTGTGTTTTTGCTAAGCTCGATGTTTGATTTCCCCCAGTGATGTGTAGATGTTGCCCTCAAGCTAGGGTGAGACATGACCTTTTGCAATGATATGAAAATGGATGCAAAGTGATGGTGAAATTAATGACCATGACATGTATCCAAATAGATGAAAAGGCTGGTAAAATCACAAATAGTGCCTATTTCCAAGTTTTCACTATATGTTTTTATTGCACTTTTTGAAGGGAAAAACGAGATGGATCTAATGACCCAACAGTGCGGAATACATTCCCTTAACACTAATACAATAGAGGAGAAGAGCATAAATAGGTTCTAATAGCTTTCTAAAAACTACTTAAGATGAATACAACCGGTAAAATAGATAATAGAAATAAGCATTCACAGTTGACACAAGATATACGTGGGAAAACCTTTACAGGTAAAAAACCCACCACACAAAGTCAAGATAATTGTATTACAGTAACAAAAATGGTTACATATAATATATAGTCTTCTCTGATCAGCTCACAGCAACACTTCCAGAACTCTCTAACTATTACAATATTTTCTCTAAACATCTAGCTCAAAAAAACTCTACCCATGCAATATTGTACTCTACTTACTTAACTCATACACTGAGTTCAATTCTATCAACCAAGCGTCGACCATAAGGTTCATGAATCTTTCATGCAATCATGCAATCGATATGCCCATGTTGATATTCTTGCATCGAGCCACTCAAGCATTAACTTCCTTACCCAAATCGGGTCCTATCCGCCACCTTGAGTTGACCTGCAATAACTATTGTTATGAATTTGGACTTTAGCCAATTATCACACAGACACTGAGCCATGTGTCAGCATCCCATTTGACTACCTCTTTTGACCCCAAGTCCAACTCGGTCAAACTTTCACCGAGCTCGTCGACCTCTCCAAGTCCTCACCGCTCTACCATCGAGCTCGTTCGACCAGCTCGCAGTATGGTGGTGAGCCAACCGAGCTCAGTCGAGCTCTTACCATACTACCGTAGCTAGGTTTGAGTCTAACCACAGTATGGTGGTGATCGGTCTGTGGGACCACTGACTGTCAAACCGCACTACCGTAGTGGCCAACAGGCCACCCCGTGGTAGTGCGGTGACTATCAGCCAAACCGCTTGCGGTCTTACCGCGACCACCATGGTCAATCACTTAACTATCCACAGTGTGGCGGTAACCACCAGACCCAACCATAAATAGTCTCACTGTAGCCTCTATGGTGATTGGACCCACTGCCTACGGTATGGCAGTAACTGCTAAGACCACTGTAGGTGGCTTCACCATGGCCACCGCGGTCAGTTGCTTAACTGCCCATAGTAGGGTGGTGATCGACAAGGCAGACCAAAAGATGCCAACCATGGCCACTACGGCTAGGGAACAAACCATGAGTGGTAGCGAGGTAACCATCAGGGCCTTCACCGCGGTACTGCCAAGGCAAGAATAGAGCCAGGCGCAGTATGGCGATAAACTGTAGAAACGCTAGAATTTTGCCAAGTCATTAAAACAAGGGGCTTCAAGCTAGAAGTTGAGATACATTTTCTCAACAAGCTCCCACTTGGTAAACACTTCCAGCTCCCTCATGACTTCAAAACTTACTATCTGTCATAGGCCCCAAGGCCCATTGATTCTTTGCACCATCTGAACTTGTCTGTGCTAACCGGCTTCGTCAAAGCATCTACAACATTCTTCAAGGTGTCAACTTTTTCTAGATTGACCTTTCCATCTTCAACCATATCCCTCACAAAGTGATATTGCACATCAATGTGCTTGGTCTTGGCATGAAAGGTCAGATTCTTTTCCAAACAAATGGCACTCTGACTATTACAATAGATTGAAATCTGCCCAGAATTAAATCCAATGTTTGAACATAAATGCCTCAACCAAATAGCTTCTTTACAGGCATGAGTTGCAGCCATGTACTCTACCTTTGTCATGGATAAAGCAACTACATCCTATCACTTGCTCATCCAACTGATTGCTCCACCATTAAGCATGATAGTGTATCCACTTGTGGATCTCCTGCTGTCAATGTCCCCTGCCCAATCTGAATCAACATACCGATGAATGCTAAGATTCATCTGTGATGCAACCAAATTGTCATGGTAACACAGGGCATAGTATGAAGTCCCCTTCAAATACCTAAATACTATCTTCACAGCATCCCAATGTGATATTCTTGGATTTTCCATAAATTGACTTAGAACTCCCACTGCTTGGGCAATATCTGGTCTTGTGCAGACCATAGCATACATCAAACTGCCAACAACACTTGCATAAGGCACACTAGTCATGTCCTCCATCTTAGTAGCAAAATTTGGATAGTCCTCAACAGACAACTTAGTTCCATGCATGATTGGAACAACACGTTGCTTGCAATCATCCATGCTAAACCTCTCAAGAACTATTTTTACATACTTACTCTGACTGACCCAAAGCTTTCTGCTTTTTCTATCCCTGGTTATCTCCATTCCAAGAATGTACTTAGCTAAACCAAGATCTTTCATTTCAAACTTTGCAAACAATTGAGATTTAAGATTAGAAATCATAGTCTTGCTATTTCCTATGAATAACATATCATCCACGTACTATGTAATAACAAGCACATGATCATTCTCAAATTTATAATAAATGCATTGATCAGATTTTGATCTCACAAATCCAATTGACAACACAAACGTGTCAAATTTATGGTACCACAATCTAAGAGATTGCTTTAAACCATAGAGAGATTTATTTAACTTACAAACTAGATTTTGTTTACCTCTTTCAACAAAATGCTTAGGCTAGGACATGTAAATTTCTTCTTCTAGCTCACGATGGAGAAATGATGTCTTCACATCCATCTGTTCAATTTCAAAATCATACACAACTACCAATGATAATAGAAATCTGATGGATGTCAACTTTACTACAGGGGAAAAAATCTCTCCATAGTCAATTCCCTCAATTTGAGAAAATCCCTTTGAAACCAACCTTTCCTTATACTTCTCAACACTACCATCAAGGCTTGTTTTCTTTTTGAATATCCACTTACAGCCAATAGGATTTCGCCCTTTAGGCAGTGGCACCAAATTCCAGATTTTATTCTTTTTCAAAGAATCCATCTCTTCATTCATGGCTTGCAGCCAAGAATTTGAATCAACCATGTTGATTGCTTTGTTTACAGTCCTAGGCTCATCAGTGCTAGTAATTAAAGCATAGGCACAGTTTGAATTTAACAGTGAGAAACTATACCTTTCAAGTTGCCTTTTTTATCGTGTAGATCTTCTTAGAAGCTGAGGTTGTTCTTCATCATCAGAACTTCCAGAGCTACTTGAGCTCTCCTCATTCTTAGGTACACCATGCAAATCATCCCTTTCTGGAGTTTGGGGAATCTCAACTGCATCCTTCTTCTTGTCACTTTGATCTGTCTCAAGCTGTTGATCACTTACTGAAGGTTTCAGGTCACGAAATATCACACTTCTGCTATACAAAACCTTCTCAGTAACAGGGTTCCAAAGCTTGTATCTCTTCACACCAACTCCATAGCCAATGATAATATATTTGACAACCTTGTTATCCAATTTAGATCTCTTTTCATTTGTCACATAAACATATGCCTCACAGCCAAACACTCGGACATGCCTCAAAGAGGGCTTCTTACTAGACCATGCTTCCAAAGGCGTTTTATCAACAAGAGCAGAACAAAGAGATCTGTTTATTAGATAACATGTTGTAGTCATAGCCTCAGCCCAAAACTTCTACTCCAGACCAGCACCACTCAGCATACTCCTTGCCTTTTCCATCAACATCCTGTTTAGCCTTTCAACAACTCCATTCTGCTATGGAGTGTAAGGCGTTGTATTATGCCTTTTAATTCCATGATCACTGCAATACTTTTCAAAATCTATAGAACAAAATTCACCGCCATTGTTTGTCCTCAAACATTTGATTTTCCTTCCAATATGATTCTCTACCAAAGATTTAAATTCTTTAAACCGACCGAACACTTCTGATTTACTTTTAAGAAAGTATAAAAATGTCTTTCTCGAACAATCATCAATAAAAGAAACATAGTATCTAGACTTCGATAATAAAGGAACATTAACTGGACCAAACACATCTAAATTAACATAATCCAGTATACCAAAAGATTTATGAGGACTAGAATAATATGAAACATGGTGTTGTTTTCCATAGAGACAATGTTCACAAAAATTGAACTCAAGGTTACAATCATCAAGCCCTTCTACAAGATTTTTAAACCTTTCTCACCTATGTGACCAAGTCTATGATGCCATAGCATAGTCTTCTCAGTTGGGAGTTTTACCTCCATAGCATTTGCAGCCAGAGAAGTGTCTTCATCTTTCTCTACAGGTGGAACATTTCTTGACTTTACAGAGGCACTATTGCAAAGAATAGGTCGTGCATCCAACTTGTATAGAGTGCCAATATGAATACCGTTAGCTAGCACCATTTCACCTCTAGCCATTTTACATCCCTTACTTGAAAAAGAAACTTCTACACCAGCATCATTTAACTTACTGACAGAAAGAAGATTTCGAGCCAGACCTGGTATGTGAAGTACGCCACCAATACCTTTGACTCTCCCATTAGGAAACTGAATTATGACTCTTCCTCTACCAACTATCTCCAATGTTGAATCACTTGCCAAGTATACCTTTCCACCATCATACTTCTCATATTTAGAGAACCTTTCTCTATTGGACGTCATGTGAAAGGACACACCTGAGTCAACCAGCCAGACATCATCTGATGCCTGAGTTGTCAAGGCTACTGCAATGAAGGCATCTGCATCACTTTGAGAAGATTCATTGTCAGAAGCATTCTTCTTCTTCGTCTCCTTGCAGTCCTTCCAGATATGACTAGGTTGCCCATAGTTCTAGCATCTCACCTTGAAATTTTTACCAAGAGACTTCAATCTCCCTTTAGATTTGGATTTTGACTTCTTGTCTTTCTTCTTTCCTTTCTCCTTTGGTCTACCTCGAATAGCAAGAGCCTCTTTGGCCATCTCAGAAGACTTCGCATTTCTTCATACAAGAGCGAAGCAACCACGTCATCCATCTTGAATGTAGTGGTTGTGCTTACAATAACCATCACTAGATGATCCCAACTATTAGGTAATGAGCACAACAAGAGCATGCAATGATCCTCCTCCTCAGTCTTTACACCTACAGACGTTAGCTGAGTAACGCTCATGTTAAACGAGTTTAGATGGTCTGCAACAGATGCACCTTCATCCATCTTCAAGGAGTACAACTTCTTCCTCATGAATAACTTATTTACCAGAGACTTTCCCTAATAAATATCACCAAGCTTCTTCCATAATGAAGTTGGAGACTGCTCCTCATAGATGTTCAGGAGTACAAAATCAGCAAGACTCAGTCTTATAAGACCTCTTTCTTTTCTATCAGCAAGATTTCAAGCCTCTTGCATCGTACTTTGTGGCTTAGTTCCAGACACTGCTAACCAGAGGTCTCTATCCACCAGCAAGTCTTCCATTTTGAGTTTCCATAACTCAAAATTGTTGCCATTAAAATTTTCAAAATCTACTCTACCTAATGTACTTGCCATCTCAAATAGAAACAATTTTCAACAATGCAAGACTTCCATTGAAACAATATTAGCACAAAAAACTGAGCTTTCTCTCAAGGATAACACAACAAGCCATGCTCTGATACCACTTGAAGGGAAAAATGAGATGGATCTAATGACTCAATAGTGTGGAATACATTCCCTTAACACTAATACAATAGAGGAGAATAGCATAAATAGGTTCTAATAGCTTTCTAAAAACTACTTGAGATGAATACAAGAAGTAAAATAGATAACAGAAATAAGCATTCATAGTTGACACAAGATATACATGGGAAAACCTTTACAGGTAAAAAACCCACCACACAAATTCAAAACAATTGTATTATAGTAATAGAAACAGTTACATACAATATACAGTCTTCTTTGATCGGCTCACAATAGTACTTCCAGAACTCTCTAACTGTTATAATGTTTTCTCTAAACATCCAGCTCAAAAAAAATCTACCCATGCAATATTGTACTTGACTAACTTAAGTCATACATTGCATTCAATTCTATCAACCAAGCACTGACCATCGGGTTCATGAATCTATCATCCAATCATGCAACTGATCTGCCCATGTTGATATTCCTACATCGAGCCACTTGGGCATTAACTTCTTTACCCAAATCAGGTCCTGTCCGCCACCCTAAGTCAACCTACAATAACTGCTGTTATGACTTTGGCCTTTAGCCAATTATCTCACTAACACTGAGCCATGTGTCGGCATCCCATTTGACTACCACTTTTGACCTCGATTCCAACTCGATCAAACTGTCACCGAGCTCGCTGAGCTCTCCAAGTCCTTACTACTCTACTGCTGAGCTCGTTTGAATAGCTCACAGTATGGTGATGAGCCAACCAAGCTTTTACCATGCTACTGAAGCCAGGTTTGAGTCTAATCATGGTATGGTGGTGACCGCTCTATGGGACCGCTGACGGTCAAACTACACTACCGGGTGGGCCAATAGGCCACCCGTGGTAGTGTGATGACCATCAGCCAGACCATTGGGGGTCTTACCACGGTCACCACAATCATTCACTTAACTGTATGTGGTGTGGCAGTAACTGCCAGACCCAACCATAGGTGGTCTCACTATGGCCACCGCAGTGAGTGGACCCACCACCTGTGGTATGGCAGTAACTGCTAAGACAAATATAGGCGGCTTCACCATGGCCACCGCGGTCGATTGCTTAACTGCCCACGGTTCGGCGGTGACCAATAAGGTAGACCAAAAGATGCCAACCATGAGTGGTAGCGAGGTAACCATTAGGGATTTCACCACGGTACTGCCAAGGCAAGAATAGAGCCAAGCACGGTATGGCGGTAAACTACAGAAATGCCAGAATTTTGCTAAGTCATTAAAATAGGGGCTTCAAGCTGGAAGTTGAGACACATTTTCTCAACAAGCTCCCACTTGGTGAACACTTCTAGCTCCCTCATGACTTCAAAAATTAATGTTTGTCATAGGCCTCAAGGCCCATCGATTCTGAGCACCATATGAACTTGTCTGTGCTGACCGACTTCGTCAAAGCGTCTGCAACATTCTTCAAGGTGTCAACCTTTTCCAGATTGACCTTGCAATCTTCAACCATATCCCTCACAAAGTGATATTGCACATCAATGTGGTTGGTCCTAGCATGAAAGGTCAGATTCTTTTCCAAACGAATGGCACTCTGATTGTCACAACAGATTGAAATCTGCCTAGAATTAAATCCAATGTCTGAACATAAACGCCTCAGCCAAACAGCTTCCTTACAGGCATGAGTTGCAGCCATGTACTCTGCCTCTGTCATGGATAAAGCAACTATAGCCTATCACTTGCTCATCCAATTGATTGCTCCACCATTAAGCATGATAGTGTATCCACTGGTGGATTGCTTACTATCAATGTCCCCTGCCCAATCTGAATCAACATACCCATGAATGCTGAGAGTCATCTGTGATGCAACCAAACTACCATGGTAACATAGGGCATAGTCTGAAGTCCCCTTCAAATACTTGAATACTCTCTTCACAGCATCCCAATTGTGATATTCCCGAATTTTCCATAAATCGACTTAGAACTCCCATTGCTTGGGCAATGTCTGGTCTTGTACAGACCATAGCATACATCAAACTACCAACAAAACTTTCATAAGGCACATTGGTCATGTCCTCCATGTCATTAGTAGACTTTGGACAGTCTTCAACATATAGCTTAGTTCCATGCATGATTGGAACAACAAGCTGCTTGCAATCATCCATGCTAAACCTCTCTAGAACTATTTTTACATACTTACTTTGACTGACCCAAAGATTTTTGCTTGTTCTATCCCTGGTTATCTCCATTCCAAGAATGTACCTAGTTGCACCAAGATCTTTCATTTCAAAATTTGCAGACAACTGAGATTTAAGATCATAAATCATAGTCTTGCTATTTCCTATGAATAACATATCGTCCACGTACTGTGTAATAACAAGCACACGATCATTCTAAAATTTATAATAAATGAATTGATCATATTTTGATCTCACAAATCCAATTGACAACACAAATGTGTCAAATTTTTGGTACCAGAATCTAGGAGATTGCTTTAAACCATAGAGATTTATTTAACTTACAGACTAGATTTTTTTTACCTCTTTCAACAAAATGCTCAGGCTGGGACATGTAGATTTCTTCTTCTAGCTCACCATGGAGAAACGATATCTTCACATCCATCTATTCAATTTCAAAATCATACACAACTGCCAATGATAACAGAAATCTGATGGATGCCAGCTTTGCTAGAGGGGAAAAAATCTCTCCATAGTCAATTCGCTCAATTTGAGAAAATCCCTTTGCAAACAACCTTGCCTTATACTTCTCAACATTGCCATCAAGGCCTGTTTTCTTTTTGAATATCCACTTACAACCAATAGGCTTTCACCCTTTAGGCAGTGGTACCAAATTCTAGGTATCATTCTTTTTCAAAGAATCCATCTTCATTCATGGCTTGCAGCCAAGAATTTGAATCAACCATGTTGATTGCTTCTTTTACAGTCCTAGGCTCATCAGTGGGGGAAAGTTCACCTATATGATGAAATAGGCATATTTTTTATGTCTGTTGTATGGATAGGCGTAGAGGATTTCACCTTTGTGACTTGCACAAATTAACCTCTGGCTCCAACAATTTCACTTGTCGAGGCATATTTGCCTCTATACTTGTCCATCTAGATTTTTGAATATAAAGTCACCCTTGATACAAAAGGGAAATAATGCTTTGACCTCTATTAGATGCAAGTATGCCGCTTCATAAGGAAAAATCACCCGTTGGGCGATGGATTCACCCCTATGAGTGAAATACGAACGTTCAAAAATTTAAACAAGCAGCAAAAATCAACTAGACCCATGATGTGGTTCCCATTGGGCATGCCAAAGATGTGTGCAAGTGAATTTAACCTACTAAAATGCAAGAAATAAACTATGCAAAGATCAAAAAAACAAACAAAACACTCAAGATTGGCCTAATTGAATCTAAACAAAAACATAAGAACTTAGAATCTTTTACCTTGTTTAGATTGATAAATCGATTGGCCCTTTGATTTCTTGATATGTGTGCTCCATGATGGACAAACAACATAAAAAACTAGCTTTAAATGATGGTTAGATGATGAGGGATGCAATGGAGATAGTGGGTATTGTGATAGATGCAATATGGAGGCTAAAAAGTGCTGCAACAATGTGGGTATGCTTGGATGCTTGAAAGTTGTTGATGAGTCTATTTGTTGGGCTAGTTATGGGTAGAATCTATAGTCTATTTTCTGAAGTTACCATGGAATTTGATATTGCATGCTAACATTTTTATATAATTTTTCTCAAACCATAAGATATTTGGGTTTAATTCCATTTTTGCTAGTTTAATGATATTTACCTATTATGTGGACTATCTATATTAATCTTGCATGTGGTTAATGAATGTTCTATAAATGTGATTATAGTTATGCAATTATTATGCATACTAAAATTTACATGTAGATATGATTGAGAAAGCTATGTTGAGAAAGGCAACCACCAGCTCATCACGCAAAGGAAACACACGAAGCTCAATTGAGGATGATAGTGGGAGATTCCTATAACAGCCGCATGTAACTGCCTTATGCCGATCTTTAATGATATTGAGCAATGCATGTGTTACTGTAGTGGTCGAGTCCACATTTGGGCATGCATGTTTGAACGAATTCCCCTGCATGTGTAACTGCTCTGCCACTCTCTTTTCTGCTTTCCCTAAATGGTGTCCTCTCAGTTAGTGGGAGTTGACTACCCTGTTTAGTTGATAAATAATGTTGGATCCTCCTTCTCAAGAGGTTGTTGATCACCAAGCTATTGTACAATCTGATAATCAGACATACTCTTTTGTATTTTGTACTTTCCAATGAATGAAATAAGATTGTTGAGTTGAGTATCTAAATTTTGCATTAGTCTTAGAGGATACTCATCCAAGGGGGGCCACTTGGTGAGTAATCCATTCTTTTAGTTTAGTTAAATTAATATTATCTTTTGTTTAGTCCTTAGCTAAAAAATCTATCACCAACTATTCCTGCAGCCACTAGAATTTCATTCTATGACTGTTCATGTAGCAAAAGCAGGCAAAGTAGTTTCCTATTTGTTGCTCAGATTTTCATTTATGTCATGCATGTTCAATTTGAGTTTTATTGTTGAGTAGTGTTCAACATCTTCTTTATATTACTTCCATGTAATTTACCTTCAACATTAGTCTCTCTTAGTTGTAGAATGAAGATGACTACTTTGAAGTTCCTAGTGCACATACTGTGCTGACCCATTTCAAGTTCACATCCTTGGGTTGACAATTTAAATGTACCTTCATTGTGGTTAAAATGGCTATTCAGGTTAGATGTTCAGTCTCTGATTTGTGAGTGTAAAAGCTTAGTTATTCAAATAATTGTAGGAGACGGGCATTTTTGGCACTGTTATCGGGGATGGTGTCAAACTAGGGAGTCCTTTGGAGTCATTGATAGTTTTTCTACTAAAGTATTTCTAAGCTTGATCTTAGTGTTAGAAGTTATGATCCACTATTTTTCCCCACCCATTCTTTGTGTGAGTTGGTTGATACTGAGTTGATACTACATGCATAAAAGAAGAAGAGATGCTTATGGGAGATTCCTTCCTAATAATCCATAGCCATTCCAGCTAGTAGAGCTTCCAAATCTGCCCAAAAATGAGGAAGAAGAGGAGCCACACCCCTTTGTTGATACATTCCCTGACTTGACCAGTTCTGAATTTTCCCTTGAAGATCAAAATCTAGTTGAGGAACCCTTTATTATGGAACTTCATCAAGCAGTATGGCTGATGCAAATGGAGAGAGGTCCAACAGGCAGAACCAACTAGATTTTCCTTTTCCCGTTGCTCAACAGAATGAAGTAGATAACCTTAAGAATATCCCTCCTTCATTCCTCCCTAAGTTCTATGGACCTGTCACAAAAGATCCTGATAAATTCTTGTTTGAGTTTGATATACTCTGGAGAAGCTATGATTATACCATTGATGCCCATAGACTTAAACTATTTCCTACTACCTTGAAAGAAGCTGCATTGAGATGGTTGATGGGCCTTTGTAGAAAAATTATGGAGACTTGGGAAGATATGAAGACAAAGTTCCTTGAAAAATATAAGGAGTATTGTAGGGGTAGTGACATGAGAGGAGGTGAAATTTTCAGAATGCAACAGAAGGAAGATGAGAGCCTGGAGGATTTCATTTCAAGATTTTCATTTTGTCTACAAAAATCTCCACACCATACACTCAATGAAGACTCATAGAAGTTTATTTTTCTTAGAGGAATTAGTGAAAGCTGCACTAATGCCTTGGACCTAATGGCTGGAGGAGATATCACTCAATTCCCTTACGAGGATATCAAGAAGCTATGCCAGAACTATTCTAGGGAAGCTTCAAAGAAAGGAAGAGCTTACCAATCCTCTATGGGTAAGTCATCCACTAGTGGAGTCTCAAGAGTGGAGATTACTAATTTTCTAGAAAATTTCAAGCAAGATATCATCAACAATCTAACTAATCAGCTGGATATACTTCAAGCTAAGAAGAAACATGAGGAGACAAAGGAAATGCTGATAGAATATTGCCCTCATTGTAGGCAGAAGAAGAAGGACTATAGATGCAAGGTGATAGCTAACATTGATAGTAAGCATATTCCACCCAAGTTCAAACCAATTCAGACTGATGAAGACCAAGTCTACTTTGTTGCACAAAAAAGGCCATGGGCTTCAAGATAGGGTATGCCACTAGATCCACTATCTTTTGTTGGGCCATTTTTTAATTCTTATTCATCTAGTATCCAGTGGCAGCCCCCTTGTCCATCCAACTATGAAGGATATCCATCATAGTCTTGGAGTAACCCTCTAAATTGTTGGTCCAATTATCAAAATTCCTCACCTTAGTGGCAACAACCTCAAGGTAATTGGCAACAGTTTCAAGGACCTTGGAAACAAACTCCAGGAAATTGGCAGCAAACATCTCAATGGAGAGGTGGCTAGCAATGGCCAAACCAGAGAACCAGTTACATGCATCCACCTTCTCAACCCCAACAACCTGCTATAATGCCTCCTTTTGCTAATCCAAGTTCAAATTTTCCCAAACCTACTTAGTAACCAGCCCAACCCACACCAAACCCAAATAACAAACCACAACAATAGCTTGTATATTCTATTGACCCAAATAAATTTCCTGCATATGATGTGTTTAAGTGACATACACCAATGTTTAAGAACTACCTTGTTAGCTCTTTCCACCCCCATTATCACTGAGCTTCCTATGGAAGATCAAGAAGAATCTTTGACTGATACCATTTAGCCTTGTGCACATAAAAATCCTGAACCAGTTCCATCCAAGCAAACAATGCAAGAATCACCATTCCCTAAGAGATTGGAAGTGGCCAAACAAAAAGAAGACAAGGAGGGAACCACTTTTGATATTCTAGACTAGCTAAAGCATATATGTGTCCAAATACCCCTATTCCAAGCCATAAAAGATGTCCCTATCTATGGCAAGGCAATTACAGAAGCATGCCTCAAGAAACTAGGTAGGAAAAAGAAGGACGCCACTACAGTTCATGTAGCAGGAAAATTAGCCAACATCATGCTTGGAAAAGTAATTATCCTCAAGTACAATGATCCAAGTAGTCCTCTAGTTGAAGTTATCATAAATGGGATAAACATAAAGAATGATTTGATTGACTTAGGTGCAGCAATCAATGTGATGACTAAAGACATCCTGCAGCAACTGAATATTGCAAGCATGAGATCCACTCCTACTGTCTTGTAGCTTGCTAATAGTTCCACTATTAAGTCTGATGGCATAGTAGAAGACATTGTGGTGATTCTAGACTCTTGGGAGTATCTAGCGGACTTCATGGTTCTTTCTCCCAAAGCTACACTAGGCGGATATCCCATTATCCTTGGTAGGCCATGGTTAGCAACTGCAGATGCTTATATTGGATGTCGTTCAGGTAACATGACCATTTATAATGGAAGGAACACTAGAAAGCTTGTTCTTTATCCTCTTGCTCATCCATCCCATAATGAAGATAATTTTGTATGGCCAAAAGTTGCTGAAGAGGCCAAAGATGTTGACTCTGTAGTATAGCTCATGATGCTAGGAAGAAATCATTTCCTGTAGCTTCAAGATGAGGATGAAGTGTTATCTAGTATCATTCAGAACCATTGTAAGATAAAAGAAACATCACCCACTCATGTGTCTAGTCCTGCAAACCTCATGCAAAAGATTATGTCAATTCTTCTTGATCCTCCTGCAAGCATTGGCTCTATAGATAGACTTCCTGCAACCACTCTTCCTACAACCACTATCTCTGTAGATAGACTTCCTGCAACCACTCTTCCAGCAAAAAAACTTCCTGCAGCAACAAGTATGATTCACACAATCCTACCACATGAACTTAAAGTACCATGTATTAATGAAGCAGCTATGATATAGTTAGTTACACAATTCCAAGTATTCAAAGAAAAATATTTGAATATCAATAGTAAATTGAGTAAGGAACAACAATTGACATTGGAAAATTTGTTGAAATCCCATCAAAATGCATTTTCCTAGGATTATCATGATATGAAGGGATTGGATCCAAATATCTACACTCATAGGATATTTATCAAAGATGATTGTACACCTATAAGGCATCCGCAAAGGAGGATCAACCCTGCATTGAGGGAAATTTTCAACATAGAGCTGCAAAAGTTACTAGATTCAGGATTTATCTACCCTATTTCAAATAGCCAATGGATGTCTCCATTAGTAATTGTGCCCAAGAAAGGAGAAAAATGGTGAGTTTGTGTTGACTATAGGGAGCTCAATGCTACTACTAAGAAGGACCATTTTCCCTTGCCTTTTGTAGATCAAGTCCTTGACTCTCTTGCAGGAAAATAATACTTTTCTTTTCTTGATGGATTTAGTGGCTATAATTAGATTCAAATTGCACCAGAAGGCTAGGAGAAGACAACATTCGAATTTCCATGGAGGACATATTCCTATTCAATGCTTCCCTTTGGGTTATGCAACACAAATTTTCAAAGAGCAGTCATCAGCATATTTTCAGATATCTCCCTTGATTGCATGGAAATCTATATGGATGATTTTACCACCTAGGGTGCTGATTTTGATGAAGCCTTAGAAAATTTGAATAAATTCCTATAGAGATGTGAATACCAAAATCTATCTCTAAATAGTGAGAAGTGCTTCATGATGATATAGGAAGGTGTAGTTCTTGGCCACTACATTTCCCACCATGACATTCAAGTTGATCCTACAAAAATTGAGGTAATTAATAATTTTCCTATACCTGCAAAACAAAAATATGTTAGGAGTTACTTGGGAAATTCAAGCTATTATAGGTGTTTCATCAAATATTTTAGCAAAATATCAGCCCCATTATATAGTCTCCTGACTAAAGATGTTGAGTTCCCTTGTACAGAAAACTGTGATACAACATTTTCTGATTTAAAGACAACTCTGACTCATGCTCCTATACTTAAGGGACCTAATTGGGAGATTCCATTTCACATCCATATAGATGCCTCAGATTATGCCATAGGAGCAGTCCTAGGGTAAAATGAAGGAGCCATTTAGAATTCCATTTATTTTGTCAGCAAAAACTTGCAGGGAGTTGAATTCAATAACATAGTAACAGAGAAATAAATGCTAGCAATAATCTATACCCTGAACAAATTCAAGCATTATATAACATATTACCAGATCTTTATGCACACTGATCATGCAGCCATTAGATATCTCATGAATAAACCCTTGATCTCAGAAGGTTAGCTAGATGGTTATTGTTGATGCGGGAGTTTGACATAACTATTATGGACAAACAAGGGAAGGCTAATGTTGTTGCAGATTTCTTTCAAGGCTGACCACATCAGAAGACAACCAAGCCATAAATGATTCCTTTCCTAATGAGCATATATTCTCCATTTATGTGTAGACACCCTGGTATGTAGATATAGCTAATTATCTTGTGACAGGGAGAGTCCCTCCTCACTTCTCTCCAAAGGAGAGAAGAGTGCTAATTGAAAAATCTTTCCTTTTTTCATAGATAGATGGATGCCTGTTTTACACTAGACCAGATCATGTTATGACAAGATGTGTGAGAGAAGATGAGACCTATGAAATTCTACATGCATTCCATGATGAACCATGTGGAGGAAAACTTATTTCCAAGAGGACAACAATGAAAATTTTGAACACATGATACTATTGGCCTACACTCCACAAAGATGCAGGGAGCTATACATGAAAATGTGACAGATGCCAAAAAATGGGCAGACCAACAAAGTCAGATGAGATGCCACTCTATCCCCAAGTAGTAGTCACTCCCTTTGACAAGTGGGGATTGGAATTTGTGGGACCCATTGACCCCCCATCAAATGGTAAGTTATATTCTGGTATGCACTGATTATGTAACTAAATGGGTAGAGGTAAAAGCCATGAAACATGCAAGAGATAACAAAGTTGCATAATTTCTTTATGAAGAAATATTTACATGGTATGGAGTACCTAGGGAAATAGTAAGTGATCAGGGAGCTTAGTTTACCTCAATATTTTTTACAACATTAGTTAATGAATATAACATAAGGCACATAAAGTCCACTCCTTATCACCCTCAAGCAAATGGAAAAGTTGAGGTGACAAACAAAGATATTGAGGCCATCCTAACCAAAAAAATGAATATTCATAGAAAAGATTGGGCAAACAAATTATCAGAAGTAGTTTGGGCTTACAAAACCACATGGAAGACAACTATAGGCTTCACACCATTTGAGCTATTATATGAGAAGACAACCATGATTCCCATTGAATTTGAGCATAAGACTCTCAAAACTGCAGTTAAATAAGAGATGGAATTTTTTGAGGCACAAAAAGAAAGTATCATGCATCTGAATGCATTAGATGAGATGAGGAAATCAGCCCTGCACCATATTGAAGTTGTGCAGAGTCAAAGAATCAAATGGCTTGATAAATTTATCAAAGAAAAGAAATTTCAGCCAGGTGACTGGGCACTACTTTATGACTCATGGTATCAGGATAATGCAGGAAAATTATAGAAAAGGTGGCTAGGACATATGAAGTTGCTAAGGTATTTCCCAATGGAGCTATGTAGCTCACCACCATTAACCTTTTTAGATTCAAAATACTGGTGAATGTGCACCGTCTCAGATTATATCAGAATTCAGCTGCCAAAGAAGAGTTCTTGTAGCAGTTCATCTGACATGCAACACCCAAGCATAGTTCCTACAGTTGAAGAGTTCTTGCAGCCAAAGGCAGTGGAGCTAGTGTCCCTCCTTCTGCCTAATAAAGGTACTTGTTGATGGTGTTTTCTACACAACAACAACTCAGAGAGAATATGATATCCTATCTCTTGAAAGGTAAATCTCTATGGAAAAAGAGATAACCCCAAGGTCTCTAATGTTAGGTCTTGACAATGCAGTGAAACAACTCAGAGATAATGTGAAAATGCTGATAATCACAAAGGGACCTTACTACAAGCAAATACTGGACTTTGAATTTATCAGATCTAAACAATGAATTGATACTTGAATCTTTTTAATTGAACCCAGATAATAAAGAAATAGAAAAAAGATGAAGGTTTCAGAGATAATTCTAAGACTACTTCTAACTTTAAGACTGATAATGCCAAAAGATAAAATGCTCAAAATGGACCAATCTCTCATAAACTACTTTATGTTTTAATCTAGATAAATTTGTAATTTCACAGAAATAGTGCAATCTTCTGAGATATTTAAAGATTTTCAAATCACAAACATTCATTCAAGCAATCTTGAACAAATCCTTATAATTGAACTAAGCACAATTTTAAGTCCAAGCTAACTTTGCAAAGCAGCTAACAATCAACTAACTACAAAAATTATGGACTAGAGATCACTGCAAACATTCCAAACGTGAAATCCTAAGCATCACCAAACTATTTAACTATGAACTTATAAGAAATTTTAAAGATAGAACAACAAGAACCATACCAGATGAAGCTCCACAAGACATATACCAAATCACAATATCCTTTCTTATATTAAGTCATCCAAAATGGCAACAATTCCAATTTTCTATTACAGCACTTGGTTGAAAATAAACCCTAATTCGCTCAAACGTGAAATCTCTATTCTAATTTTCTATGTGTATCATGTATCACCTACCTATCTCAAATGAGGCAACATGCCCATTTTATAGAGAATCCCTAAGATAGGTCAGCCCAAAAATAATAATTTACAATAAAACATGACCTACAAGAGGTCGGCCTCAAAAGATATTTGAATATAATATAAAATGTGCAATTAGCACCAATTTCATCCAAATCGGCCTAAGTATCAAAGGGTTGGCCCAATGCATGTGAGTAATGGGAAGCACAATTCCCAAGGTAGACCTATATAACTACTTCACATCCTTGTCCTTAGCTTGATGTTCTTCACCATGCATGGCCAACAATACTCTTTCCAGCTCAACAACAAGTGGCACAGGCAAAACCCGAACTCTTCTTTCAAGAGACTTAATATCATCCCTTACCTGCCTCACTATACCATCCCAATTAGCTCTATTAGTTAAGTATCTATCAATAACTACAATATAGGTTGCAGCATCATCTAGCTGATGCTCAGTGACTAGAGAATAAACATCTCTCCACCATTTCCTAAGTTGCTCCAGATTAAGATGCTTCAGAGCAAACTTCTTCCTTCCTTTCATAATTTCAAAGAATGAGATATACTTATCATGAATACCAGTCAAAGTGTCCTCAATCTGCTTTCCTTATTTGTGAATATTTTTTAAGGCCTTCTACCTCATCTACAGGATTTCAAACCATTCACTCTTATCCAGGTTATCTTCAGTAAACTCCATGATCATTCTATTTTTTTGTAGTAGAAGATCAGTATCCTCCTTGTCCTGAGCTAGCACAGTTTTCAACCAGTCCACTGATCTCATGGCATCTCCTTTGGTTGACAAGATATCCTTAATGGTAGCATCTCCTTTAGTTTGAACCCCTTGCAACCAAGCAACTATAGCAAGTGTGGTTCCTTTTATCTTCTCAAGCTCAAAGATTATTTCCTAAGGCAAGAAACCCACAGCAGAGGAGGAAGATCCAATGGACTACAAGGGTTTCATCAAATCCTGCAAGTAATTATTCAATTTCTCATTCTCTTTCTCCAACTCATGCCTAGTTTGTACAACCTTCTTCAATATTCCCACAATTTTAGCACTGGAGCCTTCATACTCCTCAATGTCCTATTCCATAGATGCATGCCCTAAGTCAATAGTTTGCACATGATAATCTTTGGCAGTTACATTATCTCTATCTTTATCCGGAGCAGGGGTTGCAATGTGAGCCACTCTATTGCCTAACCCATCTCTCTCAATCCAGGACATGACCCTAGCCTTCTTCTTAATATTTCCTTTTTCAACATTGGCCATTAAGTCATCCCAATTAGGAGGAGCATCTTCTACTATTACCAGTTTACTTTTCAATGCTTTATTCAGCCAACTCAAAATAGTAGACTTAGTTGGCACTATATCTTGCTTATCTTTCTCATGCTGGTCATTATGGGCATCCTTCTCAACACTTGGCACATTAGGGATAACCATGATTGGATCCTCCTTGTCTTGCAACTGCTCCTCCACAACAACCTACACCAGTGAAGGGATCTTAACTGGTATCTCCTCCTGTTGAGGAGATTTACTCAATTGCTCTTTCGTAGGTGAATCTGCATAGGCCACCAAAGGGGACTGGATTACCTTGTCAATTTCGACCTCTGCACTATAAAGGTCTCCTTCCTAAAATTCCTTCTCTCCCAAGTCCTTGGGATCTTCATCCCTCCTTGGTTCTTCTTGTACACTACCAGTATCTCGAGGAATGGAGATACTTTCTTTTTCAATAAGGGGAGTAGTCACAGGAACATCCTCCTTCATAGCAACATCCTTTGGGGAAGGAGTCCTTGACCTCCTTATGTATACTTGTGTTCTTTCCCCTGAACTCTCTACTTATACCACTGGTGGTTCAACCTCCTCATCAGTTTTAGGAGCCTCCTCCTATTTCTGTGATAGCTTCACAAGCCTTCTTCTTTTTTTCAATGAAGGGGTAACATCTACCTCTTCCCTCTCTTCTTTGTCTTTTTCAACCCCTTTCCTCGAGACATGTCTCCTTTTCTTGGCAATAAGTTTCCTTTGTTTACCCACTTTTGCCGCCTTCTCAGCTTGAACATCTCTAACCTAAATTTTGAAAGGAGAATCCACTTTTGTCTTACCTTTAGGATCATGTTCGTGTGATTCCTCAGAAGTAGAATGAGACTCCAAGTCTCCCATTAGTTCATAAGTACATTGGACACCCTCACTCTCCAATTCTAGCATTTTGTGTTTCAACCACATTTTGGTGTACTTGATCACCAGAGTCATGATTTGATCCAATTATGTTTTCTCTTCTTCTAACCAGTCAATCTCTCCAATTGGCTTGTCTTTCACTACCTCAAAGACATGACCCTAAATTAAATTTCCATTCTCTTCCACCTGGTCAGGGATGGAATTCACATTGTATAACCTTACCAAGTCCACTGGCAACCTGGAGAATTTCTTCTTCCTTACCTCAAATTCATCAGCAAGGTTAATCCAATAATCCTTAATATTAACCTTATGACTATAGTCCCTACTGGCCTTCCTCTGTGCCTCACCAGTGATGTCAATACCTACTCTCTTGGAATGGAAAGAGAGACCAAAATTACTCATCTCCTCCTCAGAAGTGTGAGAAGACTAGATAGAGGGACAAACCTCACCCATTCCTATCTTCAAGGGAAAATCATTCCCAAAAATTGTTTTATGCTTATCTCCCTTTACAACTATGTCGAAGTCACAAATCTTCCCAATGACTTCCTTCAATATAATATGATTAGTAGGGTACCTCAGGAGTCTGTAGGGAGCCCTCTGAAAACCATCAATCCTAATGTAAGAGAAGGTGGGAAATTGGATAAACCATGCCCCATATCTCTTTATCAATTCTTTAGCTTTGTCAAAAATTCTCACATGCTCCGCACCTTGGATCAATCTGGTGATATACATTGTGAAAGCATAATTTTCTCTTCTATAGCTTCCTCCAGTTAGGTGCAGCTATGGATATACCTCATATATTAAATCCTACCCAAATGTACCTTTGGTGCTCAACCCCTTATATGGGTGAAATCTTGCTAATGCATACACCAAGTAGGAGGTCATGTTAAAGTTTTGGTTTGCAAGACCTTGCACAACTTCTCATGGATGACTCCACTTATGGCACCTGCCCAATGGCAATCAATACCCTGCTCCATCCGAGCAATAACATTAAACATCCAGCTTTCAAATACCCCTGCACCCTTCAATCCTACCAGTCTATTGAGAAGAGTGATGACATTGTAATACTCCCTTTTGAACTTGAGCCTGAATAGCTTCTTTGGAAATTTGGAGAAATGAGGCTTGGGGTTTTCCAACCAAGAGTTGATTGCCTGCTAGGACTTGAACACATTTTCCTCATAGTATTTCCTTTCTTTGTCTATGTCAAAACCCACCACATGTGACCTGTCAGGGATATCAAAAGTCCTTGCAATGGACATAGGACTAAAACCTGCCACAATCCTTCCTTGAGGACCAATTATTCTTTGTGTCCCTCTCTCATAATTCATGGCACACTCAAGCACCAATTCATAGCACTACACCGTGGAGGGAAAACCTGCTACATGTGCTAA
Source organism: Sequoiadendron giganteum (assembly GCA_007115665.2). Taxonomy (NCBI): domain Eukaryota; kingdom Viridiplantae; phylum Streptophyta; class Pinopsida; order Cupressales; family Cupressaceae; genus Sequoiadendron; species Sequoiadendron giganteum. The sequence goes on from CM021109.1 coordinate 576,730,089, forward strand.
CCCGGATTCCATAGTTATCTTGGCAAACAAAGGAAGATTAGGTGCTGCCAATTCAGCTTTAAACTCCTCATAATCCCACATACCCACATTAGTATCGATGATTCCTAACCAAATAGAAGTTAGATTGCTTTCAGGAATCTTGCTTTTTATATCCAACTTTACCTTCTCCACATCAGAGATAGCAGAACTCTCTGCATCTGGATCTGTTGCCTTCCCATTGCCTCGACGAACAACATCTTGTCCTGATCCTATTTGAAAACAAATAAAAATGACTAAAATAAGGTCCAAAGAAACAACAAGTGTTAGAGAACCATATCACCAAAGTTTGGGACTTAGCCCACCTCACAGATTCAATAATAGAGAGGAATTATGGGGAAATCCGGACTAGGTGGAATCCAGCGAGACAAACGTATAATCCCCCAAAATATCATCTCAATCCATTAATTCAATAAAGGAATATCCTTAGCATAAATTCATTTGATCATTTAAACATACTACCAATAAGAAAACTTCTCGCATAATCCTCAAATTCATCATTTCCCAAAACTTCGGAAGAATCCCAACCAGGGTGGATTTTAGTGAAAACAGTAATAGTTGTAATTAACTTGGGAAAAAGGATGAGACATGGAGCATCCAGGAAAAGCTAACAGAAGTGAATTTTAGTGAGAATAAGATAAATCACCATAAAGATCGAATCCAACAAAATGACCTAACCACGGATATCGAGAAAATTTGGAGGAAGCAGATTTTTTCGAGGGAGACAAAAAATCCTATTAAAGTGGCAAGAAAGAAGAAATGAGAAAGTCAGGAAAATCCGGACCAAGCGGAATTCTACAGAGACATCAAAAACCCAAACTCATCCACATTCTCTCATTTTTTCCAAAATGAATCAAATGACCATGGACCTAGGGTCTGCACCTCGACAATGCCCTAACCACAGACCCCAATGGATCAAATATGAATTAAAAAACCCTCCTCTCAGCAATTTGAGAGGGATAGGCTGTGCCTTAGGTTAGGAACCCTAAAATCTCCGCCATGGGAGCATAGAAAAAACCAGGCAAGACTTGCTAATGAATGAGATGGGAGGTTTAGGACAAAATGCAAGCAAGCCCCAAGAAGAGTGAAATACTAGACCAAAATAAGTGCTTAATGATCAACCTGATGGATTGGTAGAAATAATGAAAACCCTAAATGCCCAGACATGGCACGCACAACCAAGAAATAATGAAGCAACAAAAGGCATGAAAGCAAATGAAGCAAATCAGTTAACAACCAATAGAGGAAAGGAGCATGTCCACATACCATGAGAGCAAAAGAACTAGAACCGTCGATGCTAACAATCAACCCATAGACACGAGTAGGATACGAGCAATGCTCATGAAATTCAAATGCAGCACTCCAAAATAGCCTTGAAATGCATGATCTAGCAACACACCTCAAGCTCTAGCACTCAAACTCAAATGAAAAGTGAACAAATAAACTCAAATGACAAATTACCCTCCAAGATTCAATATATCAATGCCCCAAAAGGGTCGTGCAATCGCCATTAATGTGACCGTTAAGACAACCAAGACCAAAACCTGGAGATCTGACAAGACCATGGACTTCAGAGAAATCCGGACACAACAGATTTCCCTGGATTTTTGTCAAAAGACAACTATCTCCGGATTCTGAAAGAAAATCAGGAAAATTCGGCCAGGGCAGATTTTCCTAGAAACGGTGAAAAGTTTGGAATGCACTCAGATCTTAAGATTTTTGAATAAAACTCACAAATGTGCCACTCCAAGTGGCAAGATAAACATTAGAGTATGGGTGAAAGCAAGAAAAATCCTAAAATAGAAAGGCCAAGACACCCAAAATCTAAAAAAATGAGGGTCCCTACTTCAGTGGGGCGTGTGTGCAAAAACTACACAATAGTACGCACTTGTCATAATAGAGACTTCTACTTTGTAGAAGTCCGTTTCTCGACCCATCCACCCATTTTTCTATTCATACCACCTTTCTCTCTCTTCCATCACTTTATTCCACCTCACACCATTCCATTTCATCATCATTAATTGCTCAATTATTTCTTAAAAAGGCGAACAAAACTTTCTGCACGCTTGTTGCAATGAATCCTCGACACAATCATGTTTGTATACACTCAGATATGCGCACATTAATTGCATTCTTAATTATCTTTTAGAGTGTTTCATTTCATCACTGTACATTAGTATGGACATTCACATAATTTTTATGACCCCTTATCAAATCATTGCTGCCATCTTGCATGTGTGGACACATGTCTAAATTTAGGTTGAGGGGAGGGGTAAGAAAGATGCGAATATATTGCCACATGTCAGTCCATGATTTTTTGTGTCAAAAAATCTTGCTAAGCTGATTTGAAATTTAAAATTAAATACGGCTTGCATGTGTGATGTGACACTAAACTACCGCCGCCATTTCCTCTCATTATAACTCCTTTTTATTACCATCTCTTGCCATTATTAACCCTATCATAATCTTAAGATGCAAATGGTAAATGGTAAAAATAGAGTAAAGGAAAAATTCAGTCGACAATTCAGCTAGCAGGCAAACATAAATGAATTTTCTTACAGACGAGATTTACAGAAGGAAATTTTGCAAAGTAACAGATTGATTATAGACAATGGGAGGTAGACTCATTCAAAATGAGCCCTCAGTTCATGATACTTTGTTGCAAGATGCACAATGCCTAGCCAAATTTCAAAATTGTGGCTGGTTGGATTATTTTATGAAACTAAACGGTTTTGACGAAGGTATTGCATTAGAGTTTGCCCAAACATTTTTAGATGGAAAGGCCACAATGAAAAGGCTAGAGGTTGCAACAACAAAGGAATGAATTGCAGAAGTTTCAAGTTTGCTAGCTGACGGCGAGCCTTACCCTATTTCTAAAGACGTTAAGTCAATCATAGCTATATTCACAATACATGGTGATCCCCCATTGACTATTGAAAAATAGGGTGCTAAAAGACTCTCCCTTCCCGAGCCATGAAAGTAGGCAGCTGTATATATTATTAGATATATCACTTGTGAGGGTCGACTTTCAAACCTACATTTGGTGCATTTCTAACTGTTGAGTCATATGAGATAGGAGAGGATGATGAATGTGCCCAATGTCTTGTACAACCTTCTCTCCATCATGGAAGCAAAAACTCAAAAAGGTAGGGATAACTCTGTATCCCACCATTATCTCATTAAATTATTGATTGTAGAATCTCTACATGATGCAACACCTAGAATGACCTGGGAGGATTTTATAAACATTGATCAATATAGACCTGAGTAGTTGCAACCTAGGGTTTCACCTCAGACACATAGGTCTAGTAGAAAATTAAGCATGGTTGAAGACACCCTTGGTGCTTCAACCTTTGGTCCTGACCCTAGTGTGAATCCTCCTACTCAAGAAAGGACTATAGATGTTAGTTCTTTTGATGCTGAGCATGAAAAAGAAAATTCTCCATCAAATTCTGATGATGATGATGTTCGACTTGAAACTATAATAAGAACAAGGGCACAAAAAAGGGAAGCCAAAGCAAGGAAAGAAAACAATATCCTATGCAAAAAGAGGTGCCAAGTACTGAGAATAGAAAGGTTGGCACTATGCATCCTACAACCAAAGAAAAATGTAGGAGCCCTCTCAAGAAAACAAAACCGATTGTTGATATGCCTTTGCAGAAAAACCCTAAGCTTGGTGGGACATCATGTGAAAGCACTAAAGCTCCACTAGAGTAGGACAATGCCAAAGAATAAAATATATTTGATCAGGAAGCAAAAATGACCTTGGCGGATCTTGGTGCCCTTGCAGAAGAAGTTGAGACTCAAGAACACGAAGAAAGTCAAGAGTTCCTGCAACAAGACCAAATTCAGGAGTTCCCACAGCAAAATGAGGAAATAGATCAGGAGTTCCTACAAAAACTACAAGAATGTGAAGAAGAGGCCCTGCAACAAGAGGGAGAAATCGAAACTATACCTCTACAACTTGAATCAGTGGGACATCCTAAATCTATGCAGATAGTTCTATATGGGGAGCAACCGTCCACAAAAATTCTAGTAGGAATCCATAAACCTCCTGATTTTTCAATACATGCAACAATTTTGAATTTGTGGAAAGAGATACAAAGAAGAGAGGAGGAATGGAAAAAGTAAAATGAAAGATTGAAAAAGGAAATCCAAGAGAGGGATGAGATTATTGAGGAAAAGAATGAAGAGATTATCTTTTTGAAGGAGAGGGTGAGCGACATTTCAACCTTGATGCCAAAAATCCTGGAATGCAGAACCCCTCCAAGAGTTTATGCTCTGCACCTAAAAGAGAAGTATCTCTCCTTCAAATTGTCAAGAATTATATCAGGTTTGAACCCCTCCATTGAAACTCATACAAAAATTTTCAATGCTTATAGAATTGCCTCCCCTAAGATAAAAAATTTACGCTGTGAATTTTATTTACACAACTTTGATGTAACTAAACACCAAGATTGGAACCCACTTTTGTATGTGGGGGACATCCAATGAAGAGAATTCATGTCTTGGATTCAAAATGAGATTAGTTGGGGTGAACAATATAATACTTATAAGGGAAAGGAATCCAATATTCCTTTAGCCATCAGAGCTGAATCAAGGAACCCCAAAGGCATTTACACTAAATGGAATAGGATGCTTTTCAGACTGAACTATGGTAATAGGATTATGCCTTGGATTGAGGCAGTATATAGTGAGCATGAGGTGAAAACAACAACAGAAGAGGAAACTATGAGAAGATACTGTACACATCTAAAATGGTCATAGTTAATCAAACTTGTTAATTAATTAAATATGAATTATTTAATTGATATTGTTCTAAACTCTTCTACATATAAATAAATTTAATTAATTATTTATATCGTTCACTTTCTAAATTCTTCTAATTTAATTAAATAAATAAGTTTACTATATTATTATCATCTTCCTCTTAATTAATTAAATAGATTTCATAATTTATTGATATTAATTATCACAAGTTTAAATTTTAAATTTAAATGGTATTCTTCATTTCACATTTAATTAAATATTATAAATATTTAATTAGAAACTTTCCCCATCTCTCACACTTAATTAAATATTTTAAATATTTAATTACTTGCTTTTTCATCTCTCACACATAATTAAATATTGATTATTTAATTATGTAAGCTTCTAAATTTATTGTCACATGTAATTAATAAATTTGTTTATTTAACTAGGGATTTATCCTCAACTATCAACTAACTTCTCATAAATGAAGTGCACAAATGGCAACTTTCCTTCATTTTTGAATGGAAAAGGTTGTGTAGGAGGAAACATCTCCCATTATTCTCTCAACCTTTCATCTTTTTCTCAACTTCTCAATCTCTCACCGTTCATCTTAACAGGTTTGAATTCAGCCATTGATCTTGGCCAACTAGATTCTTGCCTCCAAAAATCTATAAATACAACCCTCTTGTGAGTTGAAGATCATCCTAAAATTTGTGAATTTAAGCATGATTACTATAGTTGCATTCAAATAAATATTTAGCATTTCAAGTTCATAGCATAGCATTTTAGTTTTTAACTTCATAGCTTCAATAATTTAGCAATAAACATGTATTTTGCATAAATCCCGTTCTCCTAAGTTGTCATTTCAGCAAGCTACTACTTACACCCAATGAGAGCCAGTAACTTGCATTGAATCCTTGGAGATAGAGGACAATGAGACACATTTGAAGGAGCTGCTATTATTTAGAGTTTGTTTTATCTTTTTAATTAGTTTCCTTTGATTTAATGTTTCATTGGTATGTTAGTTTATCTTATTAATTAGTCCAAATATTCTCACAAACATTTTTGGCATTCACCGTGGGGCCTTGCCCCGTTTTTAATCTTTTTATTGTAGATTTTCGAATAGGTGACAAACTAGAGCTTCGGTTTAGTGCATACGAGCTCTGTTTTGGCACATACAAGGACTGTTTTAGTGCATTGGTAGCCTCTTTTAGCGCATTTACTGACTATTTTAGCACATCCATGTTTGCTCCTTTAACACATTTGTTAACTATTTTAGCACATTTACTAGTTCTTTTAGCACATAGAGGGGGTGTAAAAAGAAATCCTGATTCTAATGCCATCCGCGGACAAAGATTTTTTAATTCAGTTTTAAAGTAAAATAAAGCAATCCTAGGATATACACTTAAATATGGAATTAACCAATCCTAGGATAGTCACCAAACGTCATTTTTTCTTGGTTAAAATGAATCCAATGTTTGTTGTGAAGAAAAATCTTCACTTAGTGTAAAAAAATTATCATTTGTATTTAAAATCAACCATTTGTTTGCTGTGATTGTTGGGTAATAGGTTTATGCTCTCCCCTTTACTGGGTGACTAAAACACCAGACTTACCTATTTCATTTTATGCAATTCATGCTTTGTTACATCCTTTAGAAGGCTTGTTGTAGTGGGAAAAAGTACTCACCCTACGGGAACAACCAAAGTCAGGTTTTCCAACCCACTCTAATCAAAAGTGAATTTTGGGGAAACCCATATTCAACGGAAGTGAGAAAGATAACCATCCCCAAAATATTTATTCTAATTATATTGGGAGGTCTCCTGAGGGAGTTTATCTATTGCCACGCCAAACGGATACCTTTACTACGAACCATACTGTAGAAAGCCAACCGAGTCAGTATCCAAACATCATATTAAACACAGTGCAAGGGGAGGGAAGAATTTTTCCCCAAGACACTCACCATATAATTGCCACAGATTGTTTTCTCAAGGGATCGATAAATATAACCTTGAGTACACACTTGGAAAAGACAAAAACATGGGCACCCTCTAGGGGGTGACAAGACTGTGTGAGTCGACGCAATTTTAAGATGTGGGTTGTGGTTCCTATGATGACCTTTTTGACAAATAAGAGTGAGTCTATTTGAAGTTCCTATTTTGTTCAATACCCGTGAAAATCTCAAGAACATACACTCTTTGTTTAGATTTTAAGATTTGTAAAAAACTATTTTCTACTGTATGCCATGTTTTTCAAAATTTAAAATAGATAAAGATCATCCAAAAACATCAAATTGTCAAAAAATGTCTATCTCAGAATAGTAATTGGATAGTTTAGTGCATCCCTAGTCTGTTTTAGTGCATTTGTGCTCTGTTTCGGCACATTTATGCTCTGTTTTAGTGCATCTATGTTATGTTTTAGCGCATTCATGCTCTGTTTTAGTGCATATGTGCTCTATTTTAGCACATGCATGTAATAGTCTGGTGCATAGGTTGGATATTTTATTGCATTTGCTGAAAATTTTAGCGCATCTGTATACCGAACTTGGGTAATTTTCTGATACCCGAAAATATGCCATCTTAGTCTAGTCTTTTTCTATGCTCAGGGTTTGGAAGTCTATAACTTTTTCCAAGAAGTCCCTAGAGAACAAGATTAAGAAGCCAAAGAAATCTCTCAGTTATAAGAAGTTATTGAAAAAGAGGAAATTTTTATACCAAAGTTGAAAGGTTTTTCTTGAACTCAGAACCTTTATTCATCGATATCATAACTTTGTTAGAGGTTTCACGGATGATTATGCTTTAGAACCATTATATTCACAAGATTTCTTTCAAAGAAGATCCCTTTCTCAAAGGCATAATCAAACTTAGCATATTTTTTCCTCTTTCATTCCCCAACCAGCAATTGTGTACTCTAATCGTCCAAATCAATTTTTGCAATAGAGAGCTTAGGAAACATTAGGCATTTGTCAAAATCCTTATTTTTACAAAAATACGATCAAACCTCACAAAGTGAAAAATCATCTTTATTTTTTATTTTTGGTTTAATTCCCGCAAATAGGATCATCATCCTTTCAATCAGGGAATCATGAGCTAAAGATTAAAAATTTTCATTAATTCATAGAATCTTCATTCTATTTCGACTTGGCTATCCATCAAAATTGCACAATTTCATTCTTTTGATCAAAGTTAGTAGAAATTTGGCAAAATCTTATGCCTATTGTCACAAGATCTCAAAAGCACATAGAAGGAGATGAAAGGGAAAGTACAATAAGCAACATGGGTAATAAAAGAAATAATAGTGATAGGGAAGAAAATCCTTTTCATAATTCAAATACTGACAAGATAACTAAAGAAAACCTTAAAGAAGCAGAACAAGACCCTCAATTCCATACTCTCATGGAGAGAATTTTAGAATGAAAGAAGGAAAGATATTTCCTTTCATTAGCTAATCAAGGAGCTAAGTTACCTGCTAATTTTGACATGGAAGGGATTAGAGAAAATCCTGAAGCCCCTCTTAATTATTTTAGTACTCTTACTCAACAGATAAGAGCCTTGCAAGGGAAAATAAAAGAAATACAAGGGGGCTCAACAAAGAAGTATGTTTTGGATGATATATGCCCCTATCCATTTGACACGAGTCTTCAAATGATTACTTTTACAAAACATTGCAAAATCCCAAAGTTTGATAGGTATAATGGGAAAACGAATCCCATTGATCATGTGAGGGATTTTTGAAATATGAGCTTAGAATTCGCTCATGAAGGGAAGTTTGTCTAAGGTGAAAAATCCCCCTCCAATTCAATACAATTTGGTCGATCAACTACGGAAAACATCGGCCCAAATTTCTATCTTGGAGATCTTAAAATTATCACTCGCACATAAGGACATTCTGGAAAGGGAACTTGTCAACACAATTGTGTCTCCTGATCTGGATATCAATAAATTTAAAGCCATGGTGGGACACTTGTCCTCATCCACATGTTTATCCTTTACTAAGAAGGATGATTCATCCATGACCTGTCCACATAATTCATCACTTTACCTAGAGGTCATGGTTCATAAATCCTGAATTAGATGTGTCCTAATAGATGGGGGAGTTGGATTAAACATTTATACTTTGAAATTGGTCCTTGCTTTGGGATATTCAGAGGATTCTATAGATCCACAAAGGAAAATTATGATCAAAGCATACGATGACGGGGAAAGAGCTTCTAAAGGCCTCATCATGTTACCAATTAGAGTGGAGAATACCTTTTGTCAGGTTCTAGATCGGGATCTATCCTATAACATACTCTTGGGTTGTCCATGGATCCATGAGATGCAAGCAGTTCCATCTACTTATCATCAATGCTTGAAGTTTCCATATGATGGACAAGAAGTAACAATACTAGCCGATCACATTAGCAGTCAGACTTTTTCTAACCTTAGAGCAACTAAGGAGACATTTGTCCCACATAATAGAGAGGCTTTAGCCATTTCTACCTCTAAACACAATGATCAAGCAAGAGAAATGATACGTAATTTTGGAACCAAGATAAAATTAAAAGATAATGGGGTGGGAGAATATTCCTTATGTCTCTCTAGTCTACCTACGTCCCCAAGATCTCATGGTCAAACATCAACATCCATACAATAGGCTACAACAACTTTAGCCTCAGGCACACAAGCTTCAGTTCCCATCACTAAGTTTGATGGAATATTTATCAAAGAAAATGAAATGAAAGATAGAGCTATCCTTGATTGGCTAAATAAAGATGAAGAAGAATCGGTAGAACATGTCAGGTTACCCACCTAATAATATGGAAAAGATTATACAATAATGCAGTAAATGGGTTATGAAGGGAATGGCCCTATCGGTAAAAGGAAGGAGGGCATTGTTGAACCTATCCGACTAAAAAAAATGCACCCAAAGGATAAAACTGGGTTAGGATATGGTGACGACACAAAGGAAGAAATAGTACAAAGAGCATGCAATGAGGAGTTAGCTGAAACAATTCTTAGAATTCAAGAAGACAATTCTAACACTGACTCCAATGAATATGAATGGGATGACATCTTTGATGATACATTCTGGAGAGATAAATAGGTGGATGTCATACAAAAATTCACACCTAAATTCATATAAGGGGAAAGCTCAAGGCCTCCGCTTGATTACGTTCTACTAAGCAATCATGAATCGAGTGAGGATGATTTGATTCAAAGTGAGATAGATCATCAAAAGGAGGATACCACCATAGATATTTCCCATAACGAAGGTGATGATAGCATCATGAACCTAACAGCTAGTGACCTTACTTAGCCTAAAGACCCATTTCCTTTGGTCGATACCAAACTCATTGATTGGGAACAAATTGTATCGATTGATATCCCAACTTTTCCCGATGATGAAACCATATAAACTTTCTTTGTTCATCCAAATAAGAAACAAGTTCCACCAAGGAATCACAAGATCAAATTTTCAGACAAGAAAGTGCTAAGTATCTCAACTACAAAATTAATAACATAAAAGAAAGATCTAATAGTGAAAACCTAACAAAGGTAGTATTAGATCATGAAAAGAGAAAAATAAAAAGTGTATCTAACAGTGAAAACCTTTCAAAGGCACTAAAAGATGGGAAACTTGACACTCTCCTTGAGAATTATCAGGAAAGGTCTTCTATTTTAATAGAACCAACAACAACGATCAATTTAGGTACTGTGGAACAACCTAAAGTATTGCAACTTGTTGCATCACTAACAGAAGAGGAAACCCTTGGATTCACAAAATTTCTCAAGAACAATGAAATAAATTTTGCATGGTCCTATGCAAATATGCCTGGATTAGATCTAGATCTCATCATGCATCATCTATCTATCATGCTAGGGGAAAAACCTATGAGGAAAAAACTCAGAAAAATGCATCCACATGTTGCATTATTAGTCAAGGAGGAATTAAAGAAGCTGTTAGATGTCGGATTCATTCGGCCTATAGACTATGCATAATGGATCTCAAATATCGTGCCTGTATCAAAGCTAGATGGAAGAATCAGAATTTGTACAGATTTCAAGGATTTAAATAAGGCATGCCCTAAAGACAATTTCCCTCTATCAAACATAGATATGATTATAGATTTGACTGCTAGACATGCTATGTATTCACTAATGGATGGATTTTCGGGATACAACCAGATAAAAATTGTGCCTGAAGATTAGGATAAAACAATGTTCACATGTCCTTGGGGTACATATTGTTGGAATGTAATGTCGTTTGGACTCAAGAACGGAGGAGCTACTTATCAATGGGAAATGACTACCATTTTTCATGAAATGATGCACAGATTCATGGAGGATTATGTCGATGATATTTTATCCAAATCACACACAAGAGAAGAACATTTAGATATCTTATCTAAAAATTTTGACAAGATGGAAAAATTCAAAGTGAGACTTAATCCAAAGAAATATGTCTTTGGGGTGAAATCTGGAAATCTTCTAGGATATATTGTGTCAGAAAAGGGAATTGAAGTGGATCCATCAAAGGTACAAGCAATTATTGATATGCCACTACCAAAGAACATCAGTTAATTGCTCTCATTGTAGGGATAGATGCAATCCATTAGGAGATTCATCGCGCAAATGGTGGATAAAATTTTACCATTCACTCATCTCTTACATAAGAATGTTCCATTTAAATGGGAAGATAGATGTGAAGCAACGTTTGATCAAATAAAGCATTATCTAATGAGTCCACTAGTGTTGATTCCACCAGTACAAGGTAAACTACTCATATTATATATTTCTGCTACAGAGGTATCCTTAGGATCATTATTGGCACAAGAAGACAATACAAGAAAGGAGTGAGCAATATATTACATCAGTCAAACTTTGACAAGCCATGAACTAAATTACACCTTCATTGAAAAATATTGCTTAGCAATAGTGTTCACTTATCAAAAATTATGACACTATATGCTAACTCATACAATAAAGCTTGTGGCTAAGATTGATCCACTAAAATATCTTCTTAGTAAAGCAACCCTAACTGGCAGATTGGCTAAATGGGTCATGATCTTGAGTGAGTTTGAATTTTATTATGTGGATCGAAAGGCTATCAAAGGATGGGTAATAGGAGATCAGTTGGCAGAGGCATCGATGCAAGTAGAACATCCAATACACATTGATTTTCCTGATGTTGATTTATTCACAACAACTATTAAACAGTCATGGGAACTATATTTTGATGGATCCTACACTAAACATGGTTTGGGGGTAGGAATTATTTTCATAGCACCTCAAGGACATACAATTCCAAAATATTATTGGCTAATGTTTCCTTGCACAAATAACATAGATGAGTATGAGGCACTATTAATTGGAATGGGAATTGTAGTAGACTGGAAAATCATAGAACTACAAGTTTTTGGTGATTCACAACTTGTCATAAATCAAATCAATGATGAATATCAAACTAAAGATGACAATTTAATGCCTTACAATAAAATGGTGGATTATTTCAAGAAGTACTTTGTTGATATCAAGCTCACACAAATTTTGTGTAATGATAATAGAGCTACAAACACCATGGCTACAATTGCATCACTGCTCCAACTATCAGAAAACCAAGCACGGTATGAATTCCTGGTGGAACAATTGTTTTATCCCGCCTATGAAAATCCAAAAACTCAAATTATTTGTCACCTAACTAGTTCTGATTCTCCCTTGTATGGCCAAATCTATACTTACCTAAAAGATACTACTTTACCCCTAGATTTTTCTAGAAATCAAAAAAGGAATTTCATACGCCAATCTTCTTGTTACACCTTAATTGCTGACGTCTTGTATCGACGTGGTCTTGATGGTACCCTCCTTTGATGTCTTGAACGTGATGAATCAAAAAAGGCCTTACAAGCGGTACATGGTGGTATTTGTGGGACATATTCAAGTGGACTAACCTTAGCAAAGAAACTTGTTAGAATGGGTTACTATTGGTTGACCATGGAGAAAGAATCATTCATCTTTGTGAAGAAATGTTCAAAATGTCAAATTCATGGGAATCTCATTCATGCTCCTACTCAGGAATTATAACCCTTCACCACAACATGGCCTTTTTCTTAGTGGGGATTGGATCTAGTGGGCAAGATATATCCATCATCATCAAATGGACAAAAGTTCATTATTACAACCACTGATTACTTTACCAAGTGGATTGAAGCTATTCCCCTAACAACTGTTACCGGAAAAAAAAATTCCTCAATCATTTTGAACTATATCATATGTCGGTATGGCATTCCCAACTCCATTATTATTGATAATGGAAGACCTTTCAAAAATCGAGATGTGGATGAACTCTGTGAAAGATTTCACATCCAACACAGGTTCTCTATGGCTTATTATCCACAAGGGAATGGCCAAGAAGAGGCTTCAAACAAACGAATTCTGAAGATTTTGAAGAAAATAGTAAATGGCGTAGTTTGTGATTGGCATGTCCAATTAAATCTAGCATTATGGGCATATAGAACAATTAATCGCACACCAACAGATGCTACCCCATATGCCTTGGTTTATGGAGCAAAAGCTATTTTTCCTTTAGAATTTGAGATCCCCTCAATTCGAGTATCACTGAAAAGGCTAATAAATGATGAGGATTATAGAGTATCAAGGTTGCAAGAGCTAGAACTGCTTGATGAATGATGTCAAAATGTAGCTAATCATTTAAAGGGATACAAGTTCAAGCCTAATTGGTTGGGACCATTTGTTATCATAGCAGCATATGGATCAGGGACATATCAGTTGTCAACATCAGAAGGGGACCTGTTTGAAGATCCAACCAATAGCATCCATCTAAAGAAGTTTTATGCTTGAAAAATATCAAAAAACAATATAAAAAGTCATAGAAAAATATCAAAAACAGTATAAAAAGCCATGAAAAAATTCATAAAAATTGGAAAAATGTGTCATTAGGGTGAAAACCTGGCAAACAAGCATCTTTTGACATAGCAAAAATAAAAATAAAAAGAGAAATGAGAAAAGTACAAAAAAATAAAAAAAATCGAAAAAAGTGCAATAAAAACAAATGGTGAAAACCTGGCAAATAGACACTATTTGTGATTTTTTGGCTCTCTCATCTATTAGGATACATCCTTCATATCCCTCTTTCATCGGCATCACATACATGCCTAGCCATCACATCTACATCATGCGTCCCAACATTTCCTTGAAATGACAAGGATTTCATCATGGCTTGATGATTAATGTTATCCTTAGTAGTAGTTGTGTCTAAATAGGAGTCAGAGTGCAGGGTCATTGGGGGAAATTCGATTCTTGGGACTTTTTGGCAGACAAATGACAACATGTGTCAAGTATTGGAATATTAGAAACAACAACTTATCCATTCAAAACTGGGTCTAAACAACTATTTGACAGAAAACTGAAACAAATTGGATGATCTTAATCTGAATAAAATAAATGACAAACTTAAGGCATAATTTGAATTGTTGTTTTGACATTTGATGATATCATATCTTTGGACTGGTTCAATGATGTACTGAACTAGAATCACAAGGAAGGAGTATGATTTTTCTTTGTTGTTTTCTATAAGCTGATCACTAGTATTGTGAAAAAAATTCATAGGACATGCTGTACAATGTATCATTGATGACATTTCAGAATTTACATAGGAAAATGGTTAAATTTTGTCTATTTATGCAAACAATACTCAGGTCATCTTGGTTTAATTATACCTTGATGCTTGTATGAACTTGCTATATCAAACATCATGGAAGCAGTACTTAGGTCATCATTGGTGCTAATATCCCCTTTGATGCTTGTACTAACTTTCAACATATCAAAAGGCTCAATGATGAAAATTACACGTGAAATTGGCTCATGGAATGACAAACAAGAGAATAGTTCATTTTTGCATTCTAGGTTTGCATAATTTATTTAGATTTTCATTTTTGGGACTGTATGATAGATTTTTGCAGGTTTGGAATACTTCATATATATTTTAAGACATCAATTGAGTACAATGGAAATTTATTACATCTCATTTCATTATCATCTTTCATATCTCATTCTTCATTTAGGCTATCATTATCATTTCATTTTCATTTATCATATTTCCATTATCACATCATTTGTATCATTATTCATCATTATCATTATTAGATCTTATTCATTTTTTCATAATCATTCTCCATATTAGATTGCATCACATCATTTTACACATCATTTACATTTTGTGTGAATATCATTCATTATTGCATATCACTTGTTAATCATTCATCTCATCATTTATATTTCACCTCATTTACACATCATTTGCATAATCATACATTGATAAAAGAAGCATACATCCATTAAATTCATTACATACATCATAAAGGAAAATCATTCACATACATCATCTCATCATGTTAGAATTCATTAGAGGATCATCCAATCATAAAGTATATTCATCAAATCATCATTTACATTATAAAATTTGCATCACCATCCTATAAACATACATTTTAAGTAAAAAAAATGCATCATCATAGATCATATGAAAGTGCATATGTCATCATCCATAAGCATGCATAATCATAAACCACATAGCATATAGAAGAAAAAATTGATATATAAATCAATGACACATCCATATCAAATCACCACTATATATCATAATCTCATCAAAATAAATGTCCATGTGTACAATGATATCAAATTTCTGAACAAGATATATGCAAAATACAATGGCAAGATGTATCCATAATCGTCACTAAGGGGCATCTGGATGTGGAGCATGACTACTACTACCTCTGGAGGTGGTAGGTCTCAATGGATCTTTGTTGCTAGAAGCACCAATCTCTCATCTGATAGACTGTCCCACACTCCTGGTGGCACTCCTAGTGTGACTGCGTGAATGGATCCATGACTGAGTGCCTGAATATGTATAGGCTATCCTCTTCTTAATAGGTACTACCTAAAAATATCTCATTCGATAATACTCTATCTGATGAGCAGTCTCAAGTCCCTCTGCCACAACCTCTCCAATGGAGGTGCTCTCAACTAACCTCAAGATTCTCTCTACTACTCCCTCTACCTAAATACACTGCTCCATGAAGCTATCTCGCTCGACTATAAGTTGTGCTACCTGTGGGTCAAGAGGTGGTGGTTGTGTAATCTATGCTTGTAATTGGCTAATGGTGACCTATGCCTATCCTAGCTAACTCTAAAGAGTATGAACCTCTACCTATAGACTATCCATCTGTCCTAGTGACAACACTCTAATAGTAATACGTGGAACTGAAGTACTCAGCTGGTCCACCACTCTAGCTGTGTGAGGCCTCATCTTGAAGGGAAAATCAAAAAAGAATCTTTGTCTACCACCCCCACCACCTCTGTCATTCCCTTCATCATTGTTGTCATCAAAGCTATTTGAATCATCCTCCTCATCATCCACATCCATAGCCACCCCACCTATATCCTCTGCCTCGTGTGGTTGCCCTACCTATGCCTATGCCTGTCCCTGTGCTTGTGCCTGTGCCCTGGCCTCTGCCTCTGCCTGTGGCTACCATCGTGCCCATTGTATAACTGGTCCACCTAATAGTGGGGCAAGCTCATCTAGACTAGTCAGCTTGGGAAATAGATGTGAATAAAAGTAGGCAGCATAATCATCCATCAAGTGTGCATCTATAACCTCTTGATGAATAGCCCAAAAATCTGGTTGCAAATCTATGTAATTGGCCCTCGTTGCCTCAAAAGTGATAAATGAACCCCACTTTGCAACATCCTCATGGTGTCTGGCATAATGGGCCACACCCTGTGCCATCATCTGAACCTGTCCATACTACCTTAGTACTCTCATAACCAGAAAGCGCCCAATGATGAAGGGAGTACAACCAATCATATATCTTGCTATCCCATAGTAAGGCAGCTCTATGTCATCCTCATCCCATGCCTCACAATCAAGATACAGTCTCTAGATGACTGTATCCATATCATCCAACATCCATCACCAGTACTCTAATTTTCCTAGCATCAGCTAAACAAGGGGACCTCTATACGCATATACATATGGATAGCCTAGTGGGCAATCTCTCTGAACAATAGGGTGGGTGATGGCAATGTGCTCCCATGCCCAAATCTAAAGAAGAGTAACTCCAAACAAGATACTCTTCCCATCTATATATAACACCTGATGAAGATCATGGTATAGATGGGAAAGCATGCATGATCCCCATGCATATCTGGTCTGATGAAGGAGCATATCCTCCAGAATTCAACCCCAACCTACTGATAGTCCCTTTGACCTATGATCAAGACAAAGAAAGCCATCGATGAAACCTGCTAGAACTGACGGAAGTGGGGCATAACTCTGAACCATGTCTTTGCATGCAACCTCATATCCACCAACATGAGGATCTTGGAAGACTCTTTGTAAGACATATGTCCCCCCAATCTCCTTGTGATCATAGATCACAAGCTCACCAACTATCGGGATGCCTAAAATCCTATACACATCCTTAGATGTAACAGTAATCTCTCCAGTCAGCAAGTGAAAGGTATTATGCCATCTCTCAGCTAATGCAGTCAACAGTACCCTATTAACCCTATACTATGGGATCCTAAGGAGGGAACCCAACCCACATCTAATAATAACCCCCATCTCTACCTGAGATAGTCTGGGAATCATCTCCCATGTCTGGGGAAATCTCTCTCTGATCTAGAGGATATTAAAATCCTCCCATAAACATCAAGCACATCAAAGATCAATTCATCAAGAAGGATTATCAAAAGAAAGCATCATGCAAATCATATCAAATCAAGTGAATCACATCAACATCATCAATCTATCTTCACTATTTGTTTTTCAATCAGAAAAGAAAATTTATCAAATCATTTACTATTTGTTCTTCAAGCAGGAAGGCAAATTTATCATTTCCTACATGGAAACAAATTTAATAGCCAATTGGCTTAGCATCATCATCATTACTATTTGTCTTTCAATCAGGAAAACAAATTTATCAGACACATCATTACTATTTGTTCTTCAAGCACGAAGACAAATTTATCAAATTGTTACCAAAATCAAGCTAATCTATCCTTGGTGTTATTCAAAATCATCAAATCAGTTGTCTAATATAGCAACAATCATCAAGCAAGCATCAAATCAATCTCAAAATGCCAAATCAGGAAAATTTCATGGATGCACTAAAATAGAGGTTAAAAGCACTAACTCATCAATGCGCTACTTTATCCATGGATGTGCTAAAACATAGGTTAAATGTGCTAATTCATCGATGTGCTAATCTATCAAGGGTATGTGCTAATCTACTTAGTGTATGCGCTATTCTATCCTATGCACTATTTGAGCATCGTATGCACTATTCTATCAGCTCCTATGCGCCATTCTCGTAGATGCACTAAAATAGCTTTTTGATGCGCAAGGTTGGATAAGCTAAACTACCTAATCTATGCACTAAACTAAAGCTCACATGTGCTAAAATGGAATCCTATGCACTAAAGCAAAAATTAAAAAATACAAAAAAATGAAAAAATCATCAAAAATTCGTCAAAAATTCATGAAGGAGCATCAAGCAATCTTACCGGAGGTCCGTACACTGCTCGTCTCTAATGACGACGAGTTCACTCGAATTGGTGGCACTCGTAATAGACCGACATCTCGAAAATTCTTCTCATAGCTCTGAAAAATTGCAAAATGTTACTACTCAAATGATAATGAATTTTCACCTTTTCCACCTTTTAAGGGGGTAAAAAAAGGGAAGTTATTCTTATTTTTACTATGCAACATGCTATTTCAAGAGATAAATCGACAATTTCACTCTAAAATTCATCTCAATTCTTTCAATCATCATCATCATCATTTAAATCACACAATTTATCTCTCGAGGGGGCATATAGCATCATCAGTCAATTTTCAAGGTCAGGGGCAAACTTGCAAACTTTTTAATTCTTTGAAGCAATGCTTAAAACACATCACTTCAAAGAGGGGCAAAATGTACACATCTAAAAATGGTCACAGTTAATCAAACCTGTTAATTAATTAAATATGAATTATTTAATTAATATTCTTCTAAACTCTTCTACATATAAATAAATTTAATTAATTATTTATATCGTTCACTTTCTAAATTCTTCCAATTTAATTAAATAAATAATTTTATTTAATTGTTATCATCTTCCTCTTAATTAATTAAATAGATTTCATAATTTATTGATATTAATTATCATAAGTTTAAATTTTAAATTTAAATGATATTCTTCATTTCACATTTAATTAAATATTATAAATATTTAATTAGAAACTTTCCCCATCTCTCACACTTAGTTAAATATTTTAAATATTTAATTACTTGCCTTTTCATCTCTCACACATAATTAAATATTAATTATTTAATTATGGAAGCTTCTAAATTTATTGTCACATGTAATTAAATAAATTTATTTATTTAATTAGGGATTTATCCTCAACTATCAACTAATTTCTCATAAATGAAGTGCACAAATGGCAACTTTCCTTCATTTTTGAATGAAAAAGGTTGTGTAGGAGGAAACATCTCCCATTATTCTCTCAACCTTCCATCTTTTTCTCAACTTTTCAATCTCTCACTGTTCATCTTAACAGGTTTGAATTCAGCCGTTGATCTTGGCCAACTAGATTCTTGCCTCCAAAAATCTATAAATACAATCCTCTTACGAGTTGAAGATCATCCTAGAATTTTTCAATTTAAGCACGATTGCAATAGTTGCATTCAAATCAGTATTTATCATTTAAAGTTCATAGGATAGCATTTTAGTTTTTAACTTCATAGCTTCAATCATCTAGCAATAAACATGCATTTTGCATAAATCTCATTCTCCTAAGTTGTCATTTCAACAAGCTACTGCTTATACCAACTGAGAGCCAGTAACTTGCATTGAATCCTTGGAGATAGAGGATAATGGGATGCATTTGAAGGAGCTACTATTATTTAGAGTTTGTTTTATCTTTTTAATTAGTTTCCTTTGATTTATTGTTTCATTGTGTGTTAGTTTATCTTATTAATTAGTCCACATATTCTCACACATAGATACCTATCCCAGAGATGGAATACATTAACTAATGAGTTGAAGCAAGCTGAACCACATTCCATCCACAACTATGCTGCTGCAATAAAATGAATTGAAAGGTACATTCAGATTTGTAGAGGAAAGGGGTGAGACTGGCTTCCCCTGACTTTTCAGCCACCTATCCTCATGTGGCCTGTACCAAATTTTAGATTCTTCCGATATGACATTGCTGAGGAACATCAAAGATGGAGGAGACTTGATAGGTTGGCTAGATTCTACTGGAACCCTGATTCACCCACAATCGACATTGATGTTGGACAATTATTAGTTGCAGATTTTAGAGCCTTGACCAAGCAAAAGCATAATTCTTCCCCTATTGGAGGACCAACAAAACATTAGGTTGGGGGGAGTGATGAGTCTAGTTTTTGGGCTAGTTATGGGTAGAATCTATAGTCTATTTGTTGAATTTACCATGGACTTTGATATTTCATGCTGACACTTTTATATAATTTCTCTCAAACCATAAGACATTTGGGTTTAATTCCATTTATGTCAGTTTAATGATATTTACCTATTATGTGGACTATCTATATTAATCTTGCATTTGGTTAATGAATGTTCTTTAAAGGTGATTATAGTTATGCAATTATTATACGTACTGAAATTTCCATGCAGACATGATTGAGAAAGCTAAGTTGAGAAACACAGCCACCAACTGATCATGCAGAGGAAATGCACAAAGGTCAATTGAGGATGACAGTGGGAGATTCATATGATAGCCACATGTAACCTCCTTATGTTTATCTTTAATGATATTGAGCAATGCGGGGGTTAATGTAGTGGTCAAGTCCACATCTGGGTATGCATGTCTGAATGGATTCCCCTGCATGTGTAACTTCTTTGCCACTCTCTTTTCTGCTTTCCCTAAAGGGTTTCCTCTCAATTAGTGGGAGTTGACTACCTTGTTTAGTTGATAAATAAGGCTGGATCCTCCTTCTCAAGGGGTTGTTGATCTCCAAGCTTTTGTACAATCTGATAATCAGTAATACTCTTTTGTATTTTCTACTTTCTAATGAATGAAATAAGATTTTGAGTTGAGTATCTAAAGTTTTCATTAGTCTTAGAGGATACTCATCCAAGGGGGCCCACTTGGTGAGTAATCAATTCCTTTAGTTTAGTTAAATTAGTATTATCCTTTTTTTAGTCCTTAGCTAAAGAATTTGGCACCGACTATTCCTACAACCACTAGAATTCCATTATATGACCGTTCTTGTAGCCAAAGCAAGCAAAGTAGTTTCCTATTTTCTGGTCAAATTTTCATTTATGTTATGCATGTTCAGTTTGAGTTTTATTGTTGAGTAGTTTTTAGAATTTGCTGTATATTCCTTCCATGCAATTTACCTTCAACATTAGTCTCTCTTAGTTGTAGAATGAAGATGACTACTTTGAAGTTCCTAGTGCACATACTATGCTGAACCATTTCAAGTTCATGTCCCTGGGTTGACAATTTAAATATACCTTCATGGTGGCTAAAATGGCTATTCAGGTTAGATGTCCAATCTTTGAATCATGGCTGTAAAAGCTTAGTTATTGAAATAATTGTAGGAGGCTAGTAGTTGTCTAAGTGCTTGAATACTTGATTGTGGATTGCCAAAGTGGATCTTCAAAATGGGGGCATTTCCACCATTTTTAAGGGAAATGACTCTAAATGATGAAGGGTTAGGATTGAACCATGATGGAAAACCTTAAGGTCTAGGTTAAGTTGAGAACTCACAAACCCTCACATCTTGACATGTGGCAGGTGGTGTGGAAGAGGGAGGATAATGTGGAAGTGACATGGAGGTACCTTTATTTACCTTGGGAAGGGACAAGATTTCCTCATAAAGGATTTCATCGTCCACATGTGCATGAGAGGACATGTGAGGAATTAAAAATTTCTCTAAAATCCTCAATGGGGATGGGAGAAGGAATTTTAAATTCCTTAGATGAATAAAAGTGAATTAAAAATTCACTTGGGAAAGGAAATTCCTTTTCCAAATGGAGAAAGCATTTAATGTTAGTTGACTTAGGACATATGCCATAAATGGCATGGAGATTGGGTGGGGTTAAGTAGGTGATTAAGGTTGTGCAAATGCATGATTAAATGAGTTAATGATAGATTAGAGGCAAGTGGAGGATTATGGAGGATGTGAACCTAATTATGATTAGGAGTGTGCACATCCTAATCTCAGATTAATTAAACTAATCTAGATTAGAGAGAATTATGGAGGATGTGACATGAGGAGAGAGGAAAATGAATTAAAAGTTAATTTAATTCATAATGGCTAAAGTGACTAAATTAAATAAATTTGGGTATTTATTTAATTTAGATATGAAAGGGGTAAAACACTTAATTGATTTATTAAATGCCTTAGGAGACATTAGGATAGAAGGAAATATTAATCAAATAAAGAGTTATTTAATTAATATGTATGAAGGATGCAGGATGGAAGAATACAAGAGTGAATTTGACCATATGGTGGTGGTAAAATTCAAGTGTCTAGAGATACCAATGGAACACTATTTTTCACATCCATATTTATTTTCCACAAGAATTTTTTAATAAGCTTTTCAATTTACTGCACAATTCCTTTTGGTGCCTTCAAAACAAAATTGATAAATATTTCAGAATTACTGCCAAAACTGATTTAACCATCAAGATAGAACCCAAAAAATATAACCTTCTAACCTTCCAAGAAAGAATTTTGGATTTTATTCTATCTAGGATTTTATGCCAATACTATAATTTATCTTCCCCTAGAAAAAAAAGGGATACCTATGTTGAGCTTCTCTTTTGGTATTTGTCCTTGATGACAATATTGTGTTTCAGATTGGTATCTTTGTGGTTGATTATCAATTGCATAGTCTACATTACATTGGATGGAACACTTGTTTATACTCTATCTTGGCATACTTTTTTTTGACTTTAGAATTATGATGTTGGTTTTGATGGTACTGATCTCTTGACTCCATGTGCAGATTACAAGGAATCTTGTTTACAACATAATGTCTCTATGTTCAGGTGGTATAATTCTAGTTTGACATTTTGTGCTACAGTGATCTACAGGTTTATATGGTATTGGCTTGTTCATATTTCTAACATCATGGCATTGATAATGTTTTTGAACTACATCAGAGCTGTGTTTTTCTATTCAGACTCTTTCAGGTATTGCTTTCAGTTAACTTGGTTTTTGGAATCATCAAATGGAGTTGGTTTTTAGTTTTAAGAAAACCCTATCGGGTTTCCTTAAACATTTGATATTGGCATGGGTATATGGTACATTGATATTGGCATGGAATTAGACTTTACTTTATTACAAAAGGCATTGGATAAATCGGGCTTTATGTCATGGAAAATGACTTTGAATAAAGGTCAATAAATTGATCCTTACATTTGCATGGAATCAGGTCTTATGTTTAAGTATTTCATTAGGAATTAAGGCCGAAAACAAGTATGAGGAAATTGGTGTCAAGTCACTTGGAAAGTGACTGACTTTGACCCTTAATTATTTAGTCTTGATGATTAAGGAATTCAACATGTTGATAAGACAAGGAAATCATTGTAATGTTTTAATTATGGTGCTGATTTATTGCATGGATGAAAGTGATTACGTTAGATTGCCTTTGCCGCAGACTTGAAATGATCTTATGACTTGGAGAAGTCATCGATTACCTTGCTAAATGAAATTAGGTCATTCTTTTGTGCTTCTCTAGCTCGAGGTTTTGGAACCCTATCTTGGCCGGCACCATAGAGATCTTCTCATAGCCGTTACTTAGTCTTTGTTGGCTTACTAAAACTCTTTGACAGCAAATGGGGGCATCTACAAGATCCTTGCCTTAGTCGATGTTTGTTTCAGCCGCTTGTCTATGGGTGAAGGCTCAAAATTGGAAGAAGCTTCGTTGTTTTTGTCTTACAACTGGGTTGGTAAACTTCTCCATGACAGTCTCTCTCACACTCCAAAGGTATTCACCTCATCATCTAATTTTTGATGAACCGTTACTTCTATTGGCACAAAAATTGAAGACAACTATTTGCTTATTTCTGAAAAATGGTCAAATGGGTTTAATTTTTGTGGTCAGAAATGCTACATTTCAGTTTTCTCATAATCTGATATTGATACCCCGATATTTTATTATATTGTTTTCTACTCTTGCCTTATGGGGTTGTGTTTTCTTTAGTGGGTAATGATTCTTTCTACAAATCATGTCAGTGTTTCAATTGGATTCGGTGATAGTTGTTTTTGAGTGCACAAGAATGGGGTTTCAGTTACATTCTTGTTGCAGTAGTATTCAAGGGTATTGTGTGTACATGGAATAATTTTTTTTCTAATGTTGTTTTAGTTAGCATTTCCTGTGTAGGCTCCTTGTGTGGACAGGGTTCAGTCTTCTTTCTAAAAATGCATATTCCCTGAGCTCTTTGTTAGAAGCAATCCTCCATGTTGAACATTTTCTCAAAATCACTGCAATACCTGGCAATATGGTTTGACAGAAGGTGGGTAGTTTAAAATTTACCTATGTTGTTTTGAAAAATGAGAAAATAAGTTACTGTGTTGTAATTTCTTGAGATGTAATGAAGAAATATATGTAAGAAGAAAAATAGAGTGAGATGAGTTTTTGAGATTTGTGAAAAACAAAGAGAAGGTGTTAACTATTTTTCAGAACTATGAGAAATGACTGTGAAAGATAGTAAAAACTAGTGTGAGTACATCACAACCATTGTATGGAAGAAATGTTGAGTTTTGAGTTTGAAAATCTGAAATATGAGTTTAATATCAAGCTGTCTTAAGGCTTGACAATGGCTGAAATTCTTAAGGTTCATTCTTGAAGTTTGAGGATTTTAGATACTGTCTGTCAAGAGGCACTTGAGAAAAAAGAGAGAAATAGAGAGATCATCTATATCATTGCATGTCTTACTAAAAATGGAAAAGGAGTTGGTGCTCCTTGAAAATGGTGTTTCAAAATGAGGGGTTGGTGCTCCTTGAGTTGGTGCTCAAAAATCAGCCTATAGGGCATTGTCAAAAGTGGTTTTTAAAATATAAGCCTAGAAAGGCAGCAATTTAGGAGTGGTTTTTCTACCCCAGGAGGGTTTTCCACTCATCATATCTTGTGTCACTTTTCTTATCTATGGTTCATATGATTATTTGTGTGAATTCTTTAATATGCTATGTTTCACTATCATACTTCTCATTTTAGTTATATGTGATTGCATTCAATACATGAATGAGTTTATCATTGATAAATGAGAGCATCAATCTATTTTATTTTAGTTTTAGTAAAAAAATTCAAAATAGTTAATGAAACTAATTTACACCCCCCCCTCTTAGTGTTTTTTTCACTCCAACAATTGGTATCAGAGTGTAGGGTCCTCTGATAGGTCTATCCAACCTAGGATTGATTTTGGCCTTGGAGTCTATTCAAAATGTCTCAAGCTCATGAAGGCACATCCATGACTAGAGCTCCATTATTTGATGGAACTGATTATGTATTCTGTAAAATCAAAATGGAGACTTATTTAACTTCTATTGACCTCAATGTGTGGATCATAGTGTTACAAGGGTACACTGTACCAACTAATTTTTCCACAACTTCTGATGAAAAGAAAAGATATGAAACTAATGCAAGAGAAAAACATGCTCTCCTATATGCTCTGAATAAAGATGTCTTTATCAAAGTCATGCACTGCAACTCTACTAGGGATATTTGGATTAAACTTGAAACTATATATCAATGAAACAAAAAAGTTAAACAGTCAAAAGTCCTTACTCTAAAACACCATTTTGAAGAAATAAAAATGAGGGACGATGAAAAAGTAGTTGATGAAATTTGCAATGCTATGAAGGGTTTGGGAGAAGAAGTAAAAGAATTTTATGTTGTAACTAAGGTCATCAGAACCTTATCAAAAAAATTTGAAGCTAAATTCTCTACTCTAGAAGAGAAGAAACACTTTAACCAGCTTACCCTAGATAGCCTATAAGGCACTCTGATTGCCTATGAAATGAGAATCAATAAAAACAATTCCTCTGCAAAATAAACTACCTTTAATACTAAAAGGAAAGAAAAAGATGAGGCCACTGAATTAGAATTTTCTGATTCCAAAGAATCCCACTTTGTTAGAAACCTCAAAAAGGGATCTGAAAAATATAAGGGAAAACCTCCCTTCAAATGTTTTAACTATGGTAAAATAGGACACTTTGTTGCAATCCCTATGGTGATTTGAATAGTGACAATGAGAAATTTGTAAAATTGCCTAAGAAAAAGGCCTATAGACCTAAACACAAATTCAACTTCAAAAAGAAGAAGTCTGCAAAACAAAAATGAAACAAACACTTAGACTGAAGATTCTTTAGATGAAGAAGATGAAAACCTATTCATGGCTGAAATCATTCAGCGAGAAGATACTAACAACAATGATGTTGAAGTTGGTGAAGTGGATCTTGAAGGTGAACTGAAATGTGCTTTAAAAGAGCTAAGAAAACTTAAAAAAACAAATGCATGCTCAAGAACAAAAATCTGCTCAAGATCTTGCACAAGAGCAACTCACAAATCAAGAGATAGTCTCCTTGAAGACTCAACTTGAAGAAGCCAAGAGAGTTGAAGATTGTCTTCGTATTGGATTAAATCATAAAGATCAAGAAATTCAAAAACTTGAACATGAAATTGTTGATCTTAGGAAGACCATTGAGAATTATGAGAGTACTCTAAAACTAAATGACATGCTCAGTAAGGAAAAATTGAACAAGGAAAAAATAGGTATTGGATTCATGAAGGGTGAATGTTCAAATGATAGCGCAAAGAATATTATTGTTAGTAGAAATAAATTTTCTAAATCTAATCATCCTGATTCTGATAACGATCATGTTCATCCTTTTAGGAATAACATAATATCATATAATTCTCACCCTTTCTTTTATGGGTACTATTATTTCTACAACAGATTTGGCCACAAAGTGAGCTCTTGTAGGTTTATGAATCCTAGAACATCTAGATTTGGTCATAGAAAAAATATTGGCTTTGCTAGACAGGTTAGATGCTTCAAATGCAATTCCATGGGTCATTCTGCTAAGCAATGCAAAGTTGATCTGCAAAATAAACAACAGAAAACCAAAAAGGCTTGAAAACCTAAAACTGTCAACAACATAGAACAAACTATGTTAGTTAAAAAATATTTCCATTCCAAGAAAAAGGACTTATGGGTCCTAGATAGTGGTTGTTCAAACCACATGATTGGTGACAAAGAAAAATTCACTAATCTTGAAGATTATGTAGGTGGATATGTGAAGTTTGGAGATAATTCAGGTATCCAAATCAAAGGTAGAGGGTCACTTCTTCTCAATGAGGACACTCCTATCTACAATGTATATTATGTAGAAGGTTTAAATCACAATCTTCTATGTTTCAGTCAAATCCATGACATTGGCTATAATATTTTGTTCACTTCACAGGGATGTGAGATTAAAAATAAGCTTGGAAAGGCTATTGCTGCTGGAAGAAGGACTAAGGGAAATGTTTACAATATTCTTGACACATCTGGAAATGAAAAAAATAAAGGTATGTGCTTAATGAGTCAAGTTGAAGAAATTTGATTGTGGCACAAGAGACTAGATCACATTAACTTTGACAATATGGTTAGGATCAACAAAAATCAGAATGTAAGAGGTCTTCCTATTTTAAGAAAACCTGAAAATGCAATTTGTAAAGAATGTCACAAAGGTGAGCTTTAAATATCAAGAACATTCTTCTACTAGGCCTCTGCAACTTGTTCATACAGACTTATGTGGTCCTACAAGGACTAGATCTATCAATGGTGAGAAAAATTTCATGCTATTTGTTGATGACTACTCGTGTATGGTATGGGTTACTTTTCTCAAGCATAAATCTAAAGCTTTTGAATGCTTTAAATTCTTTAGAAAAATGGTTGAAAGGGATTCAGATTTAAAATTGAAATGTCTAAGATCTGACAAATGTGGTGAATTCACCTCACAAGAATTCATTGACTACTGTGAAACACATGGCGTAAAAAGACAATATGCTTCTACCACAACACCTCAACAGAATGGGGTTGTTGAGAGAAAGAACATAACTGTAAAAGAGATGGCAAGGACTATGCTAGATGAAGCAAAACTGCCAAACATGTACTGGAAAGAAGTTGTTCATACAACTATCTATATCTTGAATAGAGTACAAATTAGAGTGAAATCCAATTTCACTCCATATGAAATGTGATATGGTAAATCTGCCTCAATTAAATATTTCAGAATATTTGGTTGTAAATATTTTATCAAGAGAGATGATGATAACTTAGGAAACTTTCAATCTAAGTCTAATGAAGGTATCTTTTTAGGATACTTTACTCATAGAAAGGCCTATAAATGCTTTAATAATAGGCTGAATAAGATTATTGAATTCGTCAATGTCAAATTTGATGAAAATATGCTTTTAGATGTTGAACCTATGTAGGATGATGAGGAAGAAGAATTTGAACTTGAAATAAATTCAGAAGGCTTTGAAACAACAAATCCTGAAGTAGAATCAACAAGTCCTAAACTAGCTGAAGCAAATTCTAAAGATGCTAAAACTAGTCCTGAAAAATGTGTAACAAAAACACCTTAAAAAACTCTTGCTAGAAACCATCCTAAAAATCTGATTATCGGAGATAAATCTATAGGAGTTAAAACAAGGAGAAGAACTGTTAACTCTGATGAAAAATATCACATAGCTGAACTTACTGCTTTCTATTTGATTACATAGTTTGAGACAAATTTTTTTGATGAAGCTCTAACTGATGGATGCTGGCTTAATGCAATGCAGGAAGAAATTGATCAAATTGAGAAAAATCATACTTGGGAGTTAGTCCCAAGACCAGATGAAAAAAATGTCATAGGGGGAAAATGGATATTCAGAAATAAACATGATGGAAATGGCCATTTTTTCGCAACAAGGCTAGGTATGTCTACAAAGGATATGATCAGCAAGAAGGTATGAATTTGGTGAAACCTTTGCACCTATAGCTAGAATTGAATCTATTGGAATATTCTTGGCTTATTCTATTTTCAAGAACTTTACTGTATATCAAATGGATGTCAAAACTACTTTTCTGAATGGTTTTTTGGATGAAGAAGTTTATATAAAACAACCTGAAGGGTTCATTTGCGAAAACAAGCCTAATCATGTTTATAGGCTGAAAAAGGATTTATATGGCCTAAAACAAGCTCTTAGAGCTTGGTACTTCAGATTGGATAGTCATTTAATTTCAAAAGGTCTTATTAGAGGAGGTGTAGACAACAATCTTTATGTTAATATTGAAGGATTTGATATTTTGGTTGTTGAAATCTATGTTGATGATACTATCTTTGGCTGCAACAATATTGCTTTGAGTAAAACATTCTCATAGATTATGGAATCTGAGTTTGAAATGTCAATCTTGGGAGAAATAACATTCTTCTTAGGTTTTCAAATCTCTCAACTTGAAACTAGTATTTTTCTCTCTCAAACAAAATATGCAAGAGAGATGCTAAAGAAATTTCAAATGGATGAATGTCATCCAGATAGCACTCCAATGGTTACCAGCTGCAAACTCAGCAAGGTTGATGATTCTCCTACTGTAAATCCAACTAAGTATAGGTCAATGATAGGTAACCTATTATATCTAACAACTTCTAGACCTAACATAATGCGGGCAGTTTGCATGGTTGCAAGATTTCAGTCATCTACTAAGGAATCTCATAATAATGTTGTTAGAAGGATTCTTAAATATGTTTAGGGCACTCTTGATTATGGAATCTAGTATCCTAGAAGCAATGATTTTTCATTGATTGCATATACTGATGCTGACTGGGTTGGTTGTTTGGATGATAGGAAAAGCACCAGTGGTGCTGCTTTCTTTCTTGGTGATCGATTAGTGGCATGGCACAACAAAAAACAATAATTTGTTTAACTCTCCACTACTGAAGCATAATATATTGCTGCCACCTCTTGTTGTACTCAAGTAATCTGAATGTCACAAACTCTATCTGACATGGGTATTGAAATTCCTAAACCTGTTTCTATTTTGTGTGATAACACTAGTGCGATTAATATCTCCAAAAATCCTATTATGCACTCTCGCACTAAACACATAGCTATTAAATTTCATTTTCTTTGTGAAAAGGTGCTAGCTAATGAGGTTTCTATGCAATATGTTCCTACACAAGCACAGGTTGCTGATATCTTTACTAAGCCTTTGGCTAAAGAGGTATTTGAAAGATTTCGGTCTAGATGGGAGTTGTCTCTCAATCTTTGCTATCTTAATACTCTATCTTGGTGATAGGGGGAGTTGGTCAGCTCCTTTACAGCTCATAATTTTATTCTCCATTGCTATATCTACAACTTCATGGAATTTCATTGTTATCTTCCCTTTATCCTTGTGACAAAAATGGGAGAATTATGAGCTCTTGGTTCTAGTTTAGTATTTCAGTTTGGTGGCTTAGTTTTTTCCATCAAGGACAAAGGGGGAGCTTGTTGAGCTTCTCTTTTGGTATTTTTCCTTGATGACAATATTGTGTTTCAGATTGGTATCTTTGTGGTTGATTATCAGTTGCACACTTTACATTTTGTTGGATGGAACTCTTGTTTATACTCTGTCTTGGCATACTTGTTTTTGACTTCAGAATTATGATGTTGGTTTTGATGGAACTGATCTATTGAATCCATGTGCAGATTACATGGAATCTTGTTTACATCATAATGTCTCTATGTTTAGGTGGTATAATTCTAGTTTGACATTTTGTGCTACAATGATCTACAGGTTTATATGGTATTGGCTTGTTTAGATTTCTAACATCATGGCATTGATAATGTTTTTGAACAACATCAGAGTTGTTTTTTTCTATTCAGAATATTTCAGGTATTGCTTTTAGTTAACTTGGTTTTTGGAATCATCAAATGGAGTTGGTTTTTAGTTTTAAGAAGACCCTATGGGTTTTCCTTAAACATTTGATATTGGCATGGGTATATGGTACATTGATATTGGCATGGAATTAGACTTTACTTCATTACAAAAGGCATTGGATAAATCGGGCTTTATGTCATGGAAAATGGCTTTGAATAAAGGTCAATAAATTGATCCTTACATTTGTATGTGCAGGTTGGATCAGACCCAAGGATCTAGACCTATATAGATATTCAAGTTGCTGACATCCTAGAAACATATGGGATGCTTTTAAGTCGAGAGTTGATGAAGAGTATAGGTGGATATCTATCCTTGGACTTCTCACACATGTGGTTACCATGGAAATTGGTTGCAACCCATATAAGAATTGAAAGTGAACCTAGACTCAAGCACATGATCATGGAATATGATGCTCCCAATGAGGTAGCATATTTTGAAACTGAGATAGGTGTTTACAGGCAAGAGGAAGTTCTTACTTTGTCTATAATCAGTCCTGAGGATACTTCACCTTTAGAACATAGTGATCTTATGATTTGCATCAACCAATAGGTTTTAGTAAGAAATTTGAAACAAGATTGGCTCATTTTAGGGGAAGAAACTGACTTGAGTAGTTTATTACTTCCTAACTGGTGCAGGGTTCACTATCACAACCATTCAGAATTGACATGTCAGTCATGCATAGATATTCTAAATCATATAGATCAGCCTCAACAGGAGTGTCAAGAGAAACAAGCCTAGAATCCCACCAATGAGTTTTCCTTCCAAGTTAAGGATGCAACTATTCTTACACGGGCTATTCTTTCTCAACATGAAGGTCTTTCATCAGAAGAACAGACTCGGGTTGTTTTTGTAAGACTCAAGGGGAGATTAAGGTATCCAAGTTCCCATTTGAGACATATGCCCCAGATACTTTTTCCATACCTAAGGCGTTAATGAGAAACGAGTTGGATTGCAACTTGACCCAAGAGGGTGTTCAGGAAGTAGTTGTTGAACAAGCTGAAAACATAGAAAAATCCTCAGTTGAACTTTGTCCCAAGTTAAATATTGACAAACAACAAAAGTCTGAGCTGCCACACCCTTTAGATGAGTCATCCCCTATTGCTCCCAAAAAGAAAGAGCTCCCAGCCAAGGACTAGTTATGGACTCTTAAATTTGATGGTTCTAAATCTAAAGTAGGAAGTGGAGCATGGATTGAACTAACTAACCCAAAAGTGAAGACTTACTTTGCTTCTTATAGGTTATAGTTTGGTTGCACTAACAATGTGGCTGAATATGAGGCACTTGCAAGAGGGCTTATGTTTGCTCATAAGAAGAAGGTAACTGCTCTTACAGTGATGGGAGATTCTAAGGTAATTGTGAAATAGGTACATAGCTAATACACATGCCTTAACAAAAGATTGGTTGCATATAGAAATAGGGTTTGGAATTTAATAGAATATTTTGATGCCTTTGGGATTACTCTCATCCCAAGGGAAGCTAATCAAATTGTAGATGCTCTTGTTGTTGTTGCTAGTACATTAGAGCCTATGCAAGATTCTAACCTTAAGAGGTTTTCAATGGAGTTGATTTCAGTCCCAGCAATCCTTGATAATGTCAAACACTTTCAGGTATTTAATGATGATCAACATATATTGGCCTTTTTGGCAAATTCTGATGTTTTTGAAGGGTAGATAATTGATGATTCTAATAGAGATCAAGGAGATTGGAATCCAAAAAGTGATAATCTAGAAGGGATCTTGGATTTAAAGAGCAATAACATCCCCAAAGGGATGATAGCATTAGAAAGGATATTTGATTTAGATCCATAAGCTTATCAAAGAATTCTTACAAAGAGTGAGGGAGGTAAGTTTGAATCAGTTAATTAGACTCACTCAGGCCCAAAAATAAACGTTCTTATAGGGAAGACCTGTCCTCAGGAAATAAAGGATGAGATAATCAAGGTCTTGAAGCAGAATTATGAAGCAATAGCTTGGAGCTATGATGACTTGAAAACTTTTGATACATCTGTGATCACACATACAATCCCTCTCAAGCCAGAAGCTAAGCCGTTTCGTGAAAAGCAACACCCATTCATTGCATTAATCGAGCCTCTGATCCAGAGAGAAGTATAGAAGCTTTTGGCTGTAAGAATAATTTTTCCAGTTAGATACTCTACCTGGGTGGCTAATCTAGTTCCTGTGAGGAAGAAGAATGGTGAAATCAGGTTATGTGTGGATTTCAAAAATTTAAACAAAGCCTCTGAGAAGGATAACTATCCATTACCTTCCCTTGATGAAGTATTGCAAAAAGTTAATGGATCTTAGATGATGTCTTTCTTGGATGGGTATTTAGGATACAATCAAGTACTGGTAAGTCATGAGGATAGGATGAAGACTACTTTCACTACAAAGTGGGGCACATTTTCCTACAGAAGGATGCCTTTTGGTCTAATCAACACTGGTGATAATTTTCAAAGAGTGATGGATGTACCTTTTAAGGATCTGATAGGTAAATGTATAATCATCTATGTTGATGATTTGACCATCTACTTTAAGAATAGAGAAGATCATGCTACTGACTTGGAAAAGGTGTTAAAGAAATGTATAAGTTATGGTGTTTCTCTCAACGCAAAGAAATGTGTATTTGGAGTTTCTAAAGGGAAGCTCTTGGGTCACATTATTTCTGAGGAAGGGATTTCCATAGATCCTGAATGAGTGGAGGCCATTTTGAAATTGACAAAGCCAGGTATCAAGAAGGAAATGAGGTCTTTCTTTGGAAGGATCAACTTTGTTAGGAAATTTATAACAGGGTTTATTTAAATTATCAAACCACTTAACGAAATGATGAAGAAGGATGCGAAGATTGAATGGACTGAAGAGGCTAAATCTGCTTTCATGTAGATTAAACAATCTATATCTGAGGCACCTATTTTAACAAGCCTAGATTATCTAAAACTCTTCTACATTTATTCTTTTGCTTCTGAACATTCATGTGCAGAAGTTTTGACCCAGAGAACAGAAGAGAATGAGGAGAGGCCTATTTCTTTTATGAGATCTCCATTTAAGAATGCAGAAGTAAGGTATTCATCAATAGAAAAGCAAGCTTTTGCATTGGTGCGAACAGTGAAGAAGTTTAGGCACTACATAATCCAAAATCAAGTGATGGCCATAGTTCCAGATCCAGCTGTGAAAACTCTTCTAATGCAAAGTGAACTAGGGGAAAGAAGAGGGAAATGGATTGCCATTTTACAAGAATTTGACCTAGAAATTCACCAAATGAAACTTGTTCGAGGCCAAGGATTGTCAAAAGCGATGGTAACAGTAGACAAAAGTATTACTTGTCAACAATACACTGTTCAATCATTCACAAAGGATCCCTCGTATATAGATCTAGTTTTCTTCCTCCTCAATAACAAGTGTCCAAAAGGAATGAATGCTACTCAAAGGAGAGCATTGAGGATGAAGAGTGCCCATTACATGCTTAAAGAGGGATCAATCTATAGGAATAATTTTCAAAGAATCTATCTACGTTGTTTGGATCAGCAAGAAGCAAAGCATGCCATAAGTGAATTTCATGGAAGGCATGGAACCGGACATGGATCTGCTGATGCTTTGGCTCATCAGATTTTAAGGTTAGGCTACTATTGGCCTTATGTGTTTAGAGATGCACATCAACATTGTAGGACTTGTCATGTATGCCAAACTTCTACATCAAGAGAAAGAAATCCTACAATGCCCCTACAACCGATATACGAGGTAAGGCCATTTGCCCAATGAGCACTTGATTTTGTAGGTGTAATTAATCCAAATTCTTTTGCAGGTCATAAATTCATCTTGACTACAATGGATTATTGCACACATTGGATGGAGGCCCTGCCTTGCAAGAATAGTACCACGGAGGTGGTCATCAAGTTTCTGATAGAAAACATCACAACCAAGTTTGGAGTTCCATTTGCTCTGGTATGTGATAACGACCCTGCTTTTTCTTCTATTGAGTTTATTTCATGGGCATATGAACATAAGATTGTGTTAAAATATTCTTCCAATTATTACCCTCAGGGGAATGGAGTGGCTAAGTCCACAAATAAGAACTTATTGGAAGTTATAAAAAAGTTGTTAGAAAGTAACCCTAGAGATTGGCATACCCAGTTGAGATTTTCCTTATGGGTAGATCGAACTAGAATCAAAGCAGCCCTAGGGAATTCACCTTTTAAGTTAGTTTATGGCCAAGATTCAATCTTCCCCATTCATTTACAAATACCTGTTTTGAAGTTTATGCAGGATTTTTATAATAGGGATGATAGGATTGAGGTTAGACTACTTAATTTGTTAAACATGGAAGAACAAAGAGATGTTGCTTTGCAGGAATTCTCTAAACATCAGGCTGTTGTTAAACGTTGGTTTGAAAAAAGAGCCAAGATAAAAGCCTTTAGAATATCGGATCTTGTGTTATTATGGGATAAGGCTAGAGAAAAGAAGGAGATCACCAAAAGTTTGATAGACTTTGGTTGGGTCCTTATCAAGTGGCTAAAATCTTAGGTGAGAATGCTTTTCATTCAAGTACTTTAACAGGAGAGTTTGTTCCATTACCAGTTAATGGTCAGTTTCTCAAGCAATATTTTGGTGCATAGAAAGTCTGATGTTTTGAAAAAGGAATTTGCAATGTTGTATCATATGTAATTAAGTTTCTATTTAGGTTTTTGGTTTTTAGTTTTTAGTTTTTAGTGTTGTTTTTTGTTTTGTTTTTTTTGTTTTTTTTTCCTTGCTTTGTTTGTTTGTTTGTTTATTTTGTTTCGTTGGGGATTCTCATTTTTCTCATCTCAAGTTAGGGGGTTGTTATTCAAAGTATACTACTGGTACTAGGAGAGAAATTGGTTTAGGTATTCTCATCATAATCATTGAAAAGGAATTCATTCTGAAACTTATGTTTTATAATCATTCTAGTTTGGGTTGGAAAAGGTATTAAGGATAGAAGATATAAATGTGAATATCTCATGAATTTGTGATCAAAGATCTACCACCAAATTAGAAAAAGATTTGCATGAGTAATTACCTATTTGTTATAGAATGACTCTACCTTTGATTCAAGTGAAAAACCCGATTCCAAGACTGTGAACCCCTAAACCTTCCAATGCACAAAGAAGTCAAACATTGTTAGTGTTAGTTCAAGAATGCATGTAAATATTTGAGGAATTCCCCATAAAATCCATCTATTAAGCTAAAATTAGGAAAATGAAGAAATGAAACAAGAACTTGAATGAAATCCTAATTAAGCAAATGAGTTAAAGATCTTATGGGGGAATTGGTGCCAATGATGTGTTGCAATTGGCCCTTTCCCAACTCCTAATTGCAATGCTTGATTGAATGAGAGAAATGGTCAAATCTCCAAAGAGATTTGAGCATAACCTTGATACAAAATATGAAATGTTGTGAATGCTTGGTTGAAGTGGGCAAAATTAGTTCTCAATTGTAGAGAGTAACTTTGCATATGAGTTGTGGATGATGATTGAGGAGAAGAGTCTCCAATTTATAGATTTCAAAGATTGAAAGAAGAGTTAGTTTGAGCAATGTGGGATCAAAGATCGTCAAATGGCATTGTGCCACTTGTCCACATGTGATTGGATGAGGAATGTGCCAATAAATGCAAGTAGGTGGCATTTCAAACTTGAGAAATGACATGTTGAAGAGGGAAAAGGAATGGAGTTATTGTCACTTGGCTCAAGGTCAAGGACATGTAAGAGGATTTTAATGCCTTGTTGGAAGGATCAAGTCCACTTGGAATTTTTGAATTGAAAAGAAGAATATTCCCTTTTTGATGCCTTGTGAGAGAACATAAGGGATTTAATAAATCAAAGTAATTGGTTTATTGTGCAAGTTGCATTCTCTAGAAGATTTTAGTGAGAAGGATTAAGTTAAACATGGATTTGATTAGCTTAATGAAGAATTAGGTGATGTGACAATTTAGACTTAGATTTATGAATTGATTTAAGTCAGAAATTGAGAGGAAATGATTCATTAAATAAATGATTTGATTTATTTAATAAAGGAGGAATGTGTTAGATTAAATCAAATAAGGTTTAATTCATTTAATTTAATAAGAGGAATTTTAGGGAATTTAATCGAATAAAAAGATTTATTTAATTAAATAGTGATGGAAGGTTGATTAAATTAAATTGATTAATTTAATCATTGAAAAGAGAAGACTTAATTCAATAAATAATGATTTATCAAGTTAAGGGATAGAATGTTGAGAATGTGATCTAGGAGGAAATGTTGTTAGTAAATCAGGATCAGGTGTGCCAAAATGAATTTGTACATTTTCCATGTCTACATTTTGCCCCTCTTTGAAGCAATGTACTTGTTGCATTGATTCATAGAATAAACTACTGTGATCGAAAGTCTGGGATTTTGAAAAAAATTCTAGATGCCCCACTACTGCCCCAGTAGAAGGATATTGCTAGATATTGCCCCCTCGAGAGATCGGACAAAAATTTTGAATTTTTGGATGGTCTCGCAAAAAAGACGACAAGGTGCTCGACAGGCCAAAAGTGCCCCAGATTGCCAAAAAACTGCCTTAAAATGCCGGAAGAGATGCAAAACGACTCTCAAATAGACGAAAACGGGCTCAGAGGATCAAAATCCCAGCTGGGAGGTCAAATTAGGTTTAAAAACCCTAATTTTCAGGCTTAAATAGACCACGAGGGGTCATTTTCAATTCATTTTGTCATCCTAGCCTTTAGAAAATTGCAAATTTGAGCTCTGAGTTTGAGTGGAAATGGCACAACGATAGCTTCCCAGGAATGTGACGGAGAGGGTTCAGACACATCAACGACCAGTCGGCGTAGGACCCGTGGTATGTACCCTTATCTATCTTTTAATTTCATCATTTTATGTGCATTAAATAGGGTTAAGAGTCTGTTCAAACTACGCGGTGCCATATGGCACCGTAGAAAGTCCTCTATCGCACCCGTGCGGTCTTGTGTTGCACCACATATGCGAACTACACCGCACGAGGTAGTTTGCAATTAGTCATTTAGTTGGCCAAAAGTCCGCCACCTTCCATTCTTCACAGTGCTAGTCAGTTAGAAAATTAGGGTTTGCATTAAACAGGACTGCATATGAAAAGTGCACCACTTGGGTCACATTGTGATTGGTAAAATGGAAAATTCCACCACGGCGGTGTAGTTTGGAACTTTCCAAACTGCGCTGCACTTGCAAATAGCACCGCACTTGCCACTTTGAGGCAGATTTTGAGTTTAAACTTAATTTTTTCTTATGTGACTGCTTTTCCTGTGCAGGAGGAGCCTGACCTACTCTACTCATGGGAGCACTGATGGCCAGTACTTGGTAGATTAGCAGCTATGCTTGAGTTAGTCTAGGAGCACCTTGGTGCTATTGGCCTTTGGTATATTATGTATGCCCCTCCTATTCGGGCTCACCTAGGTATGCTTATAGCTTTGGTAGAGTGATGGCACAGTGAGACCTCTTCATTTCATCTTCCTACCAGCGAGGCCACCATCACACTTGAGGACGTATGGCGGATCCTTCGATTGCCCATTCATGGGACCTGAGTTATCTATGATCCAGATGCTAGCAGAGAGGCCTGTTATGGAGTGATGTAGATGGACATCATTGAGTTTTGCAATGGTCAGATTGATCTAGAGATATATCGTGATCGTGTGCACACATATCGATTGATCATTGCTGCGATTATCTCAGGCCTTGTGGTACGTGATCGGTGGGGCCAATATTTCAGTCCAAGATGGGGACTTGCATGGGATCAAATGGTCCATCAGAGGGAGTGCTTCACCTAGGGACTAGTACTACTAGCATCCCTTTAAAGAGATCTTCATGAGTTTGTTTACATGGATAGCAAGTCCATTGGGGCAGAAGGCACCTTGATGCATGTGTGGGGATGGGAGAGGATCCTAGTGCTTCGTCCAGACACTACCCCAGTTCTTTTAGAGATAGATGACCCCCTTGTTTGGTGGTACAGTGGGGCATTGATACATTTTTCATTTACTGGTGCGAGTGGTATCCCGTACTGGTGGCGAGTTCTCAATGAAATGAGAGAGTTCGTCTGGAAACCATGGATGGGTATTGGTCCATAGATAGATGATGATCAGTAGCTCTTCTTCACCCGACAAGATAGATAGATGCAGGGGCGAGAGCATACCATGATTGAGAAGAATCTTCCAGACAGGGTTGCTCGTCAATTCGAGGAGGTATAGGACAGGCCAGATGATCAGTATGTGGCCATCTTTGCACACACCACCATGGAGACAGCATGGGGCTAGCCCATCTCGGTAGATGAGGCAGTGTCCTCATTTAGGCAGCTTGTGGCTTGGCCATGGCCATATGATCAGGGGCTGGCAGATGTAGGGGTCACCGTAGCTTACAGAGCATGGTTCAAGCCTCCTCTTAGACTGACAGTTCCAGGTGCTATTGTCCCACGACATAGGCACAAGGATCGATCAGGTGGTAGGGGGCGAGGCAGAGCACGAGGTGGGGCACCTCCTCATCAGACACCTCTTAGGGATGGGGCTCAGTAGTCACCTGCCCAAGCAGGAGATTAGGATGGTTTGCCGAGGGTAGACCCTCAGCATCAGCCAGTAGGGCAGCCGACAAGACAACCAGTAGGGCAGCTAGCAGGGCTGCCTAACCATCAAGATGTGCTGATCCAGCAGCTACAGGGATAGATACAAGTTTTGACTATAGAGAGAGACCAGGCACGATCCGAGAGGGATCAAGAGATAGGTCGGCCATGGAAGTTAGAGAGTGTAGCGTCCTCATCTCGAGCTAGATCGATTAATATTCAGGATTACCAAGAGGCTATCAGAGAGGCCGAGTACTATCGGCATCATTATCGACAGGTAGTGTCGTCAGACCGTTGAGTGCTAGATTTTTCTCAGTAGACAAGGAGGCAACCAGTAGAGGCACATGGTGAGAGACACGATGGGGAGGGTAGCAACCAGCAGGGCCTGCCTCCCTTTTGATCACGTGACAATTTCACTTCATTTTTGATATGGGCTATAGTATTTTGGCCTTATTGTACCATGTATCTGATGGACACTTGATCCGATTTTGTATCATAACATTGATTTTTGATATATATATATGAGATGATTCGCTCCTTTATGATGTGCAAATATGTGGTGTTATGTAATGAATGCATTTCTTTTTGTATTTTTCGTGCTTTAAATGATGTAATACGTATTAATGATGGTAATGGATGAAAGTGGTAATGGTAATGGTTGTAGATGATAATGCATGATGTAATGATGTCTTAAGATGTTTAGAATAATGAATTTAATTTATTCCTCATAACTTAAGATATTGATATGCTATAATGCTCTTCTGATGTTTAACTATCTAGTGGATGCAGGATGTATGCATGAGCGATGTTTTTTGATTACTATTATGATACCTTATTAGTGTGGAAAGAAGATAGAAGAAACGTTGAATTAATGAGTTAGTGAAGGTGATGATGGTGATTTTGCATTGCACATAGGAATTAGGATTTTCAAAGGGTCAATTGCGTTATGTTTGATAACACACTTAGGTATAAGGCATCGAGGTATTAAGAACCAGGATGGCGTAGCACCTAGTGTGATGGAATTTGACTTGAAAATCAGATAGGAGTATTATTGTTCACACTTAACATACATACTTCGTTCAGGGTGTAGCTCAGACATTCTAAACATCTCGGACCAAAACACAGAAAAGCAAGCTTTCCTATGTGGTCAACAAGATATCTAAATCATCTTTGCCACAAACCAAATAATGTATATATGACTAAGTTATTTTACAAGCGTATCCCACAAGCATAGCAGATAAAAAGATAATGATTGTTGCCCCATTCCTTTCTCTCTAAACCTATTTTGTTTAGGCATCATTGAGAGGTCCTTGGAATGAGCGCAAAATAAGATAAGTCAAAAAGACCAAAATAAAGCAAAAAAACAAGCTAATGTTCTTCATACCACTAGCCAAGGCTAAACTATTGTGAGGTACCTGATGCTTATGTCCATCATAGGAACGCTTCATCCTAGGACATGTAGTGATTAGGGTTTTGATGGGACTGATTGGGTGATAAGCTATTGATACTCCGAGTTGACCAACTTGCTTTCTTACTGATTTAGACTTTCGAGACTTTGACGATTAGGTGTTCACTTTATAACCTGCTAGACTTGCTTCTAACCAACTCACCAAAGGGTGAAGGCGATAATTGATCTTATTATGAGTGACGAAAATCACGGGTGAAAGCGAGATAAAATGGATGCACCATTTTGGTTTTTTCAAATGTTTTGAGGTTGTTTTTGGTATTTTCACAGATTTATGAATGTTTTTGGATTTTGTTGTCTCAGGGACCAATCAAGGATGACATTTCCTACGTTTAAGCTCAAAGATGATGTAGTTCAGACTCCAATTGACTTGAGTGCTAATGAGATAGATGGGCAAACAGATTGTCATTGCGACAGATGCCTAAAATCCTAAAATGTGAAAAAGATGGACAAATGAATGCCCCTACGATGGACGCCTAACTAGATGGGCAGATGGATGTCATTGCGATGGACGCCTAAGGACTAACCCTAATCATCTCAAGGGATGATCAAAGATCCACCTTGCCTATGTTCAAGCTCAGAGATGACGTAGTTTGACAAGGTGAAAGACTGGTTTGATGATAAGATGGACAAATGGATTGCCCCTTTTATTGCTTAAAGGATTGACCTAAGATGCAAACTAGATGGACAAATGGATTGCCAATGCGACGAACGCCTAAAGGACTGACCCTAACTGTAAAAATAGATGGTCAAACAGATTGCCAATGTGACGGATGCCTAAGGACTGACCCTAAACATCTCAGGGGATGATCAAAGATCAAACTTGCCTACGTTCAAGCTCAGAGATGACATAGTTTGACAAGGTGGAAGACTAACAAGACTAAATGATGAATTTTGAAGATTTTTCGATATTTAGACATGTTTTTGGATTTTTGATGATTTGGATGTTTTTGGATTTTTTGATGAATTTGAAAAAGATCACAAGAATGTACATGAATCCGATCCGATGTTGCGAGAACATGCCCCCAGTGTGGTGCGACAGACTGACCTTAGCAATGCCAAGTAGTTCCATGGTGTAGACACCAATGCAGGCTATGGTATGGATGTGAGCGGATGAGTGGATGAATAAGTGATGGGATGAGTCATGCAGATCCTTGTAGATGGGGAAGGTGCTTTATTTACACTTGGCACCTATTTTCCAGGTTTTCACCAAGGTACTTGCCCAAAGCGCCACCGAAGTGGTTTTCACTAGAGGACAAAATTTTTCTTTTTAGTATTTTCAATCCTTTTCTGAATTTTTGAATTTTTTGATTTTTTTGTTGTCGCCAAGATGCCTGTTTGCAAGGTTTTCATC
The DNA here is from genome assembly GCA_007115665.2 of Sequoiadendron giganteum. Lineage (NCBI taxonomy): Eukaryota > Viridiplantae > Streptophyta > Pinopsida > Cupressales > Cupressaceae > Sequoiadendron > Sequoiadendron giganteum. Next base: position 576,772,266 of record CM021109.1, read on the forward strand.
AAGGTAAGCATTTTTTCGGGACTTTTTCTAATTGCTTTTGTATTTTCTAGCTCTATACCTTGCAAGATTTAGGCATAAAACTTTTTGAGGTGTGAACTATTCATGGGCTCTTGCAGTGGCTCACCTTTTGGTGGCGATAACTGATATGCCCCCGATTTGTAGCTTGTAGTGATGATAAAGGGTCCCAGCCAGTTGGGCTCAAAATTTTCCTTTGTATCTAGATTTGGCATGTTTTTTTGGTTTTCTTTTAGCACGAGGTCACCAACTTGGAAAGTGTGTTGTCTGATCTTCTTATTGTAGCTCCTTCTTAGGTGATTCTGGTATACTTGTAGATGATTAAGGGCATCCATGCACCTTTCATCTAGCAATTCTAGCTCATTGAGTCTTGTGACCCTGTATTCCTCATCTATGATGAGGTTTTGCAGTGATATCCTCAGCAAGGGGAGCTCAATCTCAATGGGGAGGATGGCTTCTGATCCATAGACCAGAGAGAATGGGGTGGCACCTATTGGCATGTGAACGCTAGTGCAGTAGGCCCATAAGGTAGAATTTAGTTGTAGATGCCAGTCATGACCAGAGTCATTGACTGTTTTCTTGAGGATTTTCAAAATGGTTTTATTTGTAGCTTCTGCTTGGCCATTTCCTTATGGATAGTATGGAGTGGAAAAACGGTGTTGGATTTTGAATTTTTCACACAAATCACAGACATCCTAATTTTTGAAGGGCATGCCATTATTAGAGATAATAGATTGGGGAACACCATATCAGCAAATGAGGTAATTCAGGATGAACTTGGATATTTTTTTTCTCATGATGTAGGTCATGGGAATTGCTTCGACCCACTTTGTGAAATATTCAGTGGCGGTGATGATGAACTTATGGCCATTGGATGAGGTGGGTGATATTTTACCAATGAGATCGAGCCCCCATTGTGAAAAGGGCCAAGGTGTAACAATGGGATGTAGTTCTTGAGCTGGTGCATGAATAAGATCTCCATGCTGTTGACATTGTAGGCATTTTCTGACAAAGTTGTGTGCCTCTTTTTCCATCGTCGGCTAGTAGTACCCTGTTCTCAACAACTTTTTAGCCAAGGTCATACCACTTGAATGTGACCTGCACATGCCATTGTGTACCTTGATTAGAGCAGTTAGGGCTTCCTTGGGTTTTAAACAACATAGCAAGGTTCCATCAGTACTCCTATGGAAGAGGCTCTCTCCTAGGATGATGAATCATGAAGTCCTTTTGAAAAAAGTGCATTTTAGGTTCAGAGTGATGTCAGTGGGGAGGATTCCTAACTTTAGGTAGGTGTATATATCATGATACCAAAGATCACCGAGACCAACAAGTTCACACGCGTATTCTAACTCTGGTACCTCGAATGTGGGTAAGAGAAGCTTCTCTACGAGGAATTCATGTTTTGAGACGTTAGGAGGGATGCCCAGTAAGGATCCAATTGTCGCCATTGCATCGGCCGCTTTGTTGTTTGTCCTTGGTATCTGCTTAAAGGTAATATCAATGAAGGATTCCTTGAGGCTTTCTACCACCTTCTTGTATGGTACGAGCTTATCATCCTTGGTTTTGTATTCACCATTGACTTGGTTGATGATAAGTTGTGAGTCCCCATAGACTTTTAATGCCATAATTCACCATTGTGCTATAATTTTGACGCCTATGGTCAAAGCCTCGTATTCTGCAATATTGTTAGTACAAGGGAATGCCAGCTTGTATGATCTAGGTATACAGTCTCCTTGTGGCATGATGAAGAACACACCAGCTCCTGATCCATGTTGTGTGTGAGAGCCATCAAAGTATAACTTCCAGTGGTTTGCTGCACCAAGGTTAAAAAGGGACTCATCTGGGAATTCTATAATGAGTGGGTTATCTGTGTAGAGGGGAGCTTCTGCCAGTTGATCCGCAATGACTTGTCCTTTTATGGCTTTTTGTTCTACATACTCGATATCATGTTTAGATAATATCATTACCCACTTATCCATTCTACCTGTAAGCACTGCTTTTGACAATAGGTACTTTAGAGGGTCTATTTTGGCAATCAACTTGATTTGGTGCGCTAGCATGTAGTGTCTGAATTTTTGAGCCACAAATACCAATGCTAGTCAAGCTTTTTCTATTGATGTGTAATTGAGCTCGTGTCCCACCATTGTTTCCAGTTGATGTAGTAGATAGCCCATTATGTTCCCTTTTCATCATGTTGGGCTAAAAGGGCCCCCAGGGCAGCTGTTGTTGCAGAGATATATAGGATCAATGATTTCCCCACAATTGGTGGCATCAACACGGGTGGTGTAAGTAGGTATTCTTTTATTTTTCTGAATGCTTGCTCACATTTGTTGTCCCATATGAAAGCTACTCCCTTGTGAAGTAGGTGTGAATAGGCAATCTGTTTATCTGCCAATTGTGCTATGAATCTCTGGATGGACTGGAGTCTTCCTTGCAATCCTCTTTGTTGTTTTAACATTCTTGGTGCTTCCATTTCGAGGATTGCTTTTACCTTTGCAAGGTCCACCTCTATTCCTCTCATTGAAACTATGTATCCTAGCAGCTTTCCTGATTGTACCCCAAAGACACACTTCTTTGGGTTGAGTCTAACCTTATATTGTTTGAGCCTGTCAAAGATAGCACTTAGAGTTGCTATATGGTCTTGTCTCTTCTTTGATTTAGCCAGTATGTCGTCTACATAATCTTCAACTATTTTATGGATGATGTCGTGGAAGATTAAAATCATGGCTCTTTGGTATGTAGCTCCTACATTTTTCAACCCAAATGGCATTATGTTCTAGTAGTAGGTGCCCCAGGGACATGTGAATGTTGTCTTGTGTTGATCCTCTTTAGCTATTGTTATCTGATTGTACCTCAAGAAGCCATCCATTAGGGAGAGCATCTCATGTCCGACCATCATATCCACTATCATGTCAATGTTGGGTAGTGGAAAGTCATCCTTGGGACATGCTTTGTTTAGGTCTCTGAAATCAATGCAGATGCGGATGCCCCCTTTTGGTTTTGAGACTGGTATGAGATTTGATACCCATTCTGGATAGTTGATCAGGCGTATGAAGCCAACGTCGAGAAGTTTTTGCAGCTCGATCTTTACAAGTAAGGCTATTTGTGGGTGCATCTTTCTTAGCTTTTGTCTGACTGGTTTTGCTCTGGGGTAAATGGTCAAATGATGTACTACTACTTCAGGGTCCAAGTCTGGCATGTCTGCATAGGTCCACACAAAATTTACCTTCCTCTCTTTTAGGAATGCTGCCAATAGTTCCTATTCTTCTACTAGGAGGAATTCTGCATAGAAGGTAATTTGTGGTTCTGATTCCGTTCCTAAGTTGACCAAGTTGCATTGTCCTGCCAATACTGCTGACTTCTCTTGGTGTAGAGCAGTAGGGGGGAGATTGAATCCTTCATCCTCTAGCACCTTGGGGAGGTTTTCACCATCGGATGCATCCTTTATTTTTACTATTTTATGGTTAGAGAGTGCCATAGTGTGGTTTTCACTCAATAACTCTGAGCTTATTCTCGATCTTTTTCTTTTGCGACTGAAGGACTCAATCATCTCCCCATAGTATGCTTGTGTATCCAGTGTGATGTTGAATCCAGCCTTGTGATCTTCGCATGGGATAGTATCCCTTAGTCCCATGAATTTCGAGGGAGCCTCATCATTTTTGAACGAGTCTAGGATTGGTGGTCCCTGTTGGTCGTGATCGATGAGTTGGGGGTACACTAAGTGGATTTGGTGGGTTCATTAGATTGGCTCAATGGGTGAGGCACTAATCATCAGTAGGGTGGAATCTTCAAAGAGCCTAGGTAAGCCACCTATGGTGTCCTCACTATCACTACTACTACAAACCTTAGTTATGTCAAATGTGAAGTTATCAAGAGGTAGGCCCGTGGATATAGGTAATCTAAGGTTAGTTGCCAAGACTCGAGGAAAGGACCTGACTGCCCTATTAGGAACACTTCTACCATGCATGATTATACTCAGAGGGATATAGCCAAGGCCAAGGTTCTGAATTCTTCTTTCTACAATGATGGGCTCCAACTGTCCATCACTGTTTCTTCCTAGGCTTTCATTCCTGTTATAGCCCATGCCAAACATCATTTGTAACCCTCTGTTTGTTTCCTCCATGGGTAGGGTGGGAGTGGGTTTTTCATCTTGGTATAGAGTGTTTGTGATGTCCTCCTCATCCACATTTTCCCCACTGAGATCCCCCCAACTGTGGAATCCATCGGGTTTTGTTCTAGTGTGAATAGGTGTTTGAATCAATTGTGGTTGCCCCTATGACCTAGGAGATTGTGGTAACTCTCCGACAACAAAAGTATTTCTCTTCATTCTATAATCATTGCATCCATTATCCTGTATCATGTTTTTGATCTCGGATATGTCAGGGATGGCGGGTGTCTCTATTGCAGAAGTGGAGGTGAGATTGGTTGGGTCTATGTATGAAGTGGATGGTCCTTCATCATTTTTAGGTACTTGAGGGATCTTGTAAAACTTGGATTCCAAGTTTTTGCAATAGGCAAAAGGTTTGGGATCCTCATGTATAGTAACCTCCTTGTTTCGATATGAGAACTTAATGCACTGATGATAGGTTGAGGCCATTTCCTTCATTCTGTGTATCCATGGGCGTCCCAGGAGGATGTTGTATGGAAAATCAAGGTTAAGAACTTGACAGGTTGTTTCCATGGTTGCTGGCCGCACTTGGATGGGGATCTTGATAGTGCCCTGGGACACTCTTTCCTGGTCATCATATGCTCTTATAGTGATTCTTTTGTTTTTATTGATGGAATCCTCAGTGAATCCCAATTTCTTTATGAGTTTCAGAGAACAAATATTAAGACCTGCACCACCATCTACCAGGACCCATTTGACTTTATTTTTATGGATTAGGACTTAGAGGTGGAGTGCGTGGTTATGAGATGGCTGAGGGGGAAATCTTGGTCTGAAAATGTGATGAGATTGGGGGTAATGATGTTACCTACCATAGCCTAAAATTGCTCTGTGTCAAGGGTGGCAGCAATAGTAGAGGCAGCTAGTGCTTCATCTAAGATTTGTCTATGGGCGGCAGAGATTTTTAGTAATTCCATGATGGAGATTTTCACGGGTGTTCTTTTCAGCTAGTCTATGACATTGTAATCATAGGGGATGGCCTTTTTATTGGTAATGGGGGTCTTAGCAGGTGCCCTAACAATGGTAACCTTTCTACCTCATGTGGTGACTCCACAGTCATTGTTGGCTCCCTTGATATTTATGACAGTGACCAACTCGTCGACACATCCGACTATCTCCTCATATACTAGATTAGCACTAGCATACTTTTGTTTACCCTTATTATTCCCTTGGTTATTCCCCTGATTGTTCCCTTGGTTATGATTTGGCATCAGATTCATGTAGATTTTTAGGTCTTGGTTTCCGACTGGCTGCTCGATGTTGATAATTTTATCCTCAATGAGGTCTTGGATGATATTTTTAAGTCTCATGCAGTTGGTGGTGGTGTGTCCTTTGACTTCATGAAATTCACACAAGAGATTCTCATTGTACCATGATGGTTTGGTCATGGGCTCTGTGTATTGTTCAGAGTTAGAGATCTTGATTAAGTTCTCTTTGACCAATTTCTTCATGAAAGACTCAATCGATTCACCAAGGGCTGTGAACTTCCTCTTGAGGGGAATCTTGTTGCGGGGAGGTGGTCCTCCTTGGTTACCCACATTGTTGACTTGACTAGTGGAAGGTGGTTGTGACTGTGTACTACCACATTAGTATGCACATTGTTGTGATTATGATTTTGTGGTTGATGATGATTTTGGGTATTTTGCTTAGGAGCACTAATGACTACCTTAGCATCGACCACGCTGTCATTCATGATATTTTTGTTTCTCGACCATGTTCGAGGTTTATCATTGTAGTTGTTAGACAGGTGGTTATCCTATGGTGGGGTGAATGTTGGTGCGCCTCCTTGCGCGGTAAGGGCTCTTTCAATGTTGAGCGCCTTTGGAATTAGTTGATCGTAAGATGTGATGCACTGCATTTTTAAGTAGAATTCCAAGTTTGCATCTAGGTTGGCTATGATGGTGCAAACTTGTTGTTCCTCTAGCATGGTCCACTTGCTTTGAATGGCCTTGGATCACCATCTTTGCAAGAAGGATGCGAATAGCTCTCCTTTTCTTTGTTTGAGTGTAGATAGTTCTTCTAAACTGACATCCGCACCCATATTAAAAGTGTAATTCTTAAGGAAAGCCTCCACTATTTCCTCGAATGTTTTAATGCTAGTGGGTAGGCGAGAAAACCATTCCATAGCTGGACCAATCAGGCTTCGGGGGGAAGAGCTGCATTAGATACGTGTCATCATATGCGACTTCCATGCAGAGCACCTGAAATTCCTTGACGTGGTTTTTAGGGTTGCCTGTTCCATTGTATTTATCAAATTTGGGGATCTCGAATCCCTTTGGAAATGGTACCATGGTGAGACTTCTATCGAACAGATAAGGGCACAAGTTGCCTGGTGTCCTTGTGGTTTTTCCTACTTGCAAGTCCAACACGTGCGGTGAGAGTAGTTTGATTTGTGTTGTGACGTCTTTGCTTGGATCGGGGGATGGGATGAATGAGTTATAAAGCATTTGGGGAGTGTGCGTGGTGGGAGGAGTACTGATGGGAATTTTCTGCAAGCTTGGTTATGCATTTAAGGCTTGTTGGTAAGCTTGCATTTGTGCCAACAATGCCTGTTGTTGATCTTGTTGTTTTTGTTCTGATAGTGCTTGTTGTTGGTCCATCTATTATTGTTCCCATGAAGCCTGCTGCTGGTCAAGTTGTTGTTGAGCTAGTAACACTTTTTGTTGATCTAGCTGCTATTGTGCCAACAATGCTTGTTGTTGGTCGAGTTGCTATTGTGCCAATAGAGCTTGTTGTTTAGCTTGGTGTTGTGCCTGAAAGTCTTGCAGGGCTTGTTGGTAGGCTTGCAGGTGGATCACTTGCAATTGCGCTTAGTATTGAGCTTGTGCTTGAGCTTGGGCCTATGCTTTTGCTTGGGCTTGTGCTTGTTCTTGCACTTGGGCTTGAGCTTGTGCGTGGGCTTGGGCCTATGCTTGCACTTGGGCTTGTGCTTGTGCTTTCTCTTGCGCTTGCACTTGCTGCTTTTGCTGGAGTACTCTTTGTTGGTTTTCCTTTTGGAAGGTTTGGATTAGAGTGGTGAATGAATTCATTTTGTTGGCTTTTGGTGGGATTGGTGGTGGAGTAGGAATCATGCCAACTATCATGGTAGGTGGAGGGGTTATGGTGGCGATTGTGATTTGGGTTGTCAAGGGGGTGTTTGAGATGATTGGTCCTTCAGGAGGCATGCTTTGGGAGACTTGAGGACCAATACATGCATTAACCATGGTGACAAGATTAGTTGCAATTTGTTGTGAGGATATGGACAAAAGAAGCGGGTTCAAAGTGGTGGTCGGATTACTTGGATTAACAAAAATTTCGATGGGCAAAGGTGGAAGACCTATTCCAAGAGGTGATGCAGATGCGAATGGAAGCGGGGGAAGGGATGATGCACCTATTTGGAAAGAGAAAGGATTGATAGCTTTCATCATTCCAAGCAAGCCAACTTCCTCATGCAGTGGGGCAGTTGGTATATTCGATTGATAGGTTAGTGTGGCGTGAAATGAGGATGAACCAGTGGGTTATGAAATGTGAGCGGGACGTATGGGTGAGATGGGTTTTCCGGAATAGATGTAGCCAGTGTGGGGGTGATGATTGCTTCTTTATTAGCCACAAGGCAGTGTTTTTGCAATTCTTGGAACATGGCACTCCCCTTGTTCACATTCGGGGAGGTTGGTGTGACGATTGATGCGGTGCAAGGTACTTCTTGATTGATGTTGGACAATGGGGATGCATCTGTACTAGTGCTTGTGTTAAGGTCGGGAGGGGGCATGACCCCTCCTCTTGCTATCGTATTTAGGTATTTGAACATAGCACTAATGATTTTGTGGTTCTCTGGATTTTGAACCATTTCCATGATTTCATTTGGTGTCATCCCCATGTCTTCATTTGTGCTGTCCTCTTGATGACTCTCCTCTTGAGGATTTTGTGATGATAAGGGAGAGTTGCTTGGGGGATTGCTTGATTCTGCTAGATTTACTTCAATGTTTAGATGACTCATGTCCATAGAAGCTGATATTTCTTTGATATTCTCCATGTCCTTCTTGTATTGAGATCTTGTTTGGACCATAAAAAATAGGGATTTGCTAAATCCTAATCCTTTAGGTCCAAAAGAGAAGAACTAAGAAAGTTAAAAGATCAAAGATGGTGATAATGGTGATGGGTTAAATGGATGGGATGAGTGAGTGAAACCTTTTTGAAAAACTTTTTGAAGGTATGTGCTAAACTTGTAAGGGATTTTGATTTGATTGATTGTGATAATTTGACTAGATGCGTTAAGTCAAACAAGATTGTTTGTGAAGTTGTTTTCCCTAGGAAGTTTTGTTATCCTAAGGGAACTTGCACAAATGGATGAATTGACAAAGTGTGTTATGCCAATGTTTTTGAGAACTAATAGAATTTAAGAAGTTGTGTTATCTCAAAGAAAATTTGTCCAATGGTTGAGACTATGTTGGCTAAGTGTGTTAAGCCAAGGTATGATGATGTTGATTTAGCCCTCTAAGTTTAGCATGATGATTGATTCTAGAGTTCTCAAAAAGGTTTGATGATGAAATGAGATTTGGTTGATGGAGGAATGGATGATAATGACAAATTTGATTTTGATCTTTAACCTAGATGTGACTGTCTCTACAAAACCTCGGTATTGAAGAACATGCTAGACTTCCTACGGGAGAAATGCAAACCTTTGAAAAAGTTCAGGATTTTGTTGATAGTAAAATGCATACAATGCGGGATTATTCCTTGAGGCCTTTTTGTAGAAATTGTATACAAGTCTCTCCCTTACTTCAAGGAGCATCTCAAGGCATTGCTCATGGATTTTTAGACTCACTTTCTTGAACTTTGGCTTTGGGATCTTAATCTTGTGGGAAATCATTGGAAACAACACATGTGAAATTCATTTTGTCTCTTTATCTTGGTTAAATGAGGTTCTTTTTTATCCATGACACTTGCTTGCTTAGGTTTTAAAACTATATGTCTAGTGTCCCATTTTCTCTCTCATCCCATAATGTCCTTTATGTGGAAATTGAGGAAAATAGGGAAAAAGTTCCTTATGTTTATCCTTATTGGAACAAATGATGGTCGAATTTGCACACTTATAAACCTCTAAGAATATGATTCCTAGGGAAAGCAAGAGTGGGCAAGTTCGTCAATAGGTATTTGTTTCCCACATGGTGTTTGAAATTTTAAGGTTTTCTGTGTATGTTTGTTTTCCAAATGTTTTCAAGATCAAGCAATGTGTTTTTTCCAAGCACTTTCACACTCCTAGGTTGATGAGACAATACCTTGTTGGGTTCCCACTTGGATAAATCCAGCTGTGCATATCTTATGCGAATGGCTAAATGCTTGACCACACTGGCTCCCCTCCTTCTGACACCAAAATGTGAACCCCTAAACCTGCAAATGCACAAAAAAGTCAAACATTGTTAGTGTTAGTTCAAGAATGCATGTAAAGATTTGAGGAATTTCCCATAAAATCCACCTATTAAGCTAAAATTAGGAAAATGAAGAACATGAAACAAGAACTTGAATGAAATCCTAATTAAGCAAATGAGTTAAAGATCTTATGGGGAAATTGGTGCCAATGATGTGTTGCAATTGGCCCTTTCCCAATTCCTAATTGCAATGCTTGATTGAATGAGAGAAATGGTCAAATCTCCAAAGAGATTTGAGCATAACCTTGATACAAAATATGAAATGTTGTGAATGCTTGGTTGAAGTGAGAAAAATTAGTTCTCAATTGTAGAGAGTAAATTTGCATATGAGTTGTGGATGATGATTGAGGAGAAGAGTCTCCAATTTATAGATTTCAAAGATTGGAAGAAGAGTGAGTTTGAGCAATGTGGGATCAAAGATCATCAAATGGAATTGTGCCACTTGTCCACATGTGATTGGATGAGGAATGTGCAAGTTTTGGCCAATGTGCCAATAAATGCAATTAGGTGGCATTTCAAACTTGAGAAATGACATGTTGAAGAGGGAAAAGGAATGGAGTTATTGTCACTTGGCTCAAGGTGAAGGAGATGTTAGAGGCTTTTAATGCCTTGTTGGAATGACCAAGTCCACTTGGACTTTTTGAATTCAAAAGAGGAATATTCCCTTTTTGATGCCTTGTGAGAGAAAATAGGGGATTTAATAAATCAAAGTAATTGATTTATTGTGCAAGTTGCATTCTCTAGAAGATTTTAGTGAGAAGGATTAATTTAAACATGGATTTGATTAACATAATGAAGAATTAGGTGATGTGACAATTTAGACTTAGATTTATGAATTGATTTAAGTCAGAAATTGAGAGGAAATGATTCATTAAATAAATGATTTGATTTATTTAATAAAGGAGGAATGTGTTAGATTAAATCAAATAAGGTTTAATTCATTTAATTTAATAAGAGGACTTTTAGAGAATTTAATTGAATAAAAAGATTTATTTAATTAAATAGCAATGCAAGGTTGATTAAATTAAATTGATTAATTTAATCATTGAAAAGAGAAGACTTAATTCAATAAATAATGATTTATCAAGTTAAGGGATAGAATGCTGAGAACGTGATCTAGGAGGAAATGTTGTTAGTAAATCGGGATCAGGTGTGCCAAAACGAATTTGTACATTTTCCATGTCTACAAAGACTATCATGAAATCCATTATAGTTCTTAACCCATGTTTTAGATTCATTGAATCTGAGTATTTGAGAAAGATGCATAAAAGAACTTCCAAAAGTGAAGTAAAAAAGGAAAAAAGAAAAAAAAGAAAGAAAGAAGCAAGCTCAAATATCAAATGGGTAATCAATTATCTCTATTGGGGCTATGGACACCTAGATGGAAATAGAGAAATGCTTAGGGAGAACTAGAGGTATCTTCGTTAGGGCTATGGATGCCTATCTGGCAGCGGAGCAATGCCCAGGATTTTACTGCACGATAGTTAAAAGACTCAACCTATGTAGCTTGAATCTTAGGTATAGTTGTTCACAAATAGAGAAAGTATCTACAAAGAATGATGCACAATATAGGCACATACTCAGATTCAAAAATAACTCTTGAGCACATAGCATCTGAGATTCAAACTCAAACTTATGCTACATATATCTAATATTATTCAAGTTAAAGTGTTTATAGGCCAAATCGTTTTTGGGTGACTGAAATTTTCTTTGGGTATTTTGAAAATGGCTAAACCATTTTCCCAGCTAAGTCGCCATTTTTTATGCCTTGCATAACCACCCCATCTTTTGCCTTGGTCAAAATGGGTCCCCCTTTGTTATTTTTGTACTTAGTTGTTTTTGAAAACAAAGTTTGGAGTTTTTGTTTTGCCAATACTTTGTGTTTCTTTGGTTTCTCTGTCGGAATCGGAATTGGAATTGAATCGGGTTCTGAAAGTTCTTTTGAAACTTGTTTTGGTTTCAATCCCGAAAGTCTTTTCTTTATGTCTTTTTGTTTTATCTTTAGTGGACCTAGAGTCAGAGTGGGAGTTAACTTAGTCTTTACCGAAATTGCAAAATCATAACCAACCCCGCCCCCATCTCCGCTATTTTGACTTTTGGTTTTTATCTTTTCCTTTTTGCGTAGTTTTATTATGTCGGTCTTTGTTTTACTTTTTATGTTTGTTTTTGTTTTATGTTTAGTTAGTGGACCTGGAACTGGAATTCGAATGAATATTGGAATTTTCTCAAAAGGTTTCGAATCAGTTTCTATTTTAATTCTACCCCCGCCATTTTTTTTTCTGGATTGTTGACTTATTGACTGAAGTCGCACTATTGTGAAGTGTTGGTTCACTTTCAGTTCTGACTCCACCTTAACTGTGTGATTAGTGCATTAATGATAGCTAGTCGTGTAGGTAGAAATCTTAATGTTTATCTTCATATAAGGGTTAAACGAGTCATTATTATCATTATTAGAAGATTGAAGAGCACGAAAGAGCAACGACAGAGTTCATTCAAGCGAAAAGATTGAAAGAGGAGAGGATTGTTGTGAATAGATCAGTTTAGAAGGTTAGCTGCATTCTTGTGTATTCGAGGTAGGTTTTCTTATTGTTGTTCTCTATTTTGTTTACTATTGCGTGTTTTGTACATATATTTTCCCATGCTCTGATCATGTCGTTTTCAAATGATTTTTGTGTTTCTTGGCATGCTTGTTGTTCAGGTCTTGTTTCATTTTGTTTATCTTGTTATGTTCTTCGTTTCTTTTACTTGTATTGTTAGTTCTTTCTATTTTTAGGGCAGCGTTGCTTTCACATTTTAATCATGATTGTGTCATGTTGTTTTGGATTTTGTAGTGAGTTAGGTTATGTTTAGGTTTTAAATGGTGATTAGTTAGATTAGAAGTTTACAGTGAGGTAGATTAGAGATTTATAGTGAGTTAGGGTAACCTGATTCATCATTTTTACTTAGGGTTTTGTTACATTTGGTCTAGTAAAAATGGCAAGGTTTAAAATCCATGCCCTAGTTTTTATCAGGTTTGTTAGATTAGGGTTTCATTAGTCTCTGTAATCACTTTTAAAATGATTAAAATATGATACCTTAGGATTCCGTCGTTCCCCATGGGCATATGAATGTAGTGTTTTTGAAGCCCCATTTTCATTTAAAAGTGACCTCAGTTTTAATCACGAAGTTATATGTTAAAACAAAATCCTTGATGATGTCATAGTTAATCTAGGCAGAGACGGGATCGAAATCGATCTTGAACTTGAGAATTTTATTTTACAAAAGTTATCGATTCCATGTTTCATCCCGTTTTCGGCTCTGTGAATAGCAAAAAGTCTTCTTTGGAAATCATGGTCAACCTAGGTGGAGAAGAGATCAGAATCAATCTTGAACTTGAGAGTTCTATTTTACAAAAGGTATCAATTCCATGTTTCATCCCGTTTCTGGCTCTGCGCATAATGAGAAAATTTTCCATCAAAGTAACGATGACCAAATTGGAGGCGGAGGCGGAATGGAAATAGAATATGAAAAAATGAAAATTTGAAGAAAATCAAATCCATTTTCCATTTCGATCCCGGTTCCAATAACCTCCCCGATTCCGACTCTGAGCCTGTTTATTGTTAAGTGAAATTTCTATATCGGTTTTTGCTTCGAGTCCGGCAATGTTGTGAAAAGAGATTGTTTTAGGTTGTGGTTCCGCCTCTGGTGCATATATGAAAGCTATGGTTTGAAAGTATGTTTTATGATAATATATAAAGATCTAATTAGAGGTTTTGCTTGCAGGAAAGTTGAAAAATGTCAGGAACATCAAGGGAAGCTGCTCTGAGAAATTAGCCTATGGAAACATCAAAGGTAGCATCCAAACCAAAGAAGTTAAATCCAGAACAACTGCCTTATACATTAAGGTATAATCACAGGAGTCCGGTAGTGAAGATGAACAAGGTGGAATCAGATTGGTCCGATATCACGAACACCAATTTAGGTCAATACAATTTTGAGGAGTGGTATTTAGAAGCATTTGACAGGGATATTACATTGACTACAGAAAGAATTATCAGTTCTGGGTTAGCTCATATCACTTTATTTCCTATATTTGTCCAGTGCTCGGAGTTAATCATGACAATAGCCAGTGCTTATAATCTTGCTACAAGATTATGCATGGATTCACAAGACAATGTGATTATTAATCTTACTCCTCAAGCATTTTAGAGTATATTTGATGTTCCAGATCCAAAGAGCTTGCTGCAATTAAATGAGGCAGAGGCCTTAGAGAAATATAGTAAGTATAAGGGAATGAATAAATCTCACTTGAACAAGAAGTGGTTGAAAACAGAAAAAAAATCTCTAAGCAAACTTGCAGATCGGCCAAAGAGGTCAGATTTTTATGAAGAGGTAGCAAGGTTGATTGTGATGTTGTCTAGGGTGTTTGGAAAGAGGGATGCATTTTGCTTCAAGGAGTGGATGTTTCCTTTTATTCAAACTATCTTGAAAGGAGAACAACAATTTGATTGGAAAATGATTGTTTCTGATGCCATACATGATCAGTTAACCAGGATTAGAGAAACCAAGTGTTTCTTTATGACTTCTTACATTGTTTATGCAGTTGCAAGAGTGGGTGTTTTCCTAGGTTTGAATAGAGTGGGAATAATGGGAGCCTTGGATGGACAAAAGAAAGTACGGGAGCACTATGATCAATTATCTCTCCAGGTTGCTAAGAATCATTTCAGAAGAGTCAATGATGCATTTTTATATGTGGTCATCAATCAATTAAATGGAGATGCAGGATATAGGTTAAGTCAAGAAGCCATGGCATTCATTACTGAAAGGAGAAGTTGGTACATCCAATACCCCAAATTTACATACTTCAGGTTATTTGGTTTTGAAGGCCACCCACATTTACTTCCAAGGTGCTGCAATAACAGGATGGTGCTAATGGAGTTTGTATATCAAGCTATTGGAGTTAATGCTCGGTTTGGGATTAAGCATAAAACTGGATGTCATAAATTTTCAATGAAATTGGGTGAATATATCTGTCAACACCTAAAGGGAGCAAAGGTGGTTTGTAATGAGTTGATACAGTTGAAATTGGGATTGTATACAGCTCGTAAGTATTTTGATCCAAAGAAGAATATGTATGCTTTATTACCTTTAGTGTTCACTAGACATTTTAATTTGTTAGAAGACTTTTGGAGTGATAGGCAAGATGAGTATGACTTGAGAAAGAAGAATTATGAAACATTATTGATCTCACTCATGTAAGAACTTGGTATTAAAGAAAACATTCCTGACACCTTGGTGGAGGATGGAATGATGTTGGATCCATCCTATGAAGCGTTGAATATTGGAACCAAGAACCTGGATCCAATTGATTGGGATGTTGAAGAAACAATTGATATCAAGAAGATTGGAAGGACAGTGTTGTATAGAAGTGTGCAATGGTTAGTGCTAAGAACACAAGCTTCTCAAGGACCAGTTGTTAAAAAGGGTAAAGGATACAAGAGAATTAAGAGAAAGACACCTCCCAAAGAGCCATTAGAATTCCTCCCTCTTGATATTGAAGAAATAGAACTTGAGGTGGTAGATGATAGAGAGGAAACATAGGAAGGAGATGTTCCAGTAGGATCTGCTGTTTCAACACCTACATTAGGTGAATCATCCACCCAACCCCCACTTAAAAGAAAGAAGAGTAAAGAGGTTCAAGAAGGAGCTCTTCATACCATGGCTGAAGTTGCTAAGGGAAAAGAAGTGGAGGAAGAAGTTCTAGAAATTGTGATAGATTCAGATGGAACTCTGTCAGAAAAGGATTTGCAAGAAAAAATTCCTTTAGAGGGGACTATTGAGTAGATTCTAACACAAGAAGACCAATGGAAAATGTTTGAAGAGGAAAAAAGGAAGTTTGATGCAAGGGCTGTAGCGGAGGGACAAAAAGAAATGGATGCAAAGGTACAAGTTGATGCTCTACTTCACTAGCAACAATTATAGTCAAAACAAGTTGAAATTAAGGTAGTAGATGATGAAGCAGAGAAGCAAAGGAGGCAGCAAGAACATGAGCTTAAAGTTAAAATAGAAAATGACAAGTTAGAGTTGATACAAAAGATCCATGATCTTGAGGAGGAGAAAGCAAGAAACCGGAGGGAAAAGGAAATTATGGTTGCTAGGTTGAAACAAGCAGAGGAAGCTCGACAAAAAAAGGAAGAATCAGAAAGGATTAGGAAGGAAAGAGAGGTCGAAGAGCTGATTAGGAAACAATAGGAAGAAGAAGCAGAACCTGAGAAACTTAAGACTTTAGAGGCAGAAAGGTTAGAACAAAAGGATATAGAAGAGGCTGAAAGACTTGTGCAAATGCATATACTACAAGAACAACAAGAGAAAGCAAGGGTTGAATCCCAATCTCAAGTGAGCATGCAACCACCTTCTATAGTTATTACTCCCTCTTCCTCTACAATAACTACTACTCCAAGTACTCCTACATGGCTAAAATTAGACCTGCAGAAGAGAGTAGTAATACCTTCACAGCCTCTCAATTGGAAGGATATGATGAAGGGAATTGAGCAGGAGAGGCCTAAAAAGAAGGCTAAAATTCTACATTCTACCTGACTCACAGAAAAAGGAGAAATTGTTGCTGAATGTGCCATGCCGATGATAGAAAAGGAGGTAGGGGATATGTAGTTAACAGATTATCAGCTGAGTACGGTCAATTTGGGAAGACCCACTAGAAATCAGCAAATGAATTTGATTGATGTGTTGGCTTCAAAGACTAAGTCAAGAATGATCAAGGACAAGCAAAAGAAGGATGAGCTTAAAGCTCAATTGGATCAGTTGCATTCATTCTTGAAGAGTGTCTCCTCTCCAAGGTCACAATAGGTAGTAGCCATTGAAACTCCTATTTTGTTAAGAAAAAAGGAGGTAGATGATTTGGTGCAGGTTAGAGGAAAGGCGGAGATGGTAGACAGGTGGATAGATAAATTGAACCAAGAGGTAGGAGAGGTTTTGGTGAAAGGATTTGAAGCCTACAAGGATATTGAAGGGTTGATTAAAGAGATGTATCAATACATTGAGGCATCAAAAAAGCAAGAAGAGGAATACAAAGAATACAGTCAGAAGTTAGAAAAGGTGAGTGAATTGCCTCTAACAACTCTTCTGGAGAAATCCATACTTGAGGAAGACAACAAGGATTTTGTGGAGAAAACTTCTCATATACTCTGGTTTAGGACTGACTTTTTGTGTAAGCATAAAAATGAGATTCAGGAGACTGTAAATAATTTAACTAAGCAATTATAAGAGTTAGAAGCAACTATTGCCATTATTGTAGATATAAATGCATTTACAAAAGAGGGCATGCCTTTTAATCAAATAAAGGAAAAGTGGGATGAAAGGTTCAAAGGACTTATGCAAAAAGAAGATGATGGTAGAGAGTTGATGTTAGAGCGACTAGTAGAGGTCAAAGAAGAGATAAAAGCTGCTGGAAGAGAGTTAATAAAGGTGAAAAGTATGAAGGAGTTTGCTGCAGCTGAGTTGGATTGTATCAAATTTGAAGATGACTAGATTGATGGGCCAGAGATGGATACTTTACAGCAAGTCTTCACCAACTATGATGAGTTTATGGCAGATCCAGCTTTACATGCATGAATCCTTGTATGTGTGATGTTCTCCTTCCTTGCATGTTGTATGCATACAGCACTGACAATCTTGGGGGTGCATGAATTCTTTTCTTTTCTTCTATCTTCTATTTTTAGTTAAGATTGAATGTTTAAATGTAAGAACTCAAGATCAAATTGATTTGAGTTTGAGAGTCTAATTCCTAAAAAGGTGGAAAGCCTAAAATAGAAGTGAAGTTCAGACTTTTTGTATATCTATAAATACCAGATGGGTATCACATTGTAAAGGTTGGATAATTGAGAATTGGATTGGCTTATCTAATGCTAGGATATAGAATTTTGTAGTGATTTTATAGAGATATAGTGTACTTGATGTTTTACAATTAATAGAATTACAGGTGTACTCAAAATATGGTGTTTGGAATTAAATTGTTTATTTGATAAGGCTGATAAGTTATGATCTATCTATATGTAGTGATTGTGATGAACATAAGAGTTTCTTGAATGATGAAAGTCATTTGAAGGAATCAGATTTAAGGATCATCTTATTAGATTGTCATTGAGTTGAAGTTATTAAAAAGTCTGTTGATCTATAATCTTGATGATGAATGAATGTGTGTTGTTTTGAAACCCTTGAAATATTTGTAAAGAGTAATTGTGAAGTTAATTAAGCACCTAAAATGTATGTAGTGGTATAGATTATGCTATAGATTGTGTCATCTTATGGTTTTTATGATCTATTAGGAAATATTCATTGTTGAAGGTATATGTCCAGATACTAGATAAATTCGATTCATACTTATTGTTTTACCCCTTTTTCCTATCTTTTTCTTTTATTTGAAAACCCCATTGATTTACTAAAGCAGTCTGTAAAATGAGTCATTGCTTGAATCTTTTGTTACTAGCACAAGCCCCTTGAATATTACAGTTGCATGAACTGATTGAGTGACCCCAGATAGTTGAGAACCAGCTACCAGGACCTTGGGAGTTAGGCTACTATATGTTGTCTTTCTTTTTTAGAAGAAATAGAGTAGAAATATTTTGTTTTAAAGTTGTTTGTGTCATCTTCACCATCAATAGGTCTTATGTTTAAATATTTCATTAGGCCTTAAGGCCAATAGCAGGTCTAAGGAAATTGGTGTCAAGTCACTTAGAAAGTGGCTGACTTCGACCCTTAATTATTTGGTCTTGATGATTAAGGAATTCGGCATGTTGATAAGACAAGGAAATCATTGTAATGTTTTAATTATGGTTTCGGTTTATTGCATGGATGAAATTTATTAAGTCAAATTTCCTTTTCTATGGACTTGAAATGATCTTATGATTTGAAAAGTCATCGATTACCTTGCTAAATGAAATTAGTTCATTCTTTTGTTCTTCTCTAGCTCAAGGGTTTGGAACCCTATCTTGGCCAACACCATAGAGATCTTCTCACAGCCATTACTTTGTCTTTTTTGGCTTATTTCAACTCTTTGATAGTGAATGGGGGCATCTGCAAGATCCTTCCCTTGGTCGATGTTTGTGTCAGCCACTTGTCTTTGGGTGAAGGCTCGAAATTGGAAGAAGCTTTGTTATTTTTGTCTTACAGCTAGGTTGGTAAACTTCTCCATGACAATCTCTCTCACTCCCTAGGTATTCACCTCATCATCTAATTTTTGATGAGTCGTTACTTCTATTGGCACAAAAATTGAAGACAAGTGTTTGCTTCTTTATGAAAAATGGTCAAATGGGTTTATTTTTTATGGTCAGAAATGCTGCATTTTAGTTTTCTCATAATCTGATATTGATACCCTGATATTTTATGATATCATTTTCTATTCCTACCTTATGGGGTTGTGTTTTCTTTAGTGGGTAATCATGATTTATGCAAATCATGTTAGTGTTTCACTTGGATTCAATGATAGTTATTTTTTAGTGCACAAAAATGGGGTTTCAGTTACATTATTGTTGTAGTAGTATTCAAGGGTATTGCGTACATGGAATATTTTTGTTTTTAATGTTGTTTCAGTTAGCATTTCCTGTGCAGGCTCCTTGTGTGGGCAGGGTTCAATATTCTTTCTAAAAATGCATATTCCTTGAGCTCTTTGTTAGAAGCAATCCTCCATGCTGAACATTTTGTCAAAATCACTGCAATACCTGGCAATATGGTTTGACAAAAAGTGGGTACTTTAAAATTTACCTCTGTTGTTTTGAAAAATGAGAAAAGAAGTTATTGTGTTGTAATTTCTTGAGATTTAATGAAGAAATATATGTAAGAAGAAAAATAGAGTGAGATGAGTTTTTGAGATTTATGAAAAACAAAGAGAAAGTATTAACTGTTTTTCAGAACTATGAGAAATAACTGTGAAAGATAGTAAAAACTAGTGTGAGTACATCACAACCATTGTATTGAAGAAATGTTGAGTTTTGAGTTTGAAAATCTGAAATATGAGTTTAATATCAAGCTATCTTAAGGCTTGAAAATGGCTGAAATTCTGAAGGTTCATTCTTGAACTCTGAGGATTTTAGATATTTTGTTTCAAGAGGCACTTGAGAGAAAAGAGAGAAACAAGAGATCTTCTGTATCATTGTATGTCTTACTGAAAATGAAAAAGGAGTTGGTGCTCCTTGAAATTGGTGTTTCAAAATGAGGGGTTGGTGCTCAGAAATCAGCTATAAGGCATTGTCAAAAGTGGTTTTTAAAATATAAGCCTAGAAAGGCAACAGTTTAGGAGTGGTTTTTTTACTCCAGGAGGTTTTTCCACTTGAAATATCTTGTGTCACTTTGCTTATCTATGCTTCATCTGATTATTTGTGTGAATGCTTTAATATGCTATGTTTCACTATCATACTTCTCATTTCAGTTATATGTGATTGCATTCAATACATGAATGAGTTTATCATTCATAAATGAGAGCATAAATCTGTTTTATTTCAGTTTTAGTAAAATTTGTCAAAATAGTTAATGACACTGATTTACCCACCCCCACTCTTAGTGTATTTTTCACTCCAACAACCTAGATATGCACAAGGAAGTTCTCCTTCTTGAAAACACAATAAATTTACTAGCTTCTTTGAGAGATATGACTTTGTATTAAAAATATAAATATTTGAGTTCGAAGCATCTAATTTTTGACCCGAAGCAGAGGAATGTTTCTCAAGAACCTGTTTGACTTGTGTTGCCTCAAGTAAAGAGGATTTTCCATATAAAAGGGTATCATCTACAAATAAAGAGTTTGTTTCCACAATGCTTGTGTTTGGAATGGATACTCCCTACCATAACCCTTAACTATGAACCTATTTTATTATTCTCCTTAGCACCTCTACCATTATAATGAATAGAACTGGAGACAAGGGATCTCCTTGCCTCACCCCTTAATTAGAGCTGAAAAATACAACTAGAGACCCATTGATAATTACTAAAAATTTAGCCCCTGATAAGCATGAACGAATCCATTTACACCATTTAGGACCAAAACCAATTTTTTGAAGAACCTGAATCAAGAAATCCCAATCTACTCTATCGTATGCCTTCATCATATCCAGCTTAATTATGAATGAAGAAATGTTATTAGTTTTAATGGAATCTAGTACTTCATGGTCTATGAGTGCCCCTTTAGGGTGTTAGAATCAAAGAACACTAAGAGGGGCTTTGAATTAGTGTTCAAAAAAATTTAACTTTATTAATCTGATCTTTAAACCACTTACAACATTGAACTGAAATAAAGATGCAAACATATAAAGAAAACATCCACAACAACATAACACAAGTATTTTAACTTGGAAACCCTGTTAGGGGAAAAACCACGGTGGAGGTCAATCCACAATTTGTGTACTCAAATATAAGTTTTTCAAAATGAGAATGCACTTGCATTTAGACACATTGCCTAGAACTCACTACTCAAAAAAAAAAAGGCTCACCACCTTAAAATCAATGTCAAAAGACAAAAGAAGTGGAAAAATATGAATTAGCATCTACAAATGTCTGAGAATAGTTCCGATTAGGTACATTAGTCGATTTCTTCACCTTCTATTTGATTTTTCTCTTTTGCTCTACTCTTCTATAATTTGCATCACAAATCTTATATGTGCAAGTGAAATCCCTCAACTATCCTTCTGAATTTTGTATCACACACCAAACACTTCACATCTATCCCAAAAAGATATAATCAATCACTTATATATCCATAGATAAAGATTTGATCGCTACTTGTCAACTTCAATAAGAGATAAAGTATTTTCCAATGGTCAACTAAATCCATAAATGATTTTCAATGCACATCATCCGAAGTCGGCCATAGCATAGTGATGATCCAAATTAACATGATAGAACACAAAAATACTTAAAAAATTTCTTCTCAAATATCCGCAACATATTATATTCACCAAGTCAAATCTCTGCACTGTTAAACATAAAATCAATCAACTAGATCTCCTAACTCATACACCACTTGATGTGATGACACCAAACTCAAGAGTAAGATATTTTAGATTCTCAATGATCTTCCTTGAGATCCACAACATGAACTGATAAATTGGTAATGCAAGTAGATTCAACTTTAGTTGGATACCCTGTTCTTCATTCTGTCTTCCGGTATGAACAAATATAGAGACGTGCACAAGATCATTACTTAGGTTGCCATCAGTGACAAAACCAAAAGCCATATGCCAACAATCTCCCCCTTTGTCATTGATGGAAACACTTAGTTAAAAATGACTAAGTGTCAGAACCAACATACTACAAACCTTCAATACTTCAAAAAGACACAACTCCCCCTAATTTTGATAAGGAATTTTCATTGCTCTCTCTCCCCCTTTAACATCAATGACAAACCAAAAATAAATTCTTATAGTAATATCTTTGGAGAATCTGAGAATTAGAGACTGATCATATTTGTCTGACATACCTGAGATCTGACTACTGTCAACTGGAAGACATTTACACTTGTCTCCACTTGATCCCAACATACTTGGTCTTGTCATGGTTTAATAGAATGATAACATGCAATTCGCTTCTCTTCAGATGTAAAATTACTTCTTCTTCCTTGTTCTGGGACTCAGAGTCCATGGTTTCCTTGATACATTCAATCATCTATTCTGGAAATGTATTATGCAAAATCTCCAATTTAATATGGTTGTTCACAAGATGAGCACTTAGTACATTTAAAATCATATCCTACTCA